>OX596151.1:2417500-3664486 GCA_951394285.1 Epirrhoe tristata | reverse complement strand
TAGTGAGTAAGAAGGATAGAGAAGGTTATGAAAAACTGAAAAAAAAGGGAGGGAGGCGTTTGCTCTGCAGCACTGCAGTGGGACCTATAATATGAATAATACAAAGTAAGAAGACGACGCGGGAGACCCAAGAAAAGGTGGTATAATATGCATTCGAGCAGACTGGCAAACCGTGGCCATGGAGCGCAGGGTTCGGAACTTAAAGAGGGAGACAGTGGGACATAATAAAAAAAGCCTTCCTCATCAGAAATTCTAATTTACAAAATGCCTAGGAAGTAAAATGCCTAAAATGTAAAATGATTATTTTTCATAAAACCTAAACAGAAAAATGACAAAATTTCCATTGGGCCTAAAATATGAAAGGTCTAAAATGTGTGATTCCTTAACTGCCAAAGGTCTAAGAAGGAGTATACCTAAAAAGATTTTTGCCAAACATAATATACCTAGAAAGCAAATTGCATAAACTGTCAAAGCTCTCTCTATTACGAGCATGTTTAAGAAGTTTAGGAGTTAGTAGTAGGAGGTTTATTAGGAGTAGGACCTACAATTTTTCTTCCACACACACACATACATAAAAACGGGTTAAAAACACTATCCTACTAATAATATTAAGAGTGAACTAAACGAAAACAAAACAGAATCACGACTGTTTTCCGTCATGTCAGATGAGTAAGAAAATATACATTAATAAAGTTTTACAAAAAAAACTGTGTTTAATTACTGACGAAAAAACTATCTTTAGAAAAACGATCTCTAATACTCGTATACAGAACGCTTTTTTGTGGTAACAGTTTTGTTTGACATGTGTCAACATGGTGTTCAACGGATGCTTAAGGCTAATGAAAATTTTGGTACTTCATCCGCCATTCCCCCCCTTTATACTTTTTTTCATTGTAAAAATTAAGGAAAAAAAACTTATGAAATACCGCTATATACCTTTTTGTTTGAAATCATTTTTGCTATCGATTGGCGTAGGTTTCACCTCTTGCCGCAAAATCGTGATTTTCTCAAAATGGCGGACAGAAGTATGCTAGGCTCTATACAAAAATGTTCATTAGCCAAATGTAGTAGGTAGAGTGATAGAGTGTGGTGAGTTAACTGCCTAATCTTAAAAAAATTAGAGATCGCATAGTTTAGGCATACTTTTTTTTATATCCAAGTCTCTACAACTATGGCATGCAACCTTATGCAACATTTTTATACAGAAAATGACTTTGACATAAAAATGTTTACATGAGGCATGTTACTTGCTTCGTTTGGGTGCTTATTTTCTACGCAAAATTGGAAGGGGGTAAATGGCAAATAGAACTCTCGTAGATACCTTTATAAACGTAAGCAGGTTCACGTCTGTATCCCCAAGGCGCGGTAGACATTCTCTCAGATCTTTTAATGTTACTCCAGATCCTTTGAAGATGTCTAAGGGGGAAGTCAGAGGCATGTCCAAATACAATGGAATACTAACTTCTGCAAGATGTGGGTATATGTATCAAATATATATTTGGTTGGACCAAAAGTCAAATAATAAAATAAAATTGATATTCTGGTAATTTCACAGCATGAAATCCTATTCTGTAAAAGCTACCAAAATATTAACATAGATTAACAATTAATTAACGTATTATAATTAAAATATTTGTAACGTTTTTTATTACTTGTAAAAATAAGATAAACATTAATAAATATACGCCATTATTTATAAAACCTACCCCTCTCTCTACCTCAACCAGTGTGTGCACTTAATGCATCTATTTAATTCAATGAAACTCATTAAAACAAAAAAAAATTGTGGCACTCCGGGAGTGCCGACAGAAGTGAAAACTTGAACAATTACGTACATTACGCACAATGAATTTTATCCCTCCAAAGTTACTGCGCAGAACCCATTTGTGATGACCCACAAAGATGAAGACAGCGGTTGTCAGACAGACAACAAGAAATGACAGAGGCTTTACACCGCGGCCTAGAAATTAACACCTGAGTTGCGTACAGACTCATTTGAACTTACTTTTTTTGGTACTTGAAAAGCTGAGGTTTGTGCCTTCACAGTGTACATTTGCCTGAAATAACAAGTACAAACTTACAAAAATAGATATTTGGTTTGTATCAAAACTGAAAAGTGATTGTACTAACATACATTTAATTTTAACTATGTACTTAGTAGCAACAATAGTATTCTGAAGTTATTGCATATAAATAGTGTGATACTTTCATTGAGTGAGTGTGATTCAAAAATTGTAGAATGTCTGTACTGTACTTATACATCTCATTGCAGGCGACTGTACCTAACAGGTAGCGCTACTACAGTATCTATTCTTGTACTACTAAAGTAGGTACAGCACCAAAATAATACTGCAGCTAGGTAAATAAATACAATGTCCCAGGCACTACAGCATCGTCTTGAGTGTAGGCATAGGTTCGCTCCTGAATCTCCTGATTCTGTATAAATCATCTAGTATAGATGTACCTACAGAGGCAGAGGTTTTAGATAAAATAAAGTGTTATTGTTGAACAATTGTAATAATTTAAAAGTTTAATTTATAGTAAACGCAACATATACAATTTGACAAATCAAAGATTTGAAAAGTGTCTGCGCAACCCCTATGAACACCATCACTGATAGTTATTAGTAGCTTCATGCAACTCAAGAGTACAGTTTGCCCAACGGATCTAGGCATTTGTAAAGTTAGCCATTTGTCTGCGCAGAACACAATTTTGTATGAAAAAGTGGTCACTGCGCAGACATTGCAATCTGCTAACTTCACGAATGCCTAGATCCGTTGGGCGAACTGAAAGTAAGACAAAAGCTAGATCAAACGGATTTTTGGATTAGGAAGGTTTTGTACCTACATATCTAGTTGGATAGAAATAGCTTTGGGAATGTTCCGGCTCCTCTCTGGTTTTCTTTAAGCCACAAGTAAAAATACTTACTTCTGAAAAAATGCTGCTAGGAAAAATTATCATACATATTTGTCATAGGATAAGTTTTAATCAAAAAGTGAGAAATCAGCTGTGTGTGAGTCATGTACCATTGCACTGTACTAATGTGAAGGTTTTTGTTTTTGTTTTTACATAAAGTCGGTACCTACCCTACTTGTTTATGCTCTTACATCAAATAATTTATTAGCTATCATCATCCAAATCCAAACAGATATCGTGAGCTTGAGCATAATAAACTTGAAAAATCCGAAATAATCACACATCACTCGGTAAGTTTGTATGTAATGTAACACAATTAAATAGTAGGTACTTTTCTCTATGCACAGCACTGACAATATTCTAGAATACATAAAAATGCTCGATCTGGGACCTTTTTATAGTTTCTCCAATTAATTTAGCTTATTCTAATGTATTTATTTATTAAATTATTATATCTAATCTAAATGTAAACAAAAGCTCTATTCCTAAACTTTATGCAGTGTAGAACAGTTACTGAAAGTAGTTCTGAAATTTATAACTAGATGGCGCGACTAAAATTGGTCGTTTTCTAGATCGCGCTGACGAAAATACGCGGCCGCCTTTAAAGTCGAACGAACATTTATGTTATGATGTGCTAGTTGATATGTGTGGTCTTAGGTCACGTGACAGCGTCTTGACATTAAAGCGTCTTAGCGTCTTGACAGTAAAGCGTCTTACCGTTTTGACATTAAAGCGTCTTAGCGTTTTGACATTAAAGCATCTTAGGTCACTTGACAGGTCTTAGTTGAATCCAAAGATTTTCACTCATTTCAAAACTATTTCCTCTATGTCGCTAACGCGCCTAAAGAAGTTTTCACTTCAAAAACTGGAGATTCTGTTTTCTATACTTATTTGTTTAAAAAAAACTAATTACAGATTTTTCCAGACACATATTCATCTTGCGTGTAAGGTATAACTCTTATATTGAGTATATCATCTTCCTCATAGATGTAACTCGGTCGGTATAAAAAGATTAACATAAATTTTAGGTTTGCATTTATTTTAGAGCGATAATTAACAATGTGCAATAATTAAAAAAGAAACGTCAAAACATTAATACCAAAACCACATACATTTTCTATGAATGTTATAAAATAGTTTGAAAGGACATCATCCATTTTGGTCCAAAATCCAAAAGTGCCGGCCAAACAAAAAGTACAGTATTCTGATAGAACACGTCGGCCTTAGCATTTGTTAATATGGTACCAAAGCTGTAGCACCACTGTACTTCGTAGTATTTAAGTAAATAAAAATATGAAACGTGAATGATGTCCTTTGTTTTTGTACGAGTATACGAGTACAAGCTCTTAACGATGAAGGAAAACATCGTGATGAAACCCGCGGCTCCACACGTATTGACGTTTTCTTTCCTTTTTGTTGTTGTGGACAAGGCCGATTAAGCTGAGAGGATGGATTAGGTGCTGGGCAAGCCTATACCATCGCAAAAATGTCCCAGGCACTACAGCGTCCCGTTGAGTGTAGGCATAGGTTGTCTCCTGATGCTGTATAAATCATCTAGTATAGATATTAAGGCCTAAAGTTTTCTGAACTGCACTTAAAAAAAAACATATACAGGGTAGATTTTTGAGACGGAACATTAATAAAGGAACGTTAAACCTTAACCGTTGTTGCTACAGGAAAACGTTCTTAAGAGACCTTCCCTAACCTTTTGAGATATTTTGAATTGCATTCACAGATTTCGGAAAAAAAGTACAGGCAGCGAAAAAAATCGATTCTGTTTCATGTAGAGATAGAGAAAAGACTCTATGGGACCATTTAAGGTTTGAGTGCTAAAAATTTCAGAAATCGTCAAAAACTTTCCCCATACATTATGTACTAAATATTCTATTTCAAAAATGCGGGTGAAATTTTTCAAAGTTCTTATTGGTAACAAAAAGATAAATAAAAGCGAAACTTTTGAACGTTAATTGGCTTTGACGCAAGCTGGCTCCCCATACAGAAATGGGTATTGTCCTTTATGTTTTATATTTTGATTTTCGTTTAGCATCTATATCTTTTATTTATTAAAAAAAAATCTATTATATTTATTTATTTATCAAGGATACTCACCACAGGTTTGTACGTTCAGAAGTAAAAATAATATATCTTAGGTCTATAGTTCCCGTGTAGAGAGTATCACAACATGCGTAAAAGAAGGCACAATAATTTACTTCTAGGTAGCTACTTATTTTGTATTAAGTATAGCAAAATTGTTTTGTTTCAAAGAGTCACGTTAATTTGCAAACCGTTTAATCAAAATATTTTATAACACATTTCTAAGAAATAACTAAGAACAAATGAAAGAATAGGCAATTAGAAATGAAACTAAGCAATTAGGAGAATAACAGGTGGTTTCGCACACCAAACTTTTCCTTCTTAAAAGTAAACTTCCTTAAGAAAGGGCGGGCGGAACATCCGACTGGGCGGAAATAGCCCGCCCGCCTTATTTGACATTCATTCTAAGTGAAGGGAAAAAGTTTCAAGTACTTCTCAATGTCATGGTCGTCCCCTTGCAAAAACTTTTAAGCTGTTCAACTTTTGTTTAAATGGCACGAATCTTAATAAAGATTTTACTTTGAGTATTGCAAAAATGTTTTCTAATAACAGGAAGTATTTTTATTTAACATAAATTGTCCAATTATCTTGAAGTATAAATATCTCCCATGTGCATTGTGCAATGACAAGTCTTGAAGTAAAATGTTTTCTAATGGTTTTATCTTCAAATCATAATACTTATTAAGTTCATTCACAGAATTTACAAAGTGAGCTGAATTAGTAGCAATGACTTTTACCATAGTAAAATAATTTACATGTCAAACCTCACTTGTGTTACATATGTAGTTTAAATATACCTTCTTACCTTGATTACCAAAACTCAGTGCATAAAGACACATTTATAAGTAAACCAATTTAAAAATAAATCATCGATTCACGTAACTGCACCTTCAGCACTCACCGCGACCACTGCGGCCGACGAACCGCAAGTCGTTGAACTTTGCGACCTGGTTCTTCATCACCGCCGAGCTGTTTCGCAGCTCCGCGCAGCAGTTCTCGTCGTTGCCCGCTCGGACAGTGACCAGCGTGCCGTCGCCGACGTCACCGAGCGCGACCACCTTGAAGGCGACCGGGAGGGTCTTGTTGGAGCGCCAGTGCGGGGGCAGCACCGTGCACACGAAGTGCGGGCTGCCTGTGCGCACCAGCTCGCCCGGGTGCTCCGATATAAAGTCCCCGAGCGTACGCTCTGCCAGGATGTCCGACGTCATCTTGGTGTAGGTCTCGTGCAGCAGCGAGGAGCTGGTGTCGGGCGACACGGCGCCGCCGCTGGCGCCCGGCAGGTGCATCCTCGACACCCGCGCCCGCTGCGTGCTGCACATCGAGCCCGCGCTACTCGCCGCTACCCACCCGCGGGACCATCGTTGTCACGCGACATCCTCGCTCATCCACATCCTCCGCGGACACTTCACTCCCGATGATGAGACACGTTGCTATGGACGCGGCCGCTTGACGCGGTGACGTCACGGCGGCCTTGCCACACTTTTTTCCCCGGTGAATGAAAAGTTCGGCGGGCGGCCGGGGGACGCGAGGGGCTGATTTTTTCCGACGCGATGGGGTGGCTCCCCCGCACGTGGCGAAAAAATTTTTCACTAGTTTCACTGACGGCTGCACTTTTTACGCGGCGCGTATTTACGCGATGGCTTTACGCACTTCGCTCTCGCTTTCGTCCACGGACACGGTGTTATTTTATCTTTTTATTTTATTGCGTTTGTTGTCGTATTACTATGTCGTGATGCGTGAGGTGTTTACGTGCGCGGCGTAACGTGCGGGTGCGAGCGTGCGTCGGCGTGCGTGGCCGTGGTTCGACTCGAACCGGTCGCCGCGCTCGGTTGTGGTGGCCGCTCGCGATGGCTATTAATACGCGGCGTGCGTCCGCGCTCGTCGACTTCGGACAAAGTTTCGCGGGTGAGTCGGTGCGGCTCCGCGGCACAGTGGTGGCTGGCGGCGAGCGAGAGGCGGCGACGGCGCGGGCGCGGCGGGCGGCGGAGCGCACTTTGCGGTCAGGGTGGGTTGGGTTTAAAGCCGCCGAAGGATAAAACATACAAATAAACACGTGTTCGCGCCGGCGCGAGCGAGAGCTGCGGCGACGGCGGCGGTGCAAGCGGGACGGAGCGCCGCACTTGCGGCATTTAGCTGCCGCGCCGCGCTCCGAGCGCCGGCGACTCCTCGCGGGCTCAGCTGACATATACTACTAATTACTGTGATAATCTTTAACAAAGTCATGCAATGCAGATGAAAAAAAATATTTTATAGTGCATCAATCTGAAATGGTGATTTCTTCATGAACATTACCAAATAGGCCTGCAATACAAATAATCACTTTACTTCACTCCATATATATATACATACACAGACCTAGTACAGTACAGAAAATAGTTTTTTGATGACACAAACATGAGAACACGGGACATAATACAATAACATAATTATTTGCTAAAGTTTTATGGAAATTATATTCCACATACATCCACACCCAATTGGACGATCAACGCAAAAGTAAGTTAGTATTTTCTTCAGCTCTCAAAAGTCAGTTTAAGCAAATAATACAACCCAAGAGTTTGTTTCATTACTTGTAAAATTTAATTGACTTATAAGTTCTGATCAAATTGTAAATCCTAACTAGCCTCAAAGTTCTTGGCATCGAATACACAAAATACAAATTTCTTAATTAATCCCCAATCTCTCAAAGGCAGGTGACATAATTAATGAACCCGGGAGCTAACTAACAACGCACTTTCTATGGGCACCGTGTGATAGACGGCCTTCCTACATAGTTAAGGCAGGCTGGGATCGAGTTAACGAAGCCTATTAACCAAGCAGCCGTATCTCAAAATCTGCTTACGGGATAAGTCTAGGTTCAACGTTTCGGGACTCATTAAGAGGGTCGGGACCGTATATGTCAAGATCAAAGATGGGATAGTTTTTACTCGTTAGGTAAAAGTAATGAGATTGATGGTGTCTATGATACAGCTTTATAAAACTTCTAAAAGATAATACTTACCGTAAAACTTTTCAATCTACAAGTTCATCAATAAATAGGACATTTGGATTTTATTTGACTTCAATTAAGTATTATTTACTAAAAGTCTTATCTGCCTAATAAGAAAAAATCCATACCTACATCATAGTTATGCAAATTTTGGTTGTTCAAATACACAAAAATGTGAATAATCTACATGGTAAAGTGCTACGTGACGTAGAGGCCTTGTAGCATTTGTAGAGGGTCTACAAAGGTCTACAAAATATTCGGAATGAATACTTGAGCCGTGTTTGCCGCAATTTTTAATTCAAATGCTATTATGGGTTTACCCCGGATCAATGATAGGTGTAGTTTGTTCCGGATTAACGAATTTTCCGTTCGGAATATTTTAGAACCAAGCTTAGTAATATTATCAGCAATAGAAGAATGACTGTAACCAGCTGTCTCCCAACGTATTGAGCACGCTTTTGCATAATCAACCAACCAGTCCATTGATAGTCCGAGCACCCTAAAATACCCAGGTTTAAAGCTAAACTAGACTTTATAACTGTGAGTGTAAGGTTCATAGTGTACATGTGAACTATGAAGTAGTGTACGGGCGGACACCCATTAGAGAGGCTTGCTGCAGCTGTCATTTTCGCAAACCGCTCGGTTCTATCATGGTCACTTTAAAATATCTTACCCTTTCATGATTTTCTAGGATAAAATAATTAAAACGTATCATCTTATAATGATACATGCTCTCAGTCTAGTCACAATATAAATATTAGGTCTATTATAGTCTAGGCCTACCATAACTATCCCATACTCATTTTACAAGATTGCCAATACGATTATTATTGTAAGAAAAACACCAACCTTATTACAAAAAATATGAACCGAGTTTAGCGTAGCACTGACTAAAAAACTGTCTGTAGAAAAACGACCTTTAAATACTCGTACATAGAACGCTTATTTGTGGTAAGAGTTTTGTTTTGACATGTGTCAACATGGTGTTCAACTTAGCTTTAATTTTTTTGTGATGAGCCCTGCAAGATTTTTTGATATTGACTGTACCTGTTTGGACCTCAATAGTAAAGCAATCAGTGGCTCCCAGCAAATATTGATTGTAGCTCCCTTACAACACAAAATCAAACCTTTTATTTAAGTCCGAGCACACAGGGGTACATTGTTTGCGAGGGCCGGGAAAGCTGAGGGAGATAGTTCAACAACCCTTTGACCAGAGGCTAAGCAGACGATTAGAAAATTAAGCCTCAATAATTCATGCAGTTTTAGAACGTTCATAATTTATGATTCGAGATCTAGAAAGGTCTGATTCAAGTCTTGAAACTGTTGCTCTTTGAAATCAAGTTTATAATTTATTAAAGTTTGTTATTGTATTTGGATTTCAAGATTCTGAGCTTTAAATTATATTAATGATAATAATAAGCAACGCTGGGTGTTATGTCTAGGAGAATGAAACTAGAAAGAATAAAAAAAATAAAGATGTTCAACCCTTGGAAAAATGAAGCGTGTGAGGGTTGGATATTTTTCATGTTAGGTGTATGAAAATTGAGTTGGGTTCAGGATCTCAACTCTATGGTGGGATGATGTATGAGAGTCTGTTCGTGATAGCTAAAAACTATCCAGGAGAGTATAAAATTTGGCAGAAGAATATCCGAAAACATGAATCTTACTTATCGTGTTAATAGTTCTTTTGAACAAGTTGTGAAAAGATTTTAAGCGCACCTTAAAGAGACTCTTTTATCGCACCAGAAAGTTTCATTCAATTCTTATACAGGGTGTTTCGTAAAGAGTGGATGATCCTACGGGTAGAGGGCAGCATAACCAACCAAATAAAAAAAAAATAAAAAAAAAAATCTGGACATTTTCACACAGCATCATCTAGCCCCAAACTAAGCAAAGCGTGTACTATGGGAACCAGATATATACCTCACAGTTTTCAAACTATTGGACATTTCCGTTTCATTTACTCTTGTTTTTTGATAACAATGAGTAATGAATGATATAATGATTTGATGCCCACGACAAAGGAATTATCTCAATCTGTGTTTTTTTAACTGATCCGGTGATCAGTCAAAAATGTGATCGGTATCACATTTTTTAACCGGCAGGTATGCAATTGTGTACCTTTGTTGCACAGAAAGCTAAGGCAGCGGCTTTAAAGCAATCGGAATGAAATTCAAGCGGCTATAGTTTATAACGAAGGGCAGTAAGCTGGTAAGCAGACGGGCATTTAACCGCCAGATTGCAATAAACATGGCGTAGTGGACGCGGGGCTGCCGGACACAGCTTGACTATGAGAACAGCGGGGGCTGTCGAGATGTCCACTGAAAAATTTGGCTGCAAGATTTCGAGATAGAATAACTCTTTATGATGCTGAAATACTATGATGATTTTAAACTTTTTAATAAAAAATATTATTTCAATTTCGAAGCTGCTCTTACTATATCAAAAACATTTGAACTACTACTTGCAAAAGTGAATGAATGAATGAATGAATGAATGAACACTTTATTGTACACTCCTGTACAATAAAGTCACTCCTGTATTGTACACCAATTAATAACAAAACAACACATAAATAAAACAAGTTCAAAATTAGTACAATGGGCGGCCTTATCGCTGAAAGCGATTTCTTCCAGGCAACCTTTGGATGGAAAATAAACCAAAGAAGCATACAAAAAGGACGGTAGTGCACAGAAGTTTTGTTTACAGAAGTGTTTATTTAGAAAACTATGATGATTATTCTACCTTGAACTTAGTGATCCATATTAGATAGAATCACCTCCAAACCTTACCTGCACCAAAGACAATATATACAGGCACTAATCTAATGCTAACTACGTCCATAGCAGAACGTGCTATGGTGTGAGTTATGTTATGAAGCTTTCTACAAAGCGTCCAGACTAGTTTTTAGCTGCTCCATCGATTGGCTTACGATGATTCCTGTGATCCCTTCAGGACTCTGCAGGTCTTCTCTGGTAAGGATCCGCGCCACTTGGGCTAAGCACTTGATGGGTTTCAGTAGCTTTTCCTTCAGTTTCTCCTGGTCTATCAGGCCAGCTGAGAACTCGTTGCGTGCCATGCGTTTTATCTCGCCTTATGATTCAATTTTAATCATTATTTCAAGCCATTTATTACGTGAGAAAATTTTCGCGGAAAATGTCCAACAGTCTGGCTGATAGTTGCTCGAACTTCTCTCGCGCAAATTTTCTTGCAGGCCCTACTAATCTGGTTTAGTTCACTTTCGCAACTGATTTTCACAACTAGTTAAGAAAAAATAACTTTTATTCCTTTTTTGATAACTGGTTAAGAAAAAGCAATAAGTATTTGTTGTTGATCTCCATTTATTAATATTCTAATAAAGAAATATAATTATTTGGTTGTCTACTCCACACATCCGGCAACCGAAAGGTCCTACCGAGCGGAGCGTCCGGCGCCCTCGTTAGAGAAGCTCAAATTAATGCAGGCCATTCTCTGGGTGACGCTGGCCAGTTGTTCTTAAATCTAATTACCATGCCTGCAGCGCCTAAACGCACACGCTGATTTATAGCTACTCCACGGAAGATACTTGTGTGTCTAAGTTTCAGTAGGTTTGGGTATTAGTCCCGTGATGACCTTCTCAAGATTCTCATTTTCCCCTGATAATGATTAATTTTGTCATCTGATGACGCGATCTGAAAGACCAGTAGGTTTGGTATTTACCTGCATCGGTCTAAGAAGGGCAAAACAAGCGTTAATGAATAAGTCTGGCCCAACAATCTTTGATGTCTGGCCTCCCTGCTGTCTGTCTTGGATCTACAAAACGGACGCTGTAAAACATGTCATGTGGAATTTTGAGATTTTGTTCTCACATTGCTATTAATTGAATTAATATGTTTAAGATCTAGTGCAGCGTCTTGGCTGCGTCTCTAGCGGCCTCTACATTGAACTAAAATGTTTAATATTTTTTACGTTTACTTCAATATTTCATTGAAGCATAAACCCGTAACAGAGCTACAAAGCTTTTTTATTTTCGTCGCTCCAATCAGGGAATTATTGAAAAAAACAACAGATCAGCTTGTGGTTTAAAATTCATTTTTATTCAGTTCTCGGAATCGGCTACACTGTAAAATAAAACGTTTCACCTCAGTTTTATGGGTCGTAGGATCGTCTGGCCAATTAAAATATTCGCTTGTATTTTGGGGAATAAAGAGAAACATGTTTTTAAAAACTTTGCAACACGGAGAATTTTCAGTGTGATTTTCTTACGAACATAATATTTTGTTCAAAATAGATTACCTAGATTAAAGGTAAATGGTAAAATACAAAACACAGCAAAGCACTAAAAACTTTTGTATGAAGTATGTTACTAAGATAATATTAAATGCAAAAAAACAATGTTTCAAACATGTTATATTATCAGCATCGAATAGAAACCGCGGTTGACCCACCGCGCTGCAGCAAAGGCTTCAGTAGGTACTCGTACTTTTAAAACTTCCGTAAACGCGAGGGCGAGGCTAAAACACAAGTTGTTGCGAGTTTAGAATTCCCGAAAAAAGAAACTTTAATTTCTACATTTTAAAACAAGAGAGGATAATGGCCTGAACATGTTCTGCGTGTGGGTTTGATGCTATGAGTGATGTGGAATTCCTTTTACTTTGGCAAGTTAAATATTTTTGGGCATAAAGGATGCTATCTGGAATCTTTTTGGAATGTGCATACGTTCATAAAGGAGTTTTTGTATTTTTAGTCTTATAGGATCACATGTGATTCATAACCATATCCAAATTAGTGCTTCAACCTGAAGATCATGTTACTTCCAGTGTCTGAAACTCGTTAAAATTATGTTTTTGAATTGCTGCTTATTACATAAACGTTAAACCTTAGTTGAATCCCATGGCAACAAAATTGTTACCACAAAAAAGCGTATGTACGAGTACTTAAAGATCGTTGCTCTAGGGACAGTTTTTTAGTTAGTCTTAGTCTAAACTCGGTTCATTTTCTTGTGATAAAACGGCTTGATAATAACATATTGGCTGATGAATATAAGCAATAACATCTTCTTTCTTGGTGAAAATTTGTCTCTGATAAGGTAACAATGGAATTCTTCCAAAAATCTCGATTATCTAAACATATTTGCTGTAGAAACAATCACAGAAGCAAACAAGTAATAGCCTCCTCAAATGGTGCAAAATTAGCCTAAATACACGCACAAAACACACCAAGGGAAGAATTCCTCACCCTTTCACATAAATTGCAAGTGCTTCACATTTAAAACACACGGGCATTAAGGATCTGCCGGCATGCGAGGGTTGACCGGTACACGGGAAGAAAGGGCTCATTTTCATTAGCAGATGCGTATAGATTTATATAGCTTGCCGCTTTACCTAAGGTTCTTAATCTTTAAAATACAAATACAAATATATTTATTTGGAACAACAAAACAAATTAAAACTAAAACACTTGTGAACGTTTGCATAATTAGAATTCTTATCCTTATCCTTACTAATATTATAAATGTGAAAGTAACTCTGTCTGTCTGTCCGTTTGTTCGTTTGTTACCTTTTCACGCCCAAACAGCTGAACAGATTAAGCTGAAATGTTACATAACATTTAACACGTAACATTTATATTTCCACTCATCAATACATCCAAACTTAAGATTTTTTCATATTAAAATACTTTTTCCTTGGCTTTGGTTAGAACGCCATCTATATCGCCGAGGTCAAAACTGCTTTTTACTATAGCGGATATCTCCTAGGTGGCGTTTCTACTATAGCGGAGCTCGAGATACGATTATTTTGAGTTTTGAAAAGTTAATGGAGATTTTTGCTTAGAGTTTTCGATTCTTTTTATAAGTTTTCAAGTACCTATCTACTTATGTTATTTTGCTGATGAAGTCGCGAGTACTTAATCATTTTAAATATATTTTCAATAAAAGCTTCCGTTCAAACGAAAACTGTTTTCTCAACACCGCGTATATTTCTATGAATGAGGCTTATACAAAAATATATTAGATGCAAACGTAAGCTTCTTTGTTCTCAACAGATCCTAGCGGTTCTGCTAAATAAATTATTTTTATCTTTGTCTTTCTTCCTAATATACAACCTTTGAGAACCTCTGGCCTAGCTAACGAGTACGCACGGAGTCCGGCAACCCTTTCGTTTGAAGCCAGCGAAAGCACTTTTTGTCTACACCTACATTCCACGAAGGAGACTCAAAGCATTCTACAGAGGCGATAGCTCAAGTATGTGAGGCCAGACGCTGGAAGCTTCGCCAGATCCTGAAGATGAGGAAATTAAAGCTTCCACTTTGACCTTCATAAAATGTATATAGTATGTACATCCTGTATGATTTTTATTCGACTGACTCTACGGTATATCCAGTTATGCAATTTCTAAAGACCAGTTTTGTATGTTTTCACATGATACTGAAAACAGAATATGTTTTTTTATGACCAGTCACGGAGCAATATGGATTTTCTGAAATTGAATTTTTTCAAAGGATCAAAAATGTCTAAAAGGAGTAAACTTTGCGAAGTTCAATAATATTAGTGCATGAAAATTTTCATGTAAATGATTAACACTTTACCTACTCGTATTTTACGTCTCAATGAACTCTGAGAGAAAGGTTCTCTCATAAAATTAAATTTTATACTTAAAAGTTCACATCAAATCAATACCTTTTTGCCTGAACCCCGAAGAAAACTAATTAGCCCCTCAAAATGTTCTAATTAGAAATTCCAATTAGATATTTGGGATCCTCTGAGGTCCAAACAATAATTGTTATCGGCGGCCACCCAAGCACGAAAACCTTTGATTCGTCGGGAATTATTTCGTAACCTACGGTGTACAGTGGAAGAGAAAAGTGATCTAACTAAATCTTTACAAATTAAACAGTGACGTTTCGTGAGTAAATTCATGAAACAAATGGTAGTAAAATGAGGATGATTGAAATAAATCTTGAGTGTTTGAGTTATAGGTGACGTTAACTTTATTTACCTGAGTTAATTTACATGGGTGCATCATGTATGCTTTTAGTAAACTTTAATACCACAATATAATGATAAAGTGAAATAACTCAAAGAAAATAGACTCAAAGATTTGCTGGTAGAAAACTCTTTTAGGGTTAAGCTCGCTTTTGTACATGTACTTTTGAAATATTGTTTTTGTAACCATTATTTTATGTACAATAAAGAATTACAAAGACCGAATTTTTCGAGACGGCCGCATCCTACTGTTACAGTATACTTAAGAAAAACTGTATTTTGTCGAATTATAGAGCTCAGAATAACTAGAATTTAACACGTAGATGATAACATAAAAAAATTTGATGTCAAACTTATCGCTGGGAAACTAAAAGCGGCTCAGCTACATCAAATAAACGAGAAAACATTTTAATAGTTACAAAGTTGGAGTTAGCAGTGCGACTGTACATTTCCCCTCTCGACATTCATTAGCCCATAACATAAAGACGAAATAGATTCCTTTTTGATGTAACCACTTCCTTATTCTTAACTAGGTGTGTTCGTGACTGTACACATTTGATGTGCTTCTCCTTGTTTTCCGATCAGTTAGCTTTTGGTATTTACAGGCTAAACAATTTTCAAAAATCAATAACCTTATAATCAATAGCCATAATGAGATCAATAAATTGAATCTCGAGTATGTTTTGCATAATGTGGGCATGTGTGAAAAATATACAAAGTGGTTTTGACGTGCTTATGATTACCCATTCGACATCATTGAAGGACATTGATTAGCTATGGATCTGAGAAAATGTCTTGCTTTCTTGCTTTGTGTCAGTTTAATCACGATTTAGGCATGGAGTAACAATAAGCTGAAACTGGACCTTCTTCGCTCATTACAACACACAGACCACTGCTGCACCCACCTATGTAGGTGCTCGACTCTTAAGCACTGTAATAATTTTTAGTTTGTTTTTACGTATGCACCTGCCTACTTGTTTCTTGTCTTTGTTTTTGTGACTGTGTTGAAATGTTATGTGTGTCAAATAAATCATTTATCTATCTATCTATCTATCATTTAATAAACTTATAGCTATAAGGATTTATAGATTTCCAAGGGGAGAAATATGTAGGTGCGAAAGCCGTAGGTGCGAAGGTCGCTGCAAGTTAGTTGTTAACATATGACTACCAAAATAATTTCTCAAGCTCAGGTCCCGCGTGCGGGACCCTTTTCCTTATAACTTAAAAAACACGCTCAGTATGCACATACACTACCAATAAACACTTGTATATTTATCCAACCACATTTGATTACCGATTTCATCTGACTCTCTTCTGTAGTTTATTTATTCATGTTAGTTCCCAACTATAAACCAGCGGATCCAAGTTTTATTAGAGGAACTTAGTTCTAAATAAATAACTTCAGATATTTCCTATGATTTATTTGCTAACTTAATATTTTTATTATTGATAACAACTTTGGTCATTTTATAACTTGATGATTGATTAGTAGTTAGGCACAAATATATGCTCGAAGATTCTTCGCTTTTCTTTCTTTTTGCTAGAAATGTATGATCAAATAATCCCAAAAGATGCAATTACATATTTTCATAGCAAGAGTATAATGCTGGACAATAATGCTGGACATTTTTCACACAGCATCATCTAGCCCCAAACTAAGCAAAGCTTGTACTATGGGAACCAGATAACTGATAGAATACTTATATACTTTTTGTTTGTAAATACATACATATTATACATAGAAACACCCAGACTCGAGACAAATATCTGTAGGTCATACAAACATTTGTCCCGCGGCGGGGATCGAACCCGCAACCTTCTGCGTCGCAGGCGGACCTTCGCCCACTGCGCCACAGAGGTCGTCAAAAGTATCCGTCTTAAGTCTAACACCGGTACTCACAAACATTACTATGAGGTCTCACAGTGCGCGCGGACGAACAGGGTTCCAAAAACCTACTTATTTTGGGACCCTGTGCGTCCGCGCGCACTGGGAAACGTCATACGTAATGTTTGTGAATACCGGTGTAAATCTTGGAGAAGATTATGCACCGTCAAGAAAACTTGTCCTCAAAACCGTGATAGTAAATAAAAGTGATTTGGTACCCTTCTTCTTCTCGTGTCAGTTCTTTCGAACCAGTGTGGTGAAAGGATTATAAGTGCGCCTCTAAGAGGCTCCTTTCGTGCACTTGACACATGTTTTCGAACTTTTTAGGTTCTACGACATACCGGTTTCCTTACGATGTTTTCCTTCTACGTTTGAGAGTACTGGCATAGTGCACACACATTTTTCGGCAGAAAAGCTCATTGGTGCACGACCGGGATTGAACCCACGACCTTACGATCGGAACCACTAGACCACCAGTGCTCTCATTTGGTACCCTGATTCTTCAAGATATTGGTCGCGAAAGAAGACGATTCTACTCAGGTTATCCCAATATTATATTTGAGAAGATCTTAAGGCTCAAAACCTCTTCTCACGCACATCTTATGAATTTCCCATTCCACCGTTTGATATTCAAACAGTTTCACAAAATAGACATTCAAATAAAACATAAGTTGCCATATTATCATACGGAGAGCCAATTGAGCATCTTATCATTGACTACTGTTACGATAACATACCCGTAGCTGATTGTGATATCAACTCTAAATAGAACATATTAGAGTTTATAATAGGATAAAGGTCATAAGAATTTAGGGAAATCTTCGTTTACAAGTTTGTGAATTTACATAAGACGCTGTCAGGCGAAGGGTTGAAATCTCGAGGGCTTTCCGTTGATCCAGAAGCTTATCCTGATAATTATTTCAATTGTTTATGCCTGTCGACGGTGCATTTAGATGGCGTATTATAGTTTGTAAGATGTCTTACTGAGGGCCTGACAGAGATCTATGTTTTAGGGATAGGTATTGCTCTGGTGAATTGAGATGAATTTCTTGAGGATCTGTGTTCGAATATTAGAATTCAATGGCAATCAGTTTTCAAAGGTGTAAAATAACGTAGTGAATTTTGCTCAGTGCTAACATAATATTTTTTTATGATAAAAACAGTGTTCTAATCACCGACCGCAGGTAATGTGCCCAAAAGGCTGGCGGCATTACCTCGTTGGATGGCTATATGCTTATCACCTTATATTGCTATGGCATATCCTCTGTCCGAAAATGATTACATTTTTTTATTTAAATCTATTAACTACCGGTTTGTATTTTTTTAAAACATGTAAGTTCCTACACTACTAGACTACTAGACTTAGTGATTTTTTTTTATTTTTTATAGTGTTAAACCACACTTAGGTATTTAATTGAGAAATGAAATGAAAAGTCTTATCAAAAGTTTGGATTGTGACGACTAAGTATTCCGTGGCCGAATGGTAAGGCACTCCGGCTTTAGGAGGGTCGTCTGACCGTTGCCGGTTCGAATTCCGTCGGAATCGGAAAGACTTTATTTAATTTCTCAATGAAATACTAGACTTTGTTCCTTGTGTTATACTTCTCATATTTTCTCATTTCAAAGCTCCAACGTTCTTAAGACGCATAATACTCGTAGGAACAATTATTTGCAAAATTTAATATAGACACCTAACATATTATCTACACGTGCTCAATACGAGTACCCTTTCAAGCTTTACCTCCGGAGCTAAAAAGACATAGACACCACATCACGTTGCATACCTATAATAAATATTATTACTCTATCTAGTTTTACTGAACTTTATCCCTGCTAAATTACTTTGATGAACGTTTTAGTAATCCTCAATAACGTGAAAAACGTGGTCTCCAAAGTACTTAGAGCATAATATTATTATTAGTTTATTTTTACCTTTCTTGGACATACAGTCGACAGCATGTTTTCTGAATATCCTTCTATGCAATATATCTTTTTGTTTTGTTCCCTCGCTTCATTAGCTTGGTGTAAGCAGTCGATTCTTCAAAAGTTAAATATGTGGAGCCTCCATAATAATGTCTCATTATTGTTGAAATTATTAAAATCGAGCGTGCCTCGATATATACTGCCATAGGGATTTGTGAAAGAAAATTAATCGCATTAAAACAGTCTTTTGTTTATGGTAATCTAAAGATATTTTTGAGACAGAGATTTTTAGCTTTTTCAACCGACTTCAAAAAAAGAGGAGGTTCTCAAGTCGTCTGTATGTTTTTTTTTGTATCTTGTTACGCGATTGTTCCGCCATTTGTTGACCGATTTGCAAAATTCTTTTTATGTTTGAAAGGGTAAACTCCAGAGGTGGTCCCATATAAATTTTATTCCTGAGGGATTGATAGTTTCCCCGTAAAACTCTAAACACCTTCCCTCCATGTCACAAATAGAAATCGAATCGACAGCTTGACGCCCTGAGTCACACCGCGTTTCGAGTCAAACATTGAAGTCGGTTTTCTTTTTAGTATTAAAACGTAATAGAGACTTTTATTTGCCAAACCCAACGCATTTCGTGTAGCTTCAAAGTTACATGTTATCTATGAAGTCAAGTATCGCCAAACATCGTTTTGACATGTCTTGTCTTCCGCTATACAAACTAGCCCCATGCTATCAGCATTCACTGTAGGCACCTAGTTTTGGTAATATTTGTATTTATTTTCATAAAGTCATGGTTTAAATAAATTCAAACTGTTCGTTTGAAACGTAATAAAGCTCTTTAATTGGATTCGTCTTTGAAGTCGCATTTATCAACATACTCATCTACACGAGTCATTGTTTGCCGGCGCTCATAACATTTGACGTATGCCGTAATGAAATGGAGTGTGTATTTATTAAGTTAATTAAACCATTCTTGAAGGCCCCGGGGCTGGCACAGAATATGCGCAGTTACTTAGGGGCAGGATTGGCAGAGAATGTAAGTTACGTTCACACATACATAATTCAGTGAAGATTCATATTATTTCATAACGATTCTATGACAATATTCAATAGGTGTTTTCACTAATAAAAGCAAATATTTGACAAGTACCTAATCACGGTCACATTTATTTTAAAGCATAATTAGATTTAATAAAATTATACCTACTAATGAGACTCATTGAAGGAAAAGGAGAAAAATCGATCGAAAAACGATCTGTCTAAAAAAATTACACGTTTTGAACGCAGGTTTTCATTCTTCCTTTTTTCTTGTTTTTTACAATTTATACTTGTGTGTATAATAATCTATATCAACGGATTATTACCGTCTGCCCCCAGCGACTGCCCCCACGCGGTAACACTTACGTACATAAGGCTTACAATCAGTTCGTTGAAAGTGATAGAAGTCACTGGCAAACGCTAGCACACTCTATATTTACCCACGTGTCCAGCAAAGGTGGCCGGAACTATAAATCCACCGCAACAAAAACTGAGGAAGGATCGTTGGTGGCCGGTGTCGGGTTCGCTTCCTCGACGTGTGCCGAGTTACAACATGTTTTTATGACGTAGATTAACTTTTATAATCTGTTGAGTGATAAATTCAACAGCTTAACTTCTTCAGGATTATTTAGACTGATGAAATATTAGAAGAAAAAGGTATCCGTTGAAATAGATTACGATAAGAACAATGGCATTATTTTTTTGTATGACAGTATCAGAAAACATCTCATACTGTCCAAAAACCAAAAGCAAAGAAAAAAAAAAGACTCTGAGATCAAAGTAATTCAAGATCCTTTGAAAATGTCTATGGGGTAGTCAGTTGTAGATTATAATAAGTATTTTGCACGTACCCAGGTTTTTGTAAAACAATAAGTCCGTATGATATAGTGGCCAATTTCATGACGGAGTTTTTAGGTCGCATATTTCGGAGAAACAATCAACCAAAAAAAAAAGAAACATGTTTCATACACTGAAATAAACCAGAGTCCTCTCAACTTTATTAATAAAACTCCGAACAGCGGACATTCGTGACAAACAGACACGGCCAGTTTCCCGCGAGTCGGCCCTCGCGGACAGGATCATTTCATATTGCGAGGCTCCATCTCTCATGCGTCGCTCAATTATTCACTGGATAGAGCGAGAGTCCTAGCTTATATAATTTACGTCATTCAAAAATTCGAGAGATGTGGAAATTAGCAGAAGAGAATGTTAAAAGAGTTTGGGGACCTTGGCGCAGCGGCGGTTGGGCGAGATAGGTTGAATAAAAATAAAAAAAAGAACATCAAGCGATAGTTAAATTTTTAGACATGACTGTATAAATATGTCTCTTATAACTCATGATCATACATCTGCAAGAGTTGATTATTTAAAACTCTCGTTAGGTAAGTCCTATGGCTAGTAAGGACAATACGGGAACAAAAGTATCCTGGTAAGTAATAACATTTTATTATCTACCGACTACCTACCGCCTACCTACGGCCGACTGTCTAACTGCTTTTTTGTAGTTGAGTATGCCATATTTTAGATTTGAACACCAAGAAGTGTACTTATTAGTTTGAATCCTGAATGGGTCTTCGGTAACTGGTTTGATACAACAAAACGTACGAACTTCAAATCCTGAAATTTCGTGGTGACTCAAGGATCAGTTAGGTACCGGTTTGATGTAATAAAACATGAATCTAACTCTTTCGCTAAGACCAACAACTCAGTTCAAAAATCCGGCCAAAAGTAATGACCGGTGAAAGCGAAATTACACATGTTACAATGATGATCCTGTTTACCCGCACCGGGTATTACCTGGCGTGTAATTTTACCGGTTTAATTTTACCGGTTGTGTTTGAAGAGCAGTTAGGTTTTGACCGTAATCGTTTTATTTAACGACTCGGGGTTGTTTGAGCCGTGTGTGATTGTACGGACAGTTTGCTTTTGGGAACAACAGTTACCTAAAAACTGCTGTTTGTTGGGTGAATCTAGGGTGATTTGACACAGAGTTTTTCTGTCCTCCCGAATGCGATTTTTCCACGACTATAAAAATACTTATGTTAGGCCGCGAGCTCTGAATGGTTAGTTAAAGAAAGCAAAGTAAGAAAATAATAATTTCAGGGTATGTAAGCGATTCCATTGTAACCTATAAGTAGTCCAAAGTTCTAAAAGTAAGATTCAGAATAGGAATAGTTCCTTCTAACAATGCTTTCACTGTGTCAACGTTTGTCACTGTGTCACTGTGTCAACGGCTGTACAGTCTTCAACTGTACATTTTTGCTGACGCCGCTATTGGCACGAGCGCGCGTCATTGTAATTAGGTATTTATTCATATTTCACACATTTTAATATTCTGTGTGTTGTAACTAACGACAAAGTTTTCACTGTGTATATTTGCTCTTATGTACCTAATGTTGTTCCAAAATAAAGCTTTTACTTTTTTTTACGTAAGTATATCAATGCCGCGAATAACCAACATCCAAAAAACTTTAACTTCTCCAATAGTTTTTGCATATTTTCTCAAGGGCCCGAGGGTCGCGTGACCATATCCGACAACTGATTTATTAGGTCACATGTCAGTGGTGAAGCCCTTGCTTTGTTTGTTCCACATGTGGAGGGCAAAAACTTGGTGCCACGCTGTCTGCAGATTGAGTTTTTGCAAGGATTTTGTGTTCTTCGGTTTCCGGGGTGATGCCGCCTACATTCACTTCAATAGGTAATTATAAATTCTGACCTTGTTTCATGGATAGCCAATACCTACAAAGTAGATTTTTATTTATTAACAATGAAACTTGGGAGAAAGCGAAAAGAGCTTACTAATCCAATGTTTCCTTTTTAGAGAAAAGCACTTCAAAAGCTTAATTTGGCGCTGCTAGCTCCCTCCCCGTCCGTACGTTACTCGAGTGAACTAACACAGGATACAGGGAGCGTTCCTGGTTCTTCCTTTTTCTGATAGAGGGCAGTGTTTTCAACAAATATTTTTTGTTGGAAAATTCAATATTCATTTTCTATTTTCATAATTAATTTTTTACTTCAATTTGGTAACCAATTAATAAATAATTACTTTATTTATTATAGATAGATGATATGCTGTATAGATTTTTATATAGATAGATGATATGCTGTATTGGACGCTTTGAACCTGCACCTAGATCTAACTCTATAGTATCACCAACCCCATGAAATAATTATCAACTTAAGCAGTTATGCTTGAATGTTCATCATATAATTCTGCACCATTTGTTATGTGCCAGTAGCACAGTGAAGTAAATAATATGCAAATAGCAGGTGAATTGTGAGCGAGCGCGAAATCATTAGTTGAAGCCGTGTTATATTTTATTCGCTAGTGGACGCGCTAAAAAGCGGCCATGCATAATTACCTCCCGTAGGATCCGAGCTGCGCGCCCGCACAGGGGCGTGTATAGAGACAAACGAATGGGTACTAGCGTATAGTTTTTTTGACATTCTAGCAAGCTAAAAGTGAGTACCTATAGAAAAAAAAAATAGAAGAGCGAAGGCCTTTACCTAGCACGGAAGAAATGTTTTTATGTGGCAAAAGTACGTAAGTTTGTATGGGTTGGTTAGTAGCCAAGGAATGAACAAATGATCTAATGAACGAATAAAAGAATGAACGAATGAACGAACATGAAATAACTAACGAATGAAAACCAATTGCAAAACCCACTTCACCCACTGCGTCACAGAGGTCATCAAAAATAATTTAAGCATGTCTGAATACTGCTAATGAAAGTTGATGGAGTTGCTACAATATGCTTTGCGTTGCATCTATTACATTGTCATATTTCAGCCACTTTCCTATTATCTTTTTCACATAGGAAGGCTCTTTTATGTTCATTCCTGAAATTATTAAAGGGAACAAAATCCTTTTTTTTTAATTCGTATCTTTTAGTATCAACACTAGATTTCATTTATTTAAAAAAAATTCATTGTTGTACAGCGTGAAACGTTAAAGTTCTATGTGTCAGGGATACGTTCCTACGTGAAAAATGTTCTACTCGTCCGTAAAGATTATATTCTTGCTGTCTCCATTCACGTCTATGTGCGTGACCGGACTCTTTTATATGCGTTTGTCAGTGAATTACAACGACAGGCCTTTAGTCAGTGAAAAACAGTTTATAAACCCACTCACGTTATATAAGTTATATAACGGTGAATTAGTGGATATTTTTGCAAATAAATTGGAGAGATAAAACACAGCGCTTGCCAAATGGCAACATTACATTTGGACACTAAAATCAGACTTTCTATGATGAAAGTTAGGTAATTAAGATGAATTAAGAACTTGAATAACTACATTACAAAATACTAAGCAACATGCACAAGAAATCCTCTAAAATAAATAAACATACAAACTTATACTTGCTGCAGAATTAATAAGCAAACTCTATCTGTGACTTAACTATAAAAATTTATGAATTTTAGGTGATATTAATCTATTTCTTATTGGCTTTATGACTACTAGCAAGCCTTCAAATCGACTTAAATTCTAAAAAAAAGAGCCGGAATACTTTAATCCCGGTAATGCACCTCTCATAAATCCTGTGTAATTAGATGGTATCGTGCAAACACAGACGTTGGCTGTATTTGCCTTCATCGGCCGCGCGGGTTGATTTAATGCCCTAACACCGTTCTATTGAAAGGCATAGAAACCACCTCGTTTGACCGTAACCATAAACAAACATGCATTATATTGCAATTTAAAAAAATCAAAAAACCCGACTGCATGAAATGTACCTACATTTTCATTCTTGCCAAGAATGTCAACTTTTGAGATTTTTCAATTCGTTAAACCATTTACATGCACTCACTGTCAATTTGTTATTCAAAACTGAGTTTAAACATATGAATTGTATATACTTATTTTTGTAATCTCCTTTTAATTTCCTTCATTTTGATACTCCACTCGATATGATCGACTAATTTTTTTTCTTAAAGTGTTACTATTTCGCGCATAAGATCCGCCATTTTGTTTTTATTTCAAAAAAAGTATCCTATGGGTTATTAAGTCGAATTTAACAATACTTACACTAATTGTCGAAATCCATCCGTCGTTTAGAAGATACGTGGGTACAAAGAAATTTAACGCATTGCATACATGAATACAATATACGCGAAAAACATAACCTTTCCTTTGACAGTCGGGTAAAAAAGCATGTTTGTACCTACTTTTGAGTACGCGTCGTACCTAATACATACCGAAGTAGACTGTCAGATTTTATGTAGGTACTCTCAAGAAGTCATAAACTTGGAAATGATTTTTTACTTTATAGGTAGGTAACCTACGTTCTAATAAAAAACTATACCTACTTCTCTATGCATTTAATTTTGAAATAACTCTCAAAGAAGAGGATTTGTACAAATCCTCTCCTCCAGTACATTTAACTTCTAAGTAAATACCGCTTCCTGACAAAACTTGACTCTGTATAAAATCCATCTATGCTTTCTAATGTTGAGCGTACATGTAGCGTACAAATCTATTCATTCCCTGCAAAAGCGTTGTACAAACACGGCTAATGAATGCTGGCGCGAGCCTAGGTACCGATAATTTGGTTACGCTCGTGGCCGGTCGTCTCTCAATTCCATTTTTTTATTTTAATAAAATTATTTAGTCCACTGACTGGCTTTTGGGTTAATTGGCGTTGTTTACATTGGAAACATTGAATGATGTAAAAACAGAGCAGCTTAATAGAGTTATCTGTTTTTCGGAAATTCTGTCTATCAGTATAAAAACAGCAAAGAGAATAATGGTTCATTTTAAAATGTAGAACTTATAAAGGCATTGAACTACAGTGAAATTCTATGGTAGTCGTTTGTTGAAAACCCCAATGCATTGGATTCAGTGAACCAGAAACAGATTGTATCAATATTGCAGAGAACGCGCTTGTTGACACGCATAACAGAAAACTCTGGAAAAACAAGCACGCAGACCACCTACCGACTACAGACACACCGCAAACCCAAAAACCTACATACGTCGGAATATCGCAAAATAAACAAACAGAAAACGAACGCAGCCGAGCCAAATCGATACCCTATCGGACGATTCAACCGTCAAACTTTTGTAATACTGCCGATGCCGTGCGCCCGACCGACTCGCAAGCCGACGAAACTACCAAACTAAATATTCCTAATACACCGGTCTGACAATAGGAAATATAACTCACATTCAAAGTCAAAAAAGCGTGATTTGGACGAGCGTTTTTTGGTAGAATATCCCCAAAAGTAGGTTAGTAATTCGGGTTTCGACAAAAGGTCCCATTGAACAATACGGCTCTCCGGCGAGGTATTACACGGTGGATATAATTAGTTATGGTGTATGGATTTAGATTTTGTTGCGATAATTTTGGTGAATGCGCTGAATAAACATCTGCTCGAGATTTGCGAGCCGACAAGCGAGCAATCGCATTCAAATGTCAAGTAGAAAACTGATCCGTGTATTTATGCAGCAATGACGCCCAAAAAATGGTCAGTAGCATGATACCTATTGTAAAATAAATCATGAATTTTAATCTAAAATGTAAAGAATTATTTTATTGTAAAGCGACTTCAGTAAGTATTACAAGCTTTCCATCTATTTATTATATTTGCTTTTTTTGCCATTACTATGACACTTAGACATTAAACAAAATTGCACTTGTAATATCAAAGCGATGGAACCAATAACATTCTCCATTCGTTTATATACACTTAACAGTCACAAATTAGATTACGTATAGGTACACTGGTACACCCTACAGTTATAGACATTCAATTCTTTGCAAATGTTTTCCACGCGAGAATCGATCTCGCATATTTTGCATCTCAGCCAAGCGCTTCCGCTCGCCACTCCATCGAAGTAATATTTTTTTTAGATTCTACAGTTATGATAGCTGTCAATTCCGATTATCAGTAAATTCACTCAAGCTCAAACCGGAAATATCCGATACGAAAATTGCACAAATCTCTCAAAACTTTATCAAAGCGTGCAACATACTGTCGACCTGTCAACGGGACAATAACTGTCCGGCGCGGCAAGACGAGACGAGACGACTAAAATAGGGATGCTACTAATAAATGTTTGATAAGATAAAATAAGATAAGATTCGTTTATTTGCTAGAACATAAGTAAAAATTTAAGTCTATGATACTATGGTGAGTCCAGATAATATATTCTTCATATATTATGCATGCAAATATAAAAAAAAATTATATTATATGAGAAAGATAATGAATAATTGGATTAAAATATATAAATCATAAATCAATGTCCCTGTTATTAAAGTATTGGTCAATTGAATAATAACATTTGTTTATAACACTAATAAAGGTAGTTCGTACGAAAGATAGTTGAAGCAAGAAGATAACGAGGAAGACCGAGGATAAGTTACATGAGCCAAATGAAGGAGAAGGTAACTATCATGTCATATAAAGAGGTCAAGAAAGCAGTCCTGGAAAAAGTTACATGGAGAGGGATTCGTCAGTTGTGCCGACAATGAGTAAATACTTAACACGTTCACTGTCCATGACCCACATGTGGGTCATTTTGGGTTTGAACGAGACGTCCGTCCATACATGTGGGTCACTGCTCACTTCACACATAATGGGGCTCTACTTCGTGGACGTAACATAAACTTACTAGTATTGTACATAGACGTATGAGTGATTGTATAGGTAACATAAAAATCCAATGAGCCATCGAATTTTTTAATCTATTTAGGATTGACATAATTTTGAACATTGCACTTAAAAATAACCATTTAAGAGTAATATTATTCTAATAAGTTTCATTAAAACATGCAAGACACAGAAGTTTTTTGAAGAATTGGCATTGTGTGTCAGTCTTTTTTGATTTTGTACGTGCATCATCAACTGAACGACCTTCTTTTTTCAGTTTTTTGTAACAACCAGTGCACCTCTTTCTATAGATTTTGCCGTTCAGCTGCCTTCGAATTTTATCAGTTTGGCCTGGGGCCTGGGCCACTACGATAGCAGAACTTCTTCTCCTGGATGTAGATGTAGATGCTGTAGATGAGGATGATGCAGGTGAAGATGATGCTAACGTAATCCCACCTGACGGCCCTGGTTCTTGAATTCCCAAGAGGCGTTTTACTATCATTTCGTGTCCCCTCAACAGTGGTAATTTTTTGTTGGGATTGATGTCCTTGTAAATAAGAACAGTATTTATAACCGCTATCGAAATAAGATCAGCTGCAATTGTTAGCTTGTACGTTCGTGACATATATGTGGGTCATTCTAAAAATGGGGGTTACAGGGTTCCCTCCCCCTTTTTATAGCATTTATGGACCTGAGGTGGCATGAAGGCAAGTACCTCAGTACATAGGAATGAAAAAGTAAATTGGACTTGAAAGCTATTTTGTGAGTTAGAAGCAGGGGCCGTATTCCCGTTCTTATTTTCGTTCGTTTGATGAATATTCGCATGCTTTCCACTACGAGTTTGGAATATTTGGTCCTAGGTTAGGACCGTGTTTTAACGTTGATCTTATCGACTGAATACAATGTAGCTCGTAGTAAGAAACATCCGAATATTTATCAAACCCCCCTTAAAAAATAACCCCCCTTGACAGTATGGAGGCATTGCAAAACCCAGATATGCACGTAATCTGTCAGAGAGACGATCTGTCAGCTTGACGAAGGTCAGACGCGTGCTACATGGTCATTTAACTTTTCAGTCTTTTTTTGCCCTTTGTGTGTGATTATGCTCATAAGTATGTCAATAAACTTGACAGAGGGATGGTGAAAAATCGGTGTAAAGGAATTTAGCAGAATATAATCATGATTAAGACACTAATTACTTCAAGTAAATTGTATTTTATAATGATCAATATAAAATTAGTTAGATTAAATATAATGATCACGTCCGGGATCCGAAGCCACAACCTCTGGAACGAATGTCGATGTACTGCCCTATCGGCCACCATGACTCCTATCCGATATTTGGACTGACCCTGACATCAAACATATTCTTCAGACCTAAAGATACTTAATCTGTGAAATGTTTACCGTGCTGTGCTATTGACATAGTCGAGATTCTGTTTCAGTTATTATGGAGCTCCAAATCCTGTACTATTCCCGTCAATCGTAGCTAGTCCAGCTTCGTTATCGTGCTATAAAGTTGCCAGCACCGAATGATAGTTTTTTTCTTTTTTTATTTTCCGCTGACCACAGGAAAATTCAGTTGGTCTTTTTTATTCAGTTTACGTGTACGCTCCTTTGAAATGGGTTTAAAATAAATGTGTTAATTCTTCATTGGGAATGCGCTTTCGGTTTAGAAAGGCGCGATGCAGATGCAATTTTGGACGGCAAACCAGTTTTGCGACGGAAATATTTCAGAGGAAGCCAATGTTGGTTCCACAGACCTAAAAAAATGTTTGTGGTTGGTTCGGTTACCAAGCTGTCAATTATACAGCTTGTAACTAAGCAGGTTAGGCATTTAGGGCTTCGTTCATCTTAACCCAGAAATTGTTGGTAAAAATTTATCTTTGATATGTATGTTACATATTAATTAGCTTCACTTTGAGCTAGATCGACAATGTCGATTCTAATTCCGCATAAGTGCATATTTCGGAATGCATTTTTCTTATAATAATACTTTATTTACTTATCTACATATATCATCATTAATAATTAAAATATCATCATCGTTCTCCTTCTATTGGGATCAGCACAGTATGTTTATGTTTGTACATCCATTTGCCTCTATCACTCTTCATCTCAGTACTCCTTTCCCTCACATCAACTTCATAATACCATTAGATTGTATATGTACATTATTATTCAATGCCCTGATTAGATCAAATTATCCAACTCACATCAAGGTTTAGGGAAATGGAATGGCGTGGAAAACGCAAAGTTTATACGGGCAAAAAGATTTTTCTCATTTCCGAGAATCTCCCGGGATAGTCGTAAAGCGATGCGGACGGCGGTTGCGTCGCGGGCGTCTTGCCGAAGCCGCGCTCCATAGATGATCGGGCGGGTTATTACGTCTGCGATAGCAAAAATTGCACAATTTTTACCGAGGCTCAAGGCGTGGCACAGGCCTTCAAGTGAGGATGATAATTTTAGAGTTTTACGGGAAATGATGAATATGAATCCCCCAGGAATAATTTTATTTATATGGGACCACCTTGAGAGCACCCTTTCAGATAAATAAATATTTTTGAAAATCGTTTGGTTGACGGAGATTGGTAGTCATACATTCATAAAAAAAAGTACGTGAGTGTCGTGGAACACTCGGTTGGAACGAAGCAAAGAGTACTTTTCTATACTGGGAATATAATAAATTAATTGTCAATTAGGTACCCTAGAAACGCTCTTTCGTACTAACAATGTAACAATCTATGGACTGTGTCGCGGCTGCGCATTTCGCACTGACGATTTGACATATACATGTGTCGTGACAGTAAAATGGAACAATTTTTTTTCCAGCCAGTCTTTTTTTTCTTTGATACCGTCCGAAGGAACTTCGTTCCAAAAACATACATACAGCTTCACATAAAAACCTCCTCTTTTTTTCACTTTTGCCAGTGCTGCCTCTACAGGACAGTCAAACCAAGGTTTCCTACCTACCAAAAAGGTTTCAAACCTTGGTTTCACATTACAACTTTAGTTCCAGGTACTTGTAGCGCTAGTTCCGCAAGTTAACAATGAGCTATCAGCAATAGATAGCAAAATTATCGTTAATACATAATCAGGTAGCTCCGTATAATGGGATGGGATATCGGCGCAGATAAAACAACTTTGTCACACTCACTGCTTCTTTACGGTGCTCCATTTGCTACGACATTATGTTAACGTGCGGGCTCCATGTTACATTTTTTTTAGAGATTTTGGAATAATGTAAAGTTAAGGTGGTAGATTAAAATGAATGTAAGGTTGCCTTTGATCTTTCTAGAACGACTAAGAAGAAACTGGATTAGTGTTTTATGTTTTTCATAGATTAATTTGGACGCCAGCGAGTTTTTCTATTAAATAAATTAAAATCTTATTTAATAGAAAAAAGTTATTACAATATTCAAGATTATTTAGAAGACAATAAAAGATGCAAAAAGTAAACTCAGGTTCCTAAATATATATTCAATTGTACCTAAACCTTAAACCAAAAATGTTCCTTTTGATTAAGTTAAGAAAAAGGCTGTGCCAATTTATTAATTACCTACTTAAGTTAGATTAAAAGTTAGAAATACCTAAACTAAGTACCAAATGTTGCAGTGCCCCAGCGGGGCTCATGTTATGAAACACAATTTTATTTTAAGCATGAAAACATGAAGCAATAAACGTTTTGAATTGAATTGAATTGAGCGAGTGAGTTGGAGCAGTCGAGCCAGACTGGCAAACCGTGGCCTTGGAGCGCAAGACGTGGAAGCTAAAGGGGGAGACCTTTGCCCAGCATTGGGACACGATAGGTTGATAATGATGACGCTGTGGTATGTAAGAAATAGATGAACAGCTTTAGACATTTCTGTTTATGACTGTATATTTGAAGAGTTGTCTTATGTGAATTTTCTTGATATGGTTTTAAAATGTATAAATGCGCTGGTACCCTGGTATCCGCGACTTTGTCTGCAAAATAACATACTTGAAAACCTCCAAATAGAACTGGAAACTGCAAGAATCTTCTGAAACTTTTAAAAATGCAATAATAGCGCCATCTCGGCCTCAGCCATAGGTTAGCAACGCCATCTACTTGCCTTTAACTGGAACTTCCAACTCCTCATACAAACCTTCAGCCCTTATTTCACGCCCCCCAAGATTATTTTTGAAAAAAAAGTAGCCTATGTCCGTCCCTGGGGCATAATCTTTATCCATGTCATATTTCATCATAATTTGTTCAGTGGTTTAGGCCTGAAAAGGTAACAAACAGACTGGCAGATAGAGACATTTTACTATACAATAGATGGCGACACAGAAAAAATGCGATTTGCGTTTTGGGCTGTGTAATATATAAACTCGCTGTACGGTTCACACACCGCACAATATTGCAGACACTGCATTTCCGTGCAATAGCGTGGAAACCAAGCGGGCGCGGCCAGTCCACATCTAACCCGCGACTCATTAACATCAGTTTTAGTAATAAATCATGTATCAAGTTTAAACCAAACTCTTATTATTTGGATGTCCCGTACATCAAAGGTCCTTCGAGCCTCCGAAGGCAGGACTATAAAATCGTGAAAAGCATTTTGTGATTTTTGTGCCCAAACTGGATTGCCACAGGACAAAGCATTGGTCTGTAGGTGAGACAGCAGCCTTCGGTGAGTCAGTAATTTTACAAAGCTAATTACGACCATCGCTTCAACATGGATGATATCTTAGCAAATCAACAGCAGATCATGGCAGCGATGGAACAAATTCTTACCAACTTTAAAAAGGACGGTCCTGAGCGCAGAACTTTAACAAACATTAAAAAACGTCTGGGCTCTTTAGAGATGCATTGGCAAGAATTTCAGTGCAACCACATCAAGTTGTGCGAATTTGACGATAAGTCTGGAGAGTACTTTGTGACAAACGCATACAAACGAACTTCAGATTTTTACATTGATACACGTGCATTTTTACAAAAATTTTTGTCCTCTGACACAAAACCAGAGGAAAAACAGCTTCTACGTCCGGCTACACCCCTAGCAACCGGGGGGCAAGCAACGCCTCGTGCCGTGACACCAGAAGACAGGCAGCAGCCACATCCGTCCGGTTCCCAAGGTCAGCGCAGCAGCGGACAAGGAACTAGCAGCAAGCTAGATGAAATGTTAAGGAAGCAGCAAAGTAACTTCAAAGCATTCATCAGGACGGTAAATTCAATCAACTTCGAAAACATCACCAGCAGGTGGGAATTCGAAGACACATTAAAGTCAGTACAGAACCGCTGGTCTGTGATTGACTCCCAGCATTGGGAAATTGATAGCGAACTCTACGAAGACAATGTCGAGTATGAGCAAAGCTACAGTAGGTATGAACAGCAGTTCAATAACATCAAAAAATCGCTCAATGAAAAAATGTGGTCTCAAAATCATCGAGAAAAATCGACGCCGCAGATGGATATACCTACCTTTAGCGGGAACTATCAGCAGTGGGTGTCCTTCAAGGATTTATTTGTGGAGGCAGTGCACAGTAATAAGTCTCTATCAAACGCCCAGAAGATGCAATTCCTCAAAAGCAAGCTCAAAGGCGAAGCTGAAAAATTGGTACAGCATTTACCAATTAGCTCCGAGAACTACGAAGTGAGTTGGAACATACTCCTACATCGCTACAATAATTTAAAATTGATATTCAACAGCCATATGAATACTTTAACCAATTTACCAACATTGCAACAGCAATCGGCAGCAGCCATCAAAAAACTTTTTGATACCACCAACGAGTGCCTCAACGCAATAAAGGCCCTAGGAATCGACACAAGTACCTGGGACCCACTCGTCGTCTACATAGTTTCCAACAAATTGGATGCGGACACGCACATTGACTACGTCGAATCATTAAAAAACCCCAAGGAGCTACCTATCCTACAGGATTTATTGGACTTTCTTGAACTCAAGTTTTCATCTCTAGAAGCATCTAGACGAAAGCCCGAGACGAAAATCAATCAACCAGATTCGTCATCTAACAAGAAAACTCATTTTTTCAAATCATTTTCCAGCCATAAATTAAATCAAAATCAATCATCATATAACTCAAACGATAAATTCCAGAACAAGGTTACGAAATGCGCAGTTTGTAACATGAACAATCACTACAAACTTTACCAATGCGAGTCATTCCTGGAAATGCCGCCACACATAAGACAGAAAACCGTCGAAAAATTATCCTTATGCAAAAACTGCCTTATGTCGCATGGCAATAAGAGGTGTTTTTCGATCAAAAGATGCCAAGAGTGCGACGGAGAACACAACACATTATTGCACAACGCTTCGACCGGCAGAGTTCGAATTTCTTCACAAACACAACCAAGTGAAGCGAACAATTCTCAGCAGAGTCAGCAAAAGGGTACACATGTTTTACAGGGGGAGGCAGGGGAAATTCTTCTTGCAACTGCATTGGTAAACGTGACAAAAGCTGATGGTACAAATCTTACTCTACGAGCCCTGATCGATCAAGGTTCACAAACTTCCTTGATTACAGAGAATGCGGCACAAATTTTGGGCATCAAACGCAAGAGATGCCAAGGCATTATATTTGGAGTAGGAGCCAAGGAAATGACCTGCAAAGGGATAATAGGCATTTCGCTATCATCACTTTACATTGATTACGAAATCAACATCGAAGTATTTGTCATGAAACATGTAGTCAATAATTTACCAAACCAATCGTTTGAAAAACCAACATGGCACCATTTGGACAACATTCAGTTGGCAGATCCAGAGTTCTACAGAAGTCGATCCGTAGATCTTCTACTTGGTGCAGACGTGTACGCAGAAATAATCTTAGGTGGTGTCATAAGAAATAATCCATCCATGCCAGTAGCTCAACAGACGCGTTTTGGCTGGATTTTATGCGGCAGTGCAAACGTCACAAAATCGTATCACTGTAACGTAGTTTTGACCGAAGAAAATGACCTGAACAGATTTTGGTCTATTGAAGATATCGTCGATCAAAACAACATGTCTACGGAGGACTTGGAATGCTTACAGCTGTACAAAGAAACAACGGAGCGCCAAGAAGATGGTAGGTACATCGTACGCCTACCATTACATTCCGACGCAGACGAAAGATTAGGCAAATCACGGCCAAAAGCATTGGCACAGTTCTATCAATTGGAACGAAAATTTAAAAAGTACGAAAATGTTGCAAATGCATATAAAACCTTCATGCATGAATACCAAGAATTAGGTCACATGCGCTCCATATCGGTAGGTAGCGGTAACAAGAAACCCGGTTACTACATGCCGCATCATTGTGTGCGCCGCGCTGACTCAACTACTACAGCACTGAGAGTCGTATTCAATGCATCGGGAATGACGACACGCGGATACAGTTTAAATGATGTTATGTATAGGGGCCCGAATCTGCAAAAAGACCTTCTATTTTTGGTACTCAAATGGAGACAGTACAAATACGCATACATAGCAGACATAGAAAAGATGTTTCGACAAATTCTGGTTCACAGGGACCATCAGCACTATCAGATGGTGGTTTGGCGTGATTCTGAAAGCAAAGAAATCCAGGATTTTGAACTTCTAACCGTCACATATGGTACGAAAGCCGCAGCTTTTCTAGCTATGATGACTCTTAAACAGCTAGCGAGCGATGAGAGTCATAAATTCCCTGCAGCAGCAAGGGTATTAGAAGATCAGTTCTACATGGATGATCTGCTCAGTGGAAGCCACAGTATTGAGTCAGCGAAGCAACTAAAATCGGACCTTACTGAACTTCTAAAACTAGGTGGATTTAATCTGCGCAAATGGTGTTCAAACGAAGCATCATTAATAGACAATGATAGCACAGTCTCAAAAGTTCAGGATCAGGACACCTTCGACTTCCGTCATGAAGAATCAACCAAAACATTGGGACTATTATGGAAAGCAAAGGAAGATGTTTTTTCATACAAATGCAAAATGGCACCGAAATCGCCTTCAATACCATCAAAAAGAATCCTATTGTCGGAAATATCAAAAATTTTCGACCCTCTCGGTTGGTTATCTCCAGTCGTTATCCAGTTGAAGCTTTTATTTCAAGATGTGTGGAAATCCAATCTGCAGTGGGACGACAAAGTGCCCGATGACATCTATGAAAGGTGGATCAAACTGAGAGAAGAGATCGACGGCATCGATCAAACCAAGCTACCGAGATGGATAGGATGTGGAGAGAGTGACATAATACAGCTCCACGGATTCTGTGACGCATCTTCCAAAGCATTCGCGGCAGTTATCTACACAAGAGTTCAAAAGCAAGATTCAGCAAGAATTACGCTTCTAGCTGCCAAAACGAAGGTGAATCCAATCAGCACGACGAACAATGAGATATCATTGCCTAAGCTAGAGCTAAGTGGTGCACACTTATTAGCAAAGCTCATGACCAAAGTCAAAGAAAGCTTTATTGGTCGAAAGGTCGAATTGAACGGTTGGTGCGACTCCACTGCGGTACTTGGCTGGCTAAACGGAGAGCCAAGTAAGTGGAAGCCCTTCGTCGCCAACAGAGTCAAAAAGATAACAGAGGTCATGCCCGCAGAGTGCTGGCGCTACGTTAAATCAAAAGACAACCCAGCAGATTGCGCCAGCCGAGGCCTGACAGCAAGTCAGCTTCAAGAACATTCACTCTGGTGGCACGGGCCTACTTGGCTAAAATCATTCAATGGAAATTTCGAAACTCAAAAGTTCAAAACCGACCTAGAAACAAAAACTACAAAACAATCAGTCAACACAGCCCAAGTTGAAAGTACACACACAAGTACAGATTCAAGTGTAATTGAACAATTGATACGCAAGTACAGCAGTTTTACACGACTGACGCGCGTACTTGCATGGGTTCTGCGAGTGATAGCACACTCAAGCTGTCATCGTAACCAAGGTTATTTAACCACAAACGAGCTACACAACGCAAAGCTCAAAATTATAAAATGCATACAGCAACTGGAATTCTCAAACGAAATCAAAGATCTTCAGAAAAACAAAACAGTCAGTCAAAAGAGCAAACTGTTTAACATGAACCCTTATCTTGACAAAGAAAGCATGTTAAGAGTCGGAGGTCGTCTGAGAAATTCTAACATCAGCGAGGAAATGAAACATCCATTAATCATACCTCATTCAAGCCATCTTACTGAGATGCTCATCGACCACGCCCACAAACAAACATTTCACGGTGGAGCTCGCCTAACACTCTCCAGGCTGAGACAGGAATATTGGATCGTAGGGGGAAACAGAGCTGTCAAAAAACGCCTACAAAATTGCGTTATTTGCAAAAGACACAACCCAGTCATGCAACATCAACTGATGGGTGACCTACCAGCAGCAAGAACGAATCCAACAAGGCCATTCTACCACACAGGAGTTGACTTTACTGGTTTTATTGACGTCAAATCAAATAAAGGCAGAGGTATTAAATCAACCAAGGGATATGTATCAGTTTTTGTGTGCATGGCAACTAAAGCTATCCATCTAGAGCTTGTGTCCGACTTGTCATCGTCAACATTTCTTGCAGCTCTGCGAAGATTCTCCGCAAGAAGAGGTACCCCACGACACATTTATTGCGACAACGGAACAAACTTCGTCGGAGCAAACAAAATTCTAGCAAAAGAATTTGTGGAGCTAAAATCGCTGCTGTCAGATGAGTTCCTAAGCGAAACAAATGAAATGAAAATAGAATTTCATTTCTTGGCGCCTTCATGGCCCTCTGCAGGTGGTCTGTGGGAATCAGGCGTCAAAAGTTTGAAGTACCACTTACGTAGAGTAGTCGGAGAGCAGAAGCTCACGTACGAAGAATTTACGACTCTTCTTTCGCAGCTGGAAGCTTGCTTAAACTCTCGACCTCTGTGTGCACTGAGTGAAGATACGGATGATATTGATTATCTTACCCCGTCTCATTTTCTTGCAAGTGGCCCAGTTTTAACAATCTATGAAACTGAAAGGGATGAGCGAACGAGATGGCAACTGACACAAAAAATCTTCCAAGACATATGGAGAAGGTGGCGCACAGAATACCTCACACAACTTCTTGCCAGAAGCAAGTGGAGAGAGATGCGCCCCAATATAAAACTAAATGACATTGTTCTCATACACGATGCCAACTTGCCACCAGGCAAATGGGTCTTAGGTAGAGTAATCGAACTCCATCCCGGCAAAGACAACCATATCCGGGTAGTCAGCCTCAAGACGAAGAGTGGTATCCTAAAAAGACCAATCGTCAAGGTCTCCATTCTACCTGTCAACGATCAAGTCAGCAAGACAGAAACAGATCAAAAGGAACAGGAAAGCTCAGCAGAGTCGAAGCGAAAGAAAAACACCATTGTTTCGTCATGCATCAATCTAATGACTATGATTTTCATGTTGATTCTGTTATGTTCTACGACTGCAGTCAATGGCGCATATAACATCACGGCAATGCAAAGTAACAACAGTATTTACTTTGACAAAGTTTCCGACTTGCGAATTATTCAAGATAAATGGAAACTCGTTGTCTATTACAACATGGAACCGTATTCAAAAGGTATGGATCTTTTATATGCCTACAACAAGCATTTAGAAGAATTATGCTCGAAGTTCGAAGAAAGGAAATCCCACTGTGACACCTTACTACTGCAATTACGTCACGGATTCTCCGAATTAGCGTACTACGACGGCATACTACAACAAAGTGATAAGCACGCGCGCAAGAGACGAGGAATTATAGACGGCGTGGGAAACATCGCAAATAGTCTATTCGGCGTTTTAGACAGCCGCTTTGCAGAACAATACGAGAAGGATATTTCTAAAGTCAAGCACGACCAAAAGCATTTGGTACTCTTATGGAAAAATCAAACGTCAGTTATTGAAGCGGAAAATAACTTGCTCAAAAGAATCGAAGCATCGATGGAAAAACAGCACAAAGTTTTCCAAAACCATTTGAATGAATTGGAACAGACAGCAGTCAAATTAAACGACGCGATCGTTAAGATAGACAACATCAACGAGTTTATCATGTCAAGTATGATCGCAGGAAATATACTTACCAGCCTCAAGGACATTCAGAATGCTTTGCTAGAGACCTTTTCAAACTATAAAGAGCTCAACATTCATCTACTTACACCAACGCAGCTTCGTAGAGAACTCAGCATAATTTCCGGACAGCTGTCCAAGGACTTATCGCTGCCTGTCAACAACATCCAGACAGATCTAGCAGAGATCTACAGAATGCTAAAAGTTAGAGCCAGAATGTCTTCGCAATACTTTATCTTCGAGGTACAAATTCCGTTGGTAAATAGGGATAGCTATGAACTGTATAAAACGTACACAGTGCCCCAGCAAATTAAAAACGCTATCGTTAGCATAACACCGATAGCCTCCTTTTTAGCAATCGACATTGAAAAGGATACCTACATACCAATTTCGGAGATTGAGCTAACGCAAAGATGCATAAAGCTTGAACAAACTTTCTACTTATGCGAATTACAGAAGCCAGTGTACCAGAAAACATCTGGAGACAATCTTTGCGTCAGAGATGATAAGAACATTCAATGTAAAACAACAATTAGCACGTGCCAACCCACCTGGACGGCGCTTATCAATGTAAACACTTTCATGATCACCTGTTGCGGTCAATGCACTACAAGATTTATCTGTGGCTATCAAGTTACACAGGAACAATTAACAGGTGTCAACATTGTTGCACTGGGAAAAGACTGCGTCATCAAGGGCGAGTCATTCACGATAACGTCACATAAACAACATTCTAACACACTGAATACAGAGCCAGACTTACTATCTATAAAGATCGCACCCGTCAATAACATCATACATCTGACAATACCGATCAACCATTTAAATGAGAGCAACAGCGACTTCAAAGGTTCGATCGAGCGCATCAACGAACGCATCGCAGAGATAAAAGAAGCAGCAGATAATTTCGAGCAAAACGAAGAGCTGACTTCACACGACGTTCACCAATACGTCGCCATCTACGCAGTGGTAGCAGCAGCACTGGTGTGCGCCGCGCTCGTCTGGTGGCGAGCGCGTCGTGTGCGCACCACCACAACTCTCGGCAGCAGCACGGTGCGGGCCGCGTCTGTGACGTGCGCTCCGCCCGTGCCACCGATGGGCACGCAGCCCATTCCCTCTGTTCGCGGCGCAGCGGTCCCCTCTAGTGTTTATAATGAGATCAATAAGTGTAGTGACAACAGTGAAAGTGCGTGCACAAAATCTTACAGTGTGAAGTGCGAAAAGTCCAGCAAGGACTCCGCTACATCGCCTACGTTCGAAAGAATAAGGTTCATAAGCGATCGCGATTAATGTCGGTATCATACTGCGAATACTAACACAATATTGTTCAATCATTTTATATCATGATACCATAATCGCTAACTAACAAAATCATCTCTCTTCACACACTCTCTTCCGCGCCCCGGAACATGTACGGTTCACACACCGCACAATATTGCAGACACTGCATTTCCGTGCAATAGCGTGGAAACCAAGCGGGCGCGGCCAGTCCACATCTAACCCGCGACTCATTAACATCAGTTTTAGTAATAAATCATGTATCAAGTTTAAACCAAACTCTTATTATTTGGATGTCCCGTACACTCGCTAATCTTCCAATTTTCAGCTTTATATATGTATGGATTTTCTGGAAATAGATGAAACGCTGGTGAAGTTTTCTATACACACTCACATACTTTAGAAAACGCAATGAACCTTAGAAACAACGGTCGGTTTGAGTAACGGAGCGTATAATTTCGAGTTTATAGGGTCATTAGACAGCAGGCTGAGCCGCGCTTTTGTTTTGTCGCAATTAACCCGTGAAGAGATAATCGTTTCTTGAAGGTAATCGGATATATCGAATTGGTCTGCGGGTTAAATAATCATTATTATTTTTGTTTAACTGTGGAGTAGAGTGGTTACTCTTGATTTTTATTTTTATTTTATTTTATTTTATTTGGAACAATAAACAGCTACATTATATAATATAATAGTAAACATTTTACAGGTAGAATTGGTAATACATGCCACAACATTGTTCACAGATTAATATAGAAAAGGTTGACAAACTTTACCGCTAAAGGTTACAGACATGCAAAACGATTTGAAAAGTTAAGAAAAAAAATAAAGAAATAAAACTTAAAATTAAAATTAACAATCTTTACCTACATATGATCCTTCTAATAATAACGTTTTAATACTAAAAAGAAAACCGACTTCAATGTTTGACTCGAAACGCGGTGTGACTCAGGGCGTCAAGGAGGGAAGGTGTTTAGAGTTTTACGGGGAAACTATCAATCCCTCAGGAATAAAATGTATATGGGACCACCTCTGTAGTATACCCTTTCAAACATAAAAATAATTTTGAAAATCGGTCAACAAATGGCGGAACAATCGCGTAACAAGATAAAAAAAAAACATACAGACGAATTGAGAACCTCCTCCTTTTTTGAAGTCGGTTGAAAAGAAGACCATCATCATTGGTACAGTCAGCAACGAAAGTCGCTTAACATTTGATGTTTCACAAATCTCAATATTTCCAAAATCTGTAACATTATGACCAATATTTTGTCAAATGTTTGAAGAACATGGTGTCAGCCCATGTTAATATTGGTGTTTTCAGAAATCAGACTGATACTTAATCGACTTTCGTTGCTGACTGTACTACTATTTGAGCTGTCAATGATGCCCACAGCTGGACATTGGGGAGGGTTTTTTTAGCCTAAAACTTGTTATTATTTAATTTATTTATAAAGACAAATATAACCTAGTGCTTACACTTGTTTTGTATTAACATTTTTGTTGTTTTGTACTTTTAGCTGTGCTTTTAGTCTGGTTTGACTAGGGCTATATTCTACATTTTATTTTGCAATTTTTACACTACTTTGAAATTGCCAGTATTTTGTAGTGATTTCCTTTCTTTTTCGTTTATTTTACAAAGTCTCTTGAGGTATAGGTGTAATAAAGCGAGCTTGGCTCAGAGTATCATGCGTCTATCGGAAACGGTGTCGCGGGAAGCCGACACCGCACCGCTTTGCTGAGACTGGCTAGTTTAGGAGCTCACGGCCTGTAAAATACCTAGTAGAAGCAAGAGGAACGAATTATATTTTGCAAAATAGTTTATTTGTTAAATTCAATAGAGAACTTTCATAGGCTTTTGCTTGAAAAGTTTTTTATTTCTTTTACGCCTGAGTATGACATTTAAAGTCAGTAGAACATCCTCTTTAGGCCTTAAGCCGTTTTAAAAGTTTCATACACGATAATGTTGTATATCACACCAGATTCTAGCCGACTTAGCTAGGTAATACCATCACTGTGATACCTGACAAATAAAAACCATTGCCCTGACAAACGCTGTATCGCAGTGCCCTTAAATAAGAACTTATATTTTACTAGCTGCGCTCCAGCGGTGTGACCCGCTGTCCCTCGGGATTTTTTCATTTTTTCGGGAAAAAAATATTCTATGTCCTTCCCTGGGATACAACCTTTAACTATGATAAATTTCAGTTTAATCTGTTCAGCGGTTAGGGCGTGAAAAAGTAACAAACAGACAGACAGACAGACAGAGTTACTTTCAGATTTATAATATTAGTATGGATTTAAAACAAGCGGATCTTGTCCTGCTTAAAGGTCACCTAATTACTAGAAGCAATTTCATCCCAAATAAAAGCATAATTTTGTTACAACCAGTCCCTGTCTCTCCAACTATAAATCTGCTAACTCAGCTCGCGATCCTATCAGCGGCGTCAATTGCCCGTGCCAAATGCCACTTCCTCTCCCCTCCCACCCTCCTTATCTGTCTCCGAGGAGCTTGATCGTGATTGAATGTTTCCGTCGATGCCAAGAAACAGATAGGGACAATGCGTGGATGATCGTGGTAGGAGCTACTTAAGGAGAACGATTTTTGGGGAGAGAATTTCGATATTTTGCTTGCCAAAAATCTTGATGTACGTAGAAGAAAATCGTGGTTTGAAGAAAAAGAGTAAGTATCACGACTGTATCCCAATGATCACTATGCTTTGTTTCACCGAATTTTTCAAGTTGCATCAATGAATTTTTCAAGACGTTTGGAGCTTGAGCTCCAAACGTCTTGAAAAATTCATTGATGCACGAGTTATTCAAATCCATTATCTTTGCATTGAAAGTTAAAGAGCTAATTCACAAGGCTAAAATGGATTTTTGAATAGTTTTGATAAAAAACATAAGACATGTTACAAATAAGAACAGAAGGTTTGCCTTAATTAATTGCTTGAAACAACAGGTTAAATGTTAATCGTAGTTAATTGCTGAACTAAAACAGCTGACACGCGACTAATAATGCACCTGTTATGAAGATTCTCTATAGAACTTATAAATCTACTAGGTATTCCCTTAGTCACCCGTGGTCGTTCGAGAATACTTCACTTTATCGGGATAAAAACTGACCAACGTGCTTCTCCAAGATAGGTACCTACCTAATTCATAAAATTTCATCAAAATTCGATTAGTTAAAACTTTCTTTCTGAGAGTTAAATTTTTAATATGCAACATTCCTCACTGGAAGTCCACAATAGCCTAGAACAGGGATGAGTGGAGAGAGGGTAGGAGGTTTATAGGCCTTTGCCTTGCAGTGGGACACTACAGGCTCTTAATAATATTTATAATAAACAATTCTCAATCTAGCTTAATAAAAACATACAACAGATCGCTGCAAAAAACCTTGTAAAACAAAAAATGAGTGTAGTAAAGCAAAAGAAACCGTTTCATTTACCTATCTCTTCAAATAATCTTTTTTGAAGTCATTCAAACACTCAAATTGATTCATCAGTTTTATTTGTTTAAATGTTAGTAAACGCCGTCATTAGGTTAGCCACAGGAGATGGTTTATGTGTTTATTGGCGTTTTTATTATCTATGGTTTTTATTGTGATTGTAAGCGACGCGTGATCGATCCTGCAGCTGACGTCTGATGCCCGTATCCATAGTATTTTTAACCGACTTCAAAAAAAGGAGGAGGTTATATGTTCGGCTGTATGTATGTTTTTTTTTTATGTATGTTCACCGATATTTCCGTCAGTTGTGGACCGATTTCCAATTTTTTTTTTTTGTTTGAAAGGGTATACACTTATAGTGGTCCCATATAAATTTTATTCCTGAGGGATCAATAGTTTTCCCGTAAAACTAAAACAATCACTGAACTTTAAGAAAATTGTGGCCCGATTTCCAAATTTTTTTTTTTGTTAGAAAGAGGTATACTCTCAAGGTGGCGCCATATATTTTTTTTTCCTGAGGGATTAATAGTTTTCCCGTAAAACTAAAACAATCACTGAACTTTAAGAAAATTTTGGACCGATTTCCAAAATTTTTTTGTTAGAAAGTGTAAAGGACACACTCTCAAGGTGGCGCCATATATTTTTTTCCCTGAGGGATTGACAGTTTTCCCGTAACATTCAAAAAACCTCATTCTCACTACACAACACACCCTGACTCACAATCTGAGTCAAACATTAAATAGTTTGAAAGGGTATTACACCCGAGGTAGTCCAAAATATTTTCTTTTCCTTATGGATTGATAGTTTTCCCCCTTGATGAACTCCGGTGTGTCCTTTAGTAGGTCTGCCCATGACTTCTCTTATCCTTTCCTACTTAAGCTACGATAAGCAAAGTCTTAATGTACTCGTAGCTTACTATATTATTTACACATACACTTTTATTTACACAGTATTTATTTACTTACACTAAAAAGTGAAAAATAAAACATTTTTGAAAAAAAAATTGAACCGACTTCACAGAACACAAACAGAAGAACCTTCTACACACTAAAAAGAGAAAAATAAGAATATAATTTGAAGTCGGTGCCAAGTGAATACGATTAAGTACCTATCAAAAAAAGAAATCGAGCGATAGCGTACTAGGATACAATTTTGCACCCAAGTTCTTTTGAATTTCTTAGATGTAAATGAATAGTTGGCACCGACTTCAAATTATATTCTTATTTTTCTCTTTTTAGTGTGTAGAAGGTTCTTCTGTTTGTGTTCTGTGAAGTCGGTTCAATTTTTTTTTCAAAAATGTTTTATATGTAAATGGACTTTTATACATCAACGGTTTAACTGTTTGTCAGAAGTATAATCGAATGGCTGAATTTTGAAACCCTAATCAATTGATGGTTTATAAAATGTTCAGCAGTTTCTCATGGTATATAATTCATTATCAACTTAATAATTTGTAAACTTGGCAAAAAACAGATAATGATAAATGATAAATAATGCTGGAATTTTTCACACAGCATCATCTAGCCCCAAAGTAAGCAGAGCTTGTGTTATGGGTTATACTAGATGACTGATAAACTACTTATATGTATACTTTTTGTCTGTAAATACACACATTACACAATACATCTGTAAATACAAACATTTGCCCTGCGGCGGGGATCGAACCCGCAACCTTCTGCGTCGCAGGCGGACCTTCAAGACCATCAAGGCTTACCTAATCTAAAATCATTTTTGTGATGATAACGATGATTGTTGTGGTATTAAAAGGGGATGTTGGGAAGAACAGACCAGACCCATAAAACATCAGAAATGACAGCACTGGACAACACTTTCTCACCGTGACCATTCGAGCGTTGCTGGCCACGTCCCACATCAGTGGATTTGCATGGCGGTTCAAACGTAGAAAAGTAACATCAACCACTAAATTGATGGAAAAATATTCACTTGAAATAGTGTGAGGACTGATGGGAGTGGAATACCTCTACCTATAATATTCCCATAGAAAACGCATAGTTTGGAGTTGTAATATGTGTGAAGTTTTTGCCAACATCAAATCATTTCGTAGAGATTGTTTGATACCAGTCTATGGAGCAGCAAAGACCGAGATCATAATATCGGAATAGGAGTAAGATGTAAAAACGAAGGCAAAAACATGCTTTCAAAGGGCGAAATGCAAAATAAAGGTGGTCCGTAAATTCGACTCCTAATCAAGATAATTAGGGTCTGTGCGAGACAAAAGTAGCATTCAAAGGCGTCATGTCACACGGCGTGAACTCGCCGTGACACGGCGGGGCGTCGCGGCGCACTTGCCCACATTATTCTAGGGCTGCCACACACAAAATTTAAAAGCGCTCTAAGGCCTCTAATAAAGCGCCTGTTACACAAGGAGAGTTTCTCGCACGCGAGCGGCGATTTCTTCTACGCGACCATATTATTGCCTAGAAGAAATCGCCGCTCGCGTGCGAGAAACTCTCCTTGTGTAACAGCCGCTTAAGTGTTACAATAGAAAAGAGAAGAGTGGAAAAAAGGGAGGTCTTTTCCTCCCATAGTTATTTAGAGCCGTGATGTCTCACTGCAAGGGATTAAAAAAATAGCCTATCCATTAAAAGTTGCCTTGAAGATATAGGTCTCCGAGATATTCAGATCTGAGAATATATTTAAGGTACAATACTAGCCTCTTTTTTTCTTTAGTTTGAAAAATCTTATGAGTAAAATAAAAGTGCCAGCCCTGTAAAGTGCAAGCAAGGATATGAACCTCACAGGGCTACGGAACTGCCATTAGGGGTGTCAGCGAGTCCGCGTGTGCTGTTTTGTCGGCGGTCGGCGGCGTGGAAACTGCGCTACCATTGTGACACCCCTAGTGGGGAGCCGCGCTTGCCGATGTGTGGGATTTATTTGTAGTCTTATTTATTTGAATATAGAAATGTTACAGCTTTAATTATTTTTGAATTTAAAGATTGTGTCACATCACAATAATTTTGAAGTGCCTTTTTTGTGGCTATCCTAAGTATAGCTACGTTATTAAAAAATATGGAACATTGAAAGATATCTTGTATCATCAATGTGTGGTTTCTTTATTATGCTAGATATGAGCTTTGTAGTCTGTCTCATGATAAACTATTCATTGAGTAGGCCTTAGTTATTGTTGCTTCACTCTCAAGTACATAAAAAGAGATGTCAATAGATCAAGCAGCTGCAATGTTTGGCCAATAAGTCTATTAAAATTATGTCTCAGACCTTTTCCTTTTCTGGTTTTATATTAGAGCGTTTTTAGTTCTTGTATACGAAAGAATATATCCTTTACATTTTTTGGTTCTGTTGGACCAACCTATGACATGGGGTCTAGGCACAAACAATAGTTCCATCTCGGTAGCCTCAGGCGTCTATAAACTATATTTAAAGAGTCATGCTGTTCACAAAAGATGGCGGAACAATGTGCGCGGCAGGCGGAAACTGCATCAGTTGATGAGGCCCTGATGAGAGTGGGCCTAGCACGGTTACACAACATGCGGCCTCTTTTTGAGAGTCTGATGTTTCTTGTCGTGAAATTAGAAACCAGTGTGGAGAAGCTAAATAAGTGCTCCATAGGTTACTTTTGTGCACGACAAACTCAAACTCTCTTGACTTCCGATCCGTTCAACCAACTGAAAGCATGGCGTTCAGATGGTTGATCATCCAAAAGTAAAGAGATTGTTTTTCTTATATGTACCTGTTTTTCTTATACTTAGTAGATTTATTTATTTTTACTCGAGTAAAAAGAAAAAAATGAAAAAACACTCGAGCGTTCCCCAATAAAATTCGTGAGAGATTTCATCTTCAGAGTTTCGTAAACAATAACACACTCCACGCGTCTATTTAAAGCTATTACGTCCTGCGATTCTTCAATAAAGTCTCGAAAAATCGATTACTCAGTTTAATAAAAAACACACTAGGAGGGGAGATCGGCGCAAAACGACACGGCAGTTAAAAAGCACGGATGTGAACATTTGTAGCAATAATTTGGGCCACAAGCCCATGGGGTGAGCCGCGGCTGCTGCTGAAAGAATGATTCATCATCAGACCAATAATAAATCACATATGATTCAATTAGAAAAATACGAGTGAAACGTTGGGATTTTGTCGCGTTCCTCGTTCGGAACACATTTGTAGGGTAATTTGACGTTTTGTATTGCGTCATCAATCAAATTCAATTAACAATGAGATCTCCTCGTGTTGCAAAAAAACTCAAGTACCAACACTCTAAAAGTTTGTAGGTATAAATATTGTATTGATCAATGAGGTTATGGATATTATTCCTTTACGCGGAAAAATTTGTTTTGTTAGAATTTCATACCTCTGTTAGATTCGGTATTTTAACTATTTGCAATTACGAGTTATATAAATTAAATTGAATTCAACAACCCTTTAAAGAGAAACTCGCAATAAAATGTTAACAAAAGCAATAACGGAATTAATCTGCAAAAAACTAGTTTGGAGCAAAATTCTAAACAAACTCATGCAACAAACCTTTAAATACACGCTTCTGCCCGTGGCTTGCCATGAAGGTTTTTTTTAAGAATTACACAAATCAAAGTTTCATTCATTGATTGTTTCATTTATTAGTTTCATTCATTTCATTCATGCATTGATTTGTTCAAGCGATGTGCATGCGTGTGCAGCTGCTGCTGCACATGAGCTCACCGGTGCCACAGAATACCAGCGCTGCAGCACCTCTAAGTTGCTGCAGCACACGCTGAGTGGTGTCCATTTTTGTGTCTAGTATTAAGTGTTAGTATACTTCCTAATTGTATTGTATTCTCTATGAAACACAAAATAAATGTTTTTCTATACTATTCTATCATACAGACGACCTTAGTCAAATATCTTATAAATCGGCTTCAGGATTTTCTTGAACTTGAGATATCTTTAAATCTGTTACATGACATACCAGATATGTACTACTTTTACTTTTGGATGCCCATGACTTGGTAATTGAAATCACCGGTCACTTAAAACAACATTTTCGCATTTTTCCTCGTCGAAGCCAAACATTAATACAGCTTTAACACATGAGCTTTCCGCGCACTCAATAACTCATTGGCGAAATATAACAGTCGAGGGGAGTGGGCGCGGTAAGGCCGTGTCACGTGCCAGTAATGAGTTCAACCTCCCCCGCCCTCCCCTCGGAATTTCACACTGTATGTGCATGCTTCTCATTACCCGAATTTATGACGATTTTTCGATGGCAAATATTTATATGATGCGAGCTTTGAATTTCCCCAGTAAAGTGCTGGTATGTGTGCTGTAAAATTCTCCGAATTGTATTTTATGAGTACTACACACAATACGTGAAAGTTTTGGATTTATTAAAACATTAACAATGGATAAATATCCTGTTACTATTCGTGTATATTGTACGTATTTTTTAAGTACTTATGCATGAAATTGTCCTTTGGCCAAAATATATTTTTACTAGGGATGGGCCGAAGTTCGTTTCACATTCGGTTAAACCGAACTTCGGCAGCTTGAACCGAAGTTCGGTATTCGGCCGAAATTCGGTTCAAACTGCCGAAGTTCGGTACTACAAAATATAGTAATCAAAATTACGTGAGTGCCGTGGAACACTCGGTTGGAACGAAGCAAAGAGTACTTTTCTATACTGAAAATTTCAAATTCAAATCAAACGCACTTCCGTACTAACAATGTAACAATCTATGGACTGTTCGCGGCTGCGTGCTTCGCACTGTGACGATTTCGTGATGTGTCGTTACGGTAAAATGGAACGAAATTTTTCTTCCAGCTCCAGCCTGTTTTCTTTGATACCGTCCGTAAAGGAACTTAGTTCCAATAACACAACTGCTTGACTAAAAAATAAAACTAAACCAGTGACGCTCTACCAACTGAGCAAATGTGTAATCGACGTGATGGTTGAAACTTTGTAGGAGTACATTAAGTGCAATAAGTATAAGTACTCCTACAAAGTTTCAACCATTATATAAACAGCTTTTCATTGTCTGTGACAACTCAATGATCCCTAAGTGTGAGAAAAAAACAGAACACTATAAAACTAGTGATCCTGTTGGAACAGAAGACCTCCCATCCAAAAAGAAAGTCCGAATTGAATTTGTATTTCAGGTGCTTGAATTTTTCATAAGTTAAGGTAGACTTTTTTGACGTTTAAGTACGTTTTAGTTTTCTCAATAGAATAGAATAGAATTAGAATAAAGTTTTATTTTTACAATAGACTACGCGCGTTCCCTTGGTCCTAATAGGTAGAATCTGGTGTCCACTGGTTCGCCTCTTTAAAGCGGAAAGGACTGTGTAGCCCCCCGTTTCCCTCCCATTTCACCCCAGCCAAACATCACGATCGACAAAAGTAAATATAAATCTTACTATACTACTTACGGAACTGATGTTCAAAAAAGGACGACAAGATCGGACCTCAAATTTTCCACAGATAAAAAATATACCAAGTTCAGTACATTTTAAAGATAAAGATAAAGATAAAGATTATTTATTTGCATAAACATGTGTAGGTAAAAAAGATGATTACATAGGAAGGTCTTGGAAGCAACATGTTTTACCGATTTCGGTGTGCAAACTGAGAGAGTGGCATGCTTTAAGTGACATAAATCAAAGTTAAGCTAGAATATTAGTAATAATGTCAAAAAAAAATAATAATATCATGTTCGTCAAAGTAGGTAAATAATTCATTTAACAATAGAAAATAATAGGTAAGTAAGTAATAATATCATTTCAATTAAAATTTATCATTTAAGAAATCATCAATCTTATAGTAGCATTTTTCAATTAATAGTTTTTTAAATTTTAGGGGTAAATAAATAGTTATTATTATTTTTCGGCTTGATAATAAGAAATTACGAATTGCATACGGTAAGTAGTGGCTTCGTAAGCAAGAACTCAGGCTGTAGATCAGTTCTGGAAACGATAATTTTTTGAGCCACAGTCACAGTTTGTATGGAGACGACTGACGTTCTGTACATCAAAATCGGTTGAAAAATGCGACCTGAATGACAGACAAAAGCATTTTTTGGCCAACCTCGAAACTGAGACGCTTCGCTCACTCGATCAACTAAAGCCACACACACAGTTAACACTATAAAACGTTAAATCGGACGGTTTTACAGTGTTAACCGTGTGTGTTATAGATTTATGCCAATTAAAATAGTGAAATGCGTCGTAGGTACGTACACCTACCTTCTGAATAGTTATAGAATTGAAAATAAGTAGTTGTAACGACAACCCAATTATCCATATTTGTCACACAAAGCAGTACAAGCACCACACTCCATCTACTCTAGTAAACTTCAACGATCGCGTAAACAAGATTTGACGTATTTCTTTCGAGAAAATACAATGAATCTAGGTACCTACCGAACTTCGGCCGAAGTTCGGCCGAACTTTTCATTTTCACCGAATGTTCGGCCGAAGTTCGTATTCGGTTAAAACCACATTCGGCCCATCACTAATTTTTACTGATAAAATGATGATACTTTGTGACGTTCAATAAAATCTAAGGGAAAAGGCTGAATTAATTTTTTTTTTTAAAAAGCCTTCCACTTATACGAATTTACTCGCATTTAAAACCGGTACATTTCAATAAAAACTTCCTCTACAAAAAAGACATACAGCTGTTTTCTTAAAATTGGTTAATCCACTCAGAACTTCAGATAAGGAATCTAGCATCTTAAAATATCACACCTTATCTAGGAACTGTTTCTGGGTGTGTATGAAGATTCTTGTTGATTTATATTTAGTTTGAACACTGAGATTTGGAGTTGATAGAATTTAAAACCTTCAGCCGTTTAAATAAAGTTCAGTTTAAAGTGATATTTAATCGTAAGAGACACAGCTTTAGCGTCGGGTAGCCTTGAGGCCGCGGGCGCTTACCAGATTTGCTCTATTTGCACAATACTCACTGCCCTTCGGTCGGTGATGCGTAGAGTTTGATAAATACAGAGAGGCCACATGCATATTCATGAAAAATCTGATTTTTATAATTTTGAGACTCATTTTAAAATCTTGTAAGTATTAGTACATTCAACAACGAAAGTCGATTAACAGATGCACTTTATTAAATGGCTTTTGTTTTCGATAACCAAAAAAAAAACTTTTTTGAAGAAATTATTATGAACCAAGTCAAAGTCAAAGTCAAAGTCAAAGTCAAAGTCAAAAAGCATTTATTCAATAGGACCGCTGGGATCACTTTGAAACGTCTTAAAACTAGGTGATTCTACTCATGTTCCTTCGTGAAGAACCAGGGCAACAAACACGGTTTGGGGCCTAGCTTTTTTTAGGTGATCCATCTTAGATCTAACTTAGGCTAATTTTATATTACAAGCAAGATATTATATTCAGATTTGTGAAACATAAAATGTTAAGCGACTTTCGTTGCTGACTGTACATAAGTTAAACGTCTGATTTACTTTAACTATTTTTTATGAATTTATTAAATAAAAAAATAAAGAATTATTGATTCATAGAGGCCTATTTTGCAACCTGATTTCTAAGAATAGTTGCAAACGATCTATACATTTAGGCCCTTACTAATAAACTTGACATAAAGTTATGTCATGCATAAACTAAAAATTTGTATGGTTATTCATAGGTTATGCATGACATACCTTTATGTCAAGTTTATTAGTAAGGGGGATAGGCTCTACCTAGTTGTGCTATTTTTTTTATGTTCTTGTTTCACTATTTTTTTGGTGTATAATAAAGTGTTCATTCTTTCATTCAGTATATTCGTTACAATGTATTTATTGCGCTAAGTAGTTTAGGTTTAGGTTTATAATAAATTTATTCTTAAAAAGACAATAAACAATGTCACTCATATGAGAACAATTCTAATCTAAGTATTGTGAATGTCAGTCATTTCCGTGCAATTAAGTATTTAAAACCATTAACTGTACATTCTACTTTTTTTTAGCTCTATATCGTACACCTTTCCGGTTTCCCTTAAAACTCAAGTGGGCAATTAGAGTAACATAACATCTTAAGGGTCCTTCAGCGATTGTGTGCGATCGAAGTTTTGCAACATTGCGGACTGAGTGATGGCAGCATGACGTCCACATTATAACTTTGAGAGTTTAATGGATGGTTAACAGGACTTACGAAAATAGCGCTCACAATTTTTTACCCTTAAAACTCGTATTGTATCTTGTAATTGACTATTTAACATTGAATGTACTTTATCTGATGCAGCGATAAGATGTACCTACTTACGATATCTGCTGTATAAGGTATGCTAGTTTATCGTTGCAATTTTACGGTACGAGCATCTTATGCGAATGAAATTCATATATATCAAAAAGTGATAGCATAGTAATATGTAGATGATAATTAAGTTCGTATGAGTCGGTAGCCAACTCTGGGGCCGTATTCACGTTCCTTTTTTCGTTCGTTTGATGAATATTCGGATGCTTCCCACCACGATTTCTGGCTTCAAATGCCAATTTTTCAAACGTTAAAACACGGTCCTAACCTAGGATCAAATTTTCCAAGCCGAAAAATTGGAACTTGAAGTAAGAAATCTTGGTGGGAAGCATCCGAATATTCATCAAACGAACGGATATATCAATATTCGGATGCTTCTTACTACGAGCTACATTGTATTTGTATTCAGTCGATAAGATCAACGTTAAAACACGGTCCTAACCTAAGGCTAAATATTTCAAACCGATAAATTGGCCCTTGAAGTCAGAAATCGTAGTAAGAAGCATTCGAATATTCATCAAACGAACGAAAATAAGTACGGGCCTCAGTGTTACTCGGCTACGATGTTCTGTAACTTTTGCTTTCCCAGGCTGGCAGGATGATTCTATAAAATCGATAAAAAACTTATTGAACTAAAATGCTTGTATTATGGTGTATTGTATAGCAACATTGAGGAGTAATGAATAGAATGAGTGCAACATACCAGCGTGTGGTCCTAATTCAATGCTTTGTGGAAATGCACTTTAGGAACTATTGAAGAGGTAAATCTGAGAGTGGAGTAGGCAACATTACTACGAGTATAGTAAAAGTTTAGTTTCTTTTGATGGGATTAAAAGGAGATCTTAAAATATGTTAAAAAGGAAATAGAATTTAAAAGTATCGTCTGACGTCAGACAGAGAAGTTTCCATTAACAATCTATTACCTTAGTCAGCTCCACGTCCAGTTCGAAGGACCAAATAGATGTACGGTGTCTTGTAAACCAATACAACTAGATTTTAAAAATGATAAATAGTTTAGCAATAGTTTAGTAGGTTTAGCAATAAAAAGATTTTATTGTTCAACGGTTGATGAGTGAACTGTAAAACGTAAACTTGATGATAATGATGATAGCGAGAACGCGCGCCCTTGGTGGCAAAATGCGGACTAACTGATTTGATCGTAAATTGAATAAAATAAATGTTGTTAATGATTGTAACTTGAGTCTCACGCGCCGCTGCGCGTCTTCAGATCCTTCTTCGTCATCTTCCTGGGTCAGCAGAAAGGCGCTCCTTTCTGCTGACCCAGGAAGATGCACGGTTGCTTGGACGGTACACGTATTGACGTTGTCTTTCCTGTGGACCAGGCTGATTAAGCTGAGAAGATGGTTTAGGTGCTGGGCAAGATTATTCCATCTCAAAGAATGTCTCAGGCACTGCAGCGTCCCGTTATTAACGATCTTAGTATATATACATTTGAATCAAATGTTTAAACTGCAGGTACTCTATTCATATAAGTTTAACAATTTAGAATGAGAACAATAATAGATCGTTTCTAACAATCCTTAGATAGCTTGACTAATCCTGTTGTATTTTGTAAATATATGTAAATATGTATGTAGTAGATTAGTTTCTGTAAATAAATTATTTTGGAATGAGAACAATATTTAGAACAATGAGAACAATACTATGAGCTCTTATAGCGATCCAGTTTAGGTCCTAAATTGAACTACTTCGCTATAACGTAGGTACATGACAGCAAAAGTTACTGATAATAAAATTTACTAGACTTGTCGTAAAAACTGAATCGTTTTGCAATATAATACTTAAATAATACAAGTGAAACAATTTTCTGTTTAAAACGTCACGTTGTCACGGTTCGAAAACTTTGCGATTCAGATTAGGAACCTAATCTGGATAGCACCCAAACTGAATTGTAGGTCATAATACGGCACCAGATGACAATTTCGATGAATATTAGCTATCTTCATTTTGGATCAACATCGATTCATTTCGATTGTAGCCAATTCATAGCATCAATCAATTTAATTTATTAAGAGGTTTAACGTATCGTTTTTTTTTCAAAAGATATAAAAAACTTTAATTACTTCCACAACAACTAACCCTACCTCAAAACCGTTTAAATTAAAGGCCAGCATTTGTCTGCAATTATACAGTTTAGTTTAATGTTCAACCCTTGACTGTTTACACTTCCGCCCATCGACTGAACCAGCTCATTTGGCCATGTGCTGCCAACTGGCTTTAGGTAATTTAATATCAATTGGCCTAGAATAAAAAATATGTTTCTCCGCCGCCTATTTGTCATTTAGAATAATAATAAGTCACAATAGAAATTATGTTTTTTTTTCGAAATTTTCACGGCATTACACTATCTAGAAAAAAAACCGGACAAGTGCGAGTCAGACTCGCCCACCGAGGGTTCCGTACAAAGGACTATGTAGGTACCTATGTTATAGGTGAAAACTGTTATATACTACCTACCTACATACATACACCAACATGAGAAGGGATTTAATTTTTTATATTTTTCGTCATAAATCGAAAACTATACATCTTAAAAATTATTAAAAATCTTATTGTGGACTGTATGTGTTCCTCTCCTAGGTTTCTTCCAATGAAAGCCAATTTTTTCTTCTTGCTTCTTTATTTCTTTCTTCAACTATTTAAGCTCGACTGCTCTGACTGGACTGAACTGCAGTCGCTACAATTCGCACAATATTTATACCAATTTTCAGTCTATCTATCCCTGTCTAATGCTCTATGCATCCCTATCTAATTCCTTTCTAGAACTATCCACATCTTTCTAGCGCTATAGCTATCTCTGTCTAAAAACTGTTCTCTCTGTCTAAAGCTATGCTCTATCTCGCTCTGCTTATACATTTATCCTTTTCTAAAGCTATTTTCTGGAGCAATGTTCTAGTTAGTTCTATTCTATGAACTTAGATCTATGTAATTAATAAGTACAAACTTGAATAAACGAAAATGAACATGACTTACAACTATTCTATGTGTTCAAAACTAGTATTCTAAGTTACTCTAATTACAAAATTATCCTAAATCAGCGCGACTCGTCGGGTCCAGGACATCCTCCCCCCGGCGAAGCTCGCGTAGCCTCTTCTTTCACCAACACGACGAGTTTGCTGGTCGGCCGCTTGAAGACGCCAGTCCTTGTTCGGACATCTGCCACTCGTACGCCTCCATCTGGTCCCTCGTAGGTACGCTCGACAACTCCCATCGGCCACACGTTTCGAGGTAAAGCGTGATCCACGACGATGACTATGTCCCCTTCTCGTAGTGGTCGTCGGTTGTTCATGGGTTCGCCGCGAGGTACCAAGGTAGGGAGGTACTCGCGGAGCCAACGTCGCCAGAAACTGTCAGCGAGCGCTTGGCTTACCCTCCATGTTCGTCGGTCTGTCTCGCTGCACGGCCCAGTGGTAGGTAGACCGCTGGACGATCCTAGCAGGAAATGGTTCGGAGTAAGCGCCTCAGGTTCCTCGGGATTTACGCTGACGTGCGTGAGTGGCCTCGCGTTGATGGCGAATTCCGCTTCAGTCAGAAGAGTGTTCAATACTTCTTCAGGTGGCTCCTTCTCGTTCAGGGTGGCGGCTAGTGCGACTTTGATCGAGCGCACCAGTCGTTCCCAGGCTCCCCCCTGGTTTGGCGCGCCTGGAGGTATGAAGCGCCATTCCATCCGATGCAGTAGTCCTTCGTCTCGCAGTGCCGGTGCCCATTCCGCGTACGCAGCCTTCAGCTCCTTGTCTGCACCCCGGAAGTTCGTTGCGTTGTCGGACATCATGATGCGGGGCCAGCCTCGTCGCGCAGCCATTCTTCTCAGGGCCATGATTGCAGAGTTGACGGAAAGCGATGGAACGACCTCTATGTGTACGGCTCGTGTGGTGAGACACGTATAGAGCGCTCCCCATCTCTTCTCCCGTCGTTGTCCAATCTTCACTATCATGGGCCCGAAGTAGTCAGTTCCGCAGTAGCTGAACGGGCGTTGAAACGGCTCAAGGCGGGCTCTCGGCAAATCCCCTGTAGCTGGTGGTTGAGGTTTCATCTTCCGTACTTGGCAGAGTCTGCATTCCCTCTCGATGCCACGTACTGTCGGTCGCAAATGTATCACCCAATATTTCTGTCTCAAGTCGTTAGTCACGCGCTCCCTGTTAGCGTGACCTGCTGCGCAGTGTTCTCGCATGACGATGAGCCTTGTGATGTGATGACGGCCATCAAGGATTACGGGCCGCTTCATCTCGATCGGTGCGTCGGCAGCTCCAATGCGTCCTCGTACTCGCAGGATTCCATCTTCTAAAATCGGGTCCAATCGGAACAAACGACTCGATTTCGTGATTGGACGAGACGTTTTTATTCGATGCAACTCGTCGGAAAAGCTCTCCCTCTGTGCACGTCGAATAAGCGCACGTTCCGCCTCTTCAATATGTCGATGCTCCAGGTTCGTGGCACGTCGTCGACATTTCTCGATGAAGAAAAGTACTCGTGCTGTAGCTCTCACTAGCGTCTCGTACTTGGAGAAGTGTGATGGATCTGGCAGCCATTCATTCTCCGTCTTGTCTTCTTCCACTCGGGTATGCAGAACTTCTTCCTCATGGTCGCTGTCGGACGCCTCCTTCGGCCACTCGTGCTCTGGGTGGTGAAGGAAGTCCGGCCCTCGGAACCATCGATCTTCTGCTGTTATGCGTGTGTTCGTCAGCCTTGTTGCGTCGTCTGCCGTATTCTCGCCGGTCGGCACCCATCTCCAGTCTTCTTTCTGGGTAAGTTCGGACAGCTCCCCCAGACGATGGGCGACGTAGGGCGTGTATCTCTAAGCATCGTGCCGTATCCAATGTATGACCGTCATTGAATCACTCCAGTAGATTGTTCTCTTGATTTCGACACGATGTTCTTTCTTGATAGCGTCGGCCAACTTTGCTCCGATGACTGCTGCTTGTAGTTCCAGGCGTGGTATAGTTTGTGTCTGCTTCGGGGCGACCTTTGACTTGGCAGCGATAAGCCGAACACTGAAGCTTCCGTCGGGCGCCGTGCTCCGCCAGTACGCCACGGCAGAGTAGGCCTGTTCGCTGGCGTCGCATAGCACGTGTAGCTCCAGGTTGCTGTCTTCTTGAATTGCGTAGTGTCGCTCCAACCGAAGACAGGACAAGTCGTTCAATTGTTCCAGCCACGCGGAAAACAGCCTGTTTTCTTCTTCTGGAATTGGTTCATCCCAGGACATCTTGATGCGCCATAGATTCTGCAGCACGATCTTAGCTCGTATCGTGTAATGGCTCAGAAGCCCAAGCGGATCATATATGGACATGACCGCGCTGAGAGCTTCCCTTTTCGTCGGCGCGCGGACCCGTGCTCGTACTTCGGCGGGAACTCTGTTCATGGAGGTGTTGAATCCAAGCTCATCTCGTTCGGCGTTCCAGTAGAGTCCGAGGATCTTATTCTCTGATCCCTTCCCGTCGAATTGCGTTGGTGTCGTAGCGCGTAGTTCAGCCGGTACGCCTTCCAGTACGCAGCTCTCATTGCTGTTCCATCCTCTCAGCGTGAACCCAGCAACCGCGTGTACTGTGCGTAGTTCTGTGACCGCTCGTTGTGCCTCCACGTTGTCATCGTAGCTCGCTACCAAATCGTCCATGTAGTGGCTTCTGGTGATGGCTTCGCAGGCAAGAGGGTGAGTGTGAGCATATATCCTCGCGTTGTGATCTCGTACGAAGTGCGCCATGAATGGAGAACTCGCCGCGCCGAATATCATGCTTGTCATCTTAAATTTCGCAGGAGTCTTTTCTCGTTCGTTGCCTCTCCACAGGAATTGTTGTGCTGGCTGGTCTTCTCGACGAATCTTGACCTGGAGAAACATTTCCTGTATGTCAGCCGTAATCGCAACTTGTTTCTCCCGGAATCTGTACAGGATGCCTGGCAGGGACATCAAGAGGTCGGGTCCCTCCAGCAGATGGTCATTCAGGCTGACTCCGTGGCTCTTCGCTGCTGCATCGAAGACAAGCCTTACTTTCCCGGGCTTGTTGGGGTTGCGTACTGCGAAGTGAGGCAAGTACCAGCAGACGGTGCTAGACTCCTCCGATCCATCGCATGGTTCAGCATACTTCTTCTGTAGCAGGTTCTCTATTTGTTTCGTATATTCTTCGGCGAAGACTGGGTCAGCGTCCATCTTCTTTTCGATACTCTGAAGACGACGAAGTGCCATATTGTAGCTCTGGGGTAGCTTCGTGTCTTCCTTCCTCCATGGAAGACCAACTTCATATCCTTGGTCTATCTTCTTAATTGTCTGCTCGACGATCTTCACAGCCTGGAGATCTTGTTCATTCGCACGTGGCCTCTGATTGATCCCAACTGCTTCGATGCTGAAATGCTTTTCTATCAGCTCGTGCAGTTCCTGGTTCTGCCTCTCAATGGCTTCAGGAGTGTAGATATGTAGCACGCTGCTTTGGTTCGCGATGATGCTTCGTGGCACAGTTCCATGGATGACCCATCCCAGTTGTGTTCTTGAGGCTGCGGGTTGGTTCGTTTTCGCCACTCGTAGCTCTTGTGAGACTATGTACTCCCAATGGTCGGCTCCAATCAGGATCCCAGGATGTGATGACCCGTAGCAAACTTCATCCCGTTGTAGGTCTCTCAAGTGGTCTTGATCCAGCAGTGATTCAGGAATTGACTGTTGCAGCAGCTTCATGTTCTTGATGGTACGTGCTCGAAGTGGGTGCAACTTGTTATTCTTACTCTTCAGTTGCACGGTGACAAGTCGGCTTTCATTCTCGTGCTGCGTAGTGTTGACTCCGCGCATTCGCAGTGGCAGTGAAGGTCCCTCTGCTCCGATTCTTCGTGCCAGTTCTTCATCAATCAGAGTGACTGTGGCTCCTTCATCCAAGAGGGCGAGGGTATCGGTCTCCCCCCGTGGACCGACGACGGTGACTGGGCACATCTTCAACAGCACTGCCCTGTTGCATGGGGCAGCTGTGGCCACTGTCATGACGGCTTCGGTTGAGCTTGAACAGTCTTCTTTCTTCTCTTGATGCAGAGTTTGATGATGTCTTCGCGGACATTGGTTGACCCCACACGCTGGTGCCTTGCAGCTGAAGCGTCGGTGTTTCTTCACTATGCACTTGAAGCACAGCTTGTTCTTCCTCACATGTTCCCATCGCTCGTCGATTGTCATTCCTTTGTATTTGGGGCAATCCGTCAGCTTGTGTGCCTTCTCGCAGCATGAGCATTTGTCTTCGGCTTCAGAGAGTTCTTCGGTTGTGTTGAACACGGCGTTCGTCTTCTTCTTGAATGCTGTGCTCGGTTTCGGCGTGTACTCCTTCTTGCTGGTAGTCAGTGGTGCATAGCTGTATCGCAGGGCTCGATCCGCTTCGCGCATGAGGAATTGTGACAGCAGTACGATCTCTGGCTCGATCGATCCTTTCTCACTTGCGTAGTCACACCATCTTGAGCGAATGTGTGGGCTCAGCTTGTCCAATGTATCTCTGGCCAGCGTCGGGTTGTACAGGTAGCCTCGGTTCCCGATGTGGTTCAACACGCAGACTACGTTCTGAAGCTTGACGGCGAATGAGTTCAGTTCTATTGCAGATGGTCCAGGTTTCGGTAATCTTCGCAGGTCTTCAATGGCTCTGTCGACGATGATCTCCGGTCTTCCAAAGCATTGTTCCAAAGTCCTGATGATTACGTCTGGATCGCTTGCAGTGTAGAGAAGTGAAGCTACTAGTTCCCTAGCTTCACCCTTCAGGCTACTTCTTAGCCTCTGGAGGTTCTCTGCCGGCGTAAGCTTATAGGTCCTTGTAGAGTCGAGAAATGCGGCTTTGAACGGCAACCACTCGTTCGGAGACCCCGAGAAGGCGTGCAGGTCCTGACACTTCATCCTAGGTCTTGCGAGCTTCTCTATGGCGTCGGCGAGCGCTTCCACGTTGGCGTTGTTTCTCCCCTTGGCCAGCGTCGTGGGTGCGTCCCGGACGTTGAATCTGATGTTCTTCTCCGTTCTCGTGTAGGTGTCGCTTTTCTCTCCAGATGTCGTTTGAAGCCATTCCTGGACTCGTTCGGTTTGTTCTGGCAGGTCCTCCCCATGGATGCTTCTTTCTTCATCCTCCAGGACTGCGAGATCAGCAGCTAGTCTCTTCCTCACCAGCTCCGCCTCGATCTGCAGTTCCTTCCTCTGGATGCTTCTTTCTTCATCCTCCAGGACTGCGAGATCAGCAGCTGGTCTCTTCCTCACCAGCTCCGCCTCGATCTGCAGTTCCTTCCTATGGATGCTTCTTTCTTCATCCTCCAAGACTGCGAGATCAGCAGCTAGTCTCTTCTTCACCAGCTCCGCCTCGATCTGCAGTTCCTTCCTCTTCAGTTCAGCCAGCTTCTCTTCAGCCGCTAGTTCCGCCATCCGTGCCCTCGCAGCGGTGCTTCCATTCGATTGCATCGATCGAGCTGTCCGGGCGGGAGATACTCTTCGCAATCCCCTGTGACGTTCCAAGCCGGCGTGGGTATCCTCCGTCGCGGGCCCTATGTCTGGGTCGCGACTGGTAACCCGTTTGCTGGGTGATGCAGGCGGTTCCTTAGACAGTCTTCGTCTTCGTTCTTGTACGATGGCCTCCAGTTCGGCGGCAGCTTGCCGACTTGCTTCATCTTCAGCGTCACGTCGCTCCGTCGCATCCGCTTGGCTCCTGGTCACCACCATCGTAGAACGATTTCTTCAATGCGGCGGGTGCTGTAGTCGCAGATCCTTGCTTCTCCGCGATCCGTCTCGACAGGACCAGACACTATTGTGGACTGTATGTGTTCCTCTCCTAGGTTTCTTCCAATGAAAGCCAATTTTTTCTTCTTGCTTCTTTATTTCTTTCTTCAACTATTTAAGCTCGACTGCTCTGACTGGACTGAACTGCAGTCGCTACAATTCGCACAATATTTATACCAATTTTCAGTCTATCTATCCCTGTCTAATGCTCTATGCATCCCTATCTAATTCCTTTCTAGAACTATCCACATCTTTCTAGCGCTATAGCTATCTCTGTCTAAAAACTGTTCTCTCTGTCTAAAGCTATGCTCTATCTCGCTCTGCTTATACATTTATCCTTTTCTAAAGCTATTTTCTGGAGCAATGTTCTAGTTAGTTCTATTCTATGAACTTAGATCTATGTAATTAATAAGTACAAACTTGAATAAACGAAAATGAACATGACTTACAACTATTCTATGTGTTCAAAACTAGTATTCTAAGTTACTCTAATTACAAAATTATCCTAAATCAGCGCGACTCGTCGGGTCCAGGACAAATCTGTTTAAGCTTGTGCTAATGAAGCCCTTTCATACGATACCTCACATGACACGGTTAACTCACTTCAAAATTTCGAAGCCAATTCCTTGCATTGTAGGCTCTGTTTTTTTTTGTGATCTAACTAAAAATATACGGTTTTCAGATTTTTCCCTGTACTTGTAGTCTAAGACGATACTACTTGCCAACTTTCATAGTTCAAGGTCAATGCCCTATGAATTTTGATTATTGTTTATTTCAGACCTTACTTGATCCATAGGTAACATTTGTTAGTAGGTATTTTTGAACGGATTTTAAACGGCCGTATCTTTTTTTTTGCGTTAATTTAGAAGTTTAATTTTTTTCACAGCTTAAAGGAACCGTAAATCTGAGTATACGGTTTAAGTTTCAACTCGATAACTTGATGCGTTCCCGAAATAAAGGGTCTTGACAGACAGACAGACGGACCACAAAGTGATCCTATAAGGGTTCCGTTTTTTCCTTTTTAAGGTACGGAACCCTAAAAATGGATTAAATCTACATTATAATACCTGATGTGTTATTTTTTATTTATGCTAAGGACTCACGAATTGCTTATTGCCCCAAGTAAGTTCTAACTATTATATTTATTTTTTAACTTCTTATTAAAAAATACGCATATTTAAATGATTTTATGTCAGAGTTGGCCAATCTAAGTACTCTTTTGATGCCTAGTTACTTATTCAAATTCAAATTCAAATAGTTTATTGCTTCATGTTAGTAAATAGATCTTAAAATAAAATTGTGTTTCGTAACATGAGCCCCGCTGGGGCACTGCAACATTTGGTACTTAGTTTAGGTATTTCTAACTTACAATCTAACTTAAGTAGGTAATTAATAAATTGGCACAGCCTTTTTCTTAACTTAATCAAAAGGAACATTTTTGGTTTAAGGTTTAGGTACAATTTAATATATATATTTAGGAACCTGAGTTTACTTTTTGCATCTTTTATTGTCTTTTAAATAATCTTGAATATTGTAATAACTTTTTTCTATTAAATAAGATTTTAATTTTTTGTACTTAAGACCAGTACCTATCGTCGAGTAACAAGTTTTACAATTTTACAATCGAGTTACAAGTTTTAAATTCCAGTTTTATTGATCTCGAGTACGTGATTGTGAAGTACAAAGGAGAGAATTATGGTTTATATTCACACACAGCACCTTAATTAACTTATAATCACTAGAATAATTTCGCAAAATGCAACAAAACGAGAATAAATTGTAATTTCAGACGAGTCGATGACTCTATTCAACTTGTTCGGATTGAGACCAAAATTTTTTATAGAGAGCGGCTTTTTGTCAACCTTTCTGTAACAACCCAAAAGTCGGTAAATAGCTGACAAAAGGGTCGACAATGGAGTAATGCCGATGTTTGGCCCAGGATAAAGAGAGTCTTAGAAACGTAGTCATTGTGCGCCGGCGCATTGTATTGGCTGTGAGTTGCAGGCTTGCACAAAACCGCTCGGTAGCTACCGCGCTATCTTCAAAGCGCTGTGTTTGCCTACAATATTATTTTTATTGCAGTAATTGAGAGAAATTCTTTGACAATTTAGATGTTTGTGAGAACTGAGGTACCGGCGTCATTGACCCTCGGCTTTCTAATTTTTTAGTTAATGTTTTATTTACTTACTCCAATTTTTTTAACCCATTTGGTTTTTATTAAAATATATATTAATAAGGGAATGGTAAGCGTGTGATTTTATGTTTCAAGGTAGGAAGTTAAATAAAACTTGGGAACTTTAAAACTATTGAAAACTTAAAAGTGTTCAAAGATTTTAATCCCTGACCACTGTGCTATGGCATGGAATATTCATAGTTTGATATAGGTAGAAAAAACTTAGGCCTTTACATTTATATTAGATGATTTATACAGCGTCAGGAGGCAATCCATGCCTACACTTAAAGGGACGCTGTAGTGCCTGGGACATTGTTTGAGATGGAGGCTTGCTCAGCACCTAAACCATCCTCTCAGCTTAATCAGCCTGGCCAACGGGAAAGACGAAGTCAATACGTGTGGAGCTGACTACGCTGCGGGTTTCCTCACGATGTTTTCCTTCACCATTAAGAGCTCGTATTATAGCGCATATAAATTTTACAAAACGAAAAATCCATTGATGCACGGCTGGGATTCGAACCCACGACCTTCAGATTGAAAGTCGAGGCACAACCACATTTGACCAACACTGCTCTAGATAGGTAGATATAGTCATTATTATTATATCAACATTATTATGTGCGATTGTTATTTTATTTAGAACTAGCTGCGCTCCCGCGGTGTGACCCGCAGTCCCTCGGGATATTTTCATTTTTTCGGGATAAAAAGTAGCCTATGTCCTTCCCTGGCATACAACCTTTAACTATGCCAAATTTCAGCTTAATCTGTTTAGCGGTTTGAGCGTGAAAGCGTAACAAACAGACAGACAGACAGACAGACAGACAGACAGACAGATAGACAGACAGACAGACAGAGTTACTTTCACATTTATAATATTAGTATGGATTTTAATGATACAATTTATTATTCTGTTTCGTATTGACGTAAAATAACCATTTCAATACCCCCAATAAAATAATAAAATTAGGTAAAAGTACCTACCTACGATTCAGCCTTTAAATCTTCAGTGCTCCTGACAATAAAAGCAATACCTATCTATAAAACTTTACAACTCTACCCGCAAATATTCGCAAACCATAAAGCTTGTAGTTTTTGAGTAGCAATGGAAAACAATAGGTTCTACAATCCTTGAGCATAAACAATTTAGATATGACTCAAAGGTGCCGGCAAAATGTGGTCTTAAAGAAATAACTCTATGGTTTACAGCCGAGGAGGTAAAATACTTGTTTTAGTTTTTGTTTTATAGAACTGAGTCATAAAACTATGCACCGGTGTATAAAGTAGGTATGCATAGCCTAGCGATAAGATAAGGTGTTTTTGTGAATCGACGTATCGTAAAAATGCAGATGGTATGGTAAATAATTTTACAGTTTGGGATCTAATTGTGGTTTTGAATAACCTAGTAAACCAGGTAGTTATCAGTAGGTAACTTTCTTTGAAGAGTTTATTTTTGAACTTACATCTTTATTGTGACTTCTTTGGCAAAAACAAGGGTAGGTACCTACCTAATAATATCAAGGAATTTTAAAAATATTAAGCAAACACACTTTTATCATAAATATGTATGTTTATTACAAAGAGCTTAGAAGGCGTCGTCGTAGCACACAATTGTAGCAGCAGCGTAGCGTTAGGTGACGTGTCTTGTCTCGCGAAAAGCGCGGGAAACTCGCTGGAAACTTACTCAAAGTTTTGCTCCGCCCGCGCCCCGCCCTTTCCACCGTCTCGCTCGCACCGCGGCTCTCGCTCACACCGCACGTTAGCGGCTAACCACAGGACGCACCGGGAACTATCAACTCGATGCAGTCACTTTAGTTCTTTTGGGAATTTTACTGAAACATTTGGGTACGAAACTTTTGTAATTTAGCTGTATGGTTCAACAATCTATGTATTTTAATAATTTAGTCAGATTGTTGTCGTTTTGTCTGTTAAGTTTTTGATGGCGAAGTAATTTTACAATGAAATTTAAAATATAGAAATTTTTAGTAAATTTTAGCAATGCAAAGTTATATGACACATTTTGAAAGATGATCCATTGAATGGTCCCTCAAATAATGGTAAAATTATATTAGCTGAACTCCGATCAGAAGAATTCCTATCATGCCTTACTTAAAATAAAATGCCACCCCGCGGTACTCCTGGCAACTCCAAGCATGAAATCATAATTTTTCATGAGCTCGTTGATAGGTTTTCGCACCGGCCGCGGTTTCCCGCCGCCCCGCAGCCTAATTACCGCCGCTGCGCGATACGTCACCGCGGTGATTCAAAAAAATCCACCCATCCCTCTCCGACCCGCGAGCTTCACACCACCACGTCCCTCTCCCGTAAGCATTTTTATAAAAACGCAGAGACCGACCGCAGCCGTCCCGCTCGTTCCCGCCATGCCACCGCATCACCCGTACCCTTCGTCTCCTTCCCGCTTTTTACGAGACGTAGGGGCCGCCACCCGGGTGGGGCGGCGACCGCGCGAACGCAAAATATTGACCATCGGAAAAAGTCGCGTTGTATCACAGTCATCAGTCGAAACAGAGTTCCCGCGAGCACGCGTTCCTCGGCCGATACTTCGGCGCGCGTCGTGAGTCTTCGGGTTGCGGTCTCGAGTCGCGCGGCCGCCCGTTTATTTTTCCTTCTCCCCGCCCGGCGTCTTGCCCGCGCCCAACAAGTGGTGCACAGTGTAGACGCGACCGCGGTTCATACCACGCGAGACGTTCCAACTTCGCACAACTTTTCTCCGCTCCGCGCGCACGCAACTATCGCGAGCATCGAACCGGTCGCGTGTTTAGAAGTTTCAAAACTTTCGCTGAAGCAGTGTGTAACAGACTTTATAGTGGCGTGATAGAGGACTTGAGTGGTTTAGTGGGTGGTGTGTTCGTTCGAGTTGACTGAAGTCGATGCACCTCCCGCACGCGAGTCCCCCGGCCTCCGGTATGGCGGACGTGTACTCCTACATCCACGAGTACTACCGGCAGAGCCACGGCGAGCTGGTTCCGACCGGCTCCCCCGCCGTGCTCTGCTCGGCGCTTCCGGGCCATTGGCGCTCCAACAAGTCTCTTCCTGTAGCCTTCAAGGTGGTGGCATTGGACGACGTTCAAGATGGAACCCTTGTCACGATCAAAGCAGGAAACGACGAAAATGTGATGGCAGAACTGAGGAACTGTACCGCTGTGATGAAGAACCAAGTGGCGAAGTTCAATGACCTTCGGTTTGTCGGTCGCAGTGGACGCGGGAAGTCGTTTTCGCTCACCATTACGATCAGCACCTTCCCCAGCCAAGTGGCGTCGTACACCAAGGCGATAAAAGTTACTGTGGATGGACCACGAGAACCAAGAACTAAGCAAAGTAAGTTTCTTTGGATAATTTTATTACAGTGAAACCTGGTTAAGTGAGACATCAAGGGACCTGCAATGTCGTTTCACTTATAGAGGTATTCCACTTACCCAGTGTCTCAGATATACAGGTATAAATAAATATCTGTCTCATTTACAGAGGGTTCCATTAATAGAGGTGAGAATATAATGAATATAAAATAAATATAATTTGTGGGTAGAATAAGAATGTGTATACAAACAATGCTATCTCAGTTACAGAGGTTTATGCATATAAAATTTACTCGCTGTCTCAGTTATAGAGGTAACTATGATGATAAATCGAAAGAACAAATCCCAGATATAGAGGTTTACCTCGTCCCACTAACAGAGGTAATTCAGTGCCAAAGTGTTGGGACCTCAGCATGAGTTCCAGTTATGGAGGTTTCTCACTTATCCAGGTCCCACTTAACCAAGTTTCACTGTATTTTCTTTTTCTGCGGGTATTAGATTTCAACGCGTTCCTTGAGCTTGCAAGCTAAGGAGTTTGAAAGTGGGTACGAGTACATGCTGTTCACTTTTTAGTCTTAAATTTATGTATTTCATATTTCCTATTATTGCATATTTAAGATGTCTCTCCGTATCTTATTTAAGCACATAAAGATAAGCCACCGTATCCTATATAACATCCTTTACAACTCGTAAAATTCATTTTCGGTCAACAGTCGTAGCGACGGTCAATAAAATTGATAGCAATCAAACAACTGTATAAACCAGAGGACATATTGAAACTATAAAAATTTAATAGTTCTTTACATCAAAGATTTACGCATGAGGTACAGTCGAAGACATAGCTTCTATAAAATTATACTGTTACTTCTACGCTATCATTTAAGTTATTATATTCAGAAGTTAAAACGCTAAATATTGGAGTTCGGTTTTCGATATGAAAAAATGGTGGTTTGTTTAAAAAGCACTATTATCGGGCTAGTAGCTGAAAGTTAAAGTTAAATACATTTAACTTTAATTTTATCTTTTTTTTTGCAACTTTCAGCTACTGGCCCGGTAATGCTATCATTTTCAAACAAAACACCATTTTTTCATGTTGAAAACCGAACTCCAATATTTAGCGTTTTAACTTCTGAATATGATAACTAAAACAATGCCAATACAGGAAAATATATTGCTTTTCCTAAAAAACATGGTAATCTAGTGCCAGCAAAAAAGTACTTGGATATATATGATAAAAACGCACTAAATTATAAGTTGAAGTTTCTTTTGGCAAAAATGCCAAAAAAAATAATGCTAATACGATCTGCATATTTGATACATCTTGTTGATAGTGTTGTACAAAAACATGCGCGCGCGACTGTTCTGGCATTTAGCCAATGCGGTGCCGAGGTCGATTTTGCGGCACCACGGATTCTTACCACAATCAGACTAGTTTATTTAGATAGTCTTTTAAATTTGATATATTATGGCTCTTGACCTCGAAACTTACACAGGCAAGAGTGAGGTCTACGGTGGAGCGAGCTTACCCTAGAAGGTGCCTATTAACTCTCTTCTTAAATACAACAGGGTCGTAGCTCAGCGAAAATACAGACGCTGGAAGCTGATTCCAAATATTTTCAGTGCGCATAATAAAATAACTTTCGAAGCGCAATTTATTTATTTATAAGTGGAATATCAACCAGGTGAGGATAGTAATCAGCTGTGCGTCTGAAGTCCCTGTAAAAGAACGGTGAAGGCGGAATAAGGTCGTGTAGCTCCTGGGCACACTCACCGTAGTACAATCTGTAGAAGACCGACAAACACGATATATTATCTTAAATGTTGTCACTTCAAAAGTTTTAGCGGAATTTGATAAATGTGATTTTTAAATAGCCGAACTAAGCCAAATAAACAGTAGTAATTTATGTAGAGTTTGTTTAAATTCAACCATTTTGTGTATTTGATCGTATTTAGATACTTTATGGAGACACAGAAGCTAATCAGCTCGCATATATGAACGCAATATAAATATTAAAAATAGTATCCTGTAATTTGGCTCACATTTTAACATTTTATTAGACAACCACTTTACTTCACGCAAAGAAATACGTGACATACTTACTTCAATCGAGATGTATGATCGAAGGTGACATAAATAATTTAGCAATCAACATGACACACAGAGAGCGTAAAAAATTCGTTACCTCAACGCATCAAAACATGCGATAGATAATAAAAAACAAGTAAAAAGTAACTCGACACGTCAAAACGCAGCGCTTTAATAAACTATGTAAAAGAAAAAGCGCGACGCATCAAAACGCAACGCTCGCCAAACATCTGCGCGAGTGGCCGTCAATCACCACGACGTTAATCGCTCTCCATTTAATCCTAACTACTCGAAGAATTACTAAGAGTCGGCGAACAATACGAAAATAACTTCGATTGTCGTTTACGCATGTTGGAGTTGTATCCACGTGCTTCTAGAGTTGTAGCATACATCAAAACATTTTTTTTAAATAATCAAAAAATATTTTTACGGTGACAAAATTACTCAGGCTACTCTGAGAAAACAAGCGCAAAATGGCACAAAAAATAGTTTTTTTTATCTCGGCCTCAAACTAATGAGGATGATATTTTATGACTTTATTAATGTTTGATCTTCATAATGAGGCAAAAGTTGTGTGTCAGGATCGTAGCAAGTGGAGTGAATGAGGCAAATGTTGTGTGTCAGGATCGTAACAAGTGGTGATCTTTGGTCTCTGCATACCCCTTCGGGAAAGAGGCGTGATTTTATGTATGTATGTATGATCTTCATACTTATTGAGCCATTTAAATTACTATATTACGGTTGACATCTCTTAAAAGGCCAAAAATGTATAAAGCTAAAAAAATGGCTTTTCTTGACATCATATTTTCAATAATGTTGACAGTAAGTGTAGAAGCCAAAAGGAGTTGTATTAAGGTCGTTCGCACGTTGTTTTGACGTAGCGTTTATTAATGGTTATTGGTTAGACACGGTTCTTAACTTATTTTCACTTTTGTACTTAAGTGGTTCTGAAGTTGGCACCAATTAGAAGGGTCTTAATTGCAGTAAACGATTTTCAGAAAGTAAAAGTAACATTGGTGACACTTTGAATCACAAATTCGTGTGTTGAATTTTGTATCTAAAATATGTTTGTTTATAAAATAAACAATTAGTTAAGTACTTCTGAATCCAAAACAATGCTCTATGGCTTTTTATTCATAATAATTTCAATTTGCTAACAATGATGTAATTTTGTGCGTTTCACCAATTTTGAATAGTCGCAGCTCTTGCTTTACGCAAAGCGATTGCAAAGTCAAAGTCAAAGTCAAAAAGCATTTATTCAGAAGGACCGCTGGAATCACTTTGAAACGTCTTAAAACTAGGTGATTTTACTCCTTCTTCCGTTGAATCTAGTCACGTAGAATGGCGAAATAAACCCAACTTTCTATAAATACAACTAAATTCAAACGTTCCCTTATAATGTAACTAGATAACATAATAATATTTACAAACGGAACACCTTTCAGAAGCTCAACTTTCCACTAAGTCACACTTGGCCTAGGCCCGTGCGTCCCAGTAAGCCCCGATTTAAAAACCGAGTAGACTAATATCTAATAACAATAATATTAAATAATGCTGGACATTTTCACACAGCATCATCTAGCCCCAAACTAAGCAAATACAAGTATTATGGAAACAAGATAACTGATATACTACTTATATACTTTTTCATATTATACATAGAAACACCCAGACCTGAGACAAATCTGTATGTCATACAAACATTGGTCCCGCGGCGGGGATCGAACCCGCAACCTTTTGCGTCGCAAGCGGACCTTCGCCCACTGCGCCACAGAGGTCGTCATATAGGTACATCACATCACAAACTGAAAAAGTTTCGCCACGGTATCAGTTCGCTTTATATTTAAAGCTAAACCAAGAAATCAAAACTGGATTGACACCAATCTATTTTAGCCTAGCGCCGCTATGTAAACACACCGCCCAAACTTCGTCCCACAATAAAAAGGCAGTATGCGGAAAAACTAACATCCTACAGCTGTAAACTTCAAAGACAAGCTAATACAGCGATCAATGTGCACCGACTTAATGACCGCGTTACAACGGACTAATTAACTAGTGATGTACCAGAAAAAAACTACTAAATTACTTCTATCACTAAATGAATTCTACTTACTTAAAAAAATCTGGACTTTTGGCATACTGTAAACAAAATTGAAAATTATTTGACCTTTTTTTAGGTTGCGGGTTCGATCACCGCCGCGGGACAAATGTTTGTATGACCTACAGATATTTGTTTCGGGTTTAGGTGTTTCTACATAATAATATGTATAATATGTATGTATTTACAAACATAAAGTATATATAAGTAGGATATCAGTGATCTGGTTCCCATAGTACAAGCTTTGCTTAGTTTGGTGCTAGATGATGCTGTGTAAAAATGTCCAACATTATTTATTTATTTAAAAGTCAGATTCCAACATTTTCTTTAGTTTTTAAAACGTAGTTATAATTGATATGATTGTCTTATTCACATGTAAAATTATCAATTGTGGCTCTTTCGTGATACTTACACCCTATACCTACACTCCTGTACTATGATCAACAATAAAATTGATACAGTTTAGTACAGCTTTAGACAAACATAATAAGATGTGACTTAATAGAGCATCTCACATGTAATCCACATGGTGTCTAATATAAATAAATTAAGATGATTTGAGCTATGGTGTGATGTATTGTATTTGTATGTTAATGTCGGTGGTTTCAATCCAGAGACATAACTACCATCTTTGCTTTTTGATTATGCATGATGATAATTTTGTAGATTATCTGTATCCGGTCAATCAACATTCTAAAAATGGCACATCACTAGCAAAAATGTATTTAGCTGCAGTATAATTTTACTTAATTTTTTTCTGCAGTTATATTTAGCACTTTGTTACGCATTCTTGGCCAGACGAGATTAAAATTACGCGATTCTTTGTGATCATGACATTGAGAAAGTATAATGAGATATTAAATGCAATGAAATCGTGTAGGTACATACCACTTCAGACTACTATCTCAGAAATCTTATTTCAATTATTATCTCAGAATAAACTTCTAGCTACCTACCTATACAACAAATTGTGTATGAATATTTATAACAATAGTAAGAAAAGATACATACGAAAACTGCAAAAGAACAATAATCTTTGTGAGAAAACATAATATTTATTGTCAGAATTAAACTTTGGCAGATTTCAGTCGACATTTTCCGGATTTCATAAATTCCAACAATCAAAGTTTACTGGGCACTTGCATTGCCAGCGGTTACCAAGTTCCACGGCGCGGCCACGGTCGAGTAACAGATGTAAACAATCTCTGGGCCGCGTCATAAACTCCCGTTTGATCTCCCCGCTGCCCCTCCCCCCTCACTTACCCCTCGCCTCTAAAATATGGATTTTATGTCTCTGCTAGTTGCTAAAATACCACATCCACACCCAGCGACCCTCATAACAAACCGGCCTGGAGTTCCTTCGAGACCGAAACTATTGGGTGTTACAAAATCGACAGAAACTTTCAGACCGTAAATGCAAGGAAACTTTGTAAGACACAGACTGCTAAGTCATAACTCCGTTCATATTTCCTTTGCGAAACTATTAGTTCAGAGATAAACGAGATTTTATAACACAAATGTATATGAATACATCAGAGACAATCAGAGAAACATGAAGACGTTATAAATGCGGCGTAGTCGCCACCCAGCCGTCCGAATTATGAGCCATAACTCTGATTCCATTCGTTTAACTCACGACTCACGCACTCCTTTACATTAATTTATAGTGACAGCAGCTCGCATCTCATCTCGAGTTATTTAATGCCCATTTTGACACTCATTCGCCGTATTGTTTATTATCCAAGCGGTACCAATCCGGCCACGGGTCTTTTGATTCGAGCCACATTCTTAACAGATTGTAAATTTTTAGGTCGACGGTGATTAACGAAGATCAAAATAACTTTATAGATCCCAACTGAGACGTCGACTAATAAAATGCATTCCTTTCAACTATTGTCTTTTCGTAACAGAAACATCTCTCCTATCAAAATAGCTTTAGTGAAACAATCCAATGATTTACGGCAGTTATCGCGCGGATAAAACTGTGCATGCTATCTAAAGCATTATAAATCATTAGCAATTAGAGACGCTTTCCGTTAATATTCGAAGCCCCGCATGTGTAGCATTTCGGGGACTGAATTAAATTGAATACTGGCATTAACAAATGGAGCGGCCGTTTCCGAGAGCATTTAACTTATTATTGAAGCATGATGGCAGCGCCTCGCAGCCGCCGGTTGCCGGGTGACAGCGTTGGCCCATCCATCACGCTCTTCATTTAAAATACCCACGATTTCGGAAACCCTCTCACGGAGCACTCGCTAATCCCAGCTAAAGGGGTTCCCTAAATAAAGTAATTGTTTTGTAAACAGCCGTCACAAAAGACTTGTTTATAATCAGCCTACTTCGGAGATAAAGAGTTCAAAACAATGTAGAAGAGCCTCGTAAACGGTTTATCTCGCAATAAAAATCTACACACCTGATCAGATTGAGATTAAAAACGCAGTTAACCGAAAATAGAGTTCGGCTGGCGTCTTTAGTATATCGATTAAACAAATAAAAGTTCGCTATGAAAGGCGAAAGGCAACGTGACGGTGGAGGGTCGTAAAAACGTATGGCACAGAGGAGCCGGCTAACTGCAGTAGTAAAACTGCTCGTTTTGTATACAAACCCTTGTTATAGTCGGCGGGCGCGGTAAACAGAGCGCTGCGTCGCCGCCTTTACGGCGAGCCTTTGTCATCTTAATGCGATCGGACGCGGCAAGACGGTGACCTCCAGCCTCAGGCATCATCAAAACGATTCGTACGCAATTGCCTTACACAACGAAGAAACCTTACTATTTTTCCATACCTTTTAAACATACTCTCTCCCAATATGTATTGTTTTCTCCGTGACTACGTAAACTAATTATGATTTCCTCTTGTTACAGATTACGGATACGGCCACCCTGGGGCTTTCAGTCCGTTTCTGCTGAACCCGGGCTGGTTAGATGCGGCGTACCTCAACTATGCGTGGGCGGATTATTTCAGACCTCCTCAATCTGGTGCTCTTGTAAAAGGTATGTAGTATTGATATTCAAATCATTGTACTTAATATTAACTTTGACTTGGCGTTATTGCTTTTTTTGAAAGATACTAGATACACACTTACTCGTAGTCTCACTAGGGAGGAATATATGCAAAGTTCTAAATAACAGCGGTATATCAATTACGCAGCTCATCAAGCACTCAAGTTGAATGCATTCGGTATTTCCTAATTTAAAAATTCCGCTCAGCAAACACTACTCAAAAACATGTTGCTCGCTACAGAACCGCCCTCAAGGCCGTAACAACGCAAAGCGGCTCAAATAAAAGGAGCATCTCTTGAGCTCTGCAAAACAACACCGGTCCGACCGAAGCAAAACCACCCGCTGAAGTCCGTCGGGTGCTAGGGGGGTACTCAGAAAACGGCTAAAAAACACTGCCTTCACGTTCGAAAGAGTGTGGAGTCAATTTTATTCCAATGTAGGCGACCACGCCACGGGCCACTTTTTGTTTCCGTCGCAGGCGCGAGAAGCGATGTACTCCAACACCTACGGAGTTTTATTAAACGTACCGGAGGCGGCATCGCACAGATATTCATGAACTTTGATAATTGGGTGCAATGTTTTGGATTTTCTTTTCGTACTCTCAGCGCGCACTGAGCTGAGGGGAAATGTCGAGATGCTCTTTCTAATTTTAAATTGGATTGTTTTGTCAACTCTCCACCATTATGAACGCAGTTGCCGGTGAGAATAAATTCTTTGCTCTATCCAACATTTTAGAAAATTTCATAGCTCTATAAATTTATACGCTAAGTTTGCGGAACGTGAATGCAGAGGCAAAACCCAATAAACGCTAATTAAAAATAACATACAAAGCAAAACAGAATCAAATTCAGCGATCGGGAATCACCTCAATCAGGCGCGACGCCGATATTGGCCCCCACCTCGCCAAATTACCCCCTAGTTACTGCCCCCTTCCTCCCTCGTTGCCTTTTAAAGTGGTCTGCGCACTGCCACTGCTGCAAACAGAAAAAGTGCAAAAGAGTAACGAACGTAGCACCACCTCCGCTCTTTGTGGCCCAATCTGCGCCTCCGTCGTGTCCTTTTTGTACGGCAGCTTCTCTTACACGCTATCGAGAATCAAAGCTCGCTGCAAGAACTTTTCGAAACACAGCTGCTAATGAAAATTTCACGTTTTGAGCTCTCTTTGTCCGTGTTCGGAGATAGGTGCTCCTTATCGCGATGGAGCCGGCTTTGTGCGCGGCCGGCGTGCCTCGCATGCCTAATGCGACACACTCCGCGAACACGGCTCGTACGAATTACGATGTCGTGTCCGTCGGCGACGACTCGACGGATAAATAAATATTGCACCCTCACCCTCTCTATATCTCACTAAAAAAACATCCCTTTCGGTACAGCCGCCTTTAAACGCCTACAGATTGTACATTATCCTTAGTACGATTATGCACCCCCGTGTTCTGGGAATCGACGTAGTGCTTGCGCCCTCGGCAGTGGCGCCCCAAGGGGCTCGTCTCTCATATTACGTCATGTTGCCAAATCAGACATCGGTAGCTTTAGCCGCATACATTATTTAAGAAAGTCCATTAACTTTATTTTTCTTTGTCTACAGGTAGCGTTGCACCGATGACTACTCCTCCTGTACCTATGCCAGGAGCGGATCTGTTCCCGTTCCCGAATGCGATAACGAACATTCCTCCAGCTGGACTTCTCCCGCCTCCCGGAGCCTTCTTACCACCAAATGGACTTCTGCCCTTCCCCCCGCATCCTGCTGAATTAGCAATGAAGACGCTACCTCCGGAGCTATCTCTCAAAAATGGCATCAATCCTTACGATGCACTAAGACATTTACAAAGCAATGTTTCTCCGATGGACACTTCTAGCGCGCGGTTATCTCCTACGAGTAGTAGGCAGAGCGGCAGTCCGCGAAGTATAATCAACGCGAGTCCCGATCGATCGAAAGCTGATACCAAATCTGAAGCGAATTCGATGCACGATGCGACGATCACCGACGAGTCTGATGAAGAGCCGATTGAGGTGGTCAAATCTGCGTTCCACCCGACGCGCCCAGCAAATGTTGAGTTACAGGAGATGAAACGCGTTCAAGCCGCAGACTCAACAGTGGCGGACAGGCCTAGAGTCCGCAATGATCTAAAGGCCCCATCCCAACGTACCACTCGGGTGCTCTCCACGAGTCCGATGTCGACCAAACTCACTAACGGTGCGATATCAACGCACAAATCAGTTTGGCGGCCATATTGACAATTCGGTGGCGGTGTTCGTAGTCTAGTGACCGCCATAGCGCGGGCTTGTTGAAATGTGATAAACAAATGAGCTTGTAAATAGTTATTCTAGTACATTGATTTTATTTGAGATATTTATTCATAGGTATATCGTCACTAGGATAGTATAGCGTTATTAATGTAGAAAAATGTTGATAGATGAGTTGTTATTTTATTGCAGATGTGTTCAGGCTTGATGAAAAATATTGATTTGTATAAGATAAAAGCCTCTTGGATATTTGTATAAATGGTTGTATAAAAATAGTTACATGAGATTTCTAATTCTTCGAAAAACGACTGATTACTTTAACCAGTTTGCTTCTAAGCTGGAAATAATGTATAATTGTATATAATGTAAAAGATATTTATTAGAAAAACATAGTAACAATATCTGTCATTACATTAATGTATGTTTTATCGCTATGTAAATATTGTACGTATCTAGAATAGATGAAAAGATATAAAGAAAATATTAAAAATTACATGCAATCTTTTACTTCTTCTAAAAAATTACGCGAAAAGAAAATCGACAAGTATAGGGTTGAATGAAACCTACTCACGACTAGTCTCCCTCGTTCAATATATAATATAGATACAACTATAATGTATAATGCGCAGAATCGTTCGTTGCGTTGCTACTTATTTGACTATTATTTACTTTTAAAGTATTATTATTTAAAAAAAAACAAAATCATCAGGCACAAAAATAGTTGTTCCTAGTTTCAAAATTTTTTTCTGTCTTCTCAATCTATCTATCTATCCAGCCGGTATCACCCACTGTTGGGTATAGGCCTCTTTTCTTTCACGCCACTCCTGGCGGTCTTGTGCCAGCCGGATCCACTGTTCTCCCACCGCCCCCACAATGTCGTCTGGCCATCGGGCAGGTGGTCTGCCCCGAGGCCGCCGCATATGTCTTGGCCTTTCTTCTCAAGCGGCAAGAAAAATAAATTTTCATTACGCTAAGTCCCATACAAAATTAGTTATATTATGAGATTACTGCGCAAGTACTTTTTTCCTGGCCTACGGTACTCAAAGAGTAAAATGTAATTTGATTTAAGATGATTTTAATTTTATTGCAGCTAAAGACGCTTAGTCGCTTATGCCATAACTTGCATTTCAGTCTATTTTAGAGTTAAGATAAGATAAGGGTACTTATTAAAAAACAGTATTTTTACCTGGCATAAAAGAAGGGAGAAGCCGTGTTGGTCGAATGGGGTTGTACCTCGACTTACAATCCGAAGGTTGTGGGTTCGAATCCCGGCCGTGCATCAATGGATTTTGCGATTCGTAAAATTGATATGCGCTTTAACACGAGCTCTAAAACTGTGAAGGAAAACATCGTGAGGAAACCAGTTAGTGTTCTTATAGGCGGCGATGGGCTTGCAACCTGTCACGTATGGAATACTAACTTCTGAAAGATGTGGGCATGTATCAAATATGTATTTAGACATGCCTCTGACTGACCCCCTTAGATAGACTCTTCAAAGGATCTGGAATAAGTAACATAAAAAGATCTGAGAGAATGTCTACCGCACCTTGGGGATACAGTCGTGAACCTGTTTACGTTTTATAAAAGAAGGGAGGCATATACCCAGCAGTGAGTGTTACCAGGCTGAGATGATCATGATATTTGCCTATAAAGTACCTACATATGTACTAGGTTCTTAATAAAAGCTAGTTAGTAGAGGGTCGACCACGGTACCTACGCCGGCGGCAATCAGCTAACTGGATCTGCGCGCAAACACAATTGACACAATCCGATCATTGATACGTTACTGCGCACTTTTATGATAGAGCATTACTTTGCCAGGGATCTTTACGGCCTTGCCAATATAAATTCGGTGTAAATTTATGACAGGTACAATCTAAGAATCATAGGTATTACTTACAAACAAGTTTAAAGCTACCTATCATAAATTATACTTACCGAAGAAAATGAAAATGAGCCGAGTTTAGAACAAGTCTAACTTGTCTCTAGAAGAACGATCTTTAAATACTCGTACATGAAATGCTTTTCTGTGGTAACAGTTTTGTTTTGACATGTGTCAACATGGGGTTCAACTAAGGTTTAACGTTTATGTAATAAGCAGCATCACGTTTATTAGTAAGGCCGTTACAGTACTCGTATTAGGTATGTACAAATTAATAATTCGTACAATAGACATTATTTTGATCTGGCAGTCTGTGATTAAAATCCAATGGAAATGATTTTTGGAATAAATATCCTATCTGTTATACCATGACATAAGCAACATTTCAGCGGCAAAGAGATAAACATTCATTCATCCAAAAACAATTTATTTTGTTTTAATCGATCAGATTCAAGAAGCTGAAGAAGCAAGAAGGCATCAAACTTAGGCCTTTACATCTATACTAGATGATTTATACAGCCTCAGGAGGCAACCTATGCCTACATTTAACGGGATGCTATAGTGCCTGGGATATTGTTTGAGATGGAATAGGCTTGCCCAGCACCTAAACCATCCTCTCAGCTTAATCAGCCTGGCCCATAGGAAAGACGACGTCAATACGTGTGGAGCTAACAAAATAAAACTATGCATAATATACCATACAAGTATAGTAAAGATATAACGCATAGCACCCCTCATTAGACCTTTGCCTAAGCTTTGATTCTCGCGGACGCGGAAGGGTGAACGCTTTTGGTGAACACTGTGCACCGACTCTATAGATTCTAGACCAAAAGCTAGCTTCATGAACCTTGAGAACATGGCACTTTAAAAGTTATTGTGGCTACGATATATCATCATCATCAGCCTGACTTCACTCACCCACGGATGCTTTACAATAGACTTAGTCAGATTTTGACTCATGAAATAAAAAACAGTCAAGTACCTAATTGATTGCTTCTTTAATTTTCAACTTCAATTCATGAGTTTTGATGATCCCAGTGGTCCTACTAAATAAATTCTTCGTGACTGCTTTTATAAGTAAATCGTATAGGTTATCGTTCTCAATATATTTTCTCTAATGAAGTAACAACTTCACCACCAGCTCCTGGATCTCCATATTCATAATGCTCGTCCTATTTGGCCGTATTAAAAAGCTGTGGCCAGACGGACGGCGGCGTCAGTGAGCGCATTTTCAAATTTTGTGTGAATGTGAATGTTTCAATGGGTCTGATTACTGTATGCGATGCGGTAGAGCCAAGGTTATTATGCTAATTAAGGCAACGTTTTAATAAAAACTTGGCATTCGCATATTTTCATTTATCTGAAACACAGCTATAATTTAAATGCTAATAAATTAATAGAAAATATAAGGACATTAAAATTTTACACAACGCCAAAGATGGGATACTTAGGTTGTAAAGTTATTTTACGGCTAGTTGAAAACTGTGATGATGTTTTTTTTCTGACGGTAAAAAAGAGTGCTCCATTTGTGTGCCGTAATGCAGGAACCGCGGCTTAAAGGCTGTCCTCGCCGCGAGGCGACATCACATATCGATAAGAACTCAGCCACGGGCCCGTATGCGTTCCACTGGCGTTTACACATACAACTCGAGTAACTACCATATAGTTACTCGCCCGCCAGTTACTAAAGCAAAAGTTAAGTTGATACAAGGCCGTCCTCACCGCGAGGCGACATCGCATATCGATAAGAATCATTAGCCTCGGAGCGTATGCGTAGCATTGGAGTTTACACGGTGTTAGTTACTTACCCGCTAGTTGCTAAGTAAATGTTAAGTTGAAACAAGGCTTTCCATGCAGCGAAGCGACAATTACGTTTATTAAATTCTGATGTAGAATAGTTATTTGCTCCAATTACGCTTATTAAAACTTTGTGGGCTATGGTCAACTGGAACGATTGGATTGGACATGCAAATGCAGCTCCACTAGGTATTGTTTCACGTGAACGGAAGACCGTGCTGTAGAGGCAAGCCCGCGGGCGACGCGCAGATCATCGATAAAATCTAAATGGAGACCACTCTAAATTGCGATTTTATGTATGGCGTGAAAGGATGGTGTGCTCTTTGTGCCGGAAAATGGAACATATTATAAGACTCACAAATGACTGAGCAAAACTGGATATTGAGTTTCTACGTACGAAGATTTTTACAATTAACGTGGTCATTTTTAATTCATCTACAAAACCATCAGTTACTTTAGAACCCAATAAATACATTTCATGTCTCGCAATTTATATTTTTCAAATAAAAATTGAAATCAAAATACCCGAAAGCAAATAAATTTTGTATCACCACTGAAGGCAAAGGGGTGACAGGACTCAACTGGACAATGGCGTAGAAGAAATCTCGCTGATAAAATTTTAATGCCTGTATAAAATGGCTATAAATTTGATTTACGTGCCCCAAACCCCCGTAAAACGGGGTAATATCGAAAAATAACACGAGATAATGTTGGCTTACACTGGGGTGGGCAGGATTAGACGATATTTGCGCCGGGCTGTTGTATGGGTGTGTGGCCAGCAGCTCCCGACCTACGGATTCAAAGGAAAATACAATTCACCATTTTCTGTGACTAGAATTATAGAAGCTAAATCGGTTTTTGTTCAATTAACATTCCAGTTTTTTATAAACGATTTATGTAGTGTCTAATGTGTACGAGCTTTCTGGCGTAGCTACCTACGGTAAGCAGGTTGCTAGGGAGAAATAAGAAGATTATTTCGAATGTTTTATTTTCTTCCCCGAAAACACTGCTTCAGAACCCCTTATCTATTCAACTAATTACGTCTCACCTCCCGACTTGAAATAGGGAAAAATGGAAAAATTCAAACAACCTAAAAATTCACCTCATAAAACAAATAAAAAATTCGCAAAGGAAGCTCTTTGAAATAATAAATTCCTTATTGGGCCGCGGCAGGAACACAAAATGAGTAGAAGAAGCCACTTAAAAAGATTGGCACTCAACGAACCGGCATAATCTATGTAAATTACGCCAAATTAGGAGTCGTCAACACGCTGCGCCTCTTCTGTGTAATTTGGAGCAAACCCTCTTTATTATTAATATTTATTCCATCTCCGCATCGAGATTTTTTATCTACGGAACACTTCAATCGAATAAATACTTACAAGGAAATCTTCAAGTTGATTGAGAATTTTAAAGAAACAACACGGTCATTGATTTGTGAAATGCTTTGGTTGCAGGCACAATTCGTTAAGTTCTGAAAAACAAAGTAATTATTCCCAACCTTGAAGACAAGGATTTTTTAATCAGTGCAATGATTTCTTCAATTTTAGGTTAATATTACTCCCTTGTTTCAGTGCCTAGTACGTGTACCTTGCATTACAAAATTAAATTTCATAGAATTTATTATATAATACATAATATTCATATTATTTAGGTTCTTCCTAAAACAATAGGTGATGTGTAGCTAGGTAAGTTATGTTTTACCGCCACAAACATTAAAGAAAGTCGGCATTGCCTTTCAAGGCGGCATTTCAAAAGCAGTATCATAAAATGACCCCAAATAAACAATTAAGACCCCACGGTTGTCTTTATAACTGGGTTCCTATAAAGGCTACTGGTTCTACAAAGTAAATATTGAAGGAAGAAGTATTTATTGAGACAATAACGTTTAGGTAGGTATTTGGTAGAAAAGGCGTTTTCATGAATAAAACCTTGAAAATTTACTTTGGAAAACGGTCTACGTATAAGTACACACAAAACAGTAAACAAAGAGTTCTAGAACGAGAAAATTCAATAAATGCTTTTTTGAAGTGAAACTTCATATGCGACTTCCAACAAGGTTGCGTTAAACGTTTAACGCTACCATGGACATTTACCATTGTAAATGTTGTAGATTTTAATATTTCTACACTCCAAAATGATAATTAAAAGATGCGATCAATTGTAAGCGATGTTAATAAAGTTTGTCTTATAGAAACAATATGATTTCACTAAAAATCTATTTGTACCCCTTCCTATTTTCATTTCCACATTACGAAGTTTCACTTCTTCCGCGCGGAGGGACTCCACGCACAATTTTTTTTTCTCTAAATTTTTTTATTGATTGCCAGTATCTCTACACTAGATTGCTTCGAATTTAAAATTGGAAGACCAATAAACTTATCTGTTTGATGAATAGTTCACTGGCTTTCTAATTTTAAAATCCTGAAGAACAGACTGTGGTAAACTTTAGTACTGCAATGAATGAAATCCACACGTCTTCAAAACCTCATCAACCCTCGATCGTAAATCATAACAACATCTTGCCCCCTTCTCCCCCCAAGTGCCGTTAATTGGCGACGGCTTAGGAAATTGGTCCGCTGTGTCCGTTTCCGCCAGTTAATGACTACGCCCAGTGGATGGACGAATCCATTTAGCCGTGTGCAATTTGTGTATGCAAAGGGTTACCGTATTTGGTTATCGTTTTGGAGGTAAGGTACGAGATTAGGGTGTGAGGGAAGATGTTAGAGGCTTTAAGGGCTACATTTGGTAATTCGCGTTAGAGGATTTCAAAATTCTTAATGATGATGACAGCTGGTTTTCGAACAGCTTTGTAGATAGAACCAGAATTAATTTAAAAATATTAAAAAAAAATCAAAGTGATCTTGACCAAACTATCAAAATGGCACTCGGCCATTGACCAAGATGGGGTAAAAAGGTAAGATGTTAGCTATGATTTACGATTGAGGAAACTTGAAGGAAGGGTTGCTATGAGTGAAAACAGGAAAACTCAAACTCAGTCAAACGCGTTGGTCATTGGATTTACGCACATGAAGAATTCTTGTGCTTCAAATGATTTACCAGTAGAATAAAATATTGAAAATACTATCAGGGCAAGGTAAATATAGAGCCAATAAATAATTGAGGTATTAAAAGTTCGGTATTGTACCAATTGTACCTTTATATTTTATTGACTCGCCCGAGTCAGTCAGTCGAGGCTTTATAGTTTTTACTATCTATCTCGCTATTTCTAGAAAGGAAGCTGTTTGTTTTTTATTGCCAGGTGACTGTGCCTACCGAGTAAACCCAAACTTTCTTTCTCCCAGAATTTCTCCAAAAAAACTGTTCTAATTACCTAAGTACTGCCACCAAACTATACCATCTACTGTTCAGTAAAACATTGCACTAAAACTATAACGGTTCAGTTTTTTAAATGCAATTTTGTTGGCTCTATAAAAATGTCTTTATTTGCTTGGAAATAGGTTTATTACTCTATCGGTAAAAATGCCAAAACTAAAGCATTTTTTTCGCGAACCTTTCTCTATCTTTAGTTACAGTTATATGTAAATATTTGTGCAACTTAAATAGGGCAGGGAATAAGAAATTGTAGTAAAAAATGGAGCAACGTTACTTTACAAAAGATGCAGTCGTTTCGTCGTAAAGAAATGTAAAAATAGGTAATTGTGCTAAAGGTGCAGTTAATATTCAAATGAACCTGAAATGAGTAATTAAAATTACTTCAATGGTTTGAATGACCTTGAAAATAGACAAGTATAACTTATGAATACCACTGATACGTTTTAGTCATCTAATACTATATACATATTATTAAATGACTAAATAATATACTAATAATATACATATTTATTAAATGTATGTTTATGTGTTTAGGTTTACCTATGTATGTTTTATTTATATTTCATAAATGTTATGTACCTATTATTATGTAGTTTATAAGTTATGTATATATTATATGTATTTAGCCTATACTTAACAGCTTTAAATTCATTTTCTTTTCATTATACACCTGACCAATCCTTCTTTCATTAAGTTCCTCTCCATCCAAAGGTTGCCTGGAAGAGATCGCTTATTAGCGATAAGGCCGCCCATTGTACATTGTCATTATTTGTTATACTTATTATTTTGTTTCATAGTTTAAGGTGTACAATAAAGAGTTCTCATTCATTCATTCATTATTAATTAGTATGTTCGAAAATAAAGCATTTCTGATAACCGACTCAATGTAATGTTTGAGAATATACTTACGAGTCACTTAAACGGACAACACGTGTTGTATGTTCTCGTGGTTATTTCCGACACTCATTAAAGCGGAACAGATTCTTGCAAAAGAGTGTTGAATAAGTGCAAAAGTTCTTATAGTGTACGTTGTTATCATATTTTCTGTGCCACATAACTTTTGAACGGGAAACGTAAGGTTAAAACGTGTAGAACTAAAAAGTAAGATAAATCTAATACAGTCAGTGCGATAAAGTGTTTAGCGGTCAGCGGTAGTCACTACATCTCGGGTGGGTTGTTACGCTCGCCCGCAAATGTGTTTTTATTTGATACGTTTGTACAAAACTTAGGCCTTTACATCTATAATAGATGATTTATACTCGTACAGCGTCAGGAGGCAACCGATGCCTACACTGAACGGGACGCTGCAGTGCCTGGGGACATTGTTTGTAAAAAAAAATATAAATAAATAATAAATAAATAATTTTGGACTTTTTCACACAGCATCATCTAGCCCCAAAGTAAACAGAGCTTATGTTTGTACAAAGCTTCTGATAAACCGAGAACTGGCATTTTACAAATACTATTGAAACTAGGCATTTGGTAGTAAAGACGAAACGGAATAGGCACACAACTTTAATCTCAGGTGCGGTAGATCAAAGTACAAATTGAAAGTACCCACTTATCATTAAAGAAGAATTGAAGATGATTTGTCTGAGACACGTCCAAATACACAATAAGCATAGGTAAGTCCGCGTTTAGCAGAAATTTTATACTACAAATATTAGCAATCAGCTCTGTAATTCTTTATTGTACACAATAGAAAACGAAGAAAAGATGTTATAAATAAAGTACCATGTACAAAGGCAAGCTTAACCCTTAAAGAGTTTTCTACCAGCAAACCTTTGAGTATAGGAAAAAGCCATGAACAAAAGCTCTTTTAAATGACTTTGCAAAAACTGATCAAGCTTCAGATATTTTGTAATTTCAAACGACTTATGACAGCCAAAATGATTACCGTGATGTGTGCTTGTTCAAGTAATAAGTATTTCGTCGACGTTGTAGCACAAGTAAGCACCTATTAATATAATCTAAGAAATTATATATTTGAACCATTTGGGGTTGAGACTCTAGGTCCGTGGAGTTCTGGAGCCCTTCGGGTTTTCAAAATTCTTTCAGGGCGTCTGGTCGAAGCGACGTGTGATCCGAGAGCTGGCACATTTTTGGCTCAAAGGATCAGCATTGCCATCTAGCGTTACCACGCTGCCGCCAGTGTTTTGGGCACGCTTCCGACTGACAGTGACCTGGATCAGTAGAGCTATCTATAGATCGTTTCTAACGATCCTTAGATAGCTTGACTAATCCTGTTGTATTTAGTAAATATATTTAAATATGTAGTAGCTTAGTTTCTGTAAATAAACTTAAGTAAGTATCTAAGAAACGGTTGTTTTGTAATCTAAAAATGTATATTTCTCGTACGTGAGCTTTAAAATAACTTGTCAACATCGCATACCGAGTTTCCACCACCTCGGTGCGGCACTCTGCCACTCAAATTATCATAACTTTCCTTTCCCGCGTTATTCAATTTGGTAACAGGTGAGCACGCGAATATGAATGAAGCGCGGTCGTGGCCGTCACGTCACCCTGGCTCAACTTTGGGACCCTTCTCGATCATGAAGGATTTTTAATCTGTAACTGTATTCACGGGTATTTTGTTGCAATTTAAACACTTTTGTCTTTCTATGAAAAAAATTGACATACACAAGTGATCAAGGACAACTAATAGTTTTGAAAAGTTATGCCAGTTTCTCTATTTTCTAAATTGTTTCGTTTTATAATATCCTTCTTACTCATCTACCTAATTATTTCGTACAAACATCATCTTAGGATGTCGATAACCCGTTGATTATGACCACAGCATGACACATGTACGAGTAAGTATATTATGTTCTGTACTCCTGGTGTAAAAGCGCTTTAGCATTGACATAATAGGATCTTCCATTAAAAACACGTTATTCAGCGCAGCTTTTTTCAGAACCTCAACAACACCCATATCGTGATATTGACAGGTTCAAAAAGCCTAATTCTAACCCAACTCTTTTTTCGGACGGCGACCAACAAATTGAAATTCATTAGTGTGCCGGGACCATCGGGCGTTAAGGAAAATTAACGAGCCATATATGAATTAACACCCACATGTACAGGCATAGCGCAGTGTGCAATAAAATACAGTGATTCAAGTTTCTTGCAGCGCTTTTTACAAAACCCAGTTGCGCTTGGGAGGCCCTGGGCCTTCAATCCAAAGTTTACAATGCAACCAATGTTTACAAACTTACAACCTTTATACTGAAGACTAAGGAAACAGCTTGTGGATATCAGCTATTAATCATCTCTCCGTTGAACAGTATCTAGGCTTTAATTTAGACAAGACCGTTGAACTTAAAATGTGTCAATACATAATAAGTTCAGGTGTCTGTTAAGACCTAAAACACTGCACTGCTTTTCATAAAGATGAAGAGCACCGTGAGCTATGCTCGCGTAGCTCACGGTAGCTTACTGAAATGAACTGGCATCGTCGGAACTTTTGTTGCTAAGTGAGCTAAACTTAGCTCTCACTAGCGTTAACACAATCAATACCACCGACTCGCCTATCGCGTCCAAGTAAACTTAATCCCACTGTCGGTGACTCGCGTGGCGAGTTCAGTGTATTTCGGTGATAATCTACCCTGAAATGTAGACGAACCCCCATGAAAATTATAGTGGCATTGAACGTGTTAATAATGCGCTACTGCATGCATTTTTCTAGTGACAGCGGTCAGCCAGCGAGACAGGGCCAGATCGATAACGAGCAATCCGCGACAGTTTTTTGAAGCGACGCGAATCAAGCGTGCCTTTTGCGATTGCACCCGAGCCAGTGGTCGCGATTTGACCACCGGACTTTTCTGACTAGCTATTCGTTTTGCATTGGATTTATTTAGAGGCTTCCTCCAATTTGTCCCGACAGGAATATTCGGGCATGTGGAACTGCTGACAAGCTGCGTTTTTATTTTCGCAATCCTTGAAATTGCCAGATCTTTTTTACCAAAATGCAGTTTCTGAATTTTTTTTTATATTCCCAAGCTTTATGTTCCCGACAATGGAGATTTAACTCAGATATATCCAGCTGTCGAATAAAGACCTCGAATCAGAATTAGGACTGTATTCCTACCTAGAAATCTTAGGATACATTCTCTCATGTTGTGTTCAAGTTTGATAATGTAAGGGGTAGTCAGAGGCACGTCCTAATACAGTTTTCGCACATGCCTACATTATGCAGAAGTTTTGCAGAAGTTTAGAAGTCCTAGCAAGGTAGTGGTAATTGACTAGACAAGAATTGCCCAAATTGAGACAGTTACTTCAATATCTTACTGAGCCATGAATGTTTCCACTTTTATGAAAGTTAACATTAGAGTTAGCACATTGTACAATTTAAAGGGATAATCAGCTTATAACCATTAAAATAAATGGAATTACGTGAACTGGTAAATAGAGAGCGCTTAATCTATCCAAATCCGTCCCCAAATAGCTGGAATCCCTAACAAGAGGCGAATAAAGACGAAGGATTAGTGATGACTTGTCTTACTCAACGGCTTACCGTAGGCAAGACGATCGGGGCTTTCGTAGATCGACATTGCATCACCAACATGATCATTTAGTCCATTTTCAAAATCTTGAATTAGTACTTGCTATTGAAATACTTTAAATATTTGTGTATTATTTGATCTAGGAGAAAATTAAAATGGATTGGTAAGGTTTTATAGGGTCTTTAGTCGACTGGACCCGGAAAAAACAAGCCCTAAGGGGCCAGTTGACCTAATGCATGTTTTGAATTGGTCAACAAGGCGTATCTGCTGCACCTTATTTTGCAATTTTACTGCTATATTAAGAACGAAAGTAGAAACTGACGAACGTGTTATGAAGGTATACTTACCTGCTTAAGATAAGCTGTTATTTAAACTCACATTATTTTAATTTTAGTTACTTAGTTCCTTTTCTACCCTACGACCGCCATCACAGGCACAGGGTTAATTAAGACTAAGTTTAAGTTTCATTATTTTTGTAATCTCTTAAAGTCAAAAAACACATTACCTACTTGTAAAGATGTATAGATTCATAAGTCCAGTGGAGGAGGGCACTGGTGACCTGTAACACAGGTTTTTTATAACCTTCCACAGGCACCAGTTATCTCACAATACAGGTTTTAGAAAACTAAGCATTTACTTACTTACTCTACATAACACGTGTACCTATTTGTGAGAGAAACAAATAAATAATTTATTTATATTATATACTAGGTATATTTACAGAAACTAAGCTACTACATATTTACATATATTTACAAAATACAACAGGATTAGTCAAGCTATCTAAGGATCGTTAGAAACGATCTATAGATAGCTCAACTGATCCAGGTCACAGTCGGAAGCGTGCCCAAAACACTGGCGGCATTACCACGCTGGATGGCAATGCTGATCCTTTGAGCCAAAAATGTGCCAGCTCTCGGATCACGCGTCGCTTCGACCAGACGCCCTGAAAGAATATTATATTATATTATATATTATAAGCGCATCTAGGCCACTTTTATGTCTCGGAATTATATTTCAGTAGCACCGAGGGTAAAACCGCAAGGCCCAGCTAGTATTCTACAATTTTAAACATTAATACACCCTGAATCAATATAAGCACCAATATGTCCATTGATTCTATTGATTTTGTGCAAATATTAGTTATTTGCAGGTTATCTATCGTCTTAGCTTTAATGTCACCAAGCTATCCGCAAACAAGCCCCTAAGCTAATAATCTCTACGTCAAACTGCTCAATGTATACAAGTGTGATAGGCTAGCGAAGGTTCTGGAAGATGTTTATTTGAATGGGTTTTACAGCTTTAAAGAAATGGGATGACTATCAAAAACCTCTTTATCATCACATAGGTTATAATATAGCACTAATATTTTTATATTAGTGTTACATTAGATGTTTTATAAGGTATTAATTTTTTATTTTTATAAAAAAACACTCGAACTGCCGCGATACAGGCTTAGACTATTGCGAGGTTTGTAGAGAATTATTTATAATAATTGTAATATTTTATGTATTAAGTTTTTATGAATAAATTAAATAAATTGAAATCTTCTCATAAGATACATACATATCATGATCAAGATCAAATATAAACTGAAACACAAGCTCTCGAAAGCTTTCGAAATGGATTAAGATTTTGGCCTTTGGATTGACATAACTGTAACACCGATACAAAAAGAGGATACTTATTTAATAGCTATTATTTTTTGAGTTTTGCATATTCAAAGTCTTAAAAGTTCTAGAACGCTTTGGCATGTTGGTTCAAACGAACCACCCTTTGATTACTAACAATTATACTTTCGCTACATCTTTCTTACCTTCATTATCATTGAAAACACAATGGCCACCGCAGTGGGAGACTACCACACCACATTGAACTGCTTCAATTTAGAGCAACGGGACCGTCCAGCTACATTCGTCACGGCAAATAGGAAGTGAAATCCTTTCACAGAGAAAGTCCTTTGTCAATCCAAGGCCGAGTAACATTTCTTTGTGTAACAGAATAATACGGTGCCTTGTGTAATTATTCATAAATAGAAAGGGTTGCTTGAAAATAGTCCAGTTATACCCCGTTACTTTTGGTTTATGATACTAACGGGAAGATGTGACGTAGTTGTGACGCACCGTTCGCTGGTACAGTTATAGGGATAATAAAAGAGATGTAAACAATATTTTGTATCATAAGAAAGAAAGATACCGTTGGTGGTGTACTAATTGTTCCGTTATGTTCCGTGATTGGATAGTTTGAAATGTCAACAATAAGTAACAGCTGAAAAGAGACAGTCAGTTTCAAGATGACCTGCCTTCTTCCTCCTTTTGTTTCACTGAAGTGTCTTACAAAATGTTGATTCTTTGGTAATCAACATTTTGTAAGACACTTCAGTGATTGGTATATTGTATGGTTATTGATTGGTACAACCCTTCAATGGTATTTACATCATATTTAGGTCGTAAAATTGATGGTTTGTCATAGGTGTGGGTGTTTTTCATGACAAAAACCAACGCAATCCATCATAAAATCATTTACTTAGAAAGTTGAAAAATTGTGTTACGCCCCGATCCATATTTTTTGCGCTCTTAATTTTATTGTCAAACAGCTTCTGTTGTCATAAATAATATTGTCTTTGGGCCACTGGTGTTACTTAATTGTTTGTCTCTTTGTCATTTTGGCATTGCTGTAAAAACTTGGCCCATTTAGGCTATTGTTCTTGTCCATTACGACAAGGCCAAAATATGCTCTTACGATTTGAAATTGTATTGTTGTAATTTATATTTCACCAGAATTTCAGCTTCTGTCTTATAAAATCATTCTCGGTCCATGAACAAACAAGAATATGTTTATACTTATATACCTTCTAATCATACAAAAGATATCTAGGTACATATTCAAAGTATACATTGTATTAAACCTTTAAAATTCCTAAATTCTAGTTGCTGTTTTCATAAGCGTGTGGTTATTCGGTCGGAAAATCTATTCCATTGCCGGACACATTTCCCTGTATATTGCAGTAGCGCAAATGTTGATCGACACCTAACACCACAAAGGCTGTATTGCTCGACAGTGTATTCCCGCAAAACCTGAACGCTCCACAGCATGCAGTGATGACTAATAACACGTTGACACCTCAATCCAACGACAGGTCCCGTCGACTCTAATAAACGCCTCGATTCTATGCAACTACTCGCCAATAGACTCACGTCGTCCCGTAACATTGAACACAAAGACAACAATGCTTTTAACTACATTTAACTTCCTAACAATCACACAAAGACGACAAAAACATTAAAAACAAAGGTACAATGCGACAATTCGACAATGTGAATTCTTTACTCTTCTCGGTATCACTGTTGGGATAATAGACGAGTCCTCCTAATGACTGATTTGAGACTGGCCGCGTTGTGGGACGTTTATGGCACCCACGCGACATGATAATAGAATTAGTTCCAGTATTTTGCCAACAGTCTTGTTTCTCCGAAGGGGCTAGAAATTGGGACGGGATGCAGTCGATTAAAAAACTGAACGCGTGCCTCGTCTTGGTTCTAGCAACTACTGACAGGAATAAAAACAATGTTTTTCATGCTCATTCAAAATTAGTTTTTGAACTCTAAAAAAGCAAAGTGGAAAATTGAAACTCGTTGACGTTTTATGACCAACCAAAGAAACCATGAACTTCATATAAGTTCGACGGAGAGAACTATAAGGCCTCGCTTTACAGTCTCTAAATGAATACCTTGACATCGCCCTGGAAATCTAGTGCCGTAAACATAAGCAATATGTTGTATCTACTCAATATAAAGTTTAATTTAATAAGAATGCACTCTCCTTGACAAAAAATGTAAGCCAATACTATACTTTTAAGTGTAAGCGAATACGTACAATTTGATTTTTTCAATGAAATACAACTCCGCAATCGACCAACAATTTTGCAGTTTCTCTTCACAGGTCAAAATACTCGTTCGAATTGTAATTTGCTCGCACTCGTTAACCCCCAAATGTTTGCCGGGTGCTGGCGACGCATGTCGAAAATACTTAGTGGGGCTGTGTCTCATTATAATCCCCGCTCTGCCCCGCTCGACCGATATATTAACACGTCCCCGCACTATGCTGTGGATGTGACTATGTTGTGAAGATTTTATTGCTATCTTTCTTATATTATTTTTAATACATTTTGATATGTGTATTAATCATGTTATAATTAAAGTTAAATTCATTATACATTTAAAAACAATCCCCATACCATTTTGATATGTGTATTAATCATGTTATAATTCAAGTTAAATTAATTACTACCACTACTACTGCTTACGATTTTCAAATTAGTCAGTTTGATATTGTGCCCGGGAGAGCCACCATGCGATATTCGTAGCAGAAGAGGTTTGACAGCTTTCAATTTCAAGTAACGCTTTCAATTCCAAAAGTGTGTACACATATGGATGAGGTCCAATGAGAATTATTTAAATTAAAAAAACTGTAATCTCATCGATGGCATATCCACAACTCATTGCCGAAATCAGTGAGTGTTAAGAGGGTGGCGTAGTGCGCGGTGTGCCATTGTTATAATTTTCAATAAGGGGCGCGTAGAGGGGCACTATCGATCTGTATGACTACTGGGGGCACATGCAGCATCAGTGCATCCAACTGGAAATCGAAGCAAACTCCATGCGTGACTTGCTCTTTGAATTTACTAAAAAATATTGCTACAAATTTCGTAGATGTTGTGTAGACCCTCTACGGAGATCGGAGACAGTAAGTAGTTTTGTACGAGAAAGAGTAAGGAACTTTAATGTAAGTTAGTTAGTATGTATGTTAATTCAATAAGCTGTTCAGCGACTACTGCACTTTAGGAGCAGCAGTAATTTAAGACGATCTTTACTCTACCAAGTCCTCCCAGCGGTCCTACTGAATAAATGCTTTTTGACTTTGCCTTTGACATGTTTAAGATAGTAAAATGATCATGAGGTGATTCAATTTCTTAATCATTTAAAATAGCCATTAGTTATTCAAATTAAAGCCATTATTTATAGTAAAATTTCAAATAATTTAACTTAAACCGTAATGGAATGATTACAGATATGAGAAACTCAAGAGTTAGCCAAATAAAACATATCTATCAGGTTTAAAACGAAACACTAGTATGAGTTTATTAAAATCCTTTTGTTATTTCTATAAAACAATGAATATTTATCCACATCTGCGTTCATTGATAGCACGGGACAATACGCCACAGATGCGAGCGCAGCTACCGAACGCACCCCATCCTATACCTCGCTATACCCTCAGTATACCCAACCGCCCGGGGCGCAGTCGAATTCTATTAAAATCCAAACAATACCCACATCCCCAACTAATATCTGGACTAAATCCCTAATAAGTATGCCATTGTGTGAGAGGGACGTGGCTAAAGCGACAAAGAACACGTTATAGCGATCTGTTTCGACTTTCAATTTCAATATCACACAAGCCTTTCAACTCTTCACAGAAAACTGAACCTTATATTCATGTAAATAAATCTCATAATTCTTTGAAGAACATTAGGCGTGTATGACGTTTGTAGAGTTGGATATGTGGGAACAGAACACGCCAGAGTGTGGTGAGCGTCTGGCCGTGGAGGCTCACCGAAGCAGCCGCACTCCCCTACTAGATTCGCAGGCCAGTTATAATGCCGCGACCATTCATTACTCGCTACTGTTTGACGTGGACTTTAAAGTTATATTGTTCGGATTGTAATTTGTAAGGATTAATGGCAGATGTTATGTTTGTAATGCTAGATGAGACTTGATCGAAGAACGTGTTTTGTCCTTGTAGTAAGCTTTTGAAATCAATCGAAGTGAAATAAATTAAGTTTTAATACTTTTGGTTTAGGTTATACAAACCTATTTTTTTTATCATTACTGTTCAAATAACATAAAAACTGAGATCTGCTACTACAAGATGACTTTACTCTTTTGTAAGAAACTATCATTAAAATTATACCAGCTCATTCAGAACTTCAGATGCTTGAAGAGAAGAGGGATGGAATTTAAAACTATTGAAAATATTGGTATTATGCGTAGTTTAAAAAAACTTCCATAAAATACAAAAGAACAAGCAACCCAAATTCTGTGCAATAATTACCAGACTTATTCTCATTTTCAAACGGCAATCAAAGTGCGTAGCAGGCGTGAATCGGCAACAGAATCGTCGCCAAAGTGTCGTGTCAACACAGCTAAGTGTTTCCGTGCCCTGTCTTTATAGGGAGACGTGATTGCATGAAATGCAGCTAGGAATGAGTATCGGCATAATTATTAGGGAGTTATTTTGATTTTTTAAGAAAATTGCGCCTGAAGTAGAATTGAAACACAAAGTATGTTTTAAAACGGAAACCATTTTTGGAGATTTTATACTCTAATAAAAAGGTATTATTAAAAAAAAATTAAAAACCACAAGGCTGAATTTGATATTTCGCCATTGCTAGGCTCAAGTCAAATGACAACTATTTAGGTGTGAAAAACCAGCTCTCAAGATGTAAATTACTGCGAATGACAAATATATAAATCATCTGTGTTTCTTACTATCATAATCTTTAAACATTAAACAAAATCTTTTCGAACCCCTACGAAGACGAATTAATTCGTCCTTGCCCACATCTCGTAAAATAAGTTTAAATTCTAAGTGTCAGTAACCGAGTTCTCCGCATAGCCAGCCGCTGTAGTAGGGTTGAAGACAATAGCGGCTAACTACCCCTTTCTTGTACACCGGCCACGGGAGGCGCGGGCTTAACCAACCATACACCACGGACAGTCGCCAACAGAGGAGAATGTCACGCTCTTTACACGAAGTTAGCTGGAATTTAATGAATATTTAATAATACAACATTTTCTGTGATAATTCTAGTAGAAATTGAGATTGGAAACAACATTTAATGTATAAAAAAGCAACGATATTAAAGATTCGGTACCAGATATTTTTGAAGCATTATGAATAGGATGAGAATTAATAAAGCTAAATTAGAATGTCTCTGACTTCTAATCTACATCTATAATGTTGACTGAATCTTTCAGTTTCAAAACAACATTATAGATCCACAATACATTATTTAATAAGATACCTACCTACCTTTGAACAAAATACCAAATATTTCTATATTCGAACATAACTAATCCAAATTACACATCGCTGTTCACAACTGTACCCTCAACTATATGGGGTCCCACAGACCCACAATGCAGATTTGAAACGGGGGTCGTAACCGGATCTCCAAATTGAAATGTTTTATTTCTAGCCCCCCACATTAAGTAATGCGACTTTTAAATTGATAACCGAATATTGCGTATGCGACGCACATGACAAATACTTTAGGGTTCTGTAATTTCTGTGACAAACTAGAGCTTCATCTGAAAAATATATTTGCCATCTCTTCACATCAATATGAATGACGAAATAACATAGTGCATGTAACACACGTTAAACTTTAATTAATTAGCTAGGTTAGCAGTTATTGGAACGAAGTTCCTTTACGGACGGTATCGAGGATGGGTGCTAGAAAAAAAAGCGGTTGATTTTACCGTCACGACACCACCTATGGTCAAAAATCACGGTGCGAAGTACGCAGACGCGAAACAGTCCATAGATTGTTACACTGTTAGTACTAGGATTTTAATATTTGACAAATTCCAAATTTCAAAGTTGAAACTTCGTTCCAACCGAGTGTTCCACGGAGATTCCACGATACTTTACTTTTTTATTTATTTATTTTGTTATTTGTAGCAAGTTTGTAGCGGACCAAAGAACATGAAATCGCATATTCATACGAAAAACCATAGAACTAACTGGTTTTAACATACAGAACTCTATCAAACGCATGACCCAAGATGAGTATTTTGAAAAGCGTTTTGAAGAATGTTTGGTTACAATTTAACCGTATCACAGTACCGTGTGGGGCTGGCATTTACGTCTTGGTTCGGACTAATTTACATAAGCCCTTCATTGTTGTAGCATCATTTGCATGTTTTGTAAGGATAAAGTTTGTTTGCCACCGATTTACCCAGAAGTTGTTTCACCATGATTGATAGGCAGTTAGCGAGGCTATTCGCACTTCATAAAAATCTGATTTCTCTTTTAGTTTTTGAACCCTTTTGGTTACAAAATAATCTTCGTATACTCGTTGGGTGGTTATTTGTTTGAATTGTACATGTAAACTTTTTCAACATTTAAATTTAAATTGTTTTTCATAGATTTTGACTAATTTTTAGGTGAAAAATGTAACAAAAGATAATCATAAGCACCTACTAGATAGTAGCCATCATTGCACGAGTGACATAATTTGAAAAAAAAAAAAAAACAGGCTCACGACTGTATCCCCAAGGTGCGGTAGACATTCTCTCAGATCTTTACTTATTCCAGACCCTTTGAAGATGTCTAAGGGGGGTAGTCATAGGCATGTCCAAACACATATTTGATACATGGCCACATCTTGCAGAAGTTAGTATTCCATACGTGACAGGTTGCAAGCCCATCGCCGCCTATAAGAACACTAACTAGTTTCCTCACGATGTCTTTCTTCACCGTTTTAGAGCACGTGTTAAAGCGCATATAAATTTTACAAGCTAAATCCATTGATGCACGGCCGGGATTCGAACCCACAACCTTCAGATTGAAAGTTGAGGTATAACCCCATTCGGCCAACACGGCTTTTATACATAATTTGAAATCAACTGTAAATGTAGAAAACACTCAGCACGGCAACATAAAAGCCATCAAGGCCGTGTCCAACGATTGTTTCACATAAAATATGATTTTGAAATACACACAAATGTATGGTCAATCCGGCTTGCTCTGCTGAACAGCGTCCACCATATTTATGCGTGCGCTGCGTGACGGAGTTCTGCTCCTATTATCACAATGATATCGCGATCAATCGAACGAGGGGGGAAATGAAGGGGGAGGTAGACAGTGCCAGTGGCGCAAATAAATGTATCTGCCGGCCGGCGGGCGGATAAATACGCAAATAATACGAAACTACAAAAATCAAAACCCACCCCGCCACTCCGATACGGTGCATCGCGTGGTGGTTTGCTCTACTTGCGATTTAGCTATGATACAAATACTTAGTCAATGTTCAAGACTTTATGCATAATCATGCAGCTATTGTTATGATCTGTAAAAGTGAAGTGAAGTCTAACCTAACCTACTATGCCATTTTGAAAGAATTGGACATCAGGGACCTACATGACTTTGATACTTTCAGTCATGTGTACCTACATACTTTTAAAAATAATATTGTATTTATATCAGTGTATTTGTCGTAATCGTAATTGGATTACCTAATAAACTATTATAGGAATACTTATTATAATTTATCATCTTGTAAGTGTTTGCTTTAAAAATGTTCTTTTTCTTTTGTCTGATGTTTCCTACTTAGGTATTTGTTTTAATAAGTAAATTGTTTGTTTTCTACAAGGTTTTCCTTTTCTTTTAGTGCTTTCGTGTGGGTTTGTGCCAAATAAATGTTTATTCTATTATATTATGCATTTAAATCTGAGTAAACTGTATTTGAAGATGTCATGAGCTAGAATGGCTTGTTGGATAGTATTATAAAAAAACTTAGTACCACAAACTTAAACCAAAAATAGCTTTATGGTGTCCAACACAGTGACTCTTAAAAAATAGTAGCTAAAACGAGATAGCTAATCTCAAATAGAGTATCTTTCACACCGTACCCGTGACCCGCGAGGCCATTATCAAGCCTATAGCTATTTGCCCCGAAAAACAAACTCTCGCGGGATGTGTCGGTGGGGGGGGAGGGGAGAGGAGCTGAAGGGGGGGGGGATGCAGCCAACTGCGCGTTCACAGACCTCGGCATTTGCATTCGGCCAGCTGCAAGCGTTGATAAACTTTTAAATAGGTAAAACTTATTAAATTCCGCTTAGCTCACTCACCTACGATAGCTTCTATGCTAGTGAGCCTCTACTACTTTTAACTTTCAATTCGAACGCTGTGAGTTGGATAGGTTGCTGGTAACTACAGGTTGCCACCTTACGCTGTATTCATCTTGTAGGTACCTACAAGTTAATAACTTGTTCTTTAGAGGCAAGTTCATTATAGTTGATATTAGCGTTTTGATTTCCATATCGAAAGTCAACTTGCAAGCCCATCCTAAGCAAGACTTCTTCTTCTTCTTATCACCAGTTCTTTTGAACCAGTGTGATGAAAGGATTATAAGACCGCAAAGAGTCAAGAGTTAATTAGGTAATCCCCTTTTCCTAAATAAATGTAAGTAATGTAAAAATGGTATTAAAAAATAGAGCCACAAACATATCTGCACCGGTGGGCAAAAAAGGAACTAACGAATTTTACTTTAGAAATTATTTTCTGCCAATATCAAATGCTATAATAGAACCTCCCTCACCGGTTCAGATATGTTTGTCTCACAGGTACAGGCATTGAATCCACTAGTTTTTAACAGCATGAGAAACTACCGAATACTTCGGATGACTTCTGATGTAGGTACAGTATACTATGGTTGGCTTCTCATGTGGGAATATCATCAAACTCTCCTCTCTATCAATTGTACCTTCTGGGTAGGCTCGCTCCATCGTAGACCTCACTCTTGCCTGTAAGTATAAGTTTCGAGGTCAAGAGCCGACCCATTCATCATAAAAAAAATTTGCTACTTTTTTAGGATTAACACGAGATGCTCAACCGGAACGCAACATTAAAATTAGTTCTGTATAATACCCTAAAAGATTATTTTATACACATCACGGTTCTATGAATAAGTGAACCAACTAGTTGCTAGATTGGAATTAATTGACACGAGACTGTGTGTCGCGTCGCGAATTCGCAATGTGTGTCGCTGTCTGTCGCTTGTCGCTTTTCACGACGAAAAATAGACAATATAGAAATAGCTGAAAATATTATTTTCGGTCAATACATGGTTCAGCGTTAATTGTAATATACGTTAAATAAAAAAATCTACGAACTCAGTGGCGTAGTGAGTGAATGCTCGACTGAGACGCAAGAGGTGCGAGTTCAATTCTTGCAGAGCGGGACAAATATTTTCCCGATATAGATATTTCCAGGTACGGATGTGGGTTAAGGTATTTATAGTTTCTGAAACCCACATGCAAGCCCAGTTTGTTTGCATTTTGTCAAAATATTATCTAGTCATAGTTGCGGAATAAAAATTATGTGTTCAATACAAACAATAGATTTACGACCTTACTAATAAACGTGGTATAAAGTTATTCCTGAGTGTAAACTGTCAAAATGTATGGTTATTCCTATTTTATTCCGAGGAATAACTTTACACCACATTTATTAGTAAGGCCATTAATATTTTATCGGTAGAGAATTATAGTTCCAGAAGTATATTGTCTGTGGCCGTGTGGCGCCATCTAGTAGTCGAATGTAGAAGATAAAAAAGTAAAAATATACGCATTTGAGCCCAACAAAAATCTTTATCTTTCTGTGTTTTGCACAAAAATAAATGTAAAGATTTTTATGTTACCAAAGACAATAACAATGTTACCAACTAAAAACATGTCACAAGCTGAAAGAAGTAGGTACAGACAGAGGGACATAAGGTTTTAATTTATAACGCTGATCTTGAAGGAAAACCTGAATTGTTTCACATAATCTACACCAACGCAAGTGAAGCCGCAAGCAAAAGCCAGATTTCAATAGAATCAAAAGCCTGAGCCCAGTATTATAGTTCTATTGTAGGGTACTAAATAAAACGCTACAATATGTCCGCCGCGGTGCCGGCAGTGGTTCAGTTATGGACGCGTAAAAACCTGGCTGGCGATCCGGGCGAGCTCGATATGACGGCTCAGCAGCTTTTCCAATGCACAGTGTACAATGCAGAAGGCAAATTCCAGTAGGTATTGTTTGGTTACAACTCTGTGAATTGCACGCCAAATCTCCGCTACATAGAAAACTGCTCAGCATGTTCTAATTTGGTCTTGATACAAAGTTCAAATAAAAAGGACAAATAACATCAATAGGTACGTGTGGAGCTAACCAACGTTTCTTTTCCTCGCGATGTTTTCCATCACCGTTAAGAAGAGCAATGTTGGTTTATATCAATTTAAAAAAAAAAAAACTTAGTAAATCATAACCGTACTAGCCTAATCTTTCCTATTACTAACAAACATATTAATAAATGAACGCGGTAGACATTTCAGATCCTTCCGTTCTTTAATAAAAGTAATTGAATTAGATAAAAGTAAAAGAATATAAGGTTACGTTTGTCTACTGAATGATTCACTCAATGTGGTGGTTTAAAACACAAAACAATAAAATCAAAGTTCAAAATGAAAACATGACACTTCACTCTAGTTTTAAAAGTAAAAAGATATCAATACTATTGAACGAGAATATTTTTACAATTACAATAAAATCTTACAATCAAGCATTACTCAAAGCATTTGTAGTATAGATATTTTAAGATTTTTCTGGAAAAAAAAATCATTTATGGCACGTAAGACTTTCATAATTTTTGATCATATAAAAACAGTTGATCTAGAGAAATGTGGTCCCGAGACTACAATTTGGGTTCTTGGTTACAAGTAGGTACAAATCCAGGGAGTGTTCAAATGAAATTTTCGGTATGGAAAACCTGTATGTAGGTAACTAGGTATACAAAAATAATAAAAATTGCTGGACATTTCAGCAATATTACGTTTCAGAAGTAATATGAATACGATAGAATTTACATACGTATGTATCACCGAAATAACCATAACCCTTGTCCCTCCACAACATTCAATAACGCAGTGCAAACACGCATAAATCTGGTTTTACGTCCGCTGTCCCAAATTATGCCATCAAATGGCACCTCCGTCTCTCGGCCGTTTCTACAATTTCCATACAAATCGTTTCGCCACGGGGCGCAAGGCTTCACGAGTCACACTTCATAAACTCCGATTATAATATTTGGGGGGAAGCTGGATTGAGTTGTCAAACAACGTTTATATTCAGGAGTCATGTTTATACATTGATATTTATAATAAAATAGATCAAATATAAAATTACACGCAAAAAATTTGCATAAAATCTGTTTTTTTTATGTGAGTTAGTCCTGTGTTTCTTCACACAAAAAAACTAAGGCCTTTACATCTCATATTAGATGATTTATACAGCGTCAGGAGGCAACCTATGCCTACACTTAACGGGACGCTGCTGTAGTGCCTGGGACATTGTTTTTAGATGAAATACGCTTGCCCAGCACCTAATCCATCCTCTCAGCTTAATCAGCCTGACGACATCAATACGTGTGGAGCTGACTAAGCTGCAGGTTTCTCACGATGTTTTCCTTCACCGTTAAGTGTACGCGCATCCTATGCACGGCCGGAATTCGAACCCACGACCTTCGGATTTAAAGTCGAGGCACAACCCCATTCGACCGACAAGGCTCTTCGCTCTACACAAAGTCATAACTACAACCTTTCCTTAGCAGTCAGGTAAAAAGATACCTACGTACAATAATACCTTTAAATGTATTGAAAAATATTCAAACATTATCAAACCAAATTATTTTGCAATAAGAAAACAAAATATCCGATTATATTAGCCACATTAGCATACTTGGTCGAAACCCCTTTGCATTTATTACCCCAGCAGCTCAATAGTTTCATAGATATACAATAAAAACCTTATCTTGCTTAAACGTACAGTCAGATAGTTCAACAATTGAAGGTCATGAAAAGTGCGTATTAGTTCAAGACACCTTTGTCTTGAATTGAATACGATCTAATACCAACAATTTGGATCATAGTAGCTCCTTAGCTACTATCATCCAAAATTGGCTGTGAACCTATGGGTATTGAAGAAAAAGAAGTCCTTCTCACCAGTGTGACAAAGATGTGTGAAGGTTAGTCGGCCGTAGAAGATACATCTCTTCATATTCCTCTACGCCATTCTATTCAGTCTCTTGCGAGTATTTTCTAGTAATTCCCGTAAATTGACAATCTCATCCGAACAACTGGCTGGTGGTCTGCCTCTCCGGAGCTGAGCATCTCTTGGCCACTAGGTATTCTGTGACCTTTGTCAATCTAAGAGAAGATGTAAAACATCAAAATGTGCATGAACTCTCTGTCCGTACCTCCACCTCCAGTATAGACTGCAATCTCATTCCCCGACAGATAAATCCACAGAAGATGTTTAAAAACTCCTTACGCGACACCCCAGTTGATTCCTTTCCTACCATAAGCCGCGTGCACACTGCCAATAACTGATGCCATGGGCTACGAAAAATAAATAAGTGGAGATGCTTTAAATTCATTTTATAACAAAATATCGCGGGAATGCGCATACTTTAAGTAGAGTTCTAAATCAAGTTATACTTACGATAAGTATTTAAGTATTTAAGCTCTGCTTACTTTGGAGCTACTCGTAGAGATAGAGGATGCTGTGTGAAAAAGTCCAGCATTTTTTTATTATACTTTACATCATTATAAATATTTCCAAATGCAATGCCAGAATGTTTTCAAAGGATTGTTAGAATTTAAAATTAATTTGTTGCATATTTATTTATAAGGCAAAAAATAAAAACTCGTACTATTCCTATCTACTATTCTATTTTCAAAATTAAAAAATATAGGTAAGTTCTTCATTTGTTTTTGTTTGCAATTTTAATTGTAAGTGTTTCCAAAATAAAGATTTTTTTTAAGATTTGTAAGTAATTCAAAATGAATATTCGATACCACGTTCAGTGTTCCCTACTCCATGGTCCAAGATAAGGTGTTGGCTGTGGAGACGCGATTCTATCTCCTTATTGCTATGTAAATAACCTCCATTGAGACGCAGATCGAGATACCCCGCCGATGTGGCAGCGGCTTTATGTGCTCTCATTATTGTCCTGAGGCCATAAACCATTGATGTACTGTCTGTGTTTTTACTGTAGGTAAACATTAAAAGTGGGTAAGTTTAATATGTGTAGAGAACTTTTATGGGAAAAATATCAATGCAAAGAATATTTTAATCCTGACACTAAACGTTGTTTATAATGAACCAATACAATCATATTCTCTAGTTCAAGGGGCAGACAACACTGTTGACTGTCGATTTTCCTGTAAAGTAAAAGTTTTTCCTAAAAAATACTTTTTTACATTCTCGTTTTTTTGGTTCAGAACATTTCGCACAATAAGTAAAATGCGTTTACCTGACCGTTTCAAGATTTCTTATCTAAAAATGTAAATAGATCTAGTAACATTATAAAAACGTGTCTTCATTCATAAGCTCTATCTCGCCATCAGATGCAAAGATAATACCGTATCATTTGCTTAAAATACCCCATAAAATTAAGCAACGCAACAATAACCCGGAATAGTGCTGCAAAAAGTTTACAATACACAGTATTTTTTCCCGTCCGCATTATGGGATGATCCGTCATTGTGCCCGTGGCACACAGATGGCGCTGATAAGTGGGCGCATCGTTTTATTAAAATTATACGACCAATATAAGAAGACCCTTCGATGCAACTGCATCAACGCCATCAAAAACGTTTAGGGATTAGAAGAGAACGAGAGCTCAAGTTACGACGGACGTGTTTGTATGTAACAGCACTATCTGACGCTCCAATCTGCTTTCATTCAGATGTGCACTGATTCAGGATATTTAATACCTTCCCACGACGGTGGGCACACGCGCACGAAATCGTAATTCGTGGGAAGTACCTGTGCCCTTTGAACTATCCCCGAATATCGCTATACTTTTCCGACCTTTTCATTCTTTCATTTTATTGTTACTACTGCCACTACTGGTCAATATTGAACTAGTCACACGACAAGAAGATGCTGTACGTTGTTCATCTCTCATCATATTCAATCAAAGTTTCTTTATATTTTATCTTAAATATCGGGAGATATTATGATTTCTCCCGATATCAAACAACTTTAATTATAATCTCATCTTTCAAAACATGGCAGCACTAACAATTTTAAAATGTGGCCATTACTGCGTATTATGTCTGTAATCCCGTGTAGGTAGTAAGTACGGGGTCTCTTCGGACATTTATTAAAAGTTACAGGGGTTGTAGGGTAGCCGCATGAGGCCTAATTAAGCCTCTTTTTACAAAAAGCGATGCTTTAGAGGGTCTACTTTTTACCCTTCTGACTCCTTAATGAGCTGCCGGCCACCTAGTGTGGATTTACAGGTTCTTTGTTTTGATAATGCGGTGAGGCTGGCCGGAATTTTTGCAGTAATTATGTGCGGGGTAGAAGCGGTATCCGTTCTTGTGTACTTCAAATGGGAAAGCTTCCTTTGAAACAAAAAGTGGCTTTTTTATCCGAAGAAATAATACACACTTACTTAATATTTATACAAGCCAGTAAAAGTTTTTACGAAAAACCCCCACCACATCTAAAGAAAGCTTATAATTTATAAACGGATTTTTTTATATAAGTCCACTTTTTAAATAAAAGGAGCTGTAAAACTACTTACATACAGACAAACACACAAACCAACAACCAAGAAACCTCATAATTCGTATTCACACCTATGCTAACTATAGAAGACGGCAACAGATTTTACCATTTGCGCTGAAGAAACAATTAAAAACAGAAAACATAATTCACAGCAGCAACATACCTACACTTATTCAGGTACATTTCAAGTTAACAGACCATTTCGCAAACGCCCTCAAGTACATCACACTGCCTCTGCCGCCAAACCCTCAAACTTTTCAGCCAATTCGGAAGAAAAATACCGTGGACGGGAGCCTCACCTCACCTATATCAATGTCCCTCGCCGCCTCAAAAGGGCTCTGTTTGGCCTCAGGCCATTTAATGCGGAGGGAACCGGTCAAAGGATTAACTTGAGCTCATCTTATAATTAGTCGCTTCGTGCTTTAACGATGGATTATAGAAGGGTGCAGTCTGGAAAAAAATCTGGAAGTAACATGATAAGTATTATTTTTTCAAATATAGGGCTCGTACACAAAACTGCGATGCGATGCGATGTAATGATGTGATGTAGATGCAAGAGGGAGCTCGCAGATTTTTGCGATGCGACGTCGCATCGCAGTTTTGTGTACGAGCCCATAGAATGCGTAAAAACAGCGTGCTTTCAATTTTCTTCCAGGGTTATATTGATAAAGTGAAATTTAAGTTATCTTGATAAATGTTAAGTACATGATTTGTAAATCTGCATAAGATCACCACGACCAGCAACGCCTACCAGTGCAGTACATAAGTGGTATCAATATTTTGATAACTTCAGGTCATCACTATCTACACCTATTCCAAGTTTCATGCCAGTCGTTTCACTGGATAAGGCGTGATTGAAACACAAACATATAAACATGAAAAACATACTCACTAACTTTCAGATCTTTAAAAATAGTAAGATATTCCTTATACCTAGCCACTGCTACGCCATTTTCAAATACTTATTTACCTAACTCGAACATTCTAGGCTGAAGGCGGGAGGGTGGTATCAAACGTCTTGCCTCCTCCGCGGGTGAATGTGGCCAAATTGGACCGCCGGAAGCCAAGAGCCGCCCGCGACTTGACCGGAACTGCGCCGCCCGCCCACGACCTTACCCGCCTTGCGGTATGTTTCCACTGTCTATCAATCCTACAAATATTAAAAACGCAAAAGTTTGAATACGTTGTGGGTGAATGTATATTCCTCTTTCACGCAAAAACTTATAATGGATTTAAATGTTCGGCACAGATATAGATTACTCTGGAGCACTTAGGATACTTTTTATCTCCGAAAAATGACGTATTCCCAAGGGATCACGGATAACAGTTAGTATTATGTGTATTTGGCGTGTTGCTATTAATGAATAGAAGTGGGTATAGGGTAGTCTGCTATTGATCAATAGAAGCAAATCTCAGTATGTTTCACGAGGGATAGGTAAGGTGATGGTATTGGTGAAGCCTACTCAATATAATTATGACCCAGGAAATTTTGAAAAATTGCCTCTCAATCATCTTGTAACGTCATATTATATGAACCATCCTGTGAAAAATGTAAAACGTATACTTTTATATCCGTGTATGAATGGAAACGCGCGCTCACCCTTGAGCGGGCGGCAGTTTGCTCAGGTGAAGTAAGCGAGTTTACACGAGACAAGTCCCGGCTTATTGGGGTAGGCGCATGTTACCGTAATCGCATCATTGGCGAGCACGTCTCAACTACTTGAAACTGGAGATGGACTACTAACAAACTTACAATTTTCTACAGAATTGCGTATTCGTGACCACCAAAGACTACGTATTAATGTGTCCACGGTGACTGTAGTGAGTACCTTAGGTATTTGCTGGCTCTCCTAATGGTTGCCTTTTCTAAGGCTGTTACCAGATGCATTTTTATTTTCATGTCTATTCTGTCTACAGACATTCATGCGAGTCTTGTCTCAATGATGATAAAATAAGTGAGAATGGTTTAAGAGTCTATAAATCAAGAAATGTCAAGCAGTCTATTCATCTTGAAGATGCCAGATGTGCCAGCGAGTGCCTCTCAACCCAGATACTTCTGTCTCAAACAAAGATACCAGAACGTCACTCGTGAAACAGCCAAGAACCGTTTAAACAAAGCTTAGTCGTAGTCTCGTGAGTAAATGCCGCACAATCCCCACATCCATTGCTGAGCGCACGATCCCGCCAAATGTATGACCGCGTCGTTCGAATGGCCTTTTGTGCGCGACTGTACCGGCTATCTTGAGCTATTGACCCTCATACTAAGCCTGATTTATGCGGACCTTGTCATTTTACTCGCTTTATGACCGGATCAAAATACGGTTGGCTATAGATGCCAGCGATGGGGAGCGTTATAAGAGACCTCTGGTATTCTTTTGATTATCAGCGTGGTGGGTATGGTAATTAGGGATAATAAAAGCGTGTTAAAAGTAGTTCAAACTATGAGTATTGATGTTCACTTTCACTTATTCAAATCAATGTCACGAGGATACTATACAACTGCACCCTGTGTTGATAATGTTAAACGCAATAAAAAATTAGCATAGGTGTTAATGTTAATCCAGAATATACCCTACCTTCATAATAATATTCATACCAATCCGTTCAGCAGCGTCAAGGAGTAACAAACATCCATCCCAACTTTAGCATTTACTTTAGTTTACTTTTACTTTAGTAGAAAAGTAACTAGTAACATTAACACTATCGATATGATGCATTTGCTATAACTGATGCAGGTCGTACCTGCAAATCTCTCCTTAAAGAGCTGTAGTGAGTTGGAGGCTTGTACAAACCTACATGCACTTATAGAAAAAGGCCACCTTACTCCATTATATCCGCAACACTTCATGCGCTAGCAACACTAAGCTCAGACCCCAAAAAAAGAATTCCCTAATGTACAGTGCGTCCATGCGCGATCGACACAAAGCGCCTCATCAAACGTCCATCTCCCGAATTTGCGTCTTCGTTTTGCGTCGAGCGAGGCGCAAGCGGCAAAAAGGCCAAAAGTATGTGCTGACCCGATCATTAAATAGATTGATGGCACCTGGGCGCAAGGCTCGAGCGATAAATAGTGGCGATTCGGGTAATCCTCCCGGCGGCCGGTGCCCGGCGATGGGCTGCATCCATTCTCTTTATTGCACCGTGCTTTATAGCGACCTAGCAGTGTCGCCTTGACGCGACGGAGCCTAACGTATAGCCGATGCGAGCCTGGGGAGCCCCCGACTGCAGCGATTGCTTCTACGTTTTGTTGCAAGATTTCGGTTGGACGCTTACCAAATGATTCAAGTCATTACTATCTCTCGATTCTCGGATGTCGATTACATAGGTTAGAGTAATGCGCTTATCTTGCGTCAATGTTTGAACATTTACAATATAATCAGCAGATCTTCTCAATAAATATCGCCAATTCAATGCTTAAAACAATTCTAGGTCTACTAACTCAAGTAAATGACAAACATAACTTAAATTCTAAATGTTCCATTTTATAATCCACTTGTGCGCAGTTTTAGCAGAGCAAATAGCTAATACTTTAGAATATTTCGTTATCAACACCTCTAGAAAATATAACATCTCCACCAATTAACACCCGCACTAAGATAAATGATCCACACCTCTTGTGCACCATAACCAAACAAAAAGCTTATCTTCTTTATGGTTTTAGCAAAAAGGTGGCGTCGTGGAAGACAATGGCAAATTAGCGATGACGGGTGGAATCATGGAGATTGCTGGACGGTTATAAATGTCTGGCGGAAGACGGAGCCTGGCGTCAGTAGACTCATTAATATTGTCTGACAACTGTCGATGCTGCCTCATAATTAAAATTCAATTTTTTTAACTAAATGGAAAAACTGGATCACAATACATTACGCAGTACAAGTTCTTGGGTCATCAGGCTATCTATAAATAGATTTAAAAGATATATGTATCTTTTGAAGATGTAGTCAGAAACACGTCCATTAACTTTATCCACTGCCTACGTTTTTCAGTAGTTCGCGTCAAATGTTTTTATTATTTTATTCAAATTTCGTTACTTCGTTGTTTATGAAAATTGTTTAAAATTTCAGTCTTAGGTACCTTTTTTAACCGACTTCAAATTATATTCTTATTTTTCTCTTTTTAGTGTGTAGAAGGTTCTTCTGTTTGTGTTCTGTGAAGTCGGTTAAATTTTTTTTTTCAAAAATTTTTATTTCATAAAAAGATAAACATTTCGCAGTGAGTTATCGCAAAATTAATATCTCTAATAAAACCATTAACAAAATGCTATACCAAAACATCCCAAAACCTTTTTAATGCGTCCCTAAAAAACATTGCAAAACATCACCTCATCAAATACCAATGACATCCACCACTTAATTAATGTCAGGGTTTTATGGCGATCCGGCGATAGCGCTCAGACATCGCTCTGCGCCATCTTACTTGTGTCGACTGTCGACTACCATGTACCAAACAGACCAAAGTAAAACATGGAAGCATTCCTTCAAGGGTATTTTTTAGTACAAAATAAAAAAATCTCAACGGAGTGCTCGGAACATGTAGACACAATATCATCGAGTGCTCGGCCGAGCGATTAACGAATGCTCAACGAACGCTTTCTCGGCCAAGTACCTATCTTTTTAGCAAAGAATAGGTATAATCTTTTTTACAAAAATTTTACTTATTGTTATCGAAACAAATAAAAACTTACATCTATACTAGATGATTTATACAGCGTCAAGAGGCAACCTATGCCTACACTTAACGGGACGCTGTAGTGCCTGGGACATGTTTGAGATGGAATAGGCTTGCCCAGCACCTAAACCATCCTCTCAGCTTAATCAGCCTGGCCCACAGGAAAGACGACGTCAATACGTGTGGAGCTGACTAAGCTGCGGGTTTCCTCACGATGTTTTCCTTCACCGTTATGAGCTCGTGTTAAAGCGCATATAAATTTTTCGTTTCGAAACAAATAACATATTTTATTATCTACCTAGGTACCATTACTGAGAGTTCGAGTTCGTTATCGAGTAGCCAAACTAAAATAGAAGAGTGTGTCTAAAATCCCAAGCTGCAGTCAGAAAGCTTTATCGGACATGCAGGTTAGATTATTCATTCACAAGCCCAAAAGCGAATGATCGCCGAAACAGCCTTTATGATCCATTCTCTTGTCCAAAAATCCCGATCGCGGTCAAAAAATAGCAAAAAAAAAGTCAAAATACCAGTGCAAGTTTGAAAAGCCGGTACTAGGATACATATTTTATAAGTTAGCTTCGATTGTTCCGACGCGGTTTTATAGGTATTTTTTTTTCTTTTTTCGTATCATACACGGCACTCGTCGATGCGTCTATCGACACATGGCCGGACTTTTTTCTTTTGTTTTAAAATGCTGGGATTGTTTGTACCGACCTTTATGGGGATGCACACACACAATTTAAGTGAAAAATAAAAGCTTTAAAGCAACAATTTATTTTCTTAAAAGCATTTAGAATCCTGTAAATTGAGTGACATCATCGCCATCATTGTTTTAGCTTACTTGCGCGCACTGTTTGGTATAATGTCATTCTAGTCAAGTTTCATTCTGTGGTTTCCGACTTCTATGTCAATATAATACAAACAAACTTATTAGTTTGCAAGGAGTATTTCCTTCCGAACATGTTTGTCACTCATACTTTATTCGCATTATTTATAGTTTAAATATAATTTTGAAATGGAGCCAAATTTCCGGCGTTGGCTTTCAGCGGATTTTACAAAAAGCGCCATAAATTGGCAAATAATCCCCCGCATAACGCAACCTTTGTTTGGCCACACGTGCTTTTAATATCTCGCAGCGAGCGCGACGCAACAAAAGTCGGATTTAGTCTTTGTGCGCGACCTAAAGTAAACATCATAAAAACTTGGAATGTGAAGCTGAAGATATAGATGTTAATATCAAACTGGGTATAATGTACAATGCGTTGTGATTCAATTGTGACAGGAATGGCCGTGTCGAATTTGTCATGCAACTGTAGTATTGTTTGCGCGTGAATGCGTGAGAAGGAAGAGCTTCCGGTGCGAGCGCTCCGGATCTCGCCCGGAGCGAAATCTTGCCATCGATATCGACTTCATTGTTGCTTTTTGCGCTAAATTGATACCTACAATTCACGGAGAGAATGCTCATTTTTGAAATATTGTGAGAAAAGATAAATATCAAGCAAGGTAGCTAAGCTTTTTGTAAGCTCAGGTATAGTACCGAGCAATCATTCATGACATTTCTAGCTATACTGGTCATTTAACATTTTTTTTAAAACATTGCAAAAATTTTAACCACAGCAATTACACAAAAACCTATAATCTAGTTTAAAAAAAAAACAATTTAATAAAAGACAGACGGCAACAAATCACTGGCCTATTAGAGGTGATAAAATTTTACGGTCGTTCGCTACTCTGACGTATCGACGCCGACTGTGTATAGGGACCCTTATTAGATGTGTTGAGTTTACATGGATCTACGTAAGCGATAGTGATGTCAGCTTTATATACTGAAAAATATTTGTATATGGACTAATGGCTTAAGTGGAGATGGGCGGGGCACTTAGCCAGACGGGACGACAACCGATGGACCGGTTACCGAGTGGCCAAGAGATGTGCGGCCGCGTCGGTGCAGACCACCTGCCCGATGATTAGACGACATTGTGGGGGCGGTCGGAGAACAGAGGATCCGGCTGGCACAAGGTCGTCAGGAGTGGCGTGAAAGAGAAGAGGCCTATCCAGCACCCACTGTTGGGTAACAGTGGGTGCTGGATAAATAGATAGAAGGACTAATAACTCTACACCACACTATTCACATTTTCTTCGAGCATGATCAGTAGTAGTAAAAGAAAAGAATTGTCAAAAAAACCAATTTGGAGAGTGTTCAGAATCTATTGACGTCATTCATTAGTTCCCATCGATAATATAAAATCATTTGAATAAAAAATGTAGAGGTGTTTACAGTAGGCGGGGTTGACGGACAAACACATAAGGATATGATTAGGTTATAATTATATTTGGTTAGGCTTAGTGGATTATACAGGGTGTCCCACCTGAGCCGTATAGTTGGAGAACTTACCAGCTGAGCCTTGAGCTAGTATAGTTGTGAATATTAGAATAAGAATAAGAATATATTTATTTGACACACACAACACAATACAATGAAATTAAGAACTAACTATTATTAAATGATGATGTTCAAGTTTCTTCGATTTGATATTTTGATATCGTATGCGCGTTTAATATTTTTTTTAATTCCAATTTATGTGTTCAAGTTTGTGGAATGTCCTTGAAAGAAATACATCTTAATCACCTATACAATTTCATATTAAAAATTTCAACACTTTGCCAGCCACGAATTTAAGCGGCTTCACAACCTTCCTTAACTTGAAATCAAGGATACCTGACATAAATAGTTCACTTATCACTTGTTTCAATAGCATCATTCTAACCACAAAATCTCTACTGACAGCTATTGTCACTATTTCCCATTGCACCTTCCAGGCATCTCAATTACATCACATTACTCACACACTTACGACGCTTTGTCGTCTTGACGTTTACTAGAACGGGAAAAAATATATCAGTCGGTGACACTCCCTGCTGGGAAAGCCTTTGCGGTCACAAAATGTCTCAATTTCAAGAAAAAATAGTGAATATTTATAGTTACTTTGGTGCAACGCCGTTCCAGAGAACAGAGTACCTGCTGTGCAGATTTTATCAAGGCTCTTTCTTTCACCAATCAGTTAATTAAGATTTCCAAAAACAAATGATAAAAAATCCCTTGTCTCAAATGTTATGCTAACTGTTCTTTTATTGCAACTTTTTGACAATCACAAAAAAGGCAATTCGCGAAGTGTGCAAACAAAAGGTATTCGCAAAGAAATTGTGATTTCTATTTTTTATCCTCAACCCTGGCAATTATGAAGGGGTACACTAAAAGAAAGTCAACGGCAATAAAAATAAACCTTTCGGCAGCAAACGCGCCGCCACCGAAGGGTTACTATTTATTTTGTATTACACGACGACTTAGAATGCGACACGATTCACTTTGAGTTCCATAAAGCTAGGGCTCCATTCGGATGCGGGCGGGTAACATTCCGGAGCGCTGCAGTTGTAAACTCTATCAACAAAAAAGACTCACAATTGAAAACGCGCTCATAAAGTAATTTGCACAAAATTTGCAAAAGGGTAAAACATTTCGCAATACAGCAACAAAACTTTTATTCCAAACAGCCGTTATGTATAGATTCTGAGATAAAAAGCAGTGTCACCGTTAGCCTTTTGCCTAGTTTTATAACTCGTTCCGTTACCAACTTTGTTGTTATAGAGTTCGTTTGCGCGTCAATCTCGGCTCAATAAAGTTGAGCGTTTATACCGTATAATGAAGGTTGGGTGGGTTAATCCGGGTAATTAGAGTAGGTAAGTGCCGCCATGAAAAGAAATAAACCGTTTTATAACTGGGACTTCCTTAACCCCACGTAAAGCCTTCCGTAAAACTCATAGGAGATGGGATCGGCGATATGAGGCGGAAATAAATCGCCATTTAAAATCAATTTGTGTAAAGGGTGTTGGGCAAAGTAGTTCGTAAGTCGGGTCAGTGCGGGCGCTCCGGTCACGCTCGCGAGCCAATTGCCTTGACTGACCTCCTTTGTTGCCTACATTGTTACTATCGCACGACAATCAAAGGGTACGGATTATGGCAGCTTTGCCAAACTTTATTGTGTAGCGAATGTGGGGAATCTATTTTTGAAACGATACGATTTCTTTATACAGATTTTCGATACCCTTTTGTATGGTTATTTTTTTATGATATTTATCTATGATGCTCTCTTATAAAAGACACACTCTGATTAACACGTTTGCGTACAGAATTATATAATATGCCTTTGCCCCTAATTAGTTCCTATATCATGTTTGAGTGACCTAGTTTTTTTTTTATTGTACCTTACAAAGAGCTGTTCCATATTCTCTGAAAATTGCTTATAAGACAATGAAAATATATTTCTTGAATTCGAGTTATAGTCAAGGTTTTACTGCGTCATACTAATCAAGGGTTGTTCTCCATAATTGCATTACACGTGCAACGGAAAAATACAAAAGTAAATTATATTGTGCCTGCAAACTCGATCCAGTTACAGCGAATAAGCACATTGCATTACGGGATAAAATTCTGCTGGGTATACGGTAGGAATTTGAATCATGAATAGGTATGATTTAAGTATCATAAAGTTTTGTTTGAATTATCTTTTAGAGTAAATCATAGTGCCTGAACTGAAAAACATACCTTAAGGTATAGCAGGATATTTTATAAGTAAGTAACTAAGTACTTACTTTCTCAGTAACATAATTCGATGGCTGCAGGCTGATGGCTGAAGAGCAATGGTAAATTTATATTATTCCACCCTCAGCAACTTACATTTGTGGTAATTAAATAGCATTAAAATGAGATACTTTCATTAAAAATCGTTTAGTAACAATCAGCAGTATCTGATCACATATAGCAGATTGGGTTAAATCCGATACAAATCTCTGGCCGCCAATAAAGTCGTGCCTAAGTTTATGTCGCGGAATATCAGTTTTCCGACTTTACCCAATAAAGGGTAACCCCTGATCCGGTAAGTAAACAGAAAAAATATACGGCGGTCTGAACTTACTTTGAATGAAAAACGTTTATAATTTCAAAAAACATAAAGATTGTATGTAGTGGGGTTATTACCTACAAGCTTATCAAAAATTTGGATTGTGACGAGAAGGGTTCCGTGGCCGAATGGTAAGGCACTCCGGCTTTAGGAGGGTTGTCTGACCGTTGCGGGTTCGAATTCGTCGGAATCGAAAACTTTGATAAGACTTTTCATTTTCTCAATATAATTACAAGCTTCGAGAGATATGATCGAAGATTACAAGGGAAATTATTATGAACGAAGAAACATTGAAAACTAGACTTTTGGAAATATCGTTTAGTACCTTATCCCGAACATATTTAATTAATTACCAAAATTGTGTAATAAATAAAATAACTAGAATGATATTTTTCATGTCACTAGTTCTTTCGAACCAGTCAGTGTGGTGAAAGCTTTTACCACACTGGTTCGAAAGACTTTTTATTCTAGGGCACGAAAGGAGTCCTAGGACTGATATTCATGATCCCTAGATTTTCATGCCCTAGAATTTGAAAGGAATCCTAGGACTTCCGTGCCCTAGAATGATGATTTAACCAACTCCGTTACTTCCTCTCCTCTCTCTCTTAAAGTAAAAAGGCAGCAGCCCGGGCCGAGTAAATCACCGTAAGCCCCAATACGAGACGCGCCGCGTAAGCCCCGTAACCCCTTTAAGTTCACCTTCCGATATCCAGGCCGGGATAAACGAGACGGGATTTTTTTCGCTTTCTAGAACATACTGTATTTCTAAAAGCAAGCCTTCACATATCTGCTTAGCATGACCATTGAGTGGAAATGATTTTGAGCTATGTCGCGTTGAAGGAAATATTATGATTATGTTTTTGCTTTATGATCAAATTATGTCGTTTTACTCCTAAATACCGAAGAGAAAGTGGTCATGCTTAGCAGGCTGTTGATAGTAAGTGTGGTGGTCTGGTGATAGTGGGGCTTCCGATCGTAAGGTCATGGTTCAATACCGGTCGTGCACCAATGAGTTTTTCTGCCGAAAAACTTATGTGCACTATGCCAAACTCTCAAACGGTGAAGGAAAACATCGTGAGAAAACCGGCATGTCGTAGAACCTATAAAGTTCGAAAACATGTGTCAAATGCACGAAAGGAGCCTCTTTGAGGCGCACTTTAAATCCTTTCAACACACTGGTTCGATAGAACTAGTGACACGATAAGAAGAAGAAGAAGAAGCTAGTTATAGGCTAAGTTGATAGGTACCATAGAGCAAACTAGGAGACTGGATGGTTTGGGAAAATATTTAGCGCGTTTCCTGCCGATCACTGTGGTGATCTTCGAAGGAGGTATACCTGCATGGTGCGTTCTGAGGTGCTTGGCACTGATTGTGTTAGTATGAAGTAGCCTTCACACTACCATCCCACCAAGCTTGAGATAAACCATGTAGATGGATATGGGTTTCTCTTTCATAGATTTTATGTTTCAAGTTTCAGTGTGCAATTTATTTTGGCTAAATAAATATTTTTTATTTGAAATTCATACATTCAATTATGTCAAAGTAGGCCTAGATGGAAAATACAATTTTTTTTAGGTTTAACTTTTAGCAATTAAACTCAGTTCTTCAAATTTTAAAAATTACGATAACTATGCATCGTACTTCAAATTATTTAGGGTAGAATTATTTAGGGTACGTAATGGGCCCTCTACATATTCGCGCTTCCGATGATAGACGAATACCGATGGTCACGAACGTGTAGAGGGCCTCATTGCCTGTCATCGTCTATCCAAATAATACTTCGGCGAATACTTCGGCAAATAGTTCGGCGAATGTGTAGAGTGGCCGTAAGATATTATTTGTGTTATATCTTGATGTATAGGTTTTGCAATATTTTTGCAACTAGTAAAACTAACAATAAAAAAGATCATTCATCAAACTTAGGAAATAGTTTGGCAGTACACGAGCAAAACACCTCATTTATCATCAGCTCCTTAAATAGCCCATAAATGCCCACAACCTCTATTAAGAGCGTGAAACTTCGATATCTTAACAATTATGTTCGCAGGATTCTAGTGAGCTGACAAAAGTGTGTATAAATCAAAGCTGAGCGGTCGAGCTGCCAGACACTTTTGTGGGTGGTTTGAATGGTGGTAGTGATTGCCCTTTCCGAAAATACTTGGATGGCTTAGACAAATTTTAATGACTCTAAAACGATATCGATGAGCAATGAGCATAAGGATATAAAATAAATAAATAATGCTGGACATTTCACACATCATCTAGCCCCAAACTAAGCAAAGCTTGTACTAAGGGAACCAGTTACCTGATATACTACTTATATACTTTTTGTTTGTAAATACATCCATATTATACACAGAAACATCTAGACCCGAGATAAATATTTGCAGATCATATATACATTTATCCCGCGGCGGGGATCGAACCCACAACCTTCTGCGTCCCAGTCTAATCAGTGACTAGTTCATGAACATAACATAATTACATTACTAGGAGAACGAAGAATTACATATGTCTGTTTGGCAGCATTTTGAAAGAAATATTACTAAAGTAGCGTACTTTGGTAATACTCAGCATCACAGTCAAAGCCAGCGTTTTCGTTTTTACGCTATCGCATTACGCTGTATGGGCATTTGTTTAAAGTGCTACTACCTTGGGTCTATAGATCGTTGAAATTTCATTCAAAGTGGTCAAACGTGTGAATAAGAATATATAAACTTAGGCTCTGCTAGTAAAAAAATCCGAGCCAATCAAATGAGTTATAAGTATTATTTTTAATCACAATCCATCATTCCTATCTGCTTACTCTGAACAACCCATTTCTACGGTACAATAAAGTAAATTACCTTCATTTGAGTTTAGGTTAAAGCGTTTTTCAACCACGATATCACTGAAAATTTAGTTTTACTCTATTCTACTGTAGAGATAAATATGTGGTCATGGTAAGTAAGCAAGTATTCACTATCATCATAACAGGGCATTATCTAAGAACTTGCCAGTACTGAGTTGTTCATTAGAACTTTAAATTTTATAACAAGCTCCGATTAGCACTGGCTTTACATCTACATATTTAAAGTTTTCTGTAGTTTTAATGAGAAATCCCTCGCGATAAGAATAACGAAGGATAAGTCTAGAATCAGTCTGTAAAATGAGCAAAAAGTTCTAGTTACATAAAAAATAGGAGCAGATAGAATTCGTGGGATATATGATCGGTTTTAAAGGTGAATGAAGAGTAAAATATTTGAGAAAACGTCTACCGCACCTTGGGGATACAGTCGTGATCCCGTTTGTTGGTTCCAAATGTGAATGCATCGTATTTTATGAAATGTATGGCCTACATACCTATACATTTACAAAACACTGATTGAATACCTAGTAGAGTCTTGGTTTGTAACATCCATTTTCGATCACAATGCCTACGCCGCGAAACGACTTAGTCGCAAAATATCTCACATTTAAAACACCTACAAAGCAAAATGCCTCAAATCAAAACGACTTATTACTACTGCCATAGAATTAAATCAAGAGCATCATAAGCTTGTTGAAGTTAAAACAATCAGTCAAAATAAAATGAGGTCTTCATAAAACATCTGCACGTACCCCTCAGGAAGCCGACTGTAAGCCGATGTTTGCACACAAGGTGCCCCGCAGCGCTATTTTTTACAAATCAATGAACCAGCTCCTATTCGGACAAAAAGCTGCGACATGCCTCTAAGTGGATTATACCTTCGCATTGAAGTGATTTCACGTCACATTTATCCTACCATTGTTTATCTATACATACAATATAGCTACGTAGGTGTTGTCTCGATGAATAGTTGAGACTTTTTATCGTGAGCTTTTTAAGTGAGATAAAATGGACAATGTCGGTTCTTTGTCGATTTGAGACCGAGGATCGTTATCTGAACATGGAAAGAGCTTAGTTTCAGATGTTTGGATTATGATATTGTACGATTGAGATGCATTGTTTTGCGACAATAGAAGCTAATGAATGCAGTGTTGGTTCACTGTCATTGGGATTTTGGAAAAATATCGTTTTGTAGAGACCAAATTTTTTTTTACAGGAAACAACTGTATTCAGCGTGGAAGATATTCTTCCAGATTTTTATAACGCTTATAAGATGTTATATGATTATGTCTAAGCCCCCTTACGCACTAGCGGTTAAACCGCGGGGCGGCTAACTGGAAAAGCGGCCCGCCACGCAGCTAGCCGCCCCGCGGTTCAACCGCTAGTGCGTAACAGGACTAAGTCAAAAACAAGTTCAGACATAAGTAGCACCTACACAACTGCCATATTTAGGCAAAATCTAACGATAATGAAAACTGAAACTGAGAACTGAAGCGATTTATTGCATAACCACTTTCATTGGATTTATTGAATGTCGGGCAACACTTTAAATGTTTTGTTAAAAAAGTTTTATCAGAAAATCAAGCCTACTTTTGAACAGTAAACGCATAAATATTGTATCCAAAGATAAAGGTGAACCGAAAGATTCCACTCCATTCATCATTTGATTCATGATTCGTTCGGCCACATTCGCGTAGATAGAGGCGCATCAACGAAGGCGTTGCTACACGTGCAAAACAAAGTCGTTTTTCGCGGTGACTCACTATAAATCATGTATTAATATAAAAGGCCATGTTCGAGTGGCCGTATTGTCGCTTTATGGATGTTATGCCATTCATTACAGGCCATTAAACGTATTATAATACACCGACCAGTTTCCGTAGACCTGTTTCGTCGCTCTTTTAAAACCTAGAAATATGCGGCTAATAGAAATTGAAAGGTCTGGGTGGGGTGGTCGAGTCATACCTCAGGAAGCTTTGTTTGGGCGCGATGCGACAAGCCATTGATATCGATAATAAATGGCGAGTGTTGATAGAAAAGCCCCCGTAGCTCCACAATGTCTACAATGAAAGTATCCAACGATAAGCCGGAACACGCCCAGAGATTCTGGTTGAATCGTGTGAATCTTACAAATGTAGAACAAACAATCAAAATTGTCGATATATTTATATTGCCAAAGGCAATTAATGTTTAGGTACGTATTCCATGCCAAAGGTAAAATTATTCGTAAGTAGGCATAAAAAAATGTTACATGAAACCTCAGATAAACTAACATGAAACAAATATTTAGATGAATGTAATGTAATGTAGCAACAGCATTTATGTAAGTAGTTGCAAAATATTCTGCAAAAGGAATAAACAAAAAAATACAAGGCGTAAAACTCAATGATGCTGTAGGTAAAACTTTATTTAAAAACAAACTATGAAAAAATAATAGAACTAAGATAGTTGAAGTAAATTTTCGATCGATGCCGACAGAAAGTCTGCGCAATCAACCATAAAAAATCGCAGAACTTGAAACGTAAAAAATCTAAATTCCGAATAAGACATCAACTTCGCCATCTGCTATAAAACTCATTCATTGCAAGATTAATAGTCCTCGCAAACCATTACATTCTTTTTATTATTAAAAGAGAACTTTTAGAAAAGTTTATGGCGTGGAAATAACAATTTGCAGTTCTGGTTATGTTCCTTTTTATTGTCACTAGAGGGCGTGACCGCGCTTCGAACCCAGAATGCATTCAAAAATATTGTGAAACGAACAATCCAAATATTTACTTTCCCAAAAATCTTTTAGTTCAGTGTGTTTCAAAATTTTTGTAAATAATGGCTGCTAGTTATAAAAAATTGTGGGTGATCCTATATTGTTACTGTATTGTTACTGTATAGTAATAAGTAATAGGTACTTACTTATTACATACATTATTATTTAGTTATTACTTAGTACATCCATTACGTAATACATCAAATCACGCCTCTTTCCCGGAGGGGTAGGCAGAGACATCGCGAATCTCCACTTGCTACGTATACCTACTTATTAAGAACCTAATCTAAAATATTTTTTCGACCTTCTCCAAGGTTCATATAAGTACCTACTTAAGTAATTACTTATAAGGAAGGTTCTATTAGTAAGTACCTACTTAGCTGTTTTTATGTTCCTACCTATTAATTTTTTTTTTTTTTTAATATATAAATCTTGATAGGGTTTATATATTTGAACCATTTGGGGTTGAGACCCTAGGTCCGTGGGGTTCTGGAGCCCTTCGGGTTTTCAAAATTCTTTCAGGGCGTCTGGTCGAAGCGACGCGTGATCCGAGGGCTGGCACATTTTTGGCTCAAAGGATCAGCATTGCCATCCAGCGTGGTAATGCCGCCAGTGTTTTGGGCACGCTTCCGACTGACAGTGACCTGGATCAGTTGAGCTATCTATAGATCGTTTCTAACGATCCTTAGATAGCTTGACTAATCCTGTTGTATTTTGTAAATATATGTAAATATGTAGTAGCTTAGTTTCTGTAAATAAATTTTATTTTTATTTTATTTCTATTTTATTTATTTAGGCAACACCAACAGCATACATAATTCACATTATTATTAACATTTTATGAGTCTTTTTTATAGAATGTATGCCAATTATAGGCATGCACAACATATTAATTGAAATTATATTAACTTCATTTTTACTGGAACTTGCTGGAATACTATACCTGGAACTGACAAACAAAAAATTCCACAAAACTTTTACAGCCAGCAATGAGGCGCCATCTAATATAAAATAAGCGGAACTAAAACTACCGCCGTCTAGCAATACAGTCAAGAACTGCGTATTTCACTACTTTATAATGTCATCAAAATCTAGCATCATCACTTGAACCTTCACTTGAACATATGCCTTGCATAATAGTACTACAGTATTTTGCAAGATGGCGCTGTTCAAAGAAGTTTCCGATTAGTTGACAAGATGGCGCTGTTAGCGCCATCTTAAATGCATTCATGAAAAATGTTTATCTAGATGAGAATTGAATTTTCCCTCGCTACTAATCTTTGAATCTATAGTTATTGAAATAACAAAATTTTAGTTTTTCGATACACAACATCCACTTTATACATACATAGTTTATACCAATTAGGCAATTATACTACAATATTGTAATAATTATGCAGAGATTCATGCATTAGTTCATATACGTTACTACTACGGCGTAGCACTTGGCTGACGCTACGTGAAGAAAGTAAATTACTTAACCGATTCGTGGCTGATGACACGATATGAGAGTCATCAATTTCTTTAACTTGTGACTGATGACACGCCAGTCGTGTCATAAAAAAATTGTTCATATTTTGCCATGGCGAAAAGTTTTAGAAAAAGGGCGCCGCAAATTTTCTTATTGAATCTCATAAGAACTGTTATTTTATATACGAAGGTATTCAGAGAAAAAAATCGTCCTTGATTGAATCTAATAAGTTATTATTATTATAGCTACGTAAAGTAGAGCCTTCGATCACAAATACAACGTGGAGCTTACCTACCTACGTTGTAGAATCCCTATTTGGTTTGACTTTTTTACAGTATGGTCAGCAGCACAATTAGATGATTAATTCTATCCAGATTAAGCTGGAGGTTGTAATGTCCATGTGGTGTACAATAAAGTATTTTCTATCTTCTATCTATCTATCTAAGACAGTCTTCCATGAATTTTAGTGATAACTAATAATACACCATATAAGTATGACCCAATTATGTATTAATTTACATTACAGACTTTTCTTAATGTTTACTTAAAATCTTAAAAAAATCATGAAAAGCAGCAGTTGTTTGCAATTACATGGGTTAAAGTAGAGCTCAAAGTGGAAACTAAACCGTTGATGGTTTAGAGAGGAAGAAAAAGTGGAAACATATCCCATAATGGTTTTGATTAGTGGATCAGAGTGGAGTAGAGCCTTATTTTCTATTCCTTGTTAAAAATATGCATTGGTGCTTCATTATTTCTTATATTCAACCGACTTCAAAAAAGGAGGAGGTTCTCAATTCGTCTGTATGTTTTTTTTTTTTTTTTTTGTATCTTGTTACGCGATTGTTCCGCCATTTGTTGACCGATTTGCAAAATTCTTTTTATGTTTGAAAGGGTATACTCCAGAGGTGGTCCCATATAAATTTTATTCCTGAGGGATTGATAGTTTCCCCGTAAAACTCTAAACACCTTCCCTCCTTGACGCCCTGAGTCACACCGCGTTTCGAGTCAAACATTAAAGTCGGTTTTCTTTTTATACTGACTCTACATGCTTATGATTCACTCAGAGTGGAGTCACAGGTAGAGTAGGGAGGTATTCGCATTACAAACGTCAATTGTTTGTGGAAACTGTCTGATTCATTTTATTCGTTTTGGAGATAACAAAACTGGGTTTAATTTTTTCCTGAATTGCGATTATCCCCATAATATTAGTACTTATGTCACATTTCTTGGTAGGAAGGATCTTGCTCGCAAATTTGATCTCTTACCACGATCAATAAGTCGATTAATATTAGATTTTTTACAAATCTCAATATTTTGAAATCCATAACATTATGACCAAAATATTTACAAATATTTGAAGCATCTTTGTCTATTATAATTTGCTAAGAATTTTTTTTCCAATGGCGTTTCAATAAATCAAACTGACACCTAATCAACTTTTGTAGCTGACTGTACCTAGAACATTCTATAGGTTACAAAACATAATATTTTTTTTAATTACTACTTTCGAATTTCTTGTTGCTTGCTAATAAAAAAGAAAATCAAAACTAATGTTTATCTAAATTTATTTTTTTCTCGCTACTGCTTAACATCAGGCAGAGGGAGGTCAAATGCTGACCTATTTAATTAAAAAAAAAAATCTAACTTGAATCCTCCTAACAGGGAATAGGATTGGAATCTGCTTGGACTGTGGTCAGCTCAGACTCAATCTGCATGAACGTTTGTTGGTAAACAATTGGGCTAGTTAGTCGAGGCGGGTTGTCACAATAATGCGTCCAATCTGGCTTGTAATGCTTGACACAATAACATTCTCCTATTGGTAGTAATAGGTTTGTCTGGTAATTCATGGCTTAAGCATAATTATATTCAAGATAGGTTCAGGCTTATTATCTAGGTTACCCCTAAGGAAACTGGTTTAACAAGCTCGCAGATCCTTCTACGAAAAAAACGACTCGGCAGGAAAATGCTGATAATTTTCAAACGGCTTAACTGAATTTCATGATTCATAGCTAAGAACACTACTTGAAAAAGTCGTCTTCAAAAATGAATAGATTTTTGAAGATATATCAAAATTTTCATGAATGACAGACACTGTATGATAATAGTCAAGCTTATTACATATCTTTTGGCTTTTTGCGTCGGGCGTTAAATAAGGTAAGTAGCACTATTAGAACCAAACACCATTATGCATGTGTCACTACAGCTTCGTGTCATCACACCACGTTACGTCAGTAGATTTGAATCATTTGAATCGAGCTACCTACTCATTATCCCTCTAGTTTCCGCAGATCATGAAAGAACCACAATATGAATGAATCTGAGTGTGGTCTCTTGACGGGGCTGCCCGCAAATATTGACACCCTGCGGTCGTCGGCCGCGATGACATCTGCCGGTAACCACGTGGCTTTGTTTTTTCTACTAATTGGTGGGTTTGTGTAACAACAATAATTACCTACTCTAATGTTGGTTAGAATCACCTGATTAAATGTTGTGATGTTTTCTGCTTATATTATATATGTGGTTACCAAAAAACCATGTTTCATTCAGCTTAGTGAACTCGTCTACTGAAAATAGTGACGTGTGAGATCGTTTCCCAGTGAAATCAGCACTGCTGCAAATTAATAGTACCTAATATTTTTATGGATCTTGTAATTTTATTTTAGGTAACTAGGTTTCTGTTATACTCGTAGTACCTACTACGAGTGAAGCTGAATGGATACATTTGATACCTATCAAATGTATCCATTCAGCTTCAATCCGTTTCATGCCACATTCAGATTATTCGTTGAAATGACAAAATTCATTTTCAATACCCGTAACTTGAAGCTTGTAGCTGTTGACCAAGTCTGTTTGGAAGAGAGCCCACGTGTAGAGCGCAACAAGTAAGGCAGCGGGGCCGCGGGGAGCGGGCGCGGGGGAGCGCGTGATTGCATTTTTCCTCCCGCGAGCTCTCGTCTTCGCGACAGAAGGCGGGCCGCCCCGCCCAGCCGGGAACACGCCCACACCGTCTTAAGACAAAACTCTACCTACAGCAAAAACCTCTCAAAACTTATCACATTTATTTAGCACAAATACGTGTCAAATATCATATTAATTCAGTGGCAATCAAAGCTCATTAGTATCACTAATTTGGACGGACACTAGCCACAGATGTCAAACAATATAATGTTATGTGTAAATTATTAATGCGGTTGAGCATATTAAATTGGATATTTTTTTTTATATTTCGCCTTTCTCCTAGCTATGGTGATGATACAAGAGCGAGATAAGAGAGTTTCGTCTTAAAAGCTCACATTTTCTTCGAACAACAGAACTAAACAAAAATAGTGTTATACAAAACAAAACTTTCATGCATCTCACTCACACTGATGGCTCGATGCATCGGAGCAAGCGGGAGCAGGAACCCCGCGCATTTTCCCAACAAATGAAGCGTGGCCAAACCGCAGATTGACCGCAGAGAATGGAGGCAGCGAGTGACAGAATGGCGCTGGCGGCGTTCAGTAGTAAAGAGGCGCGCGGGCAGAGCACACGTGACCACGAGCCTCCGAGAGTTGACTCATCCGACTCACGGCGCGACGCACGGGGGATTACGCTAGACTTATTAGCAAAAACAACACTGACATAACAAGTACCGGTACCGGCGCTGACGCGCGGGAACAATCTCATACACATCGTCAGCTGATGTTAACAACGCAGTGACTTCAGTTTTATTCTCCGAATCTTCATTTAAATAACCTGGAAGACAATTTTGCGAGTGGAACGCTCGTGACTCATTTAAAATGACGAAAGTGAAGTTGAAGAAATCAAGGTCCGCTCTAACTTTGAACAGTTATTAAGTTCATTTAAGGAAATTGTTAGTTTTAACACGATAGTGACGAGGACAATAAGTGTGATAATTTACTGTGAATGTGGTTTGTTTATTGAATCGACCTAAAACGGAACTCAAGAGACTGAAAAATCAAGCATCCAAAGAACAGCTAATCATTATAGTAAAATAACGCGGCTTACAAACTTCAATAAGCAGCTATAGCAATAAGAACTTGCACCATAACCTGTGACCTTAACGAGTGATAATTCCAATAAGTGACGTATCCATCGAAGCTTTGGTAGGACCGGTCGACATCGCTAGCTCTAGCCGGCGTGTGATGGTGTGAAGGATGCATTTGCCTTACGAGTCTCGAGGCCGACGGCGACGGGAGATGGCAGATCTTGAGCCCTGGTGGGTGCAGTCGGTGATCGAGGAAACCCTAGCTGAATACCCGGACTTAGGTATGAATATAAACAAAAATAATGGTCTACCTGCTAAAGCAATTCATAAAACTGTCAAAAAAGGTTGGCTACGTAAACTTAATTCACCCGAGTTAATTCACCTGGGTGCATGAACTACAGAAAAATAGTTCTTAGTGATTGTTGATCTCGAGTCGCAATAGAAGTTTTTTAAATAACAAAACAATATTGTAAATAGCTATATATTGTATATAGCTTGTTTTTATACTCTTTTTCTTACAGGATTTTGAAACATTTATATCATTTCAATATACTAGAACTCTCTAATGCTCTATTTCATCATCATCATCATCATCATGTCAGCCATCTAGCGTCCACTGCTGAACATAGGCCTTCCCCATCGAATTCCACACCGATCGATCTTGTGCAGCTCTATTTATTTAGTGCTAAACAATTAAACGAACCATTAATATTATAGGTAAACCTTATCAATTTACTTGAATGGCCCCGACTTAGCGGCACGTCTTTTAATTGACCCTGATATCATTCATTCTCATCAATTGGTGACATTACATTTTTTTTTTGTTCCATGGCTAATGTACAAAGTTTGACCTTTTCATTAGGTGCCTATTGATATTTTTCTACTCTGAACTTAGGTACAGCTTGAGTTTATTTTTTATAACATTTAACATGTTATTTCTATTGTGAACTATTTTATAAACTCAGTGCCAATCGATTGAATAAAACGTTCGCCAGTCTCCATGTCATTTCACCATTTATTTCTGTAATTCTTTATTGTACACAAGATAATGGTTACAAAAACAATATTTAAAAAGTACATGTAAAAAGGCTTATTTCGAACCGGTGTGGTAAAATAATTTTAAGTGCATCTTAAAAATGCACCTTTCACGCATTATATTTTAATAAATTCGTGAAAATGCATGTACTCGTATTATGCGTAACGCAAACTCTAGGTATACTACGGAAAATTGTGATGCAGTCCGCTTGTGTTGTGGTCGAATGTTCAAACATTCGAAATCCTTGATCCTTGATCCTGATAAAAAAGGTACAGTAGCACCATCAGATATATCTATAGTTTTCTTACAGTTTGGTGTGAAAAATTGCCTAACGCCCGTGCAAAAGATTTAAACGCGAACTCGGAGAAAGTCCCATACGAGTATTTGATTAGAAACTACCGTAAATACGAAGTTTGGTCACTCTACTCTTAATATCCTGAACATTTCTGTGTTATGTTGTTTAGTTAACCTCTGTGGCGCAGTGGGGGAAAGTCCGCCTGCGATGCAGAAGGTTGCGGGTTCGATCCCCGCCGCGAGACAAATGTTTGTATGATCTACAGATATTTGTCTCGGGTCTGGGTGTTTCTATGTATAATATGTATGTATTTACAAACAAAAAGTATATAAGTAGTTTATCAGTCATCTAGTACCCATACCACAAGCTCAAGCTTACTTTGGGGCTAGATGATGCTGTGTGAAAAGTCCAGCATTATTTATTTATTTTATTTATAGTTTTTCTTTTTATAGTTATAAAGCAAATCGGTAAATGCCCAAAACTACCTACCATAGGAACACTTTGCCTGGCCTTGTTGCTTTTATTATACTTATGTTAGCTTTCCATGCCCAAACCGATTCTCACGATCATTTCTTTCATAGATTCAATATGAGCAAATAAATTGTCTTTAATGTAAATCTATGAACGCTCGGTAGAGATCCATACTATGACCTTCGAACTGAAGTACTGGTACAATCGGCCTATACGGCTCTCGTTTCTAGATGTAGAAAAAATTATGCGTCATTGACGAAAATGTTGAATGCTCAGATGTTTGCATAATACATACAACTTATGCTTTTTTATTAGGAAGTATTGGGTTTTCCTCATTAGTAACGCCGTTATATTATGTAAACCAACAAACGCACGCAAAAACACATTCACTCAATGAACCTTGAAAGAAGTAATTTTTCACATTTTGGAATGTCCCACTTACCCGTGTGTTGTAACTGTTACTGTTTTCAAATACCTACAATTTTTTTTGCTTTGGGCTGTTGTTTTTTTTAATTAACTTTTGGGCTGTTCTGCGTCACCTACGAGTCACTAAACATTAGGATAGCATCCAGGTCTCTACGTGTTTGGACACAGGGTTCTGATGTTAACAATAAAATTACCAGTTGAAATATAAGGGATGTAAAATCAAGAAAAACCTGTATGTTTGAGTAATTAGAAAGTAAGAGTCACTACTACTTTATGTTATGTTTTGTGCTATGTCGTTTAGCTTTTAATTGCCTGCCAAAAGTATGTCACTAATATATATTTAATCAGATTGTGGTCAACAGTGAAATAATTGAGCTAGTAGTTGATTATTTTGTAGCTTCATCGTTTCAATTGCTGTTGTATGTACAATAGTTTTTAGCCCGCGGCTTTGCACTAACATATTGATCATAACTTAATGCCAAAGCACGATCTACACTCGCTCCTAGTTTCATCGAAATCGATCCACACTGAAGCATGATTTACAAACAACATCCATGAATACAAACTTTCAGTTTAGTCATAGGAACTCCCTCAAATAATGGAGGTCAAATAACCTCCAATAGAATGTTTGATAGGAGCAGTATTGTTGACTAGCAACAGCATGCGTGTTTGTGCGTAAAGCCACCGCCGCAAATACCACTACACAACCTTTCATCCACCAATAAACCCGATGACAATCGTCAACAATTAAGATGCGGTCGCACGATTTAAAAATGCGGGATTTTAAAATCACCGCGTAACGGTCGGTGAAATCGTAAAAAGTTTAATAGTGAGTGTGGTTTCTCTATTTACGGAAGTTGAGGCTGTACAAGTTATAGAGCCACAAGCCGAAGAGTGCGGTCGAGGGTTTTAGGAAGCATGGCTGTGGGATCTCTTGCTCAGCACTTGTATTTTGAGGTGTGACAGATATTGAATAACTTCGCCACAATGCAGCGAGTGACGTGGGTTACATCGGTCAACACACCCACCCTTAGTTAGGCTACAAGGCATTCGAACGAATCGCGTAATCTGAAAAGCAAACATGATCACTGTCTGTATCCAAGGCATGATAAACATCTCTAGATGGAGATCTGAGTGGCAATTCAAGAGTCGGAAAGTAGTGAAATATCTTTTTGTTTTGATAGTGTGTCGTGGTTGACATAACTTTTGTTAGCTAATGTAAAAATAACATCAACGTATCGATTATTTTTGCTATAGATTGCAGTAGTGCTAGCAGAAGTATATGGCTGTGCTAATGTGGTGATAATGACCAAATTTTTCCGCTTCCGGATTCAACCAAAATAAAGTTGTAAATGTAATTTTAACAGAAGTTCCATATAACCAGTCCATAATTAATGTGGTTACATCAATTAAAGAATATCTAGTATTTGCAGTTATAATTTGCATTTAATTAACGATGCTGCATTACGAAATCAACACCATTTGTGATTGTTTGATTTGGTAAAATGTTTTTAATTGCACAGTGGAGTGTGCCTACGTGATTAAATTAAATGATTTTATTTAATGCAAATCAAAGTTATAAATAAACTGTCCCACTTGTTATTCTGTTTAATTCGTAGTATTGGCGGGCTATAATATTTTTTTATATTGTTAATATATATTATTATTAATGATTAGGCACTATGATTACTAAGAAAATGGAAGATGAATAGTTGTGCCGATATACCTAACGTGGGTCAAGGGTCGTAGAAATCTTATTACTTATTTACTTATTGACGACCTCTGTGGCGCAGCGGGCGAAGGTCTGCCTGCGACGCAGAAGGTTGCGGGTTCGATCCCCGCCGCGGGACAAATGTTTGTATGACCTACAGGTATTTGTCTCGGGTCTGGGTGTTTCTATGTATAATATGTATGTATTTACAAACGAAAAGTATATAAGTATTATATCAGTTATCTGGTTCCCATAGTACAAGCTTTGCTTAGTTTGGGGCTAGATGATGCTGTGTGAAAATGTCCAGCATTATTTATTAAGATGATTATTATGAAAGTATTTACCTACATTAGCTAGTGTTTAAAAACATACGGAACCTTCTACCAAGACAATTGACTTACTTACGAAGAAATCAATATATAAGTGTTTTTGCATCAATAGTAAAAAGTTCGTAAGTAGTGTCATAGAATACAGTATGCAGAGCGGATGACGTCTGTGCACAAATATTTTTTATACACAACAAAAAATGTGCTTTGTTTTCTTTGCGACCAGATTGCCCAATCAGTAGTCATAATAGATCAACTATGTCTAATTGTCTAACTGGGCACCCTGCAACACTGGCACTCAAAGTGTTAGGACGGCATGGGTCTTAACCAAAACATATACGGGGTTATGGCCAAAATAACCCTAAAAATACGTTTTTACTCAGATAAAGTTTGCTATAACCGATATTGGGTAAACCCTAGGGTTGTCGCACATCAAAATATAGTGGAAAAACATGTCACGTCCCTTCCATTACACGGTAAATGTATTAACGCCACCTGACCTCATTAGCCGTCATTGAACGATCTCATTACATTGAATGCTGCCATCGACGTGACAGCCCTAGGCCTCTGCAATCGCCGCTAATTGTAATAGGCGCTTGTTGCCCCTGCTATTGTACTGATTAGAGAACCAAAAAGCATAACTGTAGGTATATTCTGAAACTGTATGTACTCCTACTATACCTACTACGCCAGAAATGGGTTAGTGTAGATATAACCTGTCACGTATGGAATATTAACTTCTGAAAAGTGTGTGAGATATACATTTGGTGGGCTATAATTATGTCTTATGTACTGTCAATAAAGTTGTGCACACATACAGCTATATGCCTGTAATTCAAAGTTAGAAAATAACAATTGTCCGATTATAGAGTCACCTAGCTTACAAACTATCAAACCGTACCAAGCAGTTGATGCTTACCGAAAAGTAATTTTCATTGACTTGTCTACAACAACTGCCTACCAAAGATTGTGCTTGTTACTTTAACAAAATATTTTGTCGGCAGTAAGAACGGGCAGTCCAGATGTGATGTGTTCAATGCTGCCTCAGCACTGGCGGTCCAACAAGACCCTGCCCGGCGGCTTCAAGGTGGTAGCGTTGGGTGATGTCCTCGATGGAACTCTCGTCACCGTCCGCGCTGGTAATGACGAAAACTGCAGCGCGGAGCTCAGGAACAACTCCGCGGTGATGAAGAATAGAGTTGCTAAGTTCAATGACTTGAGGTTCGTGGGACGAAGTGGGAGAGGTAAGTTTTGTTGAATTTTTATTTTTTACTAGCTGGTACCCGCGACTTCGTCAGCAAAGTAACATACTTGAAAACATCTAAATAGAACTGAAATCTGCAAAAATCTTCTGAAACTTTTAAAAATGCAATAATAGCGCTATCTCTTGCCTGAACTTTCAACTCCCCATACAAACTTTCAACCCTTATTTCACGCCCTCCATGATTAATATATAGATTTTTTTTTCTGTCATAAGAACCTTCTCCTGACAATAACAATTAACAAAAAAATTTAGTGAAATCGGTCCAGCCGTTCACGCGTGATGTTTGACCAAGGGATATAGGGATTCATTTTTATATACAGGGCGTCCCACGGCTATGCCACATGGAGGGAAAGTACCTTAAATATTGTAGATGGAACATTTTACTGAAAGAAGACATTATTTTTATTTAAAAAACAATTTAAACTGCATTCACAGATATTTAAATAATTACATGGTTGAACCGGAAATCGAACCCGTTACATGAGAAAAATAATCAACCTGTAGCTTTATCATACCGATCGAAAGGCTTCATCATAAGAATTATTTTTTGCTAAATAACATAGTGTCACAAATAAAAGGAAGGCCATGAACTTTAGCATTTTTAATACAAAATTTATAAATTTATCAAATGCTCAAAATGATTCCCTCCTGTTGAATACAAAGTCGAACTCTTTTGATTATTTCGCTCCCTGTCGATTTTTTGATCTTGTTGTGGTGGATATTTCGAATAACACGTCTAAGTTCTGCTTGTAGCTCGTGGACACTTGCATACTGGTTCTTGTAAACTACATTTTTTATAATAAAAATCTAACGGGGTTAGATCTCCTGGGGATCTTGGCGGCCATCTTTATTTTTCTGAACACAAATGTTAAAATTCATGGCCTTCCTTTTATTTGTGACACTATGTTATTTAACAAAAAATAATCCTTATGATGAAGCCTTTTGATCGGTATGATAAAGCTACAGGTGATTATTTTTCTCATGTAACGGGTTCGATTTCCGGTTCAACCATGTAATTATTTAAATATCTGTGAATGCAGTTTAAATTGTTTTTTAAATAAAAATAATGTCTTCTTTCAGTAAAATGTTCCATCTACAATATTTAAGGTACTTTCCCTCCATGTGGCATAGCCGTGGGACACCCTGTATAGAGATGATAAAGTTAGGTTTATCCAATTTTATTAAATCTAAGCGTCCTGAGCGAAGAAGCCTAGCAACATAAAACTACTGAAATATTAATAAAACATTTTTGAAAAAAAAAATTGAACCGACTTCACAGAACACAAACAGAAGAACCTTCTACACACTAAAAAGAGAAAAATAAGAATATAATTTGAAGTCGGTGCCAACTATTCATTTACATCTAAGAAATTCAAAAGAACTTGGGTGCAAAATTGTATCCTGGTACGCTATCGCTCGATTTCTTTTTTTGATAGGTACCTAATCGTATTCATTTGGCACCGACTTCAAATTATATTCTTATTTTTCTCTTTTAAGTGTGTAGAAGGTTCTTCTGTTTGTGTTCTGTGAATTCGGTTCAATTTTTTTTTTCAAAAATGTTTTATTTTTCACTTTTTAGTGTAAGTAAATAAATACTGTGTAAATAATATAGTAAGCTACGAGTACATTAGGACTTTGTTTATCGTAGCTTAAGTAGGAAAGGATAAGAGAAGTCATGGGCAGACCTACTAAAGGACACACCGGAGTTCAGCAAGGGGGAAAACTATCAATCCATAAGGAAAAGAAAATATTTTGGACTACCTCGGGTGTAATACCCTTTCAAACTATTTAATGTTTGACTCAGATTGTGAGTCAGGGTGTGTTGTGTAGTGAGAATGAGGTTTTTTGAATGTTACGGGAAAACTGTCAATCCCTCAGGAAAAAAAATATATGGCGCCACCTTGAGAGTGTGTCCTTTACACTTTCTAACAAAAAAAATTTTGGAAATCGGTCCACAATTTTCTTAAAGTTCAGTGATTGTTTTAGTTTTACGGGAAAACTATTAATCCCTCAGGAAAAAAAAATATATGGCGCCACCTTGAGAGTATACCTCTTTCTAACAAAAAAAAAATTTTGGAAATCGGGCCACAATTTTTTTAAAGTTCAGTGATTGTTTTAGTTTTACGGGAAAACTATTAATCCCTCAGGAATAAAATTTATATGGGACCACTATAAGAGTATACCCTTTCAAACAAAAAAAAATTTTGGAAATCGGTCCACAACTGACGGAAATATCGGTGAACATACATAAAAAAAAAAAAAAAAAAAACATACATACAGCCGAACATATAATCTCCTCCTTTTTTTGAAGTCGGTTAAAAAAAGAATGTCTTCCTAAAAAAATATACAACGGCATTAGTTTTGTAGGCCGATATTTAAATGACAACGACGAGTACGTATGTTTACTAAGATGAGATAGCTTAACTGATTCAAATGAAACATAAAGTAAATACAAAATGATCTGATGTAGGACCTTGACGTGTGTATGTGTAAGTGTAGCTAATATCAATATAATCGAACAAGAAATCGCAAAGACATACAATGGAAAAGTACAAATGCAATAAGATCTTATAACTAACTTTATTGTAGAAATATTGCATTATTAATGCGATATTCATATATTACTTCCAAATTGCGATGTCATCCCATTTTCCGACACAATATCCAGTTAGTAGACGGTGTACGCACAAATCATTCCGGCCGGTGGCTGCAGATTAACCAATTATTATCCTCTACTAATGGTTAACCGGCTCTGTGTTTACTGTGTACACTCAAGATATTACAACGGTATGTAATTGTGTCACAATGATTTGCGAAGACTGGGAGTACTAAATACATTTCGCAAGTGTCTCTGAAAAGTGCGAAACCAAAAGTTATTTGCACCAGTGATCCATTATTATTATTATTTATTATTATGAGTCCTTGATGTCCCACTGCAGGGCAAAGGCCTTGCTTCCTTTCTTTCACTCAACCATATCGAATATACATAAAAAAAATAGAGTGTTGTAATTGTGTCTCTTACTAGTAAAATAATGAGTCAGAGTAATCCTACTAATGTTATGAATACAGAAATAATCAGAATGAATTTGGCACCAACGTGTGATGTGTAAAAAAATATACTAACGCACATTTTTTAGCACATCTCTTGACCTTTATTTGGCGTGAATACACACAGTGAATTCAGGAAATTCGAAGCACATAGAGAAAAAAACGATCACTTAAAACTAGAAGTTCCCGTACGTCATAAAAGTATTCAACAATGACGAAGATGTTTTTGATGACGAAGAGTTGACTAGTGTGCATATATCACAAACCGGTTTTCCTTAACCCGTCACGGTTTATTTTACCTTATTATGACTTGAACAGAGTTTGAATACATAACATAAATAAATGTCAAGTACCCATCACATCGAATGTTAATTTTGATGTGATGTTGTTTGGTAAGACAAAAAATACTATGATAAAAATATTCTTGCCAGAGCCTACAGTATGTTGTATAAGTTATGATTAATGTAGATTCAAATTTAGTGCAATAATAAATATTGTCTAGGTGATTTTTCTTTTTTAAGATTCCGTGAATAACATCCTATCAAAGAACCCACTGGTATCTTGTTCTTGCGTCCACGGTTTAAAAAAAAACAATATACATTTTACTGAATAACAGTATCATTCGGTCTTTATCCGTTTTAAATTTTCTCCAAATCAAGCACACAAACATTCTGTATTTCCCGAAAAGTACAATATAGGGATCTTCAAATCAAACGTAAATAGGTTGCTTTCTATTAAAGCATGCTCCGTCTTAAACCTCACTACGCTTAACATCAGGCAAAGGGAGGTCAAATGCTGACCTATTTAATAAAAAAAAAACATTCAAACATTTTGTAGACTAGCAAATAGTGTAAGTATTCCTTACCTTTATTATTTTATCTGTGGTACTACTTATAGGATTTCCACAGTTTCCTAATAATGGGGTTACCATAGCAGCTGTATTCAAAGAAAACTAAATGATCACGCTATTAAGCGCCATCGTTCCTTCATAAACAAAATAATGATTTGCGGTGAGGAAACGCATATTTTCTAAATCACGAATGTGAAAACTTGCATTTACCACTCCGTTAGTCGTCGTGACGTTGCTAAGTGACAATCATTTATTAGCTACTAGCTGTTCCCCTGACTTTTTAGGCATTGAATGCTTGTCGCCATTTATACAAATTTACAACTCGTATATTAATCCCTCCATGATTATTTTTGAAAAAATCTGTTCAGCACCAACGGTTTGGGTGTAAAAAGGTATACAGGGTGTAAAAAGACTGCTACAAAACTGAGGGGTTTCAATAAGACCATGATTCTGTCTGATCATATTTAGCGAAAAAAAACGCAGAAAGAAATTTGACTTAGCTACGAGTACGTCATTTTATTTTATTTTCTAGTTATTTACTACTAGCACAACATAATAAGACCATACCTACCTAATAATTTCATTTATAAAAGAAAAAAACAATTAAAAAAAACTCAAAATTCAGCATAAAAACGCGCCCGCAGTAGATACGCTCGACCAGCTGTGCGAGGTCGGTTTTCTTCGGATATAATGATTTTTTCGGAAAATCCTTTTGGATTTGGTTGTGTGTTGGGATGCTGTACCTATCCCTATCGGCTTCGTTAAACGTCTTTTTACACCCTGTATAGACAGACAAACTTTTACATTTATAATATTAGTATAGATTATTAAGTAAAGATTGCAGATTCTAATCATATGCAAAATTATTCGTGACCGTGGAGATAACTACGCAATGCTTACAATCAACGTCATCATTTGGATTTTCCGCCAAATCGATGACGTACTGATTTAATGATCCAACATCTAGGTAGGTACCTTTTTGAACAGCTTTTTGTCCGCGTCGATAACGAGGTATTCACCTATTCCCAGCTTTTTGTATTGAGATCCTTATACGATATAGGTAAGTACCAAAATATCAATAAATGGCCAAATGTTGCTAAGCTAAACTTGAGAATGTCTTGACAGACTTGGCCACAGATTGACCAAGCATGTGTTCAAATTCCGCAAAATCAATCTTTGGGATACGTTTTAAAAACCTTAAAGCGATTAGAAATAAATGTTTTAAAAGGTTTCTTCTTAATCACAAAGCGTAATTTTTTCTAGTTATTTGTTTTAATGTGTTGTAGCACGCAAATTCCTTTGTAAAACCGGTTTATCTATATTAGCGAAGAATTATTATGTTATTTTGTGACCGTGATCTTGAAAGGTCATGTGTAGAAAACTCTTGTTATCTTACCACTATACTGATTCTATTTATTTATTTATTCACACACAACAAAACATTACAACCACATACTATAATGAACTAGGTAAGTACTTATCAGACATTGATTGTGTATGAGACTATTTCTTGATCACCCGTGATAGGTCAGGGATATCCTCATTGACACAAAAAAGCTACATCTCCAGTAATGCCTTGCTCTTTACTGAGGACATGTAAAAGATTTTTTTATCTATACAGGTAAATATCGTTCGTGTGGTTTTACTACGGATAGATTTTGAAACCCACCATTCTACCCTTCGATCAAATATACTCTTGATCGAAGATTCTACTAATCAAAGTGATCAACTTGATACTCAATACTACAAATATCAAGTCACTTATCAATATCACTTTCGTCGACTGATAGTTCTATTATCTAAATAATAGAACGATCAGAATTATGGGACTACGTTTCCCTTGCAGGGGGAACAAGATGGTGACAATTAGCCAATCATAAATATTCCCACATTCTTTATGACGATCAAAAATTTCCAAGTCCACAAAACATGCGGAGCTACATTGCGACAAAGAACGTCACTGCAAATGTGCCTTTTCTTTGAACCAATACCAGTCATTGCCGTCACAGATTGTAGGTCAACAGGTTTCGCGAGATAATTATTATTAGATTTAAACGATATAAATGCTATAAATATAGTTGGGTTGCATAACAAGCTGTGAATCATGTTTTTCTCTGGTATTTGTTGCTTCCGTTTTAATAATTTGAGGTGCAGTACCTGGGTTTAACGTTGTTCTATCTCTGTGGATCTATGTCAAGGCGTTTCTCACAATACGTAAACATCGTTTTTATAGTCAACATTGTGAAGATGCAAGTAAGCGTGTCCACAAGAACATACGCTAATCAAAAAGGAATAAATGATTTCAATTTCACCTAATGACAACACACGTAACAGACATAGGTCGACTTGTGAATAACATGTCAAGAATTGTGTCTTTGAGTGCCTTTGCTTCTAAGCTGATCGTGGTGTAAATTTTAATCATCACGAGTTGTTAAAAGCTTTGATTTATGTGAAGAGCCTCAACGCAATAACCAATTCGCATTTTGTCTGCTTGGAAAAAAAATCGATAAAAAAGAAAAGCTCATTGCTACAACTAGATTTTGCTTAGTCCTCCTTTCATTTGATAAAGAGTTCGCTGAAAACAACATTTCACACTCTACTCGTAACTTTATAGCCCCAAGTGAACGCTTTCACATCCAATCGCGTCAACGTATCAGCGTTTTGATTTTAATTTCGAAACCGCAGCGGACGTAAACGACGTTCGTACTTTACTGTTCCATTGTTGGTCTCGCGTCCATTACCGACCCTCATGCCGTGAGCTGTAAAATCGGAAAATTAAACGCGTAAAGACGACTGACCAACATTCTGTTATTCTTGGGTATGTACTTTTTAGCATTTGCCATGTTGGTCTAGGCCTAGGGCAATGGATTTCCCACTCTCAATCCGATCGGGCGTTCATCAAAGGATTTATCATTTCGTAAATCAGGGAAGACAAACCCAGACTGCAAGTCTTATTTCCATTTACAAACGCTTTTGATAAGAAATCCGTTGAATAGATGACGTGTATAGGGACTACGGTCACTTTTTCAACGGATTTCTTCTAAGTTTCAGCTTAGAGCCAGTGAAATAATGCTAAAAAAATACAATGAAATTGATCACTAGCACCAATCCCTTAACCAATGTAAACAAAACCCCGTGCTTGCTTCGAAAGAACAGAGATCTTGAAACAAGAAACCATGACACCCTAAATATTCAAGTAGAACAAACAAAAAGCTAAAAATTTGAATGGAGACATCGATACCTGCGTGTAACTCAACACCGCAGTGAACTACCATTAGTTGTGAAGCTCATCAAAATATTTGAACGTTATAATATAATTTGATCAGACAAGTCACTCAAATCTGAGCTTTTGGAGCTTTATTTGTTTGTGACATTTTAAAACCAATGAGTGGTCATTTTGTTGCAATTACACTAACAAGCACATTAAAACAAATTCAGAATTAAATCTAGGAAGCATTACCATCAATAAGTCTCTCGTTTGTTTAAACGTTTTGATTGTGACATTTCATAGGTTTTTTTTACTTACATACAAAAGAAAATCATAAAAAAGTTATTTTCTACTCGTATGCTAATCCAATAAGTATAGCTAAAAACTATCTAGGCAAAAACATTGAAATTGGTCAAGCAATTTAGGTGGAAATTTCCAACACAATCACACCGGAAATTTAAAAGATAAGGACTTAACCAAAATTTGGTCAGATCTAGATGTTGATACCAGTGTCGCCAAATTTTAGAACGTGCTGAAAATACTATGATAAAATTATAAAACTGTAAGCATATTTCATCAAACAAAAAGTTCTTTGATTCGAAAATTGATAAAAAGGCATTCGAAACAAAATAAGGATGATGATGAGGACGTTTTACGGAAGTAAAACATCTTCATTTATGATCTTTTACTTTCACAAACAGCTGCCAACTAAGCTAATCTAAAGTTTCGTAACAAAGTGTGACTAACATCTTCTCGCTCTAATCTTCAAGTTATGCGGGGACAACTCTATTCCGACTGTCATCAGAACACGTAATTAGGGACAAAGTACAGCTAGCAGCAAAAGTTTCTTTAAGCTCTTATACTGCGGTGTATGATAATAAATATAGCATACAGATGGAGGTAACTTTGATTGGCACCTGTACACAGTACGATTGGACTGTGACCGAATCATTTCACGAAGTCATCAGAGTGTGTATCTTACCTAAAAGTTTATTTAATCTTAATCAGGACTTTATTATGTAGAGGCTTACTTTATTCTTATTGAAGTAATTTGCTGTGATTCAGATCAGTGCAATAATGCACGCATGTGTTTTGATTGAATTGGATAACATTCCTTATTTGCTACACTATGAAATCAGTAGGTTGAATTTTACAAAACGTCTGAAGAAATGCTATAGAGCTGTAAAGTTTCCTCTGATCGGATTCCTTAGATTTTTTAGAGCCCCACATTACTGACATAATGACATTTAATTTTGAAGCAAAGGAAGAGCGGCAAATAAGTGCCAGTTCACACGTCTTAAAGCCCATAACATTTTATCTTTATGCACGTAGGCGTTCCAACAATATTATATTGAGAGCGTAGTTGAGGACCGAATCGGTACCAAACCGCTCTGAAAACGGTACAATTCCAAGTTTTCATTTCACTGCGTGTGTAATAGGTATCTTGCTGTAAGATCGCTGTACTAAACCAGCAATACGTCAATAACCGCAGAAGGTTTTCCTGAAAACCGTGTCATAGCGCAACATAAGAAGTGCAGCGCACGATTCGGCTTCACTCACAAATGTCACTCAGGATTTACGTTCGATCGTAAATCAAGATGGCCGCCGTTCCCTCCTTCCCTTACACACCTGCACAGAAATTGAATATTTCACGCATCTCAACACCTCCCAGAGACCTCACTACAATGTTATTTAACAACTTTACGTGCATTGTGTTAGGCTCTAAAGCCTCTAAACTATTGATGAGAGATCATGGAATGCATTAAGTTTAATGCCAATTTTAAAAGCAATATTTCACATCGTTGAGACGCCTTTTAAGTTTAGCGACCATGTTTATGATGATTTGTTTCCGTGTATTTATGTAAATTTAATTTATTTTTGTTATGACAAACACCGATGGTCTGTGTAGGTTTCATCGACAGAAGCTCTATGCTATTATACATAAAATGATATTTTACTAATTATACAGCAGTGCAGTCCTTTGGTTAAATCTTCCATTATAATGGCTATTCACAACTTTTTAATTTGTATTTGGTATATGTTGTTTTGTAGAATGGTTGAAAACGTTATCATTTTCTATTTCCTGTCAACATGCATTCATGTCTTGACGAGTAATAGCGTAGCTTCAGGAAACGATGGGCGTGCATAGCTTATCATAAACCACAGGTCGACCTTGACCAAATAATCATCAGAAATTAAATATTCAGTCATTGAAGAAAGAGTTATGAATCTGAATATTATTCTATTAATTATGTTTTATTGTGTTTCTTCGGATAAATTCAAAATTATACATTATCTTTACTGGCCCAGTAAAGATGGGTGTTTTGATTTTCTCACAAATGTTTTCTAGGTATTTTACTAAAGCACAAAAGATACCTAAGTCTTGTATTTGATCCTTATCGAAATATACACAAAAGCAATTGCACAAATTCATTTACAAAATTGACCAAAATCACTCATTTATATAGCGCCGAGTGCTCTACACACGAATTATCTGCATTAGACATGTTAATCCACTCATTTTAACTGTAATTTTATTCGGTATTTATCGGTGCATTCATTACTGGTGACCGCAAATCGGGCGCCCAAAAAGCTGGCTATTTTCGACAATTCGGGATCCACAGTTAGGTGGCATACACCATGCGCTCGCTGTATCGTCCTCGCCATGTTGATGCGCTGTCCTTTACATCTGAGATGTTAAAAATTTATCAAAAATTAGAATTAAGAAATAAATAATAGGATTCCTTGTGTAGGTGCAATGGTATTAGAAAGTGCAAGTATTTCCCTAAATATGGAAAAAAATATGACCCGAAGATTTGAAAAAATAATGAGTCAAAATTATACCTACACAAAAATATTTGATATGTGCTCAAAACTCACTTCTTTAAGTTGTTCTAGATGATTCATACTATTGCGTATACCAGAGTTACGAATACAATATACCTGTAGGTACACGCACTATGAATCACGGTGACCATACAAACACGTACGACATAACGCTTTAGCATCATAACATCAAAGAACTTTCCCAACACCTTAGCTTTCCCTTAGCTTAGCCGTTCACAGGAAAGATGTAGTCAATAAAAAAATGCTAAAAAATATCTTTATTGTAAGCCGTTCTCCGATCTAGTGGGATCTATAAGGGTAGAATATATACAAAGTTATGGGAGTTAGACTCTATAAAACTATTAGGCATTGACGGTAGAACCCCATTTAACCCTGGCCACTATACATTAGGTATTTCACGTTAGCAAATTGATTAATTCTATGAAAATTTGTAGGCAGACGCTTTTATAATGTATTGCTAATTAAAATTATGATATTTAGATGATAATGTGCATCAATTTCATGAAATTCATATGCTTTGCTATCTTCTGCAAAATATGATCATGGCTAAATATGCTATTTCAACATGCGCTGTGACGCCCCTAAAAATCTTTGATGGATCTTATTTGCATAAAGATCTACGGGAATGTCTGCCGCGTTTTGTAATACCAGTTGTGATCTACATAGTTTTGTTTGTAGATTCAAAACATAAGAATGCTTGAAGATGCTTTTCATTTGGTTACAGGTAAAAGCTTCTCTCTAACCATCACAATATCGACGAGTCCACCTCAAGTAACCACGTACCAAAAAGCCATCAAAGTGACGGTGGATGGGCCGCGGGAGCCGCGCTCCAAAACCAGTAAGTACCCAAATTGTCTGTTGAGTTTGTGAATGAACTGTACGCAGGTCGCACATGGGCAAGACTGGCTCAGGATAAAGGCGAATGGCAAAAGCGAAGAGAGGCCTATGCCAAGCAGTGGGATGAGAAAGGCTGATGATGATAAGTAACGGGTATCATTTAAGCTATCACCAATTTAATTAGTTTTGTGTTTCTTAAATAATAGGGTTTGTCATCAAAATAGTAGATCTGTCACCAAACAATGCAAAATCAGTTCCACAATAAATCACCTAAAATCCTGAGATATAAGGTCTAGTACCAAATAAATGTTTTTGTATGTATTATAATAGGTGTGTATTATAATAGGATAACTTCTAATGACCCTTTCGTCAGATTTATTTATTTCTGGCGCTTCGGCGACCGCTGCCGCGGCACACTCGCTTCGCTCGCTCGCCTTGCGCATGGTTTTTTCACTATCCTAACATAACCTAACCAACGACTGTTTGGTGACTACATTTTGGTGACAGATCTACTATTTTGAGGACAAACCCTATTATTTAAGAAACACAACTTGATGACAAATATAAATTTTGGTGATAGAAAATATAGTTCCCATAAGTAACTGACAAATCTTAACTACCCGAACTTTCTTGAGCAATAGTGGTGTGTTTGAGTCATCATAAGTTACGACACATTTATCGTCATTAGGAATTTGTCGCTCTCATTTCAAACACATTTCATCGCGCAGTAGATAAATAATGTAGTTTTTGTATATTCATCAAAACTAGCTAGGTAAACATTGACAAAATAACAACATGATTCATTATTGTGTACCTAAGTATAAACGAGCATGAGAGATAGCAATTATATTATAATTATAATTATACTAAGAACTTATCAGGTACGTATAATTGTAACAAAAATATATAAAAGCATAAAAAAACGGTGCACGGTATACCGTGTGATATCTTCAAACTAATAAATCTACTTTGCTACTCTCTGACTACAGTCAGAGAGTAGCAAATAGAAGCCTATCGAAATGAATTTTGATCTCGATTTAGCTAATAATTTTAAATAAGGAATACCAGGGTAAAGTGTGTGTGTTTAAAAACTTACCGACCAAAACCGAAATATTAAAATGAAGGGTAGGTAAGTAATTTGACAGGCCACGTCACAAGCACAAATTTATTATAACTTGTACTATTCGGTAATGGTCGCAACCGCACGGACATAAACAATTAAAATATTTATTATTATAAATGAACAGTTCTATTTATCGTATTGTTTTCGATAGCGTTGCGGCTGCGATATAATGTAGATAAATTTTCTTCCCACGGGACCGGCTGATAGCGCGATACCTAAAGGTCAATTGTTTTTACATTTTGTACATATTGTTCCCGCTGTTCATCGTTGTGACGTAAATACGCCCACGATTTTAAGCCACTTAAAATAAACTGTGGTGATATGGATAAAGCCTAATATTATATTTTTTGTTGCTAGGTAAAGCAATAAATAAAACTACTTACGTACTTTTCTATACGACCTCTGTGACGCAGTGGGCGAATGTCTGCCTGCGACGCAGAAAGTTACGGGTTGGATCCCCGCCGCGGGATAAATGTTTGTATGACCTACAGATATTTGTCTCGGGTCTGGGTGTTTCTATCAGGGATGTTAGGGATATCCATATTCGTATCCGAAACTACCGGATATCCGAAATAAAAAAATATCCGTATCCGTATCCGAATCCGATATAAAAGTTTCGAATAATTTCGGATATAGGCAGTCTCCAAACTTGATGTTCACAATGTCAGTGCCACAATGTAACTTGTCAGGGTCATCACGTCAGGACAGTATCGTGGCCCGCTTAATATCCGAAACCGAAACTATCCGAAACTATCCGGATAATCCGAAATAATTTAACATACGTATCCGTATCCGAATCCTGTATAATAATTTGTAAATATCCGTATCCATATCCATATCCGAAATTACACATCCGTAACATCCCTGGTTTCTATGTATAATATGTATGTATGTATAAACAAAAAGTATATAAGTAGTATATCAGTGATCTGGTTTCCATAGTACAAGCTTTGCTTAGTTTGGGGCTAGATGATGCTGTGTGAAAATGTCCAGCATTATTTATTTATTTATCGCTCTTTCGTACTAACAATATAACAATCTATGAACTGTTTCGCGGCTGCGCATTTCGCACTGTGATGATTTGACATATACATGTGTCGTGACGCAAAAACAGAACACATTTTATCGTCCAGCCCCCATCCGATACCGTCCGAAAAGGAACTTCGTTCCAATAATGCTGGGCATTTTATACATCATTTGCATATTATTGAATAGTCAAACAAACTTACCCAGTAAGTGATGTTCGACTGGAATTATGCTAATGTTGTCTCGTCGAGATGATGATGATGATAGAACACTTGGTAGTCCGGCTGATTTACTCTCTGACGTCTACATTAGTTTAATAAAACAGAAAGAAACGGAACATATTCTGTTACCGTGGCGCCCTCTCCTGTAACTAACTTCATACAGTTTACAGAAAATGAAATAAAGTCTATTGATTTTACTGGGTACATCTAATTGTCCCTAATAATTAGATTACTTGGGATGGGTGGGACTCATCATCTCGACGAGACAACATTAGCATAATTCCAGTCGAACATCACTTACTGGGTAAGTTTGTTTGACTATTCAATTATGCCACATGTTGTCTCGTCTTCGATGATGATGATGATAGAACACTTGGTAGATGTTAAAAGCCCTTTGTAAAATCAAAAGAAACTTTATTTCTATAAAAATTGTCAAAATCAACATCCTTAATCAACTATTAGGAACCTTGGTAACACCTTAATAAAATTATTGTGACTTATTATAATAAGTAGCTAAGTATCTAATATTAATCTATGAAAAGGGCACTGGCAAAGTGCTCATTGTTTACAATAGGTCTGTTATAATGCCTAGCAAAGGAAGAAGACTCTCCAGTCCAACCAGCCGTTCTTCTGATGTCGTCAATATTCACACCCCTAGCATAAGCTGCGGAGGTGGAAGCATGACGAGTACTGTGTGCTGAAAAAATGGTTACATCTATTCCACTATCTTGCATGGTTCTTTTGATCCAACGGCTGATTGTACTGGCTGACACGCATTTGTGTGGCTTCCTTAAAGATATAAACAAATAATTAGTAGATCTAATACTTTTTGTAATTTTTAAGTAATTTATCACGGCTCTAGCAGGGCATATGTCTACCCTTTCATTGAAAAAGGGTAGAGTCAGAAAAGGCTGGCACCTATTGGGTGCAGAGGTTTTAATTAACTTATCGATTTTAACACTAATATTATTATCACTAATCACAATATTGCTGATTTCTATCAATGAAATCGTTTGAGCTCTCTGACCTGTGGCCAGGGCGAGTAACATGACAGTTTTCTTAGTATTTATTTCTAAATTAAGGCTATCCTTAAAATTATTTTCTATAAAATTCAGAACAACTGACACATTCCAAGTATGGTTATATTTTGGAGCAGAAGGTCTCAATTTGAAAAAACCTTTAAATAATCTTTTTATTTTTTCATTATCTCCTAAATTAGGTATGATCAGGGATAAAGCTGATCGTAGAGAATTTAAGCTACCATAAGAGAGACCTTCATGGAACTTAGTTGTTAAATAAATCATAATGTCAGAAATATTGGGTTGAGTTAGGACTAGTCTTTTAGAATGACAATATTTCGCCCATCCAACAATGCTTGGTAAATATTGTTTTAATGTATTACTAGAAATAGAGGAGAGCATGACCTCTGCTGCTTGGTCATTAATTCCAGAACTCAGGAAGGCTTGCCTGATAATATTCCTGCCATTAATGACAGGCTCCGGTGAAGTGGATGTGACATTCTGGAATTATGTAAAGTTAACAGTTTTTCATTGGGCTCAAAAACGATAGGCTTACTTTTTAATAGTTTTTTATACAAAGGAAACCATGGCTGTGTTGTCCATACAGGTACAATCACAATACCTTCAGATTTATCACTAATAATTTTTTCTAATGTTTTTAAAATCATTGAGAAAGGCGGAAATGCATAGAAAAAATATTCTGACCAATTTATAGTAAATGCATCTACTGTTAGTGCAAAAGGATCTGGATGCCAAGCTACATAGATCTGACATTTTGAGTTAGTTCTGGAAGCAAACAGATCTATGGATGGTTTTCCAAAAATTGTAACAATTTGTTCGAAATAGCTATTTCCTAGTGCCCACTCTGTATGACCTAAATCTTTCCTAGATTCAAAATCTGCTATAACATTATCTTTTGTGTTAATATAAGTAGCAAATATCCAAATATTTTTCTCTTCACACCATTGCCATATCTGTTTTGCAATGTTGTGTAGGTGAGGGTATTGGACACCTCCTAGTCTATTAATGTATGATATGGCCGTGGTGTTATCAATATGTAACAGAATGTTGCAGTTATCTTTAACAAAACATCTTAAGCCAAAGAAAGCTGCTAATAATTCTAAAGAATTTATGTGAAGCTTTGCTTCATCCTTTGTCCATAAACCTGCAGGAAACCGGTAAAGGATTCCATACTTTATTGCCGGGCAGACAGATACTAGGGTACCTACTGTCTGGGCCAGAGTTCTGATTTGTACCTTCTTTTTATCTAATAAATCCATAACCAGTTGGTAGCATTTTAGTCTCTTTTCTTCTGATATACTGATGGTCATATCAATGGAATTAAATATGAACCCTAAAAACTTACAAGTTTGTGAAGGTACAAAGTTGCATTTATCTTTGTTTATTAAAAAACCTAATTTTGAAAGTAATTGAATGGTTGCATTCATGTTTTCTTTACATTCAATAGAAGAGCTACCTATGCAAAGAAAATCATCCAGGTATAGAACTGAGACAAAACCTTGTTTCCTCAGGTGAGCTACCACAGGTTTCATAATTTTTGTGAAGGTTAAGGGTGCTGTATTTAAACCGAAGGCTACCACTCGAAATTGAAAATATTTTCCTTCAAAATAGAACTTAAGGTATCTTTTACTGTCTGAATGTATATTTATCATATAATATGCATCTTTTAGATCTAAGGAAATTAGGAAATCATTCTGTTGTATAAGTTTGCAAGCTGTCCTGTAGTCTTCTAATTTGAAATGATTAGTATCAATGAACTTGTTTAATTTTTTCAGATTTAATATAAACCTGTAAGTACCATTAGGTTTTTTGACAAGGAAAATAGAAGAACAAAACTGATCTTCTTCAGGTTGACATATTTCAATAGCCTGTTTCCTTAGTAATTTATTGATTTCTAATCTAATCTGACAAAGTTCAGGATCAGAGAAATTACTATTTTGAGAAATAGATGATTGAGAAGGTATCCTATCCAGAGGAATTTTATAACCTTTTACCCATTCAAGAATTGTGCAATCATCTGTTATAAGTTTCCAGTTGTCATAAAAGATTTGCAATCTGCCTACCTCGGTTATCTCCTGGTGTTGCGATGTGGTGGACGCTCGTGATGTCCTTCCTCCTTCTTCCTCGTCTGTGCTCTGCCTCTGTAGGATGGCCCCCCTGGTGCAGCTGGTCTCTGTGTTCTCACACCTAGACGAGGAGGGCCCCGCCAGTTTAAAGCTCGTGCATTGGCCTTCACTGGAGTATCCACATTACGGGTCACAATGTTGGGTTTCTTTTGAGGAACCTTCAGATCTTGAACTGACTTTTGAACAGACTTTGCTGTTTTGATCTGCTCTGAGAGATCCTTTCCAAACAGGTACTCCTGTGGTTTTGTCTGCAGCAGTGACTCTTTCATGTCCTTGTTGATACAAAAGAGTATCAAAGATCTACAACCTTTGGAATCTAAGTGTAAAGTATCACACAATAACTTTGATGCATGAATTATCTTTTCTAAGATCTCTTTATGATCTGCTCCATTTATGCAGCCCTGCAAGGCCATGCCTAGGCAGGATAGGACCGTTGAAACTTGTTTCTGTCGGGTCTCAATTATTTGATCTCGCTTTCTTGCAGCTTCCGGAAGAGCAGCTTTCACTTCTGGATTTAGCTTTGGAGTGCACATCTGGGGACAGTTTTCAAATGGTGGGTGGGTCTTTATAATGTCATCTTTCTCTTCTTTCTTTAGACCATTTTCAATCACCTCAATCCATCGGCTAACAATTTCTTTATGTAGATTGGTACCTTTTTGCTTTGTTTCTACGGCCCCTAATATTTCTAATATTGATTCATCTAGAGGGTCTTCGATAGGTAGTGATTCCTCTAGTTCCTCCTCCAGTCCACCTGGAGGCGGTGATAGAGGCAAAGCCTCGCACTCCTCTTCTGTATTCATCTCGCTGCAAATACTTTCTGTAAGACAGGTGAGATATGTTTAGCTGAGAATACACATCTACGTAGTAGGTAGATATTCGAGTGGGAATTAACCAGCGAAGTAAGTAGGTAGGTAGGCAGGCAGGTAAGTACGTAGGGACGATAAGTGCCTAGGTATGAAGGAGTAACTTTCGGTGCAGAACCCTATAGGTTTGCCGATAAAAGTTACAATAATCGATCATGTACGCCCCAGCAGGACGGCCCTAGATCGTTTTGTTTGATTAGATCTTTGTACGCCCCCACAGGACGGCCCTCGATCATTTTGGTTGGTTAAAAAACCAAAGAGGTACGTTGGGAACAATAACATCTTGAACTTTCGGTGCAAGACCCAAAAGGTTTGCCGATATGAAAGTCATGATTGATCACGTACGCCCCCACAGGACGGCCCTAGATCGTTATTGTATGTACCATTCGTAAGAAATACCTGCCTTCCTACCCAATGTAAGTATTTTTTCACTTTGCAGTTTGAAAAGATGGCGACATACAACGGCTTTTACCTTCGTCGTCCGATACAAGTTTTTGTATCTTTTTCTCCAACTTTCTAATCTTCCTGAGCAAATGCTCCTTATCTCCATTTTTTCTTTTGTTATTCATAACCACTCACTGTACACTTTATTACTATAATTTACGCTTTGGAACAATTTTTAAATTTTTTGTGTGAGACGCCGTTCGAGTACAAAAAACCGAATGAAGTTAGTTACAGGAGAGGGCGCCACGGTAACAGAATATGTTCCGTTTCTTTCTGTTTTATTAAACTAATGTAGACGTCAGAGAGTAAATCAGCCGGACTACCAAGTGTTCTATCATCATCATCATCGAAGACGAGACAACATGTGGCATAATTTATGTTTCTACTATAAAGTACTTACCAAAAACATTCCAATGATGTCCAAATAGAATTGATTGAAAACGAATGACAGAGGTAGGCCCAAGAAGAGATGGATGGTTTGTGTCAAAGATGACAAGAGTAAGAAGGGCGGGAGTGAGTGCTGAGATGTCAACTGATAGAGGCAAATGGAAGAGAAATACATGTTGTGCCGATCCCACGTAAAATGGGACAAGCAAGGGCAGGAACTCATTGCCGGGTACCGTATTTCCCGAAAAGTACAATATAGGGGTCTTTAAATCAAGAGTAAATAGGTTCCTTCTAGGAAAGCATGCTCCATCTTAGACCTCACTACTGCTTAACATCAGGCAGAGGGAGTCAAATGCTGACCTATTTAATTAAAAAAAAAAAAAAAAAAGGAAGATGATGGAAATTCGCGTGGAGCAGCTTGAGCATAGCGTGAAATAATAAGCACAACACTTTCATTTTTGTTCAAAGTTTATAAATAATAATGTTATAAAATAACCCATCATATTTTCTGTGAACTTTCATTTTAATGTCGGTTCAGCCCCATTTGAACTGCGGGCTAATTAATATCACAAAACATCGTCTTCCGGCATCGGTGTCTCACTCACGCGAAACTAAGGACGCTATAAAGGCAACTATACACTGAATGAACTAGGTTTATAAACGCATATTTTCCGGCGATGGTCCAAAATGATAATAATATTATAATAATAAATAAATAACGCTGGACTTTTCACACAGCATCATCTAGCCCCAAAGTAAGCTTGAGCTTATGGTATGGGTACTAGATGACTGATAAACTACTTATATACTTTTTTTTTGTAAATACATACATATTATACATGATGATTTTTAAGCTTGAAAAAAAAAACTTAGGCTTTTACATCTATATTAGATGATTTATACAGCGTCAGGAGGCACCTATGCCTACACTTAACGGGACGCTGTCGTGCCTGGGACATTGTTTGAGATGGAATAGGCTTGCCCAGCACCTAAACCATCCTCTCAGCTTAATCGGCCGCCCACAGGAAAGACAACGTCAATACATGTGGAGCTGACTAAGCTGCGGGTTTCCTCACGATGTTTTCCTTCACCGTTAAGAGCTCGTGTTATAGCGCTTTAAGCTTGATGATAATGCTATTTGTGTTTACCTGAAACGTTGATTACTAAACGTCGAAAAATTGAAACGTGGATACCTTCTACGAGAAATTTAGAATAGAATAGAATAGAATAAAGTTTTATTTTCTCCACATCATATACAACAGTTACACAATAGGTACTTAATCTACACAATTTTATGTGGGTGAAAATACGGCTACCCCTCAACATTTGCTCCAACAGCTCGAGAGTGTTGGAGCGCTGGTTTTCAGTGGCGCCTTTAGCTGTCAATTCAATTCAATTTGAAAGATTTCTTCAAGTATTCTAGTCATGTAACTTAGTTACATTTCGATCCTGAAATTAACTACAACATGGCGATAAGCTGTAAAGTTTTACTCCTACAACAACCATAGTCCATTAGCTCAGTTTAAAGAGCGTTACAAGGATCGACAAGGTCGTCAAATGTGGAAGCATGGGTGGAATTTCGGTAAAATATTATTTCCTCTACTGCCTGCAAGTGCCCTTAGGACTCAAAACGAGTTCGACTATCGACGAAATTGGCTTACAGGCGCAAAAAACACACGTTACGCCATATGGAGCGGAGCCGGAGGCACACAATAGTGGAATTACATCAGTAATAAGTCCAAAACACGCACAGTGGCAACTGCTCAGACCTTTGTACCCCACTGACGAGACGTCAAATTTCAAAAAGTTTTTATACATAAACATGTACTTTACTCATTGAAAGGAATTGATTCGGAAATTGTACTTTGCTGAGTTTAATGAATAAGTGCAATATAAGATTCAGCAAAAAAAATTAAGCCTTGAGTATATCAGCCTTAACATATTAACTTATATGATTAACTAGCTGCGCTCCCGCGGTGTGACCCACAGTCCCTCGGGATTTTTTTTTTTTTTCGGGATAAAAAGTAGCCTATGTCCTTCGCTGGGATACAAACTTTAACTATGCCAAATTTCAGCTTAATAAGCTTAATAGTATGGAAGTATGGATTTAGGTTGTGTCTCAGAGATCACGGTAATAATTGTATATTTTCAAGATTTTCGTTCAGTACAAATAAGAATAAGAATATATGTATTTATTTGACACACACAACATAATACAATGAAATTAAGAACATCAAAAATTTGAAATGACAAATGAGTGGTTCAGTTGTCTGTCGTACTACACAATTGTAGCATTCCTTATGTTACCAAAGAGTTAAAACTCTCAATAAATGCATACGAAAATAAAACACTGATAGCATCACGAAACCAAAGCATAACAATGAAAATCCCGTTTATTAAACAGCAGATATCAAACAAAGAGTAGAAAGGGCAAACAAAAGCGGTACTTAGCGAATAAGCCCCAAACTCGGAGGGACAAGAAAGGAAGATCTCGCGTGCGCAGGGACTTAAAAGTTTCGAGTTAATAGACTTAATTTGTAGGTACGACGTAAGCCGCTTCAGAGTGACCCTCGCTGGTGATGCATTGCGTTTTATCGACATCGATGATTTGAAACTGGATTGTCCTAAAAATTAGAGTAAAATGTTTACCAACGATAAGTAAAGCTGAGCTGAAATAAGAGCTAAGGGTAGCTAGCTAAGGGAGGTAACTCCGAAGAGAGCTAAAATAACCAAACCCGATGAGTACTTGTTTCAGACTGATTTTATTGTTTCACGTTTCACCTGATTTCATTGTAAAGAACATCGCAGTGCAGAGTAAGCTAATTCAAATTTCAATACTGTAACCTAGATTATGTGCATGCGTCGGCTTGTACAGAGATCTTGATCCTAGTTCATTTCAATGCTATATTTTAAAGGATCCTTGCAATCCTTGCATATAACAGCTGATCTTAATTTTAAGTAAGTAAATAAAATTATTAACATCATAGTACATACATTTATTCTATAAACACCTGAACTAGTTTAAAACTGTTGCTATTGTGACAAAAAACGTATTACGAAAAGTACCTTTTAGTAAGACAAAAATACAAGTAGTTCAATTTAAGGGCATCATCGATATCGATGCTTTATATCAGCAAAAGCCCAACCCTTACAGCCTTTTAAAATAGGCAGGCATAACAAATAATGAACGAATGCATTTGTTTGTGTCGATTTCACGATAATTGCGGCAAAAATGAATTTTATGCATTGTATAAAATCGTAAACTAATTGTGTATGGTTTTTTGTGGAACCCTAATTATGGCGGCACCTTTATATAAAGGTTAGTTCTACCGACTGCTATTTTCTAAGGACCACCTACACTAATAAGGTGATTGACACATTGATGCACGTAATTGAGCGTACCGGAAATTGAATTAGGCAACATTTTTCTACACTAATATTGTAGTAGGTATAACGATGCGCAACTATTTGTGTTTTTTTAGTTATGTTTTTTTAATTGCGTGTTAAAATCTTAGCCGTGCATTTTTTTAGGTGCCTGGGCAAGCAAAAAAAAACTATGAAAGTTTATTTCGTTAGCTTAAACATACTGCTATGAATTAAAGCTTTTACTAAAGTTATTAATATTATTAAAGCATTTAACCCTTATCATAGGTATAGGTTAGATACTTCTTTACACATAGCAGATCAATTTAGGAAAGATATACCTTATTTTCGAGGCGATCTAAGATGTGGCAAGAGAGTTCAATGTATTTGTATTATCAGGTACAAACGTGACACAACACCAAATAAGGTCGTTTGGCTTCCAAAGACTAACGTGCGACAGCGCATCCCTAGCGCTGAGAGAGATGGACTACAAGACGCAGAGCAGAAGTTTGCGGTCCTTGTCGCACGAGGAACGAGAGTACAAGACTAATGCCGCACTGCCTACTGGTAAGTTCTGAACCTGCTTACCCAACACCATCTCTACCATAGAATAGAGTAAACTGATATTAGAGTTTAAACGATTTTGAGTAAGAGTTCGAGAGAGCTTAAACATAGCCGTAACAGAAGATAACGGTTGCATCCCTAGAGCGGGTAGGCATTCTCTCAGATGCTAAGGATTAAAGATGATTTGAGATGTCTAACGGGTTCGCAGAAGCATATCCAATATTTAGCTCCTTCTTTGAAAAGTTGTCTCAAATAAAATCTACTATTTCAACGATTGCGGGCTTTTCAAAGATTTAGCGTTTCTCAAATCTATTTCTTAATAACAACAATTAGATAGCGTCAATGATATTAAATAAACTACATCATTGGCTAGCGTCTTATTGTAAAACAAGAATCATGAAGATCCACTTCTTTCCAGTTTCTAAATAAATTACAAAAGCTACTCAGCTAAGTTAGCAAAGTAGTCAGAGTGTCAGTGCACGCTAATAGCGCGTCATTAGGCGCCCGCGCAGATTGCGCTTATGAAAGCTGCGCCGGATTGCCTTGTAAACGCACGGAGACTTAGCAATCTGCAGAATTGACTGATTCTATAAAAAAATTAAATGCATCCCCTTTTGCTTGTTGTGTTTGTAGCCTTGTAGTTTGTAGCCTTTTAAACTACTCATTGCATTTCAAACATTCGTTCACCAATCTTTAGTTTAAATACCAATAGGTAGAGATAGCGATTTTATTATTACTTACTTATTTATTAATATAATTAGGTTTTCGGATAAACACGGCCTATATTATTGTTCTGTCAAAATAAAAAGTGGTATCCATTTTTGTAACTAAATTCGCCGAAAACACGGTTACGAGAATTTGCATCATTCATGCAAAGTTTAGGGATGCATTTTAAAATCTTTAGATATTCCTAAGTGTGCAATTACCCCATAAAAATATAATCCTTATTTATAAAAAGTCCACGACACGGGAACGAAAACACGGAATTTCATTCTTAGTCATTTAATACATTTCGCAAGGGAGATCTGTGAGATTTCTTACACCACACTCTCGGCAAATAAGGCGGCAGTCAGTTAGAGGCCGTGATTGTGAGGGGTAATGAGCGTGGATATTAATAAATTTAGCAGAGCCGGCCACGGACACTTTACAGTTATTTAGGCATAATCGCGTCAAGAAATTACCAATCCTGCGTAACTATTTACAGAGTAATTTGATGGTAAAATGCGTTTAAACTTGAAGGAAACAAAATCTCTTTTTTAGGCTCTATTTCTACGAGTAGGGAATAAAGATATATCTGTAATAATTTACCATATATAAAAAAGTATCTAATTGAAGAAAGAAAACCTAAAAAAAAATTGGAACTAGGTCAAAGAAAATATCAAAACCAATTTTAAGAACGAAATAACGCTTCGCTTCCGTCTCGTGAATTTCTTCACAACTCTTTCAATTTGATGGAATTGCTTCTATAGAAGACAATCGCTGACTTCCTGTATCGATTCCGTGATTACCGCCTACTCTGTTCTTAGAAAAGACCATGTCGCTTTTTTGCTTGTAGGTATACAAATTGTATTAGACATTTAAATGAGAATTGGTCATCTTGAAGGTTTTTCGTCTTTTCGATAAGAATTATAATGAATATGATTCAATAATGTAGGAAGGTACTTATTGCAAAAATGTAGAGGCACTTCCTAGCGTTAGTTACAACTCATGTTTAATGTTATTATGACGGAGGCCTTGAGGCGGCCTATAAACTCCGCCAACAGAGTTGGCCACTGACTTTTACGAACTTACTTTTGCCAAAATGATAGAATAACCTTATTTTTCAGCATCTACCTAAAGCTCCTTAAATATCATTAGGTACATTTTTTTCGCTTGCTTCCGTTACTCGTAAAGCAACAAAACAAACCTTCGTTACAAAATCGATCCACAATCGATGTTTTGCCTTGTATTCCGACCAGTGGGCAATTTCGGTTTAAATGGGAAGTGGACACAGCTTCCAACATAGTCACTATAGCGTGAACCACAGATTATATCATTGTTTGTATTGCAATAGCCACAGGTGAAGGAATAGTTGGCATGGGGAAGACCACAGATGGTGCAGTAGTTGGTAGATAGGGTCTCGGACAATCGGAACTCGCCAATTATCTGGCTGATGAAACACCTTGCTTGTTCGCACGCGTGCCTTGTTTAAGTAAAAAATGTTACCTGCATTTGTTAAAAGAAAATTTTATTTTAAAAGATAATAATTTGTAAGTATTTTAATATTTGCCGTTGCAACAGATCAGGCACTAGAAATATGAAGCTTCTGCAAAATAAGGATTGTGTTCCTCTGTCATCCCTAGATTATAAAAAAATAAGTCGAACTGAGTAGGTTTTTTTGATTCCCGGGCCAGGGTGTAGCCAGGGTTAGAGTCGTGACCCAGTCTTAGTAGTTACAATAGGTATAACGTTACGTCATGATTGACACATCCAAATAAATTCCCCGAGTGCATATTTTATGAAGCATTATACTGAGATGCAGGTCGATGACCTGTTGGATTCTTCAAGAATAATAACAATAACTTCAAACAGCTTGAGAAAAAACCGACGCTGGCTGGCACAATGTCATTACGGAGGCATCGTGAGCAGCAGAAAGTGGAGCGACTAGATACGGCAAAAACTTAAAACATGCCTTTGTAGTGCGAGTAAAAATTTCGCGGCTTTCAGAAGCTTAAACAAACTTTACATTTAAATATGTGAACTTTCTGAAAATGTTGGTAAAGCTATTTAATTTAAGGTAAGTATGTTAACTAACGCAAAAATAACGACGTTGAGAGTTTAATTTGGAATTTAAATAAATACATTTTGGAGATTATTATTTAAATTCCAAATTAAACTCTCAACGTCGTTATTTTTTTTAGTTTAATTTGGAATTTAAATAATAATCTCCAAAATGTATGTTTGAATACTTAACTAATTATCAGTTGCCGTTCGTTTCTCAAGAAGTTCTTCAGACTCTCATTGTATTTTTGTTATTCTCGTGTCAATAAAACAGATAGCAGGGTTGGCATACATTATCCATTATGAATAACGGTGTTAGACATAATAAATTGTATTCACAACATTGATGTGTTCAATATGCCATGTCTAGTAGATGCTTGAGTATCTGTCTATCACCATTTGAATCCAAAGTAATCAGACTGGGGGCTTGACGCTGACATGTAGTGTTATCATCATTTTGTATTATAATAGAAACAAACTTATTCCAATGTTCAGAGAACCTGAACCAGGAAACCTTCCTACTTTTCAAATACTTATCGGTGCATATTATCCCAAAATGAAGTTTTTAGCATAAATACTTTAAATTGTTTGTACAAAAAGCTCAAAACCTTTAAAACCATCACCATTCACACCTTTCAAATCATCCGTAATTTCCAAAAACATTCAATTCGTAGAACAATATCATCGCATCGCGCCTTATTTCCGCTACAATCGATTTGATTGATCAATTTCGATCATCAACTCTGTGATTGGCTACCGGTATTCTATTCTTTCCATAGCTTCGGATTACATTGATTTTAATTCAGGTGAAGTGTTGCTGGAGCGTTAGTTGTAGCGAGCTTTGTATATTGAGGTTTAAATTCGGTCGCGTCCTGCGGTTACACCTTACTCAAATAGAGTCAATCTTGGTGCGGGGTCCGTGTGAAAATTTGATAACGAAAGCGATAGATCGATGGGGCTGCAGAAACTCGGCGATTGTTGCGGTTTCAATCCGTGGTGCGAGCGCTACTGTGGGATGCAATAAGCGATGGGATTAGCCTACGACCGGAACCTACACTATTGCACGTGTACTCTCCGCTTTAATCACACTGTTGGCGGCGTTCGTCTTGTATGCTCAGGAATTCTTACCAGCCTAAAACTAGTTCATCAGTCACCGAGTCACCATTTCTTCATTACTGGTTTTGAATTCACAAATTGTAATAAGCTTTCATCTTCCAATCCTTACACACTTAATAACATCATAACATTGTAATTTTTCTAGTAGATTATTATATCTATATTTTGTATCCAAGTAATTTTCGAATCCACCTTGCTCCAAAATACCTTTCGGCACATCAATCGAATCCAATCACGTAGAGGACATTCGGAATCAATTCAAAAATAACGTCTTTATCATTTCAACAAAAAAATGATTGTCTAGAACGATGCTACTGGGGATCGGGACGCTTCTCCAGGGGGCATTAAAACTATTAAAGTATATGGTGGGCGGCTCTGCGGGCTTGGTGCTTGCCACAAACCGCAACTCTTGAATCGGCTGGACAGTTACCTATATCCCCCTGTATTACTCGATAAGCATTATAATTGGCTCATTTTTAACCGGTAGTCCGATGTTCTTGGGAGATATTTTTTACACTATCAACCCATTAGACACAAGATCACACATCTTAGATGAATCGTATACCTATTACTCGTATAAGACAAATATTTTAATAAACATTTTTGGTTTCAACAAATGCATCATTTCTATAAAGTTATTGATATTAAAGTTGTATGTCTAGTTCATTCAAATCCATTAGAGAAGGTCACTCTAAAAAGAGCCATCCCTAAAACACCGCCAAAACGTTCCACTAAACTTTTCCGGATAAAGCGTGTCTATTAAATTATTCATCTCATCACCTTTCCCGACTCATTACAGACTATTTTCCATTGTCTATTTTCTATTCAAATGTAAGTGCTCGGCCAAATGTGAAAACCGCAATGGTTTTACTGATTTTAGTTGGCGTTGGAATGGACTGTGTATTGTGTGAAGATTTCCACTTTTCAAACAAGATACGACAACCACGAAAACATTGCCCATGAACCGAACTTTCAAATTCCTAGGACGGGCTAAAAGTAAATTGAAACCTCTTTGTTTCGTCTTGTTCAGCCTCATCTGCATACAGCTTATTACGAAAAGTGCCGTCTGAATGCTCTATAAATCAGTTAGGCTTCCGTCGTGGTATTGGCCAATCTAAGTAACGCAGGTAAGGTAATACATAGTACTCTTTGGTATTGTAGAGGTTTGTGTGTGGACATCGCGCGGTCTGCGGTCGCGCCGACTTGACCGTCCCAACTTCTGAACCACAGTTTTATTGATAAACTATTTGCAGATAAATAATATTCATTCTTCAGGAGAGTTCTCTGATCCAATGCATTTGTAGGTTTTACAAGCTACGCGACATTTTTGTAAAGAAATACTCCTATACCTACATCCTCTGAAGGTTAAGTTTGTGTTCGGAAGCCAATAATGAGAATATATCACACAAAATATTCTTTATAATATTTCAGTGCGAGATACCTACCTATCTGTAATCGAAGTAGCACTTGGGTTGTATAGCTTTTATTTTACAAAACTACCGATAGGGTCGGTAACGCGAGCACGTAGCACGAATGAAGCATTAAGACTCGATCTCCTCAGATCAGGTGGCTCGACGTAATGTCTTGCGGTCGCGCCCGCAGGATACGCTTGTACTGTAATGAGCAACAACGAAACCCTACAAATAATTCAACCCACGAAAAAAATACGAATCACGTACTATCCTTGGAAGGAAAACGCGTATCGGATAGCACTTGCACCTCTCTTTCAGAAGCGAAACGTCGAAACGAGATGCAATATTGTTTTGAGGTGTCGGTTCAGCTCAATACAATCAATTATAGTTCTACGTGTTCAGCTGCCTTCTGCCGGCAATATGTTTAACGTAACAAAAAATATTGTAAAAATTGTATCGGTAATATGCATAAAGTCCGACTTTCCAATTTAGGACCATAATTTGTGAGATAAGTATCGATATCCAGCGAGAGACGGACATAACCAGGGGATCAGCTGTAGAAAAACTTTAACTCATTTGCGTAGGTACACATTCTTCAGATATATGAAAAATTCTGGTTGTATAGGTTGGTAATATTTGTACAATAATTTGGTAAAGCGCAATTCAACCCAGACTTTTAACCTTCCCAATAAAGACCTTATATGTGAAGTGAGGAGGCTTAGAACTAAATAAGTGCAGTACGCCGTCAACTGTAATAATTGGATTATCGCGCTGAAAGAACACGATTGTGCAGAGCAAGCTCAATAGTCCGACAAGTACTGCTCATTTAGACAAGAATTTAACTTCAGAGAATCCTTTTAACATGATGATACGTAAGTATCTAGTATCTTTTTCTTTTTTTTAATGGAAGAGGGGGCAAACGAGCCAGTGGCACACCTGATGGTAAGTGATTACCACCGCCCACAGACAACTGCAGCATCAAGAAGCACTGCAGATGCGTTGCCGGCCTTTGAGGTAGGAATAGGCTCTTTTCTTGAAGGTGCCTAAGTCGTATCGGTCTGGAAATACCGCTGTACTTATGAGTACCCGAATGGTAGGTACCTACTCAAAACCAACTCTCTTTTAGTAGTCAGTAAAAACGTTCATTTGATATAATTGTTGAAAACGTTTGTTAAACGTAATAAACCATTAGTAACCCATCATAATTCTGGAATGTACCTACGTACAGTCAGCGACAGAAGTTCATGAACAATTGGAGATTTTAAAGCTTCATTTTCATCATAATTTGTGGAAAAAATGCCTTTTTTTTTCATAAATAGTAATGGTGCAAGGCAAAACATCCAATGTAAATTGAAATTTTATCTAAAACCCCACGAACTTCGAAGATATTGAAGATTCAAATACATCAAATGTTCATGAACTTCTGTCTCTGATCGTACCTAAAAATATATAGAAAAACGTCTCCATCATTACACGGTGCAAACGGTAACATTGTCCAGTTCAATGCGTTTGATTCTTAGACATGTTCACTGTAATGTAAGTTGTTGAGATTAGATGTGTGGCTATAAGATTCGCTATTTTACAATTTTTTTATTTGCGCATCAAGCTTTTACAATAATTATCGGCCTAGCATCAGCCTCGCGAGCGATAGGTCTCGGCATGAATCTGGATAAGACCAAAGTCATGGTCAATGACCGAATTGATCCGAGACCTGTCGCTGTTAATGGTCACCCTCTTGAAGTTGTTTCGCAGTACACATACCTTGGGCAGATTTTGCAGTTAGGTAGAAGCAACTTTGAAAAGGAGGCCAAGAGGAGGATTCAGCTGGGCTGGGCAGCATTCGGAAAACTACGTCGAGTTTTCTCGTCACCTATACCACAGTGTTTGAAAACAAAAGTTTTCAATCAGTGCGTCCTACCTGTCATGACATACGGAGCCGAAACGTGGACACTCACAGTACGGCTAGTCCACCAGTTTAAAGTCGCTCAGCGAGCTATGGAACGAGCTATGCTCGGAGTTTCTCTGAAGGATAGAATCCGCAACGAGACTATCCGACATAGAACCAAAGTTGTCGACATAGCTCAGAGAATCAGCAAGCTGAAGTGGCAGTGGGCTGGCCATATCTGCCGAAGAACCGATAACCGTTGGGGTAAACGAGTTCTTGAGTGGAGACCGCGACTCGGCAAACGTAGTGTAGGACGCCCTCCGGCCAGGTGGAGTGACGATCTGCGAAAGGCTGCCGGCAGAAGCTGGATGCGTCGAGCTGAGGACAGGGCGCAATGGCGCGCACTAGGGGAGGCCTATGTCCAGCAGTGGACTGCCATAGGCTGATGATGATGATGATCGTCCTAAGATTTATATTGCTTGGATGTACTAAATTACGAGAAGTGTCAAAACTGGTGACTGACTGAATTTTGTGACCACTTGCAGGCCCCTGTCATGGCTATAAAGTGGCTACACTTTATAGTCCTAACTCAATTATATCCATTTTAATATCTTGTAAATCTCAAATCTTCGATTAATCTGATTGTTTAATTTCATAGGGAAAGAACATGTCCATAATGAAATAGGTACCTACTTAGTTTGATTTTGACGCATATTTAACGGGAAAGCGGAAAATTTTAAGCAGATATGTGACATTTTACTCAATTATTCAAAACCTACAGTCTTTCTATCGTCATCCTCTGACGAAACCATTAAATTTACGTGTTTTCTGGCCGTCTGGTTTGACTCATACGCATCATTATTGGATTTCTTTCCTGTTTTGACGTCAATTGTACAATAATATAGGTGAGTATACGTCCTGGAAAATGACAATGATAATGCCACCATGTAAAGTTTGAATAAATTACGTAGGTAGGTATACATGTTTGTTTATTTATATATATTCTATGTATATAATCTATCTATCTATCTATCTATACAAATAATGTACTTTATTTATAAAACATACCCACGATGATCCAATCTCTCTAAAATTATAAGTACCTACTTGCAAGTGAAAGCCACCGTCTTACCAATTTTCAATTCTTAAAAAAAAACAAAATCACAATTGCAGGACGATACTCTCCTACAAAAAGTTTATCCCTTATGAAAAGATTCTGTCAATGGGGCTAGAAGCTTTCTCTCTAAAGACTAAGTAGTTACTGGTTGGTATGACCAGATCACTATTACTACATCTACATCGCGTTTGGAATATATCGTACCTACTGGCTAAACAGCATTAAACTCGCGGGTGCTGTGGCCACACGAAGGTATTGTTACAGCAATGGATCCGGCCGATTGGACCGTTGATACACTCGGCCGGCCGTAACACTATCCGCTGTACACGCGATACGCGCACTCGTTGCCTATCACATCTCGATGCCTACCGGTATCTCTGTCTTGTAGACGTGTACAGTAGTACCACAAATTGTGCGCCTCGGCAAACTTAGTGCTTTGTATGAAAACAGAATTCGTAAACGCAACTGAATAGTCAGTCAACATCCCGCCCTTGTCTTGATAAGGTGCACTTCACAGGAGGATTAGATCGGTTGAATCATCGCGTTAGTTTGAATTATAGGCCAAGATTGCCGCGAGGCTCACAACATTTGTGGTACTACTGTAGTATCTTCTATTGGCAGCTATGCTAATAGTGAATAATTTTCAATACTTCCCTGAAAAGTATTTATGTACCTACCTAAGAATAGCTTAGGTAGGTGGTCGTATCCTATCCCAAAGACTCAATAGACATTAATCAAAATGTAATCTTCACAAATTTGAATGGTCGTTCAAAAATGTAAAATTCTGACTATTTATTGATACAAAACGTAACATCTTTGCCAATGCCAGGTGCGGTCCCAGGAGTGGGGGCACAGGGGACATGACCCCCCCTCCCAATCGAAAAATCTTTTTAAAAATTACAACATAAAAATAGTAATAAGGTAAAGAAAATATGAAAATAGAGAAACATGACCCCCCCCCCCCCACCCCTCAAAATTTCTGGCTTCGACCGCACCTGGCCAGTGCAATATTAAACAATCAAGTCCCTAGTAGAGCTAAGGGCCAATATCTGGACAGAGCCTTCGCCGTCAAACACAGGATGTATCGAATTACGCCGACTCTCGTTGTAAGTGATCACTAACAAAAGCAAAAACAATGGGAGGGTGAGAATATTCTTATGAGATTTATAAAGCTTCGGCCGAGAATGTTGCTGTGATTTATTTTTACAGTAGGCGCTCGGTTATCAATAAGTAGGATTCTCAATATAGCATCATGTAGCATGTCATGTATGTATTATGTCAGCGATAAGGCCGCCCATTGTGCATTGTAATAATATATGGTTCTCTTTTCTACTGCATCTTGTAGTTTTTAAGGTGTGCTTTGTGCAATAAAGTATTTTCATCCATTCATTCATGTAGGTATATCTACTTCGTATAGCAGTCTCTACAAAAATTTGTATGCTCTATTTATTCCTAATAAGTATAATTATTACTTAATTATATTTATAACAATCTTGCACTGAATTACACTTCCTATCCAACTACGTACCTTTGCAAACACATTTTACATTTGTTCAAACATTTGAAGCTAGGTCTGGCGCCGGGATTTAGAAAACTCCTTTTAAAAGGACCGTAGATATTTAAAAGGCGCGATATACTTTCTCTCAGATCGTTATGCATCTAAGATCCTTTGAAGATGTCTAGGGGAGCTAGTGAGACTGAGAGGCAAACATAATGCACTTGATGTTTCAATCTGTCACTTGAGCTTGATACAAAACTACCCAAAATTGTACGAATAAAAAAAAAAGGTTCAACTTTGTTGACTGTAGGTAGTACATAGTGTTCATTGTGTAGAACACATGGTCATAACTGTACTAAAGCAAATCAATTACCTATAATACCAATTACAGCGCCGCGTGAATATGTGTAACAAGAACAAGCTGTTTGATCAAAGGAGGCTAATTAGGACTCGCGCACCTAATCAGCCCCTTGATTGAGTGAATGACGTGTTTGTCGCTGCTTGTGGCTGAGGCCTTAGCTGCAATCTATACCTACTAATAAGTATCACACTGGTTCGAAAGAACTAGAGTGCTCGCAAGATAAGTCTGCGCGCGACTAATGGCGACAAATAATATAATTGAAGTACCTATTCTGGCTAGGTTTAATTCATGTTCTTACTAACTTATTTCCGATGGCATCCTGAGTATTATTATAAAGTAAATTAATAAAGCTGACACGACGAAAACTATAAACGATTATTTCTGATTTCGGCCGCGCGCAGACTTATCTTGCGAGCACTCTAGTGACACGATAAAAAGAAGAATAAGTACCTATATGAGAATGTAAATATTGTATGTTATGTGAAAGATCTCTTTTTGAGACCTAAAAGCTCGGTTTCAAGCGGAATTAGTCAAATTAAAAATTCAATTCAATTGAATACTCAATTTTAACCATTTCAATTTATTCCCTCGTTTGTATACTTTTTGTATACCACTGGCAAATATTTAACAGCAGTTTAAAATTGCTATTTTCATTTGTTTCATACTCGTTAAACAGTTGGCGATGTTTTGACAGTTCCCCGGGCGAGGTGAGGGTGTTAATGTGACATTACCCAGGGGGTAGGCAGGGGTAGGCAGGGGGCAGGAAGGGGAACGGTAATTATCTCACGTCACTGGCAGGCCTAGGCTGCCCGTCCGCACCTACCTACAGCTTCATAACTACATTATAGTGGAGTTGATAAGGGAAAGCTCGAATATACCGGAACATTGTTTTTCTATAGAAATAAGTGCCCACAATACAATAAAAAGTTTTTGTTACCTCCAAGCAGCCCTTTCCCGGTATTACAGTACAGAATCATTACCGTATCTCCTGTAAGCTTAGAATCTCTAAGATTTTAACAAGCAAGATCCATTGACGAAACTTTAGGGAAACTAGGTAGAGACTCTTTTTAATAGCAAGATGACCCAGCAGATGTCTACCGAGGAAAAAAGGCTAGGACCCTGATCTCAAGCTTCGCATACGTGTGCGTTGCGTATACACTTTTCAAAACACTTATCGGAGTCCTCTCCAACTATCAGGTTTTTCTATTTAAACACAGCCCATAAAAAATAATTTTCCACGAGTGCCATATTCGTCAATCATTAACACACGTCCGATTTTTCCACCGACATCAATTCCACAGCCGGACCGACCGCAGGCAGCGCTTTTATTTAGACACCTAATTAAATATGTATCAACTGCATATCTCATTTAAACATAAAACCGATTTTAATTTCATGTTTGAGCGAGCAAAATTAGGAACAGTGAACGCGAGGACCGCAAAATGAAGTGGATACGTCGGTGCGGGCTGCGCGTACGAAAATCATTATCGAACACTTTTGGTTCATAAACTGATTCGAATTACGGTACTAATTTGAAGCTCTTTAAGCCTGGCGTGGGTTAATCGGGTATTTGCAGTATTTGTAGTACGATTTGAACCAATAAAGATAGAAATATTACACAGATTGTGCGTAGAGTGCGCCGGCACATGCGAAACAGAAGACTGATTTTATGGGGAGTAAAACTTACTCGAAAAAAAAAGTAGGTATATAAAAGGCGACCCGCATCAATAATAATAATCTTTACACGTAGTAGGTATCAGCTTCACAAACTTTACTGTGGCAAAATGTAACTATCTCCAATGCCCTTTAAATTGATGTTCTCAATGATGATTATGTACTCATTTAAGTAACAGTTCCATAGAAACATTAATAATTTATAGACACCATCATATTTTGAACAGGAACATGAGTAGGTAACTGATTTAACACAGTATGATGCAGAAATACCTACATCGTCATATACATAGATACTAATTCCATTGTTTTATTCAATTATACTGTAAAAATGGCTTTTGCTACAAACAAAGCACAATGAGTCACTAAGATGATAATTATTTGTAACATTTTATATCTAAATGTTATGTCTACCATAACTTGCTTGGTTAAGCTGAGTTTTCACTATAAGTAAGCAGCGGCGTAGCTACAGGAGAGCTAGGCGATGCAGTGCACCGGGGCCCCCTAGCTCAAGGGCCCTCGAACTCTGAGTCAGAGCCCGAAGGTTTTGTTCTTAGGAAACTAGGTACTTGTGTTTATTTTGAAAATAAAAACAACTGCATTTATAGATTTTTGAAAAAAAATCTGTAAAAAATCATGTTGGTTACAATTGACGCCGTTTCTCACCAAAAACGCTTTTTCAAAGTTCAAGAACAAAACTTTCTAATTACTTACAAAAGAAAAGTAGCTGCCGTCAATGATATAAAATTTTGTCACACCCTGCATATTTATATTTTGACTTGATAAAACCCAAACCGCTCAGAGGAGGGCCCCCACTGTAAGTAAGAGTACGCTCGGGCCGAGTCAACTCTACTTGGTCTATACGTCTCCTCTGGGTAAAATCTAGCTCGTAAGAGTGGACTTGGTCCTCCTTGGTCATAGTCTACTCGCGCAGTGAATACCAGCCTTAATGCAACGGGAATTAACTTAAGTAAGTAAGTATTTAATTTTAGATACTGAATTACCTTATTTGGGTATTTCCTATAAAACTGTAGGTACGTGACGTAGCGTCTGAACTGATTTCAGGAGTCTAATGACGCATTAACAAAAACCTGTACAAAATACGGAGCAGGTTACGGACTCATCTAATTCGGCAACAATTTATCATTAATTATTTATTGGTTATGGGACCTAATTGATGATAAATGTTTGATTGTATTGTTGCAAAGGGCTTTTGCAGCTTACATGCAGTTCAGATGAAGCCTTATTTGCTAGCTTGACTTGAATATAATAAATTGCGAGGATTTTTATGATAAACCTTACCTACCTTACTTACCTATTAATAGTATGAATGAATGAATTAATGAATGAGAATTCTTTATTGTACACCTTAAACTATGAAACAAATAAATAAAATATAACAAATAATGACAATGTACAATGGGCGGCCTTATCGCTAATGAGCGATCTCTTCTAGGCAACCTTTGGATGGAGAGGAACTCAGTGAAAGAAGGATTGTTCAGGTGTATAATAAAAATAAAATGAATTTAAAGCTGATATAGGCTAAATACATATAATAAAGGGTGTAAAAAGACGTCTACCGAAGCCGATAGGGGTAGGTACAGCATCGCAACACACAACTAAATCCAAAAGGATTTTCCGAAAAAATCATTATGTATATCCGGAGAAAACAGCGTTTGAAAATTACTGTTTTTATACGTAGATTGCCGGATTTTGAGTTTTAATAGTTTTTTTTTTCTTTTATAAATGCAATTCTTAGGTCGGTATGGCCTTATTATGTTGTACTAGTAGTATATAACTAGAAAATAAAATAAAATTACGTAGCTAAGTTAAATTTATTTTTGCGTTTTTTCGCTAAATATGTTCAGAATCATGGTCTGATTGAAACCCCTCAGTTTTCGGTAGCAGTCTTTTTACACCCTGTATATACAATTAACAATTACACTTACAATTATATAATTATATAGTACCTATATTTACTTTCAAATTCTATGTCTCTACATTTTTAAAATAATAGAATACGTAATTAATTTTCTAGCTAAATATTAAAATGGACCGTGAATAAAACCTTGTAACACAATTTAAATTAAAATGTAGAAAGGACTGCTTCTGATCTCAGGCCGTGGGTAATCCCAAGAACAAGCAGGGTCGTTCGTTACGTCAAATGCAATAAGTACACGTAGACTTGATAAGGCATATTAATGCGTAAATACTCTAGTCAGATAGCATATATTTGCAAAATAAGTGGGCAACCAAAGCTCGTAAAAGAGCCCTATTCTCTATTAAAAAAAAAAAAGTTTTTGCTGTCTATGATTATTGATTTGCAATTAGACTACCTAACTCTATGAAAAGAGTTCGTATAAAGATGACGAAGGGGCAGACAGAGAAAATAAAAAAAAATTTAGCAAACCCCTTTTACTTTTTTTTACCATTTTTTTGATATATCATTGCCTTGCCACTTGCCAGGAACGAACCTAAGCATTACAAATTAACAATATTTTAGTGCATAAGATGTACTTATTGTAAATTTGTTTTCCATATAAAAGCTAAGGGTTCATAATGGGTATTTCTCATCATCATCTCCATGCACTTATCCCACTTTTATGTGGGGACGGCACAATAGGTTTTTCTCTTTCATTCCTCTCTGTCAGCCGTCGTCTCAACATTCACTCCTTTCTTTCCCGTATCATCTTTCACACAGTTCATCCATCATTAAACTCGTCATGGTTACGTTCCATCACGTCATGACTATAGGCAATACAGCTTGTGGTCAGTCAACACATACTGCCATACCCTTTATGATTTTGTTCTAAAAGCCCACCGTACGATATTAGTAGAGTCTCAGTATACTCATGGTCGAATAAAATGTGAGGATGAATTTGGTGCTGGGCGAGCCATCTCAAAGAATGTCTCACGCACTGCGTCCAATTGAGTATAGGCTTAGGCCTCTTGACGCTGCACAAAATCATCTACATAGTAAAGATGTGAAGATCTAAGTTTTATTTTATTTTACTAAGCACCAACAGAAAATGTAAGCCAAAATGCGTACGTGCTGAAGCACGTGTAGCCAATGCAAAACTATAAGAATTAACATTAGGTACAAACTTATTTGTTTTATCAGCGTGTTGAGTCACGGCACGCGTCTACTTCGCATGCGGCACACGTTCTTTATAAGTAATACTTACACTGTGTAAAGTGCATCTGGCGTTAGCAGACGATCGCCAAACGATTACCTATTAACCTAGACACAAATGATGGAAATCATCGAAAATCATTTAAATTATACAATTCAACTATTAGGTAAAAAGTACTCATCAACTTTAAACAAAGGCTTAATATATGAATGACATACCTACCTACCCAAGTAGGTATTACAATAAATAAAAAATCCGACACTTGAATCATATCTAAGAACACTCTTCATCATCCTCACTCTATACAAAATAATTTCATCCATTTTGGAGCCACAATTCTCAGATAGGTATCTACCTAAAAGCGTGTCGGGTGTCGAAAAACATGTTTAAAATGTAGGTCACAAGGAAAATAATATGATTTTTATGATGAAGATTTATGTATCTCAGAGTCACAGTAGTAACCTACACTACATAAAGCCCTTTCTCTATTACTCCAAAAAATCGTTAAAAAAGCCAGGGCTTGAACCCACGACCAAACACAGAAAGCAAATTCCCATCAAGTCAAAACAGCTCAAGGCTCAAAAACTTGTAGCATTTGAATAAAACAATGACCTCTGAGTTGATGAATTTTGGCATTCAGCCAAGGTTTGTACGAGTTTTATTAGCTTTCTCTGGATTCACATGAAATTACTCATACTTACAATGATGAAAAATAGGTACCTTTCGATAAGGATCAAAACTGTCGCAACATAAACATTGTTTCGTAGAACCAAGATGTAGACTGTAGACCTTGCACAGGTAGGTACCTACACGACTGAGTATTAGCACAGACAACATAATATTAGGTATGTCTACGTACTGACCTACAAGATTCTTAGTTCTTCTAAATCTTCTAATTTAAGAGATTACATCCTTTCATTCCATTCCAGCCTCCTTGACCTCTATTACAAAACAGGCAATGTAGCATAGAATTTTATCTATGTAGTCCCTTCGATCATTCGAAGGCGCAGACTTTTTCTTCAGTGTTCGAACGGTAGTCCCTATCATTTCTCTGTAATGTAGTCATTACTAGCGCCATCTAGCGTCCAACGTTTCACCCCACGCTTTCATAGTTCTTCGCCTCCTTGGAACATTCGTATGAATCAGCTGGCAATCCCGACACCTAAGTTCCGTATGCGTGACCTCCATACATGATCCTTAACTTTACAAACCATACAATAAGGTAGTACCTACACCTATGGATGGATATTACCCCAGACATTACCCACGCAATAGTTGTCAGATTGTTAATAAGAAATTCAAATTGGAGAATTATGACCATGTTTTTTTTTTTGTCTTGCTTACTGTAGGTATCATATTTGTTCGTTTTTCTAGTTAGATTAGTAATTATAAATAATGAAATCAAGAAAAAGGAGCCATGTCGCCGCGGTTACGTTAGTAGCACTAGATTTGCCATCGTAACTAGTACATATTACCTATATTAATTAAGTTTGCACCATTGGTGGCACTCCGGCTTTAGGAGGGTCGTCTAACCGTTGTGGGTTCGAATCCCGTCGGAATCGAAAATTTTGATAAGACTTATCATTTCATTTTTTTTTTGAGACTGCTTCACAGTTTTTCAACTTTTGCATTCTCATCGTTTTATTTGTAATTTTTGCTCAAGTGTAATTCGTTCTGAATAAACATATTTTTATATTTCTCAATGAAATACCTAAGTGTGGTTTAACACTAAAAAATAAAAAATTATACGTATCTACTTATTATTTTCTCTTTCTTCCAGCTGATTCCGGTGGTAACATCCTGGGTGCAAGCGACTGGAATACGGGGTATTCGTCCACAACCGCGATGTACCCTGCCTACGCTCCCTTGCAGCCGCCTTACTACAAACCTGACTCCACCATACATATCCCAACAGGTAAATGAAATGAAATGACAAAAATAAAATGAAATGATATATTAAAAATAGAAAGAAAGCTTACAGAAAAAAAAACTACTTGGTAAAATATACTTGGTCAAAAAACTATTCCTATTAGCTAAAGTACCTACCCGACAAGATAATAATTACATCGTAGCAAAACGATTAGAGGATTCTGGTACCTATTAGGGCAAAATTTCAAGAACTCTTCAAAAAGACTTATTTCGCGGTGCAGCCTCATTTATGTTGTTTGATTATTGGTTATAAGTATTGCGTATCAGACTCAAGTAAGAGTAGCGTACCTACCTACCTATTGTGATTGGATTTTCGTCTTGCGAGGCTGGGTGCTAAAAAGGTCCATCTTTTCATTTTATTTTACCTACTTACAGAGACCTACACAAACGAAGATTATAGAGGCAAAATGACCCCATGAATCAGTTTATTTTAAAATATTTGTCTGGCGTATGTGATTTAACGAGGATATTCTCAGTGACCGTTTTTGCCCCGTTGTTCTTCCTAATTACCGTATTCAATTGACTTTATTTTCAGTATAATTGCGTCATAAAGCTCATTAGTTTTGATACAAACTTCCTCCATTGATATCCATAACCACGGTAATGGAGCGGTTTACCACATGATAGGAACCGAATGGGAGGATGGTTTCTAAATAAGTAGGTATTTTTTATCGATGTTCGCAATTAAAAGTTGGGTCAAGTTAGGAAAAATTTAGTCAATCGAAAACATTGTAGGTACCTAGATAATTAACCTTAAAATTATACTAAAATCGATATACCTACCTAGGTAGGTAGGTTCTTATAGCAGGTACCTAAGTAGGTACCTACACTACGACGTGAACTTTACGAAATTAACGTTAGTTTTTATTTTCAGTTCCAGTATTAAGTGAAATGCCGCCCCTCGGTCACACGGACTACAGCGGCTTCCAGCCCAGCACGCCCAGCTTCAAGGGCAGCCCTAGCAGCGCCAGCGCTTCCCTCACTGATCTCAACTCGGCAACTCAGCGATACGACCCCAACTACTACAACTGGCCCGCGAACACCTACAACTATTCTAATAATTACCAATACAACAACATAAACAACAATCCCGCCTGCCTTCAATCACACGCGCCCTACATCAACCCAAACCCTCAGATGATCCTGCCAAATCTGTACTCCACAGTCAACCAGAATCAAATACACGTGCATCTGCATAGTTCAGCGGATAAACACAATTTGGAGCAGTTCCCTAGTGAGATCAAAATAAGTGATATAGATGGAGGTATTTCTATAACAACCGATCTCCAAAGCGCGGCGGAGGCCAGCGGGATGGTACAAAACTGTGAGACTAATGAGGACGGCAAAAATGGACTCTACGGCCCCTCAAGTCAAGAAGTTTGGAGGCCCTATTGACACCCAACGCTCAATGTTCCGTTGTACATTTGTGATTTAAGTAAACATTCCATTATCAATATTTGTAAGTATAATTTAATATTTGTAAAAAATAATGTTAAACATTAATAAATTACATAGGTAGATGTTAATTTTATTGTTATTAATATACTACTTATTAAAAACTACGATAAAATACCTACCTACAATGTTTTAATTTCCTTGCTGCGAAAATATTTACTTACCTACTACTTTAAGATGACATCTGTGGCGTAGTGGGCGAAGGCCCGCCTGCGGCGTAGAAGGTTTGCGGGTTCGATCCCTGTAGCGTGACAAATGTTTGTATGATCAACAGAATATTTGTCTCGAGTCTGGGTGTTTTCTACCTACATAAAAGTACCTTTAATTACCACATGTTTTTTTGTGCTCGTTTATATTACGCATACTTATACCGAAACGAAAAATTGATGCTCGGCCGATGGAGGCTATAATAACATAGTAGGTACCTATCACTAATTGATCGCTGCCAAATATTAAGTAAAATAAACTAAACTAGTAAAACTAAAGCTTCCATTATCCATCCATTCATATTTATTATCATCTCACCAACCAAACGGAGAATACGGAAGAGATTGGAATTTGTTTGGAGGTAGAATCGTAACGTTATTTCAGTTATTTGTAATTTTCCCGCTCCTCGCCAAAGAACTTACACACATACATAGAGACAACATACTTCCGGTTTGATGTTGCATTAAGTAAATAAAATTTATAGAGATCGCTCGGGTGCTTAGATAAGTATCTAAGCTCGGGCTATCTCTATGGGGTGGCTTCAAAAATCGGTAGTTTCCGAAAATTTTCGATTCAACCTTCAACTCTACCGGTGCTGCACATCTCTATGGTGCTGCAGTCAAAACAAAAATTACCAATATGGTAGGTTTTCTAAGAAGATATTTGTGAGATTAAAATACATGCCAACCTAGTTTTTTTTTTTTTTTTTTTTTTCATTTACATGAACAAAAAAAGGGCTTTGTCGCTGAACGACTACACCGCCCAATCAGTAACATCTTAGCTTAGTAACTAATTAAAATAAGTAGGTAAATATTTAGAACTAGGTTACAAAAAGAGAAACAAAAAAAAAAAAAAACTAAGACCTTCTAACAAACTTATAAATAAAATATAAAATAACTTAGCATCTTCGGACAAAGGCATCGCTAAAGCGCTATTTAAATGACCAATGTCATAACTATAAAAATATAGTACACCAAACAAATTAAATCTATCCTCAGCATTTCGAAGTAGGTTTTCTAAGAAGATATTTGTGAGATTAAAATACATGCCAACCTAGTTGGTATCCCCATTACTGCTACGTGATAAAATGGCGTCTGTCGATAAAACTTGCTGACCTCGTAAATTAATTTATTGTGTTGTAATTATTAATAATTTCTTCTCAAACTAGTTACGAAGTAAAGCGTTATAAAGTGATAAACTTATCAATACCGTAAGTAATCTGTATAATCTTGTAAAATACATCAAGAACTTCAAAGATGTCAAGCTTGTGTGTGATAACGGCGGACAAATGCAAATGAATTCCGTTCTAGAATTTAATCGAGGTTGTTTGCTTGCAGTCGAGAAGGTGTTCTTTACGTGTTAGCGAGAGTGCAATGTCTGAGGACAGCGAACGGCATGGCGAGCCTGCGAGCGAAGGCGGCGGACCCGATAAGACAGTGCGCGTGTTATTGACCCCGCACCAGATCGACGCTGCTTCTGCCGACTCACTCCGCTCCGCATGGAGAACCCAGGACTTGTACATTGATCACCTTGAAACGTTGAACAAACAGTTGGAAGGTATTTACGAAAGTCACATCGACTTGGTAGCGCACTTACCGGCGTCGCGCCTCGCGTGGTTCGTTACTATTACAATCGACAATGCTTTAACTAAATTAGTGAATACTGTTATGAAAATGTTTACAATGTGATGTTGAAATGTTAGTTTATGTGAAATGAGGTGTATTTAGGTGATCGGAGATATCTGAGGTGAAGAAATAAGGTGTTTGACGGTGCCAGTGGAGTGTTGAGTGCAAGTGCATAATGTTGGCACAAGGCCTAGTGTTATCTTCTGTGCTTCTCGGAGCTGTGTCGGTGTGGTGTGTTCTGTCCTCGACACTTGCCGAGGCTACTGCTGAGTCTGGTCCCAATCCCTTGAAAGTAAATATGTTTTCTTCACTTATTTTGCTGTAATAATAAGATTTTGTTTTTGTTATCCGCTTGTTATAACTTTATTGTATAAATAACTTTACAAGTCGTGTACGAGATAATGTAACTATCATGTTGATTTGTTACTGTTATTCTGTTAGGAGGTGTTTTGACTTCAAAAATGCCGAATCTAATTATAGAGGCTGTTATTTTTTTCACTACTCTCGCCCTACCATGAACAAGTACTCACTATCTATTACTTAGCATACCCATCAACAACAAAACATTTTTTATTTGTGTTATTTTGTTACAGTTTGCCCGACGGTTCTAGGCGTTTGTGAAGTTAGTTGTCTGTGCAGTGACCGCTTTTTCATGCAAAATTGTGTTCTACTCAGACAAACGGCTAACTTCATGAATGCCTAGATCCATTGGAAGAACTGTACCTAAAAGAAGCTGGTCACATGGTTTTTTGCAATGCTGACATGATCATGGTATGGTTCAGTATTGGAAGCCCTGTATTCTATGGTGGTGGTTGTTTCAAATGTTCTTATTCTCAGAACTCTGGTCTACATTTACTTCTTATTTCCATTCTTTGTAAAATGTATATTTTTCTGTATCTAAGTTCTATAAACTATGTTTACTATAATTTGCCTTAATCCAGCAGTGAAGAGTAGCATTTATTGGGATATATTTCAAGAAAACAAGATCTTTGTTCTTCAGGAGACAATAGTTTAATAAAACTATATATCTTGTTATACCTAGAATGAAGACTAAAAATTGTCATAGCCAAGTCAAGACTAAATTAAGAGAAAAAAATAACTACGAGGTTGAGAACAAACCATAGATCATCATGGCTTAGTGCTAAACATTGTTTTTGTGCTTATATTACCTATGACTTGGCTAAACCAATACTATCTTTAGTTTTCACTTGCCTAACCTAACTAGTTTAATTTAGCCATTTTGATCATAATTCAGTTAGATCATTATTTTGCATTTAACTGAATTATGATCATTATAATGCTGTTACAGCATTGAAATGAAATGAATTTTATATATTCATTAGGTCTTATTTAATGTTTTACAATAGTGAAAAAAAGCATGCTAGGGGAAGAATTGACATCCAGTATTCATAATAGAACATAATTGTATCTTCATCTGTTTATAACTAGAATTATGTTATCTTTGGTTGAAACAATGATTTTGTAATAAGTTTAGTCTACCAACCTGTCATAGAAAATAGGTTATTCTTATTTTAGTTAATGGCACAGAATCCAACCAGCTATCACTCACAAACATAAGCAGCTATTTGATTTGGGTTGTTATTTTGTTAACTTTACAGTATTACTCACATATGGGATACAATGGAAACCAATTGTAACCTAGTACTTTTTTGTAAAAACTGCACCTAATTGCCTAATCTTAATAAGTAGCCGATTCTCTCACATGGTACCAACATTTTAATAGCCCAAATGCGTGTGAGTTTTACTGAAATTGGTCAGTCCTGTTAAACACAAACATGCAATCATACTCGCTCTTTCAAACTTATAATTCAAAATACAAAAAAAATACAGAAAGATACTTCATTCTTTCTAAAATCATTATTTTCTCTGCTGTATATTGCTAAAGGATTTAGTTTAGTATATCCCAAATCAATGCTGTTGTAACAATGTAACAATGTTGACTAATAATGTACAAATCAATTGTACTTGGGAGATTTAACAGAATTTAAGTGCCAAATGGCCAAAATTTTCTATTACTGGTTGCTGTTATGTTGGTTTGTCAACATACTTTGATAGACATATATTAATATTACTTCTAGATATAATATTATTGTAATCTAATAAATATTAGTTTATTGAACTGTCATATAAAACCACCACCAAGGAAGCAATGTATAGACCCATATTTTTATATGGATCAAAATAATAATTAAATTATAGTATCTTTAAAAACCATCTTTAGTCAAATTCAAAAGTCAAATGAGGTATTTTTTTTTATGTAGGGGCAACATACTTTTTGTTGTACAATGAATATTTCATGACAATTGTATAGTCAATCTTTAACCACTATTGAGAAACAAGAACAACCATTTCACTTTGATAGTTAACTATAAAATATTTTCAAGAAGTTGAAGAGAGAAAAAGTTACCCAAAACCTAGCCATAAAGTTATTTGCTATTAAAAATAATCCTGCAGTTTTCCACCTTTTAAAAAGATGAACTCGCTAAGTTTTCTTTTAACTTGTGACCATTTTGTTATAGTTAAGGTATTGTCGATTATAATATTGTCGCCTAAAATGTTTGTGCATTTATTTGTTGCAAAATAGCAAATTTGTGGATATTCTTGCAAAGGAACTTGATGACTGACTGTAAATTTTGTATGTGCAGGTAGTCTGGAAAAGACGAAAGAGATAGAGGATAGGATCAAACAGCAATACGCAGAATCACAACACAGAGAGAAAGTTCTAGTCAGGAGGCTTGCTGCTAAAGAGCAAGAAATACAAGATTATGTAGTAAGTTCTCATACTCACAAAACAGAGAGAAGTGTAATTAAAGTACTTGTAGAAACTAACTAAAAACTTTTTCCATTCCAGAGTCAAATAACGGAGCTGAAGTCATCTCACGCGAGCTTGAATGGCCGGCCGACACTTCTAGATCCCGCTGTCAACGTACTCATTCAAAGGCTAAAGCAAGAACTCACATCAACAAAAGCTAGACTAGAGGAGACACAAAACGAACTATCGGCCTGGAAGTTCACTCCAGACTCCAATACAGGGAAGAAACTAATGGCAAAATGCAGGCTGTTACATCAAGAGAACGAGGACCTCGGTCGGATGACGTCCAGTGGACGGATAGCTAAGTTAGAAGGCGACTTAGCATTACAGAAGAGCTTTAGCGAAGAAGTGAAAAAGTCACAGTCAGGTAAACAACCATTCTAAAAATGTATGTTGTAGTTGATTGATAAATATGAAGCTTATAAAGCTTTGTTATTTTCAGAGTTGGATGAGATCCTGCAAGAGCTGGATGAGGATGTGGAGGGCATGCAAAGCACAGTGTTGTTCCTACAGCAGGAGCTACGGGCGACGCATGCGACTGTGAACGGCAACCGGGCGGTCTCGCCGGTGGAGAAGCGCAACTATTCCGGCAGCGAGTGCAGCGAGGCCCCCGCCGGCAAGCGACGCCGCGCCTCCGTCCTCTCGCTGGACTATAACGAGGACGACGAGCCGCTCACTGTCACCAACGGCGATGCCGACTAGCCCAGGACTCCAGTGTTCCGCTACAGAACACGATTCTTTAAACATGAACTAGTGAAACGTATATATTAAGCCGGCCCTACGGTTGACTCGAACCTGTCTAGCATTGTGAGTGATCATGTCTGTGAAACCCTGGTTCGGTGCGATCACTCATCTCGAAACGTGCTTATTTATTAGCGCATAAAGTGTAAGAATCTATGTACTTTCATTAGAAGACAAACATTATAGAGGAATTTTGTGTCATTTCCATTGACAATGAATTGGTGATGATTGTGGCGACGTGAAAATGAGACTAATGAAACATTTGGTAGGAGTATTGTTTGCGTTTTATGCACAACAGTGGACCATGTGATCAGATTTAATAGTGAATCGTTTTTGACATTGTTTTTATACTATAAAATATTAAGACAGACACTCAGTTGACAATTTTATAATTTATTTATGATAAGTGGATTAATTGTGATATATTAGAGAAATCCGATATAATGAGCGATTGACTTTTGTTGCCGAATTTCCTTCATTGTTTGTGGCATTTATTTTAAGTACTTGCCAGAGTTGTTTGTGGAGTGGTTTCTACGCGTGTAGCAATAATATCAACACCAAGCCTAAAGATTTTTATGATTGTCTCATTTTATAATAAATTTATGTGAAATTGTATGTTTCTATTTGAAATTACTATGAATGTATATAGAGTTATGTTAATAAACATATTTCAAGCATCAGCTCAGTTGTATTATTTTGAAAAACAACACTGGCCAGAATAAGTTGTAGGTAGAACTATAAAATGTTTATGAGTGCAATAAAGAAATCAAATTATTATACCATGCCAAGAGTGTTTTGAAACCAAAATGTACTCAGTTACTATAGTTTTCATATTTTTTCATCTAGGTAAAAATCTAATAATAAAATCATGATGCTTCTTACACAGGAAAATATTTATTGAGATCACTATTATAGGTAGAAATTAACTTACTTTGTTTTCATGTAAGTAAGCTATGCACCACAAGTGCAAAATGAGAAGATGAACTCCTATGAAGGTGCACAAGTCTGGCGAACTACACTTCGAGGCTCCAGTGATATTCTGCTCATCAAGAAACTCATTGACAAAGAAGGTGATCTCACATTCTTTTCCCTATCTGTACTCTAGACTCTAGAACTTAGCATAATATTCAATCTTCATTCGGGCTACCTACTCCAAAAAAAAGTTCTAGTCAAATCATTAATTCACATTTCACTCGGATTAGTCGCCTGTTTTTGGAATTTTAATAAATGGCTATCACGCCAAACATGATCGCTACTTTCAATATTTAGACTGACTTATGTCCACCCCTGGCTACCCTTCATATTTGTGAATTAAGAACATCGATCATTTATGATCGAAGATTAAGAATCATAAAGTGGTGTGTCTCTACCAAGAAATTGGTAGGAACTGTTGCGGGCTTGTAATGTTTTTCCTCTAACTGTGCTCGTATAAAAATCTGTCCATTCAACAGAAATATCAGTATGGAACTTGTCTCCAAAACGCGTTGACTTCCTCGTCCAATCTGACGATAAACTGAAAGTGAACCGCATCCTGAATTCTGAAAGCTTGAACCACACTGTCGTGGTGCTAGATGTCCAGAGGAGAGTGGATTCGCAGCACAACGAACCGGTGTTCTGGAATGATAAAACCTTGAGAATGGGTAAGCCATCTAGGTACCTACATACATAGAACATGGATGCGTTTTTTAACAGTCGCGGCTAGAAAAGACTCCAGTTATTTGTCAGGTCACAATCGTAAAATTCAGAAATTTAGAAATGTTCATTTTTGAAAAGCAATTTTCTGAGTAGGGCCAGCCGATATAATAGATGAATTAGGAATTAATTCGTCCTTGTTTAGGTACTTAATTGCACGGTTTTTTCAGGTCATCGATTGAACTGGAACGAATATCCAACATTGGAAATAATTGAGGAGTATTTTGATTACCTGACTGAAAACTTTCCATCCATTTGTGAAGTTGAGACCATTGGTTATACTGCTGAGAATAGAACTATTAAGGTACACTCAGCAAAAAATGTGGTCTACCATACCACCCTACGGTTGAGGTTCATTAAATTTGAACTTCATGAAACAACAGGGTTTATTTTACTATTATAACAGAAAAGTAAACCTTGGCGATAGTTCGATTTCACAGAAACTTGTCAAAAGTGGTAGACCACTTTCTTTGCTGACCGTACCTAAGCATCGATTCTTTAAGGTTACAAGGCTTTAACTTTGGCCCTTTTCTTTGTGATATGCTGTGCCCTAGTGGGCTTCCATGGCGTAAGTTTAACCAACAATTACTAAGTAAGTACCTATTTGAAGTAGTTGCTGGGTTTGGTACCTCTAGGTAGGTATCTCTGTGAAAAGCAGATAGTAGGTACCTACTTTTAATTACTTAGCGGTTATTTTCGGAACGAGTTTTCCCCATCTCATAAGACCAACAGAACTTACACCGTTAAACAATTATTTCTACAAATGCCATATCTGACCTACCTTTTTTTTTTTTTTTTTTTTTTTTTCTCGCTGGGAAAAATGCATTACGCATCCCCTCCGTCGGGGGGCGAGAGGGGTATGTGGGACTCCCGGTATACCCACTAAACGACCCAGCGTCATTCCGGCGTCGCCTGGAATGGAGGGGGTCTGGGAAACCGGCACAGCCTTTACGTCCAGTCCCCCTCTGGCGATCCCCGCCCTTAGGGCGGCCCCGCGTCGTGGTGAGTAGTGCAAGGCGGACGAAGGTGCCCCCGCACCTAGCGTCCGCTACTCACCACCAAAGCTCTTCGCTCCCTTCGTCCACTGCGCACTCTAATGAAAGAGGGCGTGGAGAAGCCTCCAAAACCGGCCGCAGAGGATAGGGAGAGCGGCAACGTAACACCGACACTCCTCTTCCACTGCGGCCCCACCGCCGACGCATCTTACGGTGCGCCACCGTTGGGTCGCGGGAGATAGGGCGAGCGGCAACGAAACACCGACATGCCTCTTCACCCGCGACCCTACCCGCCAGACGCCACCAGGGCGTCCCCGCCTGGGATTCCTATTGGCTTCACCGTGGGCCTCCAAACCACGGTTACTAAGCCCCCCCATCGCGTCAAGATTGGAATCCATCGGGGGGGATATCTGACCTACCTACTACAACTGTCTCACAAATTATCTTCCATCCAATAAAGTGTTCAGCTTCAAACCTCTAGAATCAAGAACAAGTTAATTATTTACGGCAAATATTTTTTTTTATCAACCTATGGTGTCCCACAGCTGGGCAAAGGTCTCCCCCAAAATTTTCCACACATCCCTATCTCTGGCGATCTCCCACCACTCTCTCTCGAACCTGTCGAGATCGTCCCGCAAATATTTACTCAAAATTTTTTTTTTATGCCTGATGTTACCCACGTTGCAAGGCAAAAGTCCTTCCATATCTTCACTTCTTCTGGTCCATACCTATACTTATCTAAAGAATCGACTGTTCTGTTTCCAGATGGTAAAGTTATCGAACGGTAATCCTGAAAACAATGCCATAATGATAACCGCAGGGTTGCACGCTCGAGAATGGATCTCTATCACATCAGCTTTGTATATCCTTGATAGCATCGTCTCAAAGTTCGACCAGCTACCTCGGCACCTAAAGAAAGACTGGTTGGTACCTTCCTAAAACAGTGTCAACTCACGACTGCACCTACTAGAGAACGATAGACATTCTCTCAGATAGGTAATTAAGAAATTCAAGATTAATTACATAAAGGGGTTGTCAGAGGCACCGCGTCCAAATTCCGCACGTAGGTAGGCAGGCACCTACCATAATTCGTACAAGTAAATGGCCATGTCGGGAGTTTTCAAGCCGCTTGAAATCCTCCGTGAAGACTAATTATAAGCCGGCACGAACGATCAAAATCCCGATCCAAAAAAGCTGATACAACGTTCGGCTGTTGTTGTTGATATGAAAGCCTGCATGATCTTTAGGTTACAATATTTGGTGGAAATCGAACTACCTATAGCTACAAAAATCAAATACCATTAGAAGCAAGCTAATGCCATTATCGTCCCACCTTGAATAATCAAACCACTATTATACACTATATATTAAGCACACTGTGTTTATGTAGTCGTGGTTGGCTTAACCTTACTTAATAAATTTTCTATAGTTATGGAATCGAATATCGGTCACTGTGAAGGAAAATATGAGAAACACACATCTTAGGTGACGTTAGTTTAGTTATCCACCTAACTATGGTCAAAATGGTACAAGATGACCTTGCGTAGGCAAGGTCTATATATATATATATAGGTCTATATTTTAAATTTGTAAATACGACTCTATAAGCTATTTGATTCCAGGTTGATAATCCCCCTGCTCAATCCTGACGGGTTTAAATATTCCCAAACACACGACAGGCTCTGGCGTAAAAACCGTCGGGAATTTGGCGACTGCAAAGGTGTTGATATCAACAGGAATTTTGGGTAGGTACCTCATACCTAATTTCAATTTAAAACCGTTGAGGTTATACTTTCAGTAGGTAACAGACTTTTGTATGCAGAGGTGTGGGCTAAAACCACATAGGGGATCCCAGAAGGGGTAAAAATCCACAGAGGGGATCCCAGAAGGGGCAAAACGGCCTCGTGGTCAGGAGGAATAGGACAATGCATTACGCTAACAGGCGAAACGAGGCGATGGTTTGGACCTGGGGGAAGAAGAAAAGAAGGGTGGTCTTTGCCCAGCTGTGGGATCCGACGGGCTGATTAGATTAGATTGTAGGTTGCTAAATCGCTAAGTCATCGCATAGGTACCTACTAACTAGGCTAGACTTACCTGTGGTTATACGATCTTTGGTTCAAGTTCAAGAAGCGAAAATGCCTTAGTGTCAGTAGTACCATTCATGGTTTTATAAGATTATTTCCAGGAAAGATTGGGATATACCCGGGATTACAGTAACTGAGGAGTGCTCCGAAAGTTACTCAGGACCACATCCTTTTTCTGAAGCGGAATCTAAAGCTTTACGAGTAAGCAAGATTGGGTGCTTTTCCACCAGAGATGTTTTATGCTGCGAAGATGTGAAAGCTAGGCTACGAAACCCTCTATTTTCTTAGGCACTACCGCTTGGCTCTAATAGTAGAGTGAAGGGAAATTTTACTTTCCCGTGACACTACTGGTAGTGCTACGGGTAAAAATAAGTACATTTCCAGTGACACTACCATGTTGCCAGTAGTTTCAATGGGAAATATTATTTCCCGTGGCAGGAGTGGACTATCAAATCTCCTTTATTATAAAACTATGCGACCGTTTCCACTAATGCTTAGCTTAGAGAAACAAGTAAGATGTGCTATGAATCCACGCATCCATCCTTAAAAAACATAGCATACTCGTAATAGAACCTGTTTCCACCAGTGCTTATTATTGGTAGATATCAAACGCATCCATAGCAACGTAGCATAGCATATCTTTGGCGGAAAAGCAGCCTAACTAAAGGTAGCCTTTACACATGACAAGATATCTGTGTGCCAAATATTTTTGTTTCTAGGATATTGTAAACAAATCGAAAACAAAATTGAAGGCTTTTATAGATTTGCATTCGTATGGACAGTTGATTCTTTATCCTTGGAGCGCTAGGCCTGGATATATCAATGACAAGAATACACATAGAAATAATGCTGAACAAATGACAAAGGTAAGCTATAAGAATAATTACCTATAGCCCACCTATAGTAAATTCGTTTTGCTTTTTATAATTCAGTTCAACTATTCTAGAAGTTGAATAAAATCACTGTCGGTCACAAAACTAGGAGAATCAAGGCACTTGTACATACTGCTTACAATAACCATTATTTGTCTTCAGGCAATTTACAATACCACTGGCCAAAAGTACAAGCCAGGAGTGACATACCACACTATCTATCCATCATCAGGGGCTGCTATAGACTGGGTCTACTCCTCAGGAGTTCCTCAATCCTTCGCCATGGAAGCTGGAGACGACGGCCTTTATGGATTCTTACTCCCTCCAGAACAAATCGAAAGCATCGGCGAAGAGACACTTGCTGCTACTAAAGAACTAGCAAGAATTATTGATCCTGATTTTTCGCATAGAGTAAGAGAAGGTCCGTGGTTTTAAATAAAACATCTTTTACACAAATAAACTATTTATTTTAAAGCTAAAAGGCACTGCAATTGTGAGCCTTCAATCGGTGGGTTTAAGGCTCTGGGTATTCGCTGGTTGATCAAGATTTATTGTTGGATCAAGGACCTCGTCAAAATTCATTGCTAAATTTAAACCTGAATGAATAGTAGTGCTATTATTATATTAAAATACTAGATAAATCATTTTAGTTTGCAGGTTTATTGTTGTGCTAAAATACCCAGAGCCAAAGCATTAAAACATTGAAATATTGACTAGACACCCTATTATAGGAACTCCAAAACAACTTTACTACTAATTTGTGCGGTTCAAATTCATAATTCTAAACAACCAACAATCACATTGCACTTGCACCGAGGCAGTAGGCACACGAACACTTCAAATCTTACGACTAAATAAATAGCATGGTCCCAATCTCAACAAATAGGTTCGTTCACGGAAAGTACCCAGAAATAGCGAAGGAACTTTCAAATATGAAATCCAATATGTCAGTTAAGAATTTACAACAAACGTCTAGATGGTTGCTACTGATAGTTTCGTGCAAGAAAATCGTTACTCAGGGTTCACCGACAGCACCTAAGCTGCAAAATGTATATTAAACTGCAAGCTAATTTTATAGGCTATCTAGGGTTGAACAACTTTCCGTGATCGTACCATTATAAAAATACATTTCGCATTGTAGGTAAACAAGTAGATATACTTTCAGAATGCACGATTTGAGCTACAAGCTTCTTCCACACGTCGTAAATAATTACAGTCGTATACAGCCCTGACCTGTTAGATTGACGAGCTTCATAAAACACGAAAACTTGCCAACATTGACGCATCTTTTGTGAAATTAATAATAGGATAGACACACGCACTAGCATCATCAAGATCACATTTCAATAATTGGAAAAATAGCGATTGTTCCCCAAAATTGGTTTATGAAAACAAAAATCTCGTATTTTTTACAGAAATACAAACAATGGTCTTAATAGATCTAGCGCTATGTCGTCACATTTACAATACCTTAATCATTGTTATGTTGCTTTTAAAACTAGCGCATATCTTTCTTACTATTACCACTCCTGACACTAGGATTATCCCCTCCCGCATGCATATCTAAATCTCGTATACCGGCTTGAAAGCGCATGAGTTTGTCTTCAGAATTTCTGACGCGTTCCTGAAGGATCTCCACGGATCTATTGAGCATTTTGATCTCCTCTTGAAGAGGATAGATCTGCATGTTCATTTGCATTAACTCTTTCTCGTGGGCCAGTTGTAGAGTGTGAAGCTACAAAAAAAACAGTAGCTATTTGGTGTGCCAAGCATACAGTTAATATAGCTCTGAGGCACTTATTTTTCCTGATTGAGACCAAAATAAACATGACTCATCAGCAGCCCAATGTTATTAAAAAAGGTACTTTTTTTTAAATAAAAGTATTGTTTAGGAAGTATGGTTGAAACAAAATCCAATAAACATTTTTTTTTATAATCTCTTACAAATAGTCCAGTCGTTTGGTAGTTTTACCTGGAAAGTTTTCCTGGAGTTGTGCAATTTGATATTTTTATAGATTTTGGGGTACTTTTTCCGAATTTCAACTTTACCACCTTGTATCTTTGCCGCTCATACCGCCATTTTGGAAAAATGGCGCCCAAAATCAGTTTTTCGGCAATAAAAGAAAATTTCTTCTCATTAAAGTGGATACTTACATGATTAGATATAAAAAGTGGATACTTACATCTTGAATCCGTTTCTTCTTTAGCAAAATAAACTCCTCGTTTGTTCGTTTGAGAGAGTCAAGCAGACTGCTTCTCTCTTGCACAAGACATTCCTTTTGCTGCTTTACCTCGGACAGCTCCGCTTCCATCTCTGTGTTCATCCTTGCAAGAATGTTCTCTGTGGATTTACTCGTTTGCTTTCCTGCTGACTTCTTGTGGGGATTCAGATGGATCAGGACTGAAATAAAATTACTATTGTAAGCGCTCGTTCGCTTATATTTGCTTCAAAACATAATTTAGAAATCTTACCGTCTTTTTCCTTTTGCAAATTACGCAAGTTCTTCCTAAGTTCTTCTGACTCACGGTTGATCTTCGCAATAGATCTTTGCTTGACGGTTAGCTCTGATTGCAACCCCTTTATTGTCGCCACTAAATAACTATCTTCCTTAAGCTTGTTCAATAACAACGCAGAATTCTGTGAAAGTCTGCTCACAGCAGATGAAGCTCTGTCTGGTTTGATAAAAGTTTGGGTTCCTACACTATGTTTTGGTTTAGGCAGGGTTTGGACGGCGATATCAACCAAATTCGTTTTGTTTATTTTATTTTTAAGCTCAGTATTAACTTTGCGATCATCCATTAGTTGCCGCTCTACATCTATAATGTAATTTTCATATTTTGTTTTCATATCTCCAAACTTCTCTTGCAACGTGAGTAATATACCTTGGAAATGAGTTTCTTTGTCTTTAAGTTCTTGTTCTAATCGAGCTATGCGCTGTTCAAGTAATTTCTTTTTGTTGTCATCTACTGTCGACGATTTTGACGCTACTAAAACAAAAAATAAGAATTGTATTATTCTATCATCAGGTACCTACGTACGTACTAGAGATGTGCGCCGATTCCTCCTTGACCGGCGGCGGACGCCGGCTTAAAATCAGTCGGCGGCGGCGGCGTAATCGGCGTAATCGGCGTGGACAGTATAATTATGGGAGAACTCCAAAGGCGTGGAAAGAGAGCTTGGTGGTTCTGTTTTTTAACTCATTCAGTGCCTAGCCCGCTGATCGGCGCGGGCTGAAGTTCTGACTCACATGCCGATCCCGCCGATCGGCGGCATGTATGTATACCAATGTATGGCGGCATGGGGGGGGGAGATTGTACTATCTCGGGAGGCGATGAATGAGTTAAGAAGGGAGATAAAAATTACAGACCCATCGCTCCTGAGCCACGTTTATAAGCTGTTCTCTCGGGTTATTATGAATCGTCTCGCCAAAAGACTAGTTCAAACGAGTTCAAACCACCGGAACAGGCCGGGTTTCGTGGAGGATATGGCACCATAGACCACATTCACACAATGGGTCTCAGCATGAATTTGGATAGACCAAAGGCATGGTCAATGACCGAATTGGTCAAGACCTGTCGCTGTAAATGGTCACCTTCTTGAAGTTTTTCCGCATACCTCGGGCAGATTTTGCAGTTAGGTAGAGACAACTTTGAGAAGGAGGCCAAAAGGAGGATTCAGCTGGGTTGGGCAGCATTTGGAAAACTACGTCGAGTTTTCTAGTCACCCATACCGCAATGTCTTAAAACGAAAGCTTTCAATCAGTCAGTACGTCCTACCTGTCATGACATACGGACACAGTACGGCTAGTCTACCAGTTTAAAGTCACTCAGCGAGCTATAGAACAAGCTATGCTTGGAGTTTTTCTGAAGGATAGAATCCGAAACGAGACTATCCGACATAGAACTAAAGTTAACGACATAGCTCAGAGAGTTAGCAAGCTGAAGTGGTAGTGGTCTGGCCATATCTGCCGAAGAACCGATAACCGCTGGGGTAAACGAGTTCTTGAGTGGCGACCGTGACTCGCCAAACGTAGCGTAGGACGCCCTCCGGCCAGGTGGAGTTACGATCTGCGAAAGGCTGCTGGTAGAAGCTGGATGCGTTGAGCTGAGAACAGAGCTCAATGGCTCTCATTAGGGCAGGCCTATGTCCAGCAGTAGACTGCAACTGCTAGCAACTGCTATAGGCTGATTATGATGAGCGGCTAACTGTTCGCTCCTACTGACTGAACGCCTAACGCCGCGCGGCGCGAACGTAGTGAGCGAGCTGAGTGAGCACAAAAGACACTTCATAAAAAATATATAGGGAGGTGAACATAGAGGCAAATAGTTAACCGCTCACAGTTCGCCTAATGCGTCCACGGCCTAATTCGTCAGAGAAAATCGATTATTTTACAAGTAAAACTTAGTTTGATAGGTATTAAATTGTCATCGATTTTTTGACAATAGATTTTTGCCCTATCATCTCAAAAAAACAACAATATGCAAATTTGTCAGCACCCATGCTATGTAGAATCCATACTAATATTATAAATCTGAAAGTAACTCTGTCTGTCTGTCTGTCTGTCTGTCTGTCTGTCTGTTTGTTACGCTTTCACGCCCAAACGGCTGAACAGATTGAGCTGAAATTTGGCATGGATAAAGATTATACCCCAGGGACGGACATAGGCTACTTTTTTCTTTAAATATTTATAAGGGGGCGTGAAAATAAGGGTTGCAAGTTTGTATGGGGAAAAAAGTTCAGCGACCCTGGGCGAGGTCATAAAGATGATGGGTGACCGCCACTTTTTCTATGTTCTTGCATTGCAGATTTTTTTGTTTTTTTCTCATTTTGCATGGTAAATGATTTTTAAATTAATGATAAACATGTAACATGTATATTTCCACTCATCAATACATCCGAAATTAAGATTTTTTTTTGATATTAAAATACTTTTTCCTTGGCTTTGGTTAGAACGCCGACTGTAACACCCTAGGTCAAAACTGCTTTTTACTTTTTTCTCCTAGGTGGCGTTTCTACTATAGCGGAGGACGAGATACGATCATTTTGAGTTTTGAAAGCTATTGGAGATTTTTGCTTAGACTTTTCGATAATTTTTATAGGTTTTCAAGTACCCTACCTACTTTATGTTATTTTACTGAGAAAGTCGCGGGTACCAACGAGCTAGAAAATAAAATATTTTTCCTTGGCGTTGGTTAGCAACGCCATCTATGTTTTTCATTTTCACAACCAGGTAGCGTTGCGAGGTCAAGAATGCAGATCATTTAGCGTTTTGGAAATTAAAATTTGAAGTACCTACCTACTTAATGATTTTAAAATTAATGATGAGCATGTAGGTAATCATTTATAAATCTACTCATCAATACATCCGAAGTTTCAATTTTTAATATTAAAATTATTAACGCAACTAGATGGCGCTGCTAATTTTGACCGTTTTCTAGATCGCGCTATCGTTGCGTTTTGTCAAGTTGTCAAGTTTACTTTAGCCTGTGCTTTAGCTTATACTTATTTCTTAGGCGTCTCGGCACCTTCAGTGCCCGCCATAGTCCGGTAACACTAAAACGGCCTCATAGGCCATTAGTATTATTAATTGATAGCCATGGGTAACTCAGTTAAAAATCGTGATCTGTAGGTTTCAGGTATATTTAAATCATGATGTATACCTGAATTACAACTCAACAGCTCCAACAGGGCTAAAATAATATAAAAAATCATCACCTACAATATAAAGTTTAAACGGAATAGTAGCCTTTATCGCCATCTATGATTTAACGTAAGTACTAAGTACAGACAAAAAAAAAAAAAAAAAGTACAGAATAAAAGGTTCTATCAACAGTATTGGAGTTTGCTTAATGGTTTAAAAATTATGTCACTTGATGACACTACGTTGCAATATTCAAATAAATACCTTTACCAATCCACATCTTATAGATAAAGTTTCTTTAGTTTATTATTCCAAAATATTTTTCTAGTTGTAAGGGATGGTGTACGGCATCCCTTATATATTGTTTATGGTTTATATAGTTTTTAGCCCTATCGAGAATGGTAATAATTGCTGTTTTAGTCTGTGATCTCCGACATCTCTCGTCTATGGTTGTAATGACAAAGACAGTTCAAGTCAAGCTTTGGTCTTATTTTAATAAACATTAAATTACATTGGCCAGTTTATAAATTACGTTAACATGAATTATTACTACCATTTAATAAAAAAACTAAACGCTTTGCACTAAGATAAATAAAACGGAAGTTGTATTGCAACTTCCGTTTTATTTATTTCGTTTGCCCGGAAGCTACACACAGCGCCATGCAGCACGATAGATGGACGCGGCAGCAGTCGTAAACTCAAACCTGAGTTTCAATAATAGACCTTATTCCTAGGAGTTAAAATCGAAATTACTAATTGATATTAGTCAGTTCTTCAGTCAAATACGTACGTCGTACTTCAGATCAATCAGTCAAACTCAGCTTTTCGATTAAAGACCTTAACAGTATTGAAATAAAACACAATAAAGGTATCGGAGCTTTTGGACTGATGGAGAAGGATGGATTTGATCTGTTAGGGTCTGTTTACGTCATTTTTTCTAATAAAGACTTTAACGCCATTGAAATAAAACACATTTTAATATTGCATGATCTTGAGTTTCGTTAGACTTTAATGACTTTTTGGTTCTGAGCATCGGAAAGACGTAGACGGATTCGATGTACAGGTACTGTTTACGTTACAGATCGGTTTTTTGAATAAAGACTTTATCTTCATTGGAATAAGAAACAATATATTATTGAATTGTCTAGAGTTTTCTTTTACTTGTACGACTTTTTGGTTCGGAGCATTGATTGACTGAAGGATGGAGAAGGACGGATTTGATATATATTATCAGTTTGTCACAGCTTCGCTTTTCAAATAGAGACTTTAGCGCTATTGTAATAAACCACAATACAATATTGTCTTGCCTTGGATTGGGACGGAATTGGATCTGTTGAGCCGAAGTATTTTGCCAAGACTTGAAAGACGTATACCGATTTCGGTTGAGCTGCGAGTTATAAGTACATATCCATCCTTCTACCCACGGCTATTAATTGATCGAAGATTATTAATTAAAGTTTATTAAATAAAGACCGTATTTTTATCAAGGAGAATATAAATAGTTTTTTATTTTTTTAAAACAACTTCTATGGGTGGTGCAAGGCAGTTTCAAAGTCGTAAGATTCGAAAAGAAAGTCTGTGTTAGTGAATGTTTGTTTTGTTGCTACGTGACGACTTAACCGATTGCGATGAAATTTGGAACGTAGATGCTTTAAGTACCTACTTGAATATAGACTTATCTAAATAAAAAAAATCAACCCATATGGATATTTTACAGGGTGTTAAGGTTAGTATGGAAAATTTGATTCCTTGGTCTGATTCACTTCAAACGCAGTGTAAATAAACTTTAGGTGCAGGTGCACTTGAATCCTAATAATGCGCAGACGAAGTTGCGCGGGTCAGCTAGTTGACTATAAGGATCTTGTACATACACAATATTGGCGCCGATTTCACGCCGATAAAATCGTCGGCGGCGGCGGCGTGAGCAAAAACGTCGGCGGCGTGCGCCACGCCGATCGGCGCACACCTCTAGTACGTACTAGGTAGGTTATGAAGTTAAATGTGTTAAGTATCAAATTGTGCTTACCTATCAAGGCAGAAACAGAATCAGGATGTTTTCTTCTTAAAATCATCTCCATTTCTTTAACCTGCCTCTGCAGATCGTGTATCACTACTTCATCTTTTTCATGTTGAGATGCGAGTGATTTTTTATCATTCCTTTCTTTATTCAGTTCAGAAATAAGCATGTGTTCGTTTTCTCTAATAGATTTTAATTCATTGTTTCGATTTTCGTATTCTTTGCCGAGCCTAGTTACAAACTTTTCGCATTCAGCTAGTTTCAATTCAGCTACATGTTTCTGTTCTTTGAATTGATCAAGTCTTTTTCTCAAAAGTTTATTATCTTCGTTCAATTGTACATTTTGCAATTCCAGACCTTTAGCTCTTTCGTTAGTATCTTTGAGTTCTTCAATAAGATTGTCGTGTTTACAACTAGCAGTTTTTTTCGGAGAATTACTCGTAAATTTCAGTTTAACTGACTCTCTTTTCTTAGAATCGATAACACCGGCGGAGAAAGGTCTTGACTTAGGCTTACGTCGTATTTCGTAGTTTTCCTTGCCATTTTGCTTTGCATACTGGTTAGCCTAGAAACACAGTTTTCAAGTTTCAATGTTTAGTGCCTTTGTGATTATTTTGTTAGTACCTTACCTACAATACCGTCAGTAGCTTTCTACGAGTCTACAATACTTAAAAGCTGAAAATACTATAGCGCAACATTTCTGTAAAATCTGAAACTTTTTTTAAAATTGAAAGAAAATCAGACCTTGCCCATTGTTCCACAAAATTTTCCTAACGCTAAAAAAACTTGAAATTCCGAGTCAGATGAGTATTCAGAAAAAGTGATAAGCGATTAGATAAATAGATCGTTAAAAACTTGTTTTCTATACTAAGTTTGTCACCGATGCTATAACTGCAACTGGTGGCAATGACCGGGCATGGCGCCCGAAGACCCACAGCTTGTTATTCTGGTTCAAAAACAAACACATCGACAATTTATTTTTTGCGATGCTGCGAATCGATTAGAGACGATTATTTTTGGGAGATAAAACTTGTTCAGAGTAGGAAACTTTTCTTTTTATGCGTAAAAATTTGGTTCCTGGAATTGCGTTTGAACCATCGAAATGATTGACGCCTACCGAGTAGGTAGTGTACCTACCTAGTACCTACGCCTCACCTCAGTAATGTAATAAAGGAAATTAGGCAGTTTTATACCCACTATTTTACGTCCGTGTGTATTATTAGTTCTAATACTTGTAGTAAATACCTACTAAATACTTAGGTACCTACCTACTTACATAAAATAGGCAAAGGCGTAATGACAGAGGATAAAATTATAAAGTACCCACCAGCTACTGTTTCAGAATACTTAGTACCTATTTATTAAAACAACATGATAAATTAATACTTTAATTATAAATTTATTAATTTATTTTAGCCTGCATCGTCCCACTGCTGGGCAAAGGTCTCTGTCCTCTCCACTTAATAATAATATTAATTATTTAATTACTTTATCAATTTAGAAAAGCCCATTTAATTTTAATAAACCCTGTCAATACCTAGGCAATATTAAAATAGGTAGGTACTTATTACAATATCAAAAGCTTTCTGTTAAGCGAATAGATAAAGATAACTTTAATGCGCCTGTGCGCCACCGATACCACGACAAGAAGCCACTTAAAACTAACATCACTTCTAAGTACCTAATGTAAAATCTGCCGACACAGAGTCCACTTCAGTCTAATAATCTAACATAAGTTATGCAGGTACTTAAATTACCGCACATACGCAGGTATAGAAAATGTAGAGTTCACGCAGGTATTATCGATAAGCTGTAGTCGAGCTTAAAAGGAGCAAACAAGGTGCGCGAGCGCATCAGTGCGGTCACTTGAGGCCGAGGGACCGCTACACAGCCAGTAGCTATGGGGTCATTGACGGGGACAGTCGTGGTGCTCTTGCTTGTGAATGCTGTGCTGGGCACTCCGCTCATCAACGAGTTGCAGCCAGGACAAGGTATTTATTTTGACTATAAGAACCTACGTGCTAAATGGCCAGAGCGTTTCATTGGACCTGTCTCTGATAAATAATCTTAAATGATTAGAAATTATGATTATTATGCCATTACTTTTTTTTATTAAGTAAGTCAATCCCATCAAAACTCACTATATCAATAAGAACTGAAGCTTTAATCAAATTCAAGCATCGTGAGTTATCATAACAGTCAAAACTTAAACATATTTCAAAATTTTCCACACGACCTGTCTCATACCCTAACCCTACCGCGGTCACATCTGTCTCATAAAAATATAATTTTATTGAATTCTTTTAAACAAAGAACCAATACATAGAAATCAGACTCAGTAGACAAAGAAAATCGCTTTAAAGGAAAAAGGAAACAGATCTATTCTTTGTATAAATCAATGACTACCGATACCGTTTTTTAAATTCTTCAAGATGCGAGGCAAAGAGTCGCCTTGGCACGTGTGCAATAAATTATTGAAAGTTTCCGCAATGTTTGAATCATAATCATTTGATAAACTTTCTGCAGAAGCTGAAAGTACCATCGCTAAACCTTCATTTTGCAATTACGATCTACAGTTTTCAATTGCAGCAAAGTTTGGTGGGACAAAAAAGTCTCAAGAGACAATTTCAGATGAGTGAAATTCAAGATGTTACAAGACATTTATAGATTATTCAGATACTTAAAGATAATTCTAATAAAACCTATAAGGATAAAACACAAAACAATACGTTGACATTTCGCCATCGAATCGATCGTCTAAATAATAAATGAGCCACATGAAACCGACATAGTTAAATTATGAAATATTACAATTTAATGTTTAATGTGAGTGGGGGGAGGCCTTTGCCCAGCAGTGGGACACAAATGGCTGATATAATAATAATAATAATGTTCACAAGTTCCTCGAATGAAAAACAAACAGAGAAAGTCATTAAACACGGCGGCAGGAGCACGCGTGTTGCATTCATAGTAGCTGAGGTGATAGGAATAATGAAAACAATGGTGTAAGCATGTCGTAAATCAATTGTTTTTTTTATGTGTCTATGAATCAACGCTAGAGGCTGCTAGAGGTAGGTATCATGAGGAGTCGTTCCGGAAGTCTGTATAGGACGTATAGCTACGTACGAAACATATCAAAATCTAGTTTCAGCCTGCGGCTTTGCTCGTGTGTTATATTTATGTATTTCATTGTATACATGTTTCATTTAGAAAGTGTATTTTGTAGGTATAACCCAATACAATAATGTAGGTACCTACCATTCACACATTGTTGTAAACATTATATCAGTATTCAACTCCATTGCAATGTGACAAATCAAGATAAATCTATGTATGTACCTACCTACTTAGCTATTCAACAGAATGAAAAGTCAAACAAAACTCTGACAATAGTTAGCAGTTAGTGCGTAGGACATTACGAATTCACTGAGCACTTCCTATTTAATTCGAACAAAAGGGAAACTGTAATTTTTCTACTTGCCTACACACCTCACATATCAGCGTAAACATGATCACACATAATCAGTCACGATCATACACTTATAATTGAATTGACTGTCACTAGTATTATCAACAACTTAATTTCATTTGTATAAATACAGAATGGCCAACAAAACACTCGGTGAAACAACCCTACCACGATACCGATGACGCTAAGATAGCAACGGAAGCCACAGAAGAGATATATACGTCAGATCCTGTAGAGGATGTCGAATACTCTACTGAAGATCCAGTTGCGGTTGAAAATCCAGCTGAACCAGCTTCTATTCTCAAAGCAGCTTTACTAGGAAAAGAAGAACCAGAGAAAGTTGATTACTCTGGTGCTCAACTTTGGAAAGTTTCGACTGAAAAGACTAGTGTCAGAGCGACTCTTCTGAGACTGCGACGAAGAAATTGTAAGGGTTTTTCCTATTTGATTCATTATTGTCTAAAGAAAGAAAATTCAAGTGCGTTTATTTTTTAGTAATTTCAACATGGGGAGGTAACAACTCAACAATAGATGTGCTTATCAAATCTGATGCCATCTCAAACGTCACGCGAATCTTCAAACGAGACAACATCTCTTTCGATGTAATCATTGAAGATCTGCAGAAGAGGATCAATGAAGAAAACCCTCCTTTAGATGACAATGAATTGGAGCTCCAAGATAGGCGAGGTACGTGATTTACAAAATGTTATAATTCGGTTTTCGATAATTATATTCAAAAATCCATGGGCGTAATACATTTTGTTGCAGCGAGAGCTTACAATTTTTGGCGTTACAGGGGGTCTCATCGCCGAATAGGTTACATAGGTGCCTACATGGGCTACAATTCCCTTGACATACCCATGGAATATTGGCCCAACGCTAATTGGGGTTCGTTGTTGATATTCGGCACCGAATCTGTATTTGCACCTAAAAGTTTTTAACATTCAAGTCAAGAACTAGAATCCAATGTTTTTCTTGGTTTTGGTTTTCTGTGTCGAATATGCTTAAAACATCACGGATTTTAGAGAATGTCGGATTAACATGTACGTGTTTAAAATTGTAACTAACTTTATAGATTTTAGGCGTGTTTGGAGTTTACAAATTCGTCACTAATCTGGTTTTAGAATCTGGGTCGAAGAAATTACAGTTACGAATAATTCAAATTGTAATTTGGCAGGTCACCGTATGACATGGAAACAGTACCACAGACTGGAAGACATTCACGGTTTCATGGACTATTTGGCCAAAACCTATCCGTCTATAGTCAGTGTGAAGTCTATTGGAAAGTCTTATGAAGGGCGAGACCTGAAGGTAAAGTATTTAGGTACTTTAAAACCTGAATTTACATCATATTTTAAGATCTTTGTCAAAGTTCTTTTTATCTCTCAGGTTTTAAGGATATCAAATGGACAACCAAGAAACAAAGCAATTTTCATTGACGGAGGCATCCACGCTCGCGAGTGGATCAGTCCCGCTACAGTAACTTATTTCATCAACCAATTTGCCGAAAACTTCGATGTCGAGTCTGATGATATTAAGAGTATTGACTGGTGAGAAATATAAAATAATTTGTATAAATTGTTCTTTAGAGACAAGATGCAAATAGCTTTTCAGCAGTAAGATATTTTTTCGAAGTTTTTCGAGAGAAGAAGAATTTTTCAGTCGAAGAAAAGGCCTGAGGTAAACTACAGTTTTCTTTTATATTTTAGGTATTTCCTGCCAGTAGTGAATCCCGATGGTTATGAATTCACACACACCACCGACCGTCTGTGGCGGAAAAACAGAAAACCAGGCTACACTCCGCGTTGTATGGGCGCTGATCTTAACAGGAACTTTGGGTGAGTCTCATTACATCTTCCCGGTGCTTTTTGGGTTGGGTGCAATTTACACTGTTTAGAAAACACGAGAAATTGTTAGGTAGATACCTACTTCAATAATCTTAATCTCTAAGTTTCGGATGTAGGTAGTTTAGGTACAATAGATGTGGAGGTTGGAGATAATCTTGTTGATCTTTACATATTTTATAGAATCGCAACTCTTTGAGCCACGTACATAATGTTACTATCGGCGTTTCAAAAATGATTCTTTTTCAGATATCGGTGGGGTGGCAAAGGAGCTTCAAACAATCCATGCAGCGAAATTTACAGAGGCGCCCGGGCATTTTCTGAACCAGAAACGAAGGCTATGTCTGTACGTACTTAGATGCTGATTGAGTATCTAGATGAATAAGAGTGTTATTCGAATTGTAGCAAAAAATTGCGCTGAAGATCTTACAAGAAAAAAGCTTCATTTAGTAGAGGGATTTTGATAGAATGACCTTTTGAGAGAAAAACCTTTTGATTTTACAATGCCAAAGAAAGAGGTGGGTTAGAAATTGAATGAAATGAATGGCTTATTAAGAAGTAGTGATCATGTTTTCCTTTTTTCTAGGATTTCATAAAACAGAATGCTGCAAACTTCACAGCGTACCTCACATACCACAGCTATGGTCAATACCTACTGTATCCTTGGGGATACGACAACGCACTGCCTCCAGATCATCAACAATTGGACCTAGTTGGCAATAGGATTGCTGAGGTACCTAACCAAACCAATAATTGACTTCATAAGCTATTTAAATGATGCTTCTCATTACGACATATGTATGTGTGTTCTATCCTGTTTGATATGAGAAGTCAATTCATTATGAAATGAGATAACTTTTCAAAACATGATTTATTGTATAAAATAAAAAAAATGTTTTACAGGCAATCAAACAAGCTGGAGGATCGGAATACAGTGTTGGATCGTCCAGTGGTCTGCTCTACCCAGCTGCAGGAGGCTCTGATGACTGGGCCAAAGGAGAAGGCATAAAATACACATATACTATTGAACTGAGCGACACTGGCCGATATGGCTTTGTCCTACCTACAAGCTTCATTGAGCCCGTAGCAAGAGAATCTATGGCCGGTTTAAGGGTTTTGGCGAAAACTGTCCGTTCTGACTTCTAAGTGATTTTTAACAAATTAGAATATGAATTAACTTATTCATTAGTGTAAGACTGCCCAGTGTGTAAATAAATTAAGTTAAATTAAGGTTCTTTTTATAGAATAAGAATGAAAAAAATATATAAAAAGTATTTTTTGTTTTTTTTACTCAGTAAAAAGGCAAAGTAAAAAGCAATTTTACTTGATATAACCAGTTAGATCACTTGAAATAATAATTGTCCAAAATCTAGGTGATTCTACTCTATTATTTCGCAACCAATATGGTGAAGAATCAGCAGAAATCGAAAAGTGTTTAGCTATCCTTCTATATCCTCATAAAATGTACATTTTCATGTTTAAAACATACCTTAACATTGCTAGTGGCCTTGTTGTCTCCAAGTTCATTTTCCGCCTTAGTTACTTTAATTTCCGGTATAACAGCCGTATTTTCTGGAGCGAAACTTGGAACAGGATTAACTTTTGTAGCTCCTGGACTACTTTTCAGAAGATTTTCAGTCTCGAGTGCAATGTACTCTGCTCTTTTCAAAATCAGTTCTACATCTTCAACATCATCGGCAATCTCATTATCCTTACTGTTAGAAGACGAAAGCTTATTGATCTCATTAAAAATTTGTTTAATTTCATCGTCACTATCCTTGTAAGCTTCACAGACTTTTTCAAAGCTGAGAAATTCTCTCGTAGAAACGCTGTTTTCATTGGACCCTATTTCTAGGTGATTATGGTTAAGGACCATACTCTGCGCCATATTTATTGAATGTAAACGCAATTTAATCCACGAAACTTTTCTAGTTGCTAATTATTAACACTAACTTTATAAAGTGTTTGTAAAATAGAAATCTGCACATTTTCATATGTATGAAAAGTACGAAACGACGAATGAAACCAATCAATCAAACTGGTTGCCTAGCAACGTCTTTCTTTGAAGTTTGACAACTTGACAAGCACAAGTCTTGCTACTAGAGTTGTAATTTTTTGGAAAATAGCCGATTTTTTTGTTATTGATGTAGAATAAATCTGTGAAATATAGAAACCCAAAAATAAAAGTTTAATTTAATATATATATTTTTTTTATTTACATGAACAAAAAAAAGGGCTTTGTCGCTGAGCGACTACACCGCCCAATCAGTAACATCTTAGCTTAGTAACTAATTAAAATAAGTAGGTAAATATTTACAACTAGGTTACAAAAAGAGAAACAAAAAAAAAAAAAAACTAAGACCTTCTAACAAACTTATTAAATAAAATATAAAATAACTTAGCATCTTCGGACAAAGGCATCGCTAAAGCGCTATTTAAATGACCAATGTCATAACTATAAAAATATAGTACACCAAACAAATTAAATCTATCCTCAGCATTCCGAACACATTCCATCAACACATGCTGTACTAATTTAATCTTATTTGACTAAAATAAATTGATCGGTTAATCATTTATTTAGATGATGCTGTGTGAAAATGTCCAGCTTTATTTATTTATTTATTTAAAAAAAACTTGGTAGAAATTGATTATGTTACTCTGGCAGCACTTTTTTGACAAATGTCATTTCTATCTGACACTGACTGTCGAGCGAGTGTCTGACTTCTTGCCATTGTTGTTGTTGTCAGAAGGTTGTTTTATGTATTTTTCAGAAATAATTACAAAGTGAATTTGTTTGTATGGTATTACGAAACATTGCATTGACTAAATTTCAACATGTCTGTGCCTCCACAAGCGTTTGTGAACAAAAATAAGAAACATTTCCTTGGAATTCCAGCTCCACTAGGTTATGTAGCTGGTGTAGGCAGAGGGTAAGTTTTGTTTAGAAAGAATAATTTACTAATAACATGCCTGAAATGTATTTAATTCTGTTAATATTCTTTCAGAGCAACTGGGTTCACCACAAGATCTGATATTGGACCCGCGAGAGACGCAAACGATGTATCGTAAGTAACCTAAAGTATGAAAACTATGAAAAGGTTTACATACAAGATTAAAATCATTTGATCAATAATCTATAATGAATTAGATTATATTCAAATCAGAGTAAAAAATATAGCAAACAAGGAAAATCTAATGACTTTGTTAAATGCAATGTAATTCCAGAGATGACCGTCATGCACCTCCGGCTGCAAAACGCAAGAAAAACGAAGAGGAGGATGATGATGAGGATTTGAATGACTCCAACTATGATGAGTTTTCAGGCTACAGTGGTTCCTTGTTCTCCAAGGTAAGTCTCATTGTCTTGTTCTTATTATTGTGTCACCAGTTCTTTCAAACCAGTGTGGTGATAGGATTTTAAGTGCTCCTCAGAGAGGCTCCTTTCGTGCACTTGACACATTGGTTCCCTCACGATGTCTTTCTTCACCGTTTGAGAGTAATGGCATAGTGCACATAAATTTTTCAGCAGAAAAACTCATTGATGCACGACCAGGATTGAACCCACGACCTTACAATCGGAAGAGCGGGGCAACTACCACCAGTGCTTGTGCATTGTGTCAAAAAGGTGAAGACTTACACTACTTAATATCTGGGTACTTTCAACGGAAAACTATGAAGTTATTAATATTATTATGAGCCCATGTGCCCAAAAAGTTTCCCTTCATTTCTTCCACTCTTCTCTATTCACAATAGAGCTAATAAATGTGGTCCAATGTGGAGAGTGAGAGTCAAGTTTGTCTCTAACCAAAAGTCTCATGAAAACTTCTAACCAAAAATTTAATAATGCTATTTGTTAAGTTTATTATGTATGTATTATCTGTTTTTAATGTTTTACATTTTGGCTAAAGACCAAATAACTCTTCTTTATTTGAATGCAAGCCACTGATAAATAATATGTCACTAAAAAGCTAATTAAAGTTGAACCCTAAACCTAATGATAATTTTTGTTCAGGGATGATATTATCTAAAATTTTTTTTCACTAGACTATGAAGTGAATATTTTTACAGGATCCTTACGACAAAGATGATGCAGAAGCTGACGCCATATATGAGTCGATTGATAAAAGGATGGACGAGAAGAGGAAAGAGTACAGAGAAAAGAGACTTAAAGAAGATTTGGAGAGATACCGACAGGAAAGGTAATAACAATAACTTGTAATGATGAATATTTTTTTTAAATAAATTGTAGCCTATAATAGTGTAATTTAAATTTGCTTTGAATACAAAGTAAATGTTGCCAGTACGTAAATAAAAATAATTTTTTTCAAAGGCAGTGGTTGCATCAATGTTCGTATTAGCACTTATAAAATCTTGTACTATTGCTTAGAAACTTCTGCTTTCAATTACAATTTTGCAATTAACATCTTAATTCCAGGCCCAAAATCCAACAACAGTTTTCCGATCTTAAACGAGAACTAAAAACAGTATCTGAAGATGAATGGTCAGCGATACCCGAAGTTGGTGACGCGCGTAACCGCAAACAGAGGAACCCTCGTGCAGAGAAGTTCACACCACTACCCGACAGTGTTCTATCCAGGAACTTGGGAGGAGAGTCATCGGCTTCTATTGATCCTGGGAGTGGACTGGCTTCCATGATGCCAGGAGTTATGACTCCGGGCATGCTCACGCCTTCGGGTATTGTTATTTAAGCGTATTCGTGTCATATGTCATTTTAACTCGAAATGGCGTGTATATTTTATTTCCAAAAGCTAAGGAAATAAAATACACACGCCATTTTAAGTTCAAAGTAATCTTTATTTAAGTAACCACAAATCACAAGTACAAAACTATTATTGAATCAGCTGTCAAATTCATAACAAAATAATAACCAGGGGGCAGTACACCAAAGTTTACCTAAGTAATCGAGAATCTAAAGGAATGGGCTGAGCTAACTTGGTTGGTGGTGTCTAGATTTAAATCAAAATCCTTTAGTAATGTAATTTTTCAGGTGATCTCGACTTACGAAAGATTGGTCAAGCCAGAAACACCCTCATGACTGTCAAGCTCTCCCAAGTGTCAGACTCTGTCACCGGACAAACAGTTGTTGACCCTAAGGGCTACTTGACAGATCTACAGTCCATGATACCGACGTATGGAGGCGATATCAATGATATTAAGAAGGCTAGATTGCTTTTAAAGTCAGTGAGGGAAACTAATCCGAACCATCCACCCGCTTGGATTGCCAGTGCTAGGTTGGAGGAGGTGACAGGTAAGGCACTACTTATTTTTAGTTTTTGAAACCGAACTGTAAGATCAATACAAATTGTCTGGTTTTAGGCGGTGATAGGTACTATATATTATTATTTTTCAAACCAATTCAAAAATATCAAAAAAATTGTCTGTTGGTTTGTGTCAATGTGGAGAGTACTCATTTCTGTCTATTGAAAGAGAAAGGCTAGTTTAAAAAGTCTTATGTATTTGAAACCAAGTAATTCTATGTTCAGCTTTATATTTGATTATGCACCTAAACATTAGAATTTGAAAGAAAGATAACCTATTCAACAAGCATTTAATTCGTTGTTTTACTATAAGTATCACATTATCAATACAGGCAAAGTGCAATCGGCTCGCAACCTTATAATGAAAGGCTGCGAAGTAAACCCGAGCAGTGAGGAACTATGGCTGGAAGCGGCGCGGCTCCAACCGGCCGACACCGCGCGAGCCGTCATAGCGCACGCGGCGAGAAACCTGCCGCATAGCGTGAGGATATGGGCCAAGGCGGCTGACCTCGAACAGGAGACCAAGGTACACTCCTATCAAGGTACAGAGTGCAGTTGGCACGGAACTTGGTAATAGTTAAAGGGGATAAATGAAGATCTTCAAAGGATCTGGAATACATAATAATATCTGAGAGAATGTCTACGTTGGGGTTACAGTCGTGATCCTGTCTTGTTATTTTATAAATCTACGGTTTCGACAATACAAAGCACGTTATAATATTCATGTTTTTCCACAGGCGAAACGTCGAGTCTTCCGGAAAGCACTAGAACATATCCCCAACTCGGTCCGCCTTTGGAAGGCAGCTGTCGAACTTGAAAATCCTGAAGATGCCCGCATTTTACTATCACGTGCAGTCGAATGCTGCCCCACTAGTGTTGAGCTTTGGCTAGCTTTGGCTAGACTGGAGAGTTATGAGAATGCACGGAAGGTACTCAATAAGGCGAGAGAGAATATACCTACAGATAGACAGATTTGGGTCACAGCTGCTAAATTGGAAGAAGCTCATGGTAATTACTTAAAAATGTGACGTTAAAGCTTTCAAGGCGATTAAAATCATCAGTAGGTAAGATACCTAACAGAATATAATTTTCAGGCAACACACACATGGTAGAGAAGATAATAGATCGTGCGATCACGTCACTCAGTGCAAACGGGGTTGAAATCAACAGGGAGCACTGGTTCAAAGAGGCGATGGAGGCTGAGAAGTCGGGCGGCGTTGCGACTGCTCAGGTAGATAGAGGCAACACAGAATCTAAACATTAACTTGTAGATTAAGTACTAGTGTAGTTTTTGTTTTTAAGTTTAGAACGATTTTATTTTTGTTAAATTTAAATTTTAGTTTTATAACGCCTGTCATACGATTAAATAAATAAATTATAATTAAACCTCAGCATATTATGCTAAGTTTCGAGAGTACATCGGCGGTCTTATCGCTCGATGCGATTTCTTCCAGACAACCGTAAAAGTCAGCAGTCTTATCGCTCGAGGTAAAGTATTCGAGAGGGCCCGCGGGTAAAACAGCGGAGCGCAGCTAGTTTTAAATATCGTGAAATTACGAAAGTTTTTGAGTGCGCAAGCATATTTGTTATATTCAGACGTGAGTTAAGCGTGATAGCTTGGCCATTGTCGATTATTAGGTTATATTAGGTTAAGCAGATTTTTTTTTGCAGGTTATAATTCGTTCTGTCATCGGTCACGGCATCGATTACGAAGATCAGAAGCACACATGGATGGAAGACGCTGAAGCTGTAAGTATTAAGCAATTTTCATAACGAAGCATGCCGAGTATCTTTTGAGCCATAATAGAAAAAATGGCCCTATACTGGGCCTGGCCTGACACGCATTTAGTTAATCGAAATAAAAGGGAATTGAGTACCCGTAAGGAGACTCAATTCCCACAGTCCAAAGAGATAGTTCAAGCAGTTTTACTACAAAAAATATAAACCGTGTTTAGCGAAGCACTGACAAAACTATCTCTAGAAAAACGATCTTTAAATACTCGTTCTTAGAACGCTTTTTCAACCGACTTCAAAAAAGGAGGAGGTTCTCAATTCGTCTGTATGTTGTTTTTTTTTTTTTGTATCTTGTTACGCAATTGTTCCGCCATTTGTTGACCGATTTGCAAAATTCTTTTTTTGTTTGAAAGGGTATACTCCAGAGGTGGTCTCATATTAATTTTATTCCTGAGGGATTGATAGTTTCCCCGTAAGACTCTAAACACCTTCCCTCCTAGCCATGTCACAAATAGAAATCGAATCGACAGCTTGACGCCCTGAGTCACACCGCGTTTCGAGTGAAACATTGAAGTTGGTTTTCTTTTTAGTATTAAAACGTAATTATTGTGGTAACTGTTTTGTTTTGACATGTGTCAACATGGCGCTCAACAGGTGCTTATCTTTTTGTAGTAAGACCAAAGTTATTTTTTTACATTACAGTGTGCAAACGAAGGCGCGTACGTTTGCGCTCGCGCTATATACGGCTACGCGCTATCCGTGTTCCCATCTAAGAAGTCGATTTGGCTTCGTGCGGCGTATCTTGAGAAACAGCACGGGACTCGGGCGAGTTTAGAGGCGTTACTGCAACGGGCCGTCGCGCATTGTCCGAAAAGCGAAGTGCTTTGGCTAATGGGAGCTAAATCTAAATGGCTTGCAGGTAATAAAATAAAAATAAATAAATAAATGTCGTAGTTATGATATCACACTTTCAAAGCTGTGTACAGTTCACCCAACGGATCTAGGCATTCGTGAAGTTCTCTTTTTCATACAAAATTGTGTTCTGCGCAGAGAAACGGCTAACTTCACGAATGCATAGATACGTTGGGCGAACTGTAAATAGACATGATAATTGATAATGTCAAACAAACTATTGACTAGACACTAACAAATTAATTCATTTTTATATTATGTAAAAAGTAAAAGGTTTAGAGATGTTATCAACATGATGACTCGGTAGCCAGTAGCCACCAGCCTCGCTTAGCCAATTGAGCTACCTGGCAATCTATTTTGAAGCTAGGACCGACAATTGAATGTGCCCTCCGTAGCATAATTTAGTTGTACCGTACAACTAAATTATGCTACGGAGGGCACATTCAATTGTCGGTCCTGGCTTAAAATGGTTAAGCCATACGACTCCCTAAAAACTCTGTTAAAGTAGGCTAATACGAACTTTTTTTCTATTTTAGGCGACGTACCAGCAGCTAGAGGCATCCTCACACTAGCTTTCCAGGCGAATCCGAACTCGGAAGAGATCTGGCTCGCAGCTGTCAAACTCGAGAGCGAGAACAAAGAGTACGATAGAGCGAGACGGCTGCTGTCGCGCGCACGTGCCTCTGCTCCCACGCCTAGGGTAAGAACACTACATTTATTATACCTACCTACATTTTTGCCCGCGAATTAAAAAGTTTGAAAGCTTATTGCTACATAGAACACTATCGAAGAGCTATATGAATGAACTTACTTTGTCACGTATGGAATGCTAACTTCTGCACATTCTTCTTCAGACAGATATCTAAGGTGGTAGCTAGAGGCAAAATAAAAAAATATTCAATGGTTCTGGAATACCTACATTAAAAAGCTGAAAGTAAGTATGTCTACCGTGACTTGGGGATACAGTCGTGATTTTTTTTTTGTGACAATCCTCATATGCATTAGCTAAGCATGATTCAAAAACTACATGATTATGACAGTAACCCCGATATCAAAGTTTGTTACTATGTATTATTTTTCATAGGTTATGATAAAATCAGCGAAACTAGAATGGGCGCTGAACAATATGGACGTAGCTTTGAACTTACTGGAAGAGGCAATCAAAGTGTTCGGTGACTATCCCAAACTGCACATGATGAAAGGACAAATCGAGGAGCAAATGGGCAAGAACGATGACGCGCATAACACTTATACACAAGGGGTAAGGTCTATTTTTGCATGACTATGTCAAATATGTTGAAATGAATGTGGTTTGAGAGATTTTATAGAAATTATTTTTGTCTTGAAACTTGCGGGTAATATGTAGCCTTTACACAGCGCAGCTGTATTATAGGTGTATTCAATTAGCTGTAGACTAAAGAAAAGATTGTGAAAGATGATTGAGTAAAAGAGAAAGAAAAAAGAAAGAAAGAAAATATTGTTTATTTTGCAGCATACCAGTAAATAGGTAGGTACACAGAGTTGATAAAATTAAAAGGAAATGTTGATAAACGGGCGATAACTCCGCATATAAATAGTGCTGGAAACACACCTAACATGTTAGTTTATTATTTTAGTTAAAGAAATGCGCGCAATGCATTCCAATGTGGATCTTATTGTCGCGACTGGAAGAGAAACTCAAACACATCACTAAAGCGAGGTCGGTGCTGGAGAAAGCGAGACTAAGGAATCCAAAGACGGCTGAACTATGGTAAGTAAACTGGGGTAAATTTTATTAATTCATTTTAGATATTTTCTTATATTTAGGTTGTGCATAATTTAAAAGATTGCATTGGTGGAGGTGATGGAAGTTGCATCATTGCATACAATGATAATTTTTATCCAACTATTTTCATAATAAATTTCAGTTTGTAACAAACACAAACATACCGACAAACTTTTGCATTTATTTATAACATTAGTTTAAATTTGCCTTTGAGTAACTTCGGGGGGTCAATTTTGGAAACAAAAAAAATATGGGGATGATATTAGTAGTTTTTCAATTATTTCCCATATCTCTGATATCACGAATAAGCCATTACACTATTTATAGTCTTGTCTATCTTCAGAAGTATTATTAAAAATATAATTCCACAGGCTAGAAAGCGTAAGACTAGAGAGGCGGAACGGAAGCATCGACATAGCTAACTCGGTGATGGCGAAGGCGCTACAAGAATGTCCCACCGCGGGCAGACTGTGGGCCGAGGCGATATTCATGGAGTCACGCCCGCAGAGGAAGACTAAAAGCGTAAGTAGCTTTATGGGGTTAAAATCGCGGAATCGCGAAAAGGTCACGACGTAAAACCGTCTCGCAGAATGAGCTTTATTTCCTTAGATTAGGGTTGAATATTGTACCATATTTTATCATTGAAGGGAGTAACTGATTACAAACTTAGGGATAAAGGCCAGGCTATGTATTTCTTATCATATAGATATGTGAAACTAGCGACTTTGCTATTCCAGATCAATATATATAATGTCAATCTAAGTTCCATCTAAAAAATGAGCATGTATCAAATATGTATTTGGATTTGCCTCTGAGTATCCCCTTAGAAATCTTCAAAATATCCAAAATACTAACATAAACATAGATCTGAGAGAATGTATACCGCGCCTTATCCCCAAGGCGCGGTATACATTCTCTCAGATCTAGATCAGTAGTGCTGATGTTTTTTTTAATGGTTTTGACAGGTTGACGCATTGAAAAAGTGCGAACACGATGCTCACGTGCTGCTGGCTGTGTCACAACTCTTCTGGTCCGAGAGGAAACTCAACAAGTGCAGAGAATGGTTCAACAGAACGGTAAGCGTAATGTATCAATGACAGATAGACGACTATACTAAGCCAAATTGGTCATGGAATTTTTGTATACATTGGACTGACAGTTCTATCACTTGACAGCAGAAATTAACCAATGAGGAACAAGACGTCAAAACGGAAATTCCTTAGGGTTGTCATTTTTTATAAAAAGATGAAAACTCTGCGATTAATATTTTCTCAATCTCAATCATACAATCATTAATCCTATGGGAATCGAACCCAAAACCTTATGCGTCGCAACCGTTGTTCCTTCCACTTCGATCGTATCTGATACGTGTCATCATCTTCCTGCCCTTTTCCCACATTATGTGGGGTCGGCACCACGTGTGTTCTTCTTCCATTCTCCTCTATCAGCCGTCATCTCAACACTCACTCCTTTCTTACTCATCTCCTTTACATTTTTTTTTTTTTTTACATACTCCTTTACACAATCCATCCATCTTTTCTTTGGCCTACCTCTACTCGTAAATCCATCAACATTCATACCAAGCACTCTCCTAGTTACATGACCTTCTTCTCTTCTCATTACATGCCCATACCATGCTAGCCTGTTGCTCCTCATCTTTTCATTCACTGGCGCCACTTTCACACTTCCTCTTATGTACTCATTCCTTACTCTGTCCATTCGTATCTGATACGTGTAACATAATAATATGAATGACCCGCAACCTTCTGCGTCGCAAAACAATCAAACAATTCCATAACAAACGTGTCAAATGTAAATCTATCTTATAATCGCATATCTATACATAAATAATATATATTATTTATTTATTTATTTCATAATGTCCAGATGAATGGAGGGAGTGGGGGGAGGCCTTTGCCCAGCAGTGGGACATTGAGGGCTAATATAATATAAATAATGCTGGACATTTTCACACAGCATCATTTAGCCCCAAACTAAGCAAAGCTTGTACTATGGGAACTTATATACTTTTCGTTTGTAAATACATACAAATTGTACATAGAAACACCCAGACCCGAGACAAATACCTGTAGGTCATACAAACATTTGTCCCGCGGCGGGGATCGAACCCGCAACCTTCTGCGTCGCAGGCAGACCTTCGCCCGCTGCGCCACAGAGGTCGTCGTATATAATAATAATAATTTATTTATTTATCTTACAGGTCAAAATCGATCCAGACCTAGGTGACGCTTGGGCATATTTCTACAAGTTCGAACTCATCCACGGCACTGAAGCTCAACAAGAGGACGTCAAAACTCGTTGCAAAGCCGCTGAGCCACACCATGGTGAGAACTGGTGTAAAGTCTCCAAGGAAATAGCCAACTGGTGTTTCAATACCGAACAGATATTGCTGCTCGTAGCTAAGAACTTAGAAGTACCGACGTGAATGTGAGTTTAGTTTAAGTTTAAATTATAATGTAAAATCTAATCTATACTGTTTTTGAATGGCTAACTGGATACCTCTACTAAAAAACTATTTTTTTTATACCTAATTGAAATGTAAGTATTGGAATCATTTTCAAGTAAAAGTTATCATACTTTTTTTTTTAAATTAACCCATACCTACTTTCCTACTGCTGGGCAAAGGTCTTATTAAGTAATCATACTTATTCAAATTAAAATGTCTCTCACTTAATATTGCGTTGCGTAAAATGTGAACTACATTTCATTAGATTTTTATTTATTGATAAATGCTATTTCTGTTGGCTACAAAGCACAAATCTAAAATTACTCGTATAAAGTCACTCATACAATTTATAAAGGTTAGATCACGATTATCTCTTTATGTAAGTGAAACAACAAATACAGACCCGAGCTATAAACACCTTTTATAAAACTTCTAAAAATACACGTTTGTGTTGTTATAAACGCATTGGCGATATGCCAGGGGCGTGCGCGCGTGCGCTAAATAACCACGAATTTTTCACCTCTCTCCTCCCAAAACGAACGCAGCCGGACTGCGATGCTCAAATAAAATAGTGAATTTAAAGTGAAAGTGGTATAGTGATTTGAAAAGTGAAAATGTCGCCGAGAATCCCAGTGCCGCCGTTACAAGAAACCACACTATCCTTAGTAGCTAGACAACTAATACACGCGCTGTCTCAGCTAACGTCCGAAGAAGATGCAGCGTTCTCGTTCGCAATGGTATCTTCTTACTACGAGAGTATGGGAGCGACAAACGATATATTTCAAGATCTCATGAACCTAATACTCAGCTCAGACTATCTAGATCCCTCAGTTAGATTCTACACAATGAAATTACTGCTCAAGGAAAACGTTAAAAGTCTAGCGACGGGAATATTTCCCCATCCGTACTATAAGAAAGTCCTTGAGCTCATTTCGGAACAAGGCCAACATCTCACAGCGCTCAACTTGAAAGGAGTGTGGGTCAAAGAAGAACATCTACCGCTCTTCTGTAAACTAATAAAGAACCTCAAAAATCTCACCGTGTTGAACATACCTTATATAGCCAACGATGAGGTGCTTAAATGTATTGGAGAGTGCAATAAAGTACTGAAACTTCTCGATATTTCTGGAGAAACAGATATCACAGAGATAGGAATAGATGCAATGCTGAGTAGGAATGCACAGCTGACTCGCAATCTAACAGTTGTAAACATAGGAATGTACGGCGATGAAAATATAGACCATACAGATGTAGCACTTTTGATTCGCGGATTACCGAATCTTACAAACCTTGGTAGTTACTCCTACGTCGGTAAAGCTATTAACTACATTTACAACTCCGATCCAGATTTCACTACAAAACTGAACTACGTTCACGATATACGAACAAATATGAGGACTATGAAAGCAATTATCGCGCTGTGTCCTGCCATCGAAACTATTTACTTGGAAGAGCCTGATCAAGGAGTTTTAGTACAGATGAAGGATTTACGAAACATTAACAAAATCAAGCTAAACAAATTCCAATGTCACGAGCTACACCAGTTACTGGAAAAGATTGGACATAGAATTATTTCTTTGATGCTTTCGGCGGCGGCTGGGTCGTTCAACTTTACCAGGATAGCAGAAACTTGTAGGAACTTGGAAAGTCTCGAGTTCTATCAGATTCAGACTGCGACACACGAAGAAGAGATTCCTTTCACTAAGTTGGAGCACATTGAGATCATTCAGGGTAACTTGTCGCCGACACTGCTCAAGTATCTGATAACGAGCAGTCCACAGCTGAAGAAGTTGATCATTGGAGACGAAATCAAGCTGGATGATAACGACATGTCGCGGTAAGTCTTTACAAAATTGAGAGGAACATTAGAAACACAAAAATAAACAACTGAATGTCATAGGAGAAAATCTGTTGTAACCAAACCTTATTGGTAACATAAAAGCTGCTTATTCGGTTAGTAGTTTATTTTAGGTAGGTGCTAGCTCTGTGCGAAGAGCCGAAGAGTTAACTGTTTGTTGCCGTATCGATTATTTAAAACTAAGGCCTTTACATAATATTATACTAGATGATTATATATGATACAGCGTCACTCAACGGGACACTAAGTGCCTGGGACTAAGATGGAATATGCTTCCCCAGCGCCTTAATCATCCTATCAGCTTAATCAGCCTTATAAAAAACAACTTCAATGCGTGTGGATGTGTCATTTAATTATGTATTTATAAGTCATAAAATAAGGATGCAAAAAATGTTCTTGGAATAATTAGAATCAGTAGCTCAATAATGACAATACATTATCATTGAAATCGGACATTCCAATCCTAAATCTACCTTATCTCACTTTCAGAATGATTCACCGGTACAAATTCCCGAACCTTGAAGCGATCTGGTTCCCAAACGCACCTCGGCTCACCTGTGCCACGGTAGAAATGCTCATAGACTCATGTCCTAAACTACAAAGTCTTGGAGAACTCAGTGGGTGGAGGTTCACGCCTGATGATATGATGTTCATGAGAGCTATTGCTGCTAGCACGAACTTAGATATCTTATTGTCCCCACCTGGGATTTTCCAACAAGGTTCTAGGTAGCATCAACTTAGAAACATCGAATCACGTTTCGCCCTTGATTTGAATGACTTCTATGTTTGTGGATCGCGTCTTTAATATTTTTTACCTTGCGCTTTTTGATAATTTTATAAAACGTATATCTTTGTACTGTTTTCTAATTTTAATACGTGTCAATGTCAATAAAGTCTAGTCATTTTTATTAAAAAAACTATTGGATTTTCAATGGATGGTTATAGAAAATCTACTCTAGTTTTATAATGGTTGAAAGCATCGTACAGATTTCATAAATGTTCATAACTAAGTCCACAGAAAGGTATATCTTATCATTGGTTTCTAATTAAGCCAATTAGAAGTCAAATGATTGCTCAAATTTTTATTGATTGTCAGATATTAGTTCAACAATTTCACAGCCAACTCTTCAAACATTCGTGACATACATAACCCATCTATCACCTATTAGTAACATTATTAACTTTAAGAATAATAAAACAATTGTCTTGTAAACAAAATAGTCTAAAATATCGTATACATCACATCAGAATTATTAACTACCTACAAACCATTTCGATTTTCAATTCTTCCTAAATCAATGTCAATAAGAATACGCTTATAAATTTCACTTCACAACTTTGTTTTCTTGAAAGTCATTCTTAGGCGGATCATTTTCTTGGTTGCTGGCGATAGATTTCTTCTTCTTGGCCTTCTGTTTCAACATTTTGCACTCGTCTGCACACTTCGTTGTGATAATACTCCTAGAATTAAAATAAGTTTCTTAGAAATCTATTCACTACATCCTCAAGCAAATTGCTTGCAACCAATGGTTTATCAGAACAGCTGAGGTCCATGAATTCCTTGGCATGCCAACAATTAGGGAAGAAATTGCAAATCATGGCCAAAAATACAAGTTAAGACCGGAGAAACACCCAAACCAGCTTGCGGGACAACTCGCTATCTCCGAGAATTCACTTAGACTAAAAAAGCGGCGGCACGTATTTGACTGAAAGAACGACGAACGCTGAGAAAAAGAAAAGGCTAGCTCCGCTGGGCGAAGCGCCCTACAAGCCAACAAGCACACACCTTATCTGCTTATAGTCACTAAGACTGATCGCATGATAAAAACTATTCAATGTACAATTTTGGTCTGACAATCTTTGAGTCATGGCGGAAAAATATAAGGATATTATCTTCAGTACCGTAAAGTTATACAACAATACGCGCAATGACTAGGTTAGGAAATGTTGAAACAAATACGAAGGGTGTGATTAAAACCACTAGTATGATAGTCACTATAGCCAGTGCCCTATAGCCCTTCAATTTTGGGAAGTGAAAAAAACCAGCCTGGTTTTGTTAGTTGGGTCCTCTTAATAATGTTTCATGTACCATTACAATTGGAATATTGTTTTCACGATTATTAATTAATATCATGGTTGGTTATTAGTCGTTCAGTCTGCAGCAACATTTTTTTATAGACATCATCCAACAAAAGTTTCTTACCTAACGAGATTCTCCTTTACATCGAATCTATCTGTAATTTCCATAATAACGTCCGATATGATTTTAGGATCCAAGCACATTTTCGCTGGCTTGTTTTGGAACGCTGGTGAACGCTTTCCGGTCATTGAATGTGTGGCTAACACCCTGTAAAGTGCAAAAAGTAAAATTATTCCAACAGTCACAAACTTTAAGGGGCTAATTTCTAATACCTACTGATCACAAAGTACCTACATATTCTAAAACCTCATGAACAAAACCTAATAGATTGTTATGTAACATAGATAAATGAATCGTCCAATATGCCACTGATGTCGTCAATGTAAGAAAGCTATCATACGAGTATATCCAAAGCATGTAAAAACTATCGAGTTACATTGTTCTTAAAACTTTCACCGCTATGATGGTAGGTAAAGTACTAAGAAGGTTCTTTTACCTTCTTGGGAAAACTGCCAACAACAATGTTCTGGTAGCGATCGTGTAAGATTTCCAATTCACTTTTCTAAACTGATCCATATGTATCAGTGTTTTGCCGCTGCCAATCGGTACCTGCAATACAATAATTATTCTGTGAAATTTCTTACTCCGAATTTAATTTTTAGTCTTATAACATTCAATGGAAATCAGATTGGCATGCAGATGAATTTTTCCGCTAAAAACTAAAATAACGTGCTGAGAAATTCTTACCCATTCGTTCCCCTCAGCGTTGGACGTAGATTGCTCCGAAGTTTTCGTCTTTACGCGGTCTTCCATCTTCGCAGACATGTTATACTGGCTGTTATACTTATTTGTAATCAGCACGTTATCATCCGACCGATTGAATTCTTCTTCCGGATCGTATGGGTCAATATCTTCGCAATCTTCTACAGCCTGGACGACCGGCTTATTATCTTCAATATTCTGCTGGGTATCTTCGCTGTGATTTATCTTAAAGGGCCGTTTGAGGTCTTCAAGCATATTGAACAATAGACGGAAACTTTTACCAATTTCTTCCAATTCACGGGCGTCTATTGTGACTCGTCTACCTACATTGTTGTTGAGCGAGTTCTTTTTCGTAGAGTCTGGTAGTGATTTGTTAAATGAACCATTTCTTTCTTTGTGTGCTCTTTTACGACTGTCCTTCTTCTCAGAATTGCTATTGTCTTGCAAGGGCTGCATGCTTTTAGGTATGACTGCGTTGGCTCTGTATGACGGTGTTATAACTTTTTTGCTACTTTTTCTATTTCCGTACTGACGTTTACATGGCTCTAGTTTTATTTTCTTAGCGGATATAGTTTCCTGAAAAAAAAATGTAATTACTATTGTACCCATTGTTAGTTATTGGCCTCCCTTTCCGTATTTTTTTCGTCCGCGGTTTTTTCATACCAACTAGGTAGGTCTAGGAACCTACATATTATTTGATAGGCTTCCTACATCACACTAATGAATTACAAACCTTATCAGAATCAGCGGACATGGCTCCGTCATCGCTAGGTGCCCATGATGATCCACTGGGGGAGTAGTCTTCAAGTTCTTCCTGTGGCTTAGGACTAGGACCAGCTAGGACATTCTCCTTAACTCTCGGTTCTAGGTGATCACGTTCTTCTGAAAATTGAAGGATGATTTGAAATTGTTAGATACTCACATTGCTTCAAACGGCAAAATAGTAAGTAAATACAGTCAGCGTCACTAACTGGTAACCCCTCTGCAGTACAAACAGCTTTACTAAGAGGGTTACCAATTGGTGACGCTGACTGTACATAATATCTACTTACAATAAATCTACTTACAGAGGTCTGTAAGTAGATATTATTAACATTCATCAATCTGGAAATCTTTCTGGAATGTAAATAGATAAGCATCTACTTACATTCCAGAAAGATTTTGAATGTTCAGGTACCTAGTACACTTCGCCCAACGGATCTAGGCATTCGTGAAGTTAGCCGTTTGTCTGCGCAGTGAACGCTTTTTCATACAAAATTGTGTTCTGCGCAGACAAACGGCTAATTTCCTTAATGCCTAGATCCGTTAGGCGAACTGTACCTACGTAGGTAGGTTTATAGGTATAATCAAAGGGTGAAGGGTGCATGAGATTATCGAATCAAATAAGAAAATCAACATCCATTGATAGGTATCGATTAATTGGCTAATAAGTGTGTATTTACTTGCGCGCGCAATAAGTGTGGCTCCCTGCGGCTCTCCTCGCCTATTCACCGTCAGCACTTCCCCAATCTTCAGGTCACGGTTCACCGGATGCAGCACTGACTTCAAGTAGACCACGTCTCGACCACCAGCACTCCATTCCACTAGCAACCAATTCTCACTTTTACGAGACATCACGACAAATACCAACGAACTTGTGTAACGCACTGCGCTATTAGACCGGTCTATGGAGGGTTCTATGATCGAATTGCATTTGGGACTCAGGTAAAAGTTTCATTACGACCCCTCAATGCAGTTATTACCGCTACCCCCGCCCTTAAAGCCAGACAATGGTTTTCGCCAACGGCTGTGGGACAAAAAACGCAGCCTTTTTTGCAAGCCGCTTCCTAGTAAGTTTCTAAGCGGTTATAATCTTTTGTAATGGAACCCTTGGTTGTCTTCGAAGTCGTAAAAATTTAAAACAATAAGCTATTCATTCGGAAATTCCCGGATGGATTTATGAAGGAAGGCAAAGGACATGGGTATTTCCATGTGGTTAGGAATATATGGTAGGTAAGCAACGAGAATTCATGAACACCAATGTTTTTAAATCTTTTAGGTAGGTAGGTACCTAGGTTGCTAGGTATCATCTTCGAAATTGGCCCATATTACCGAGGTATGTAGGACCCTAGGACCTACATTAGATGTTTAGATAAGTACTTAAGTACTACCTATAAGTAGGTAGGTACCTACATCGTAGGACGGGCTTATCTAAACTTAACCCAATAATAAAAAAAAACACTTTGCATTATTTCTATAAAGTCCCAAGTTACCTACTTACTTTGTAATACTTAAATTAGTTAACGTGAAGCGAACAGCTCAAGTTTGCTGAGCTAGAGTTTACCCAAGTTTACTTGGTAGGTAATCTATATCCTATAAATAAGCCTATTTTACTATAAACATTAGAAACCACAAACACTGAAATAGATACCTAGTTAAGCCAATACCAGTACCTACCTACTTACATTTTTAAGATATAGGGTAGCAGAATATTTGACGAATACCTACATAACGAGAAGTGCGATGCCTTAAATCTGGCAAGCTGCCAATTTCTGATGTATGTTATTGACAGTCAGCCATGTCATGTTAATGTCAACGTCACTTCATGTTTTGTTTGAGGTTATTATCTGTGTTTTGTTGTTAAGCTAGGCGTCCATTGCAGACGGGTCGGGCCGGGCCGCATCGGCGAGCATTTTTGCGTACTGCGTCCACTATACGAGGCGGGCCGGGCCGCATCGGCGGATTTTTACAGCCAGTCCTACGTAAGACAAGCTAGCAAGCGGTTGTATGTGACGATGGATGGTTCTGATGAAGTTATTTTTATTTATGTTGTTGGATGAGGAGCAAAAAAATAATAAACGTCACAAACATAGCAAGAAAATTTCAGCCCAAATCTTATTTCTCCTCAACGCATCGTGATATTTTCTATTTCCAGTACCTATCATAAAGTTCAGAATATTGTTGCATTAAAGATATTAGTAGTTTTTCGTTCATTTTACGGTTTTTCCCTCAATAAATACGTCCGCTCGCAGCAACGATCTACAAAAAATGCGGCGCGCATTGCGTCCACTAGAGGCGGGCGGGGCGGACCGGGCCGCATCGGCGGAAAAATACGCTCGCCGAGCGATCCGCCGACGGATTTCGATGCGGCCCGGCCCGCCCCGCCTGCAGTGGACGCAGTTTCATACAAAATGTATAGGAGGCGGATTTTTCCGATGCGATGCGTCCGCCTAGTGGACGCGATCCATCATGGATCGCGTCCACTAGGCGGACGCGACTAGGCGGCGCATTTTTTGTAGATCGTTGCTGCGAGCGGACGTATTTATTGAGGGAAAAACCGTAAAATGAACGAAAAACTACTAATATCGTTAATGCAACAATATTCTGAGCTTTATGATATGTACTAGAAATAGAAAATATCACGATGCGTTGAGGAGAAATAAGATTTGGACTGAAATTTTCTTGCTATGTTTGTGACGTTTATTATTTTTTTGCTCCTCATCCAACAACATAAATAAAAATAACTTCATCAGAACCATCCATCATCACATACAACCGCTTGCTAGCTTGTCTTACGTAGGACTGGCTGTAAAAATCCGCCGATGCGGCCCGGCCCGCCTCGTATAGTGGACGCAGTACGCAAAAATGCTCGCCGATGCGGCCCGGCCCGGCCCGTCTGCAATGGACGCCTAGCTTTAGACTGTTCGTAGAAAATGTTATGATTTTTGTCTTGCGTGATCAACAATTTGGGATTAGGATTTGAAATCAGCAATCATTAAATTATGGAAGCTGCAACTTTGGTAAAAAAGAAAAAAACGATGAGTAAGGGGAAAGTAAAGAAAAGTCTTAGAAATGTACTATGCCGTCCCGATCCCACATTTTGGTAAGACTGCTTTATCTACTTACAGTTTTTCTATTTATATCAAAGGAATTTATGTATCCTATGGCTTACTTCTCTAGCCAGATGAATGATAAAATGTTTTCAAATAGGATGTTATGTACAACTTGGCTAACAAGACTGGCCGGCTACTCCATCCTAAGTTGTCTCCATCAGATGTTATGCATGTCTAGAATTTACAGGTTTCTTAGCCACCTTTCCATATTTAAATTTTTATATGTTGGTAATTTTCGGTAGCCTCCTCTCTTCTAAAACCTTGTTTTCTAGGCCAGAGTTATCCGAAGAACATGGAAAGTTATTAGAATCTGCTCTAGAGAAATACAAAGTTGAGATACCAGAATACAAGAAACCACATTGGAAAGATATTAAAATAATACCCAAAGAACACAGACAAAAGGGTCCAAAAATACCGTAAGATCCCATTATTTTGTAATAAAGTTTAGGGTTCGCCCAACGGATCTAGGCATTCGTGAAGTTAGCTGTTTGTCTGTGCGGAACACAATTTTGTATAAATAAGCGTTCACTGCGCAGAAAAACGGCTAATCCGTTGGGCGAACTGTAAATGTAGCCTACATTGGTCAAAGTTTACAAGTACCTATGTACAGTTGAATTTTTGATTTTGGAATGAAACTTGGAGCAATGTAGACTGGATAGCATAGAAGCTGTGTCAAATTAGACAGAACAGAAGCCAATAACTTTACAAATGTTATCTAAAAATAAGGAACTCTAACTCTTAGTATGGACATTATATTTTCAGGAAGGTGGAAGGGCTTTTATTCGGCATAAGAGAAGTTAACACAGCAGTACAAAGCAAACAGTGCGCAGCCATGATTGTTGAATCAACAGTGAATCCTAGAATTATACTGTTACCTCTTATTGAACAGTGTGCTGATAGTGGAATCCCTACATTATGTTTGAATGGCCTACGAAATATAACTGCAGCTAATTTTGGTATACCAACAAGCTGCCTTGGAGTAACATCCGATCTTATTGATTTGAAAACGAAAGTTTTAGAATTGGCCAAGCATTATCAACCTCAGGAAAATTCTAACAGTAATAACTCTAGTATAGATCCTAGTGAGAAGATGCAAGTAGATGAAAATAGTCATCATATAACTTCAGTTGCAAGCAAATGTCCATATCTGTACAGAACTAGTAAAAGAATTAGAATATTCAATCCATCAATAACAGAACCAAAGTCTAAAAAGGCATTCATTGGACAAGACTTCATTGAATTCTCCGATAAGCCAGAACAAAAAACTGATAGCAAGGCTTACATGAACATGATATTGAAGAAAATAAGCAATAACCAGAACAGGGTCAAAAGAAAATAAACATCAAGTAATGAGATAAATTTTATTACAATATAAAATATTATTGCTATAATGTCAAAAAAAGACATGAATTATGTTTAACATTCCTGATAGGAATGTTTTGAACAGGAATAAGAAATGTTTCGGGTCATTGCTATTTAAAATAGAAATATCGGGACATTTCTTATTCCTGGCATCAAATTTTACCATTAATTGATGCTATGCCTAATAATTTTGGTAAAATTTGATAAATTACACTAAATCATGGTGTACTCCATATAACCTTTTATACAAATGTGTCGACCTATGGAGTACGCCATGGGGTAGATATATGTATCTTACGTTTTCAATCGATGCATTGCATTAAAGTGTTTAATCAGTTCAATTTAATAAAAATCAAACAACAAATTTTTGTGTTATACCTATAACAACAATTACTTAGTATTCAATAAAATAGCTGGCCCATTTTACCTATAAGTAAAATACATAATAAACATAGTTTGTAGATCTAACAAAATAGAAAGATAACCAAGCGCAATCTTCAGAAGTGTTACAAAAATTTGAAGCTTTATAAACAGTGTTAAAACAAAAAATAAATTAACTTCTAATCAAAGTAGGTAATATAAACTGTCATTAGAGAGGTTACCACACTGTCCATTGTCCAACAATCTTATAACATGGCTCAACATAAAATATGAGATTTAAAATCGATCAAAAGATTTCATTTAAATTGTAAACTGTTTTAACTATCCACACCTGTTTTTTAATGGATTTTCTTTTTTAACCTACACTTAATTCTATTGCAAATTACAGTGCACATTTTATTGGAAAATATTTTTTATGATTAATTCCAGCACTTAGATTTATTGCTCACTGGAAGTCATAGTCCCTATATGATTTACGTTTACAGTAAAAATTGCAAACTAAAATGTTAGTATCCCAATAGATTAAAAAGTAATGAAAGTTTTCTACCCTATATTTAATACACTTCTCAGAAGCATATTTAGAACAGGAAATACACATTTTAGAATATAAATGCCTGCTAGCATGTTCAATAGAACATGGACAGCAAAAGCGAGCGATTTATAAAATCGACATTAGCAAGCAACTCGCTATATCCGCGAATATTATTCCCTACGATCATCGGCATCGCATACCGTGAGACAAATTTAGCGGCAGGATTTTCCTAAAAAATCTTGCGTAACCTTGCATCATCATGCGAATGACAATCAAAAACGAAAAACTATTCAAATAAGTTATTTCCCCAAACCTCGGAAGCATAACTGCTGGACAACGCGGATAAGAGAAAAGTTGCATTAAGTACTTAATGTTCATTTCGTTTTCGATAGTCGTATTCGTTTCCCTAAAGGCAGTTTCCAGGTCAATGTAAAGGAGCTTCGCTCGGACGATACCGCGCTAAGATAATCGCACACATGGTCTGAGCATCAGTCTCCTCCGGATACAAAGCCATCGCTTCAGCTACCTGAGCTTCTGGGAAAATACCAGCGAGGTGGAAATGCATGCGACGCCGCGCGTCCCAATGCTGTAACGCACCTTCGGATGCAGCCGGTGATAAGGGCATGGAGTTTCTCATTCCTATAGCACCCATAGCTCCCATCTGTCCCGGCGCAGGCGCGCTGCCGACCCTGCTAGCCACGGTATGGCCGAGTCTCGCGTGCGGAGGTAATCTAGGATCGCAATTCGGGTTCAAAGTCAATTGACGTTGCAGCTTTCTATGTGGGTTTGCATCAGGCGGTGGTCCCGGCTGTATGCAAGGTTGCGACGTTCCTGGCATAGGCGGCTGAACTTGCGCGTAATCAAAATGCGTGGCTAAATCGGGTAATCTAGGGGCAGCAGATTGGGCGCGCGCTAAAGGTCTCTTGTCCACGGTTGTCGGCCTGCCTCCAGGAGGTAAGCTTACTGTATGAAGATCTCTGGGTCGTAACTGTCTTGCTCGCTCTGATAGCCGTTCTGCCACGGATTTGTGTGGCCGACCGGCGCGCTCTGGATGATGGAACTTACATTTATTGCCGTAGGTACATTTTCTTCCGTAGGGACATGCAGGGGGAGGGTCGGCTCGAGTTGGAGGTGCTCTTAGAAATGCGTCTAACGTGGGCCCGGACCGACCTAGAGGATCGTCGGGAGGCATGAATCGGTCATTGACGAAAGAATACATAAGTAGGCGTTCTTCAATAACTTTCCGGAACTCAGGGCTTTCCGTCGCGAGGTCGCGGTAGTTATCGTTGGAGACGACCACACCATCTGTTTCTGCTGCAAGTTTAAGGATATATCGGTCGTCATAGCAGATTAATCTCTTACCACCTAGGAGTCTACTAGGGGTGTACACCAGGACCCGTTCTCTTTCTAATCTTTCTAATGCATCCCGATCTGCGACTGGATTATCTGGCCGAGAGGCTTCTTTTCGCCATTTTGGAACGAACGCCGTTATTTCTTTGTGTCCTCGCGCTCGAAACCATTCTACACATATCTCGATGCCTCGACACGAGAATATCTCCTTGTTTCCATGACTGTAAAGAAAATAAGGACAATAAGACAAAGTTGACAACAACAACAATAAAAAATTGGTTGGTAAGCAAAATACAGGGTACTAATTAGTAATCGGCTGTAAGTTCTTTACCTCATAGCGACATTGCTGCCATCTATAACAATGTGCCTCAGTGGCGCCCTATCAGGGGGCGGGTCGGGTTCAGACGGAAGCGCGGGCGACAGCGGTCGCTGTGGTTGCAGCGAGGCCAACTTTATCAACTCTGCTAGGAGCTCGTTTCTGGGCGGATCCGGCCCGAGCCGCTGTAACGCTGTGCGTGCCAGCCGCTCTGTGTAGCCTAGTTTCACGGCGAATTCGATCTTTGCCTGCGGGTACAAAACATACTCTTATCATTATGAACTTACAATCTAAAGTTTAGATAGTTTGATAAAGTGATAGCATAGTTTAGATTCTAAACTTGGTATGCTATCACTTTATCGATGTATCACAGACTGCGTGACGTGAAGAAAAAAAGGACATTTTAGCAAGTTTAAAAAAATGACAACTATTAAATATCAAATAAAAGGGTCCTCTAATTGGAAAATAAGTAAGTAATTACTATATTCGATGTTGCGCTTATCCGCGATTAAATCTCTCGGTGAGGGAGAACCTTTAACTAAGGCTTATACTTAAGTAAGTATACAAATCTTTGGTAAACACCGGTTTTACTTCTAAGACACATTCTACTAATATAATAAAGCGTCAAAAAGTGAAAGCTCTAGTTTCAAAATCCTAATACGCAACAAAGAAACAGAGTCAAAATTCACCTGATTGGGTTGCGCAGGAGGTGGTGTGAGGGTGACATACTCCGCAAACTCTGCAGCGAGGGTATCAGAAGGCGTGCGAGACGCTGCCCTATGCGCTCCTTCATCTTCGCACTCAGAGTCGTAGCTCGAGTCTTCGCCGCGCTCGCCGGACCAGCCCAGTGATGATTCCACATATTTCTGAAACAATTTTTATGCTGTTACAGATCAAATCATATTTCTTATCCGCTGAAAACGTGTTAATGTCTAAGGGGGCGTAGGGATAAGCCCAAAACATAAATAAATAAATTTGGATGTGCCAAATATGCTCACATTTTGAAACTAGGTTGCATATCGCCGTCTATTACTATCCTTAAGTATTAGTTTTTCAAAACGTTTATTGCTTCATGTTAGTAATAAACCCCGCTGGGGTTTTCTACACGCGATGTTTTCCTTCATCGATAATAACCACCTAAGTCTGAATCTGAATGTAATGGTATCACCTACAGTACTTACCTAATCTATTAGGTTACTCTTTTTAACACGATCTAGTAGGTAATAGCAAAGTTGTTTGTAAAGAACTTTCGTAGAAAGCCTTTATCTAAACTAAAAATTATAGATGCGATATTACTACCTACTATTCAGCTGAAAGTTGGAATGGCCAAGCAGGATCTAACAATTATGAGCGCTTTTACTGCTTTTAATAAACCGAAAGCAATAATTTCTATTTTTCGTATTACCAACAGTATATAGAAGGATATACCTATACGTAGGTAGTTTTAGGTAGGTACCTACAATGAAAAATGTATAATTGATCAATTCTAAGATGAAGCTTGATCGCTAGAACTTGAATTCTCTTGAATGGAAATATGTAGTAACCGAATTAACATCTAGTAGTAACTCAGTATGAAAAAGCATTCGATAGATATGAAATGATACCTATAATAATTTATATAATAACAGTTATCTTCACATTCTAGGTATATTAATAATCAATTCAAGGTAAATAAAGACAAAAGTAAAACCGACGATAAATGCGATTTTAACAACGTGGGATATTATTATTACCCACTTAAACAAAAACTTACTGTTGATGAAGAAGGCACAAAGTTATGAAAACAAATCATAATAATTATTGAACTTTTCAATAAATAGTAACACGACTTTTTATTTTAATCGATCGCATCGCCTTTAGCCGATATCGAACGTAAAACTCGAATGAAGCTCTTAACGCTGATGATTATCGATCAATAAGCTAATTTTACACGAGTACAAGCAAAGCCGGCTCAAGACAGGGTCATGAGGGCGCCAAAGCGGATCTACAGATGATCATTGACCTTTAGCGTGTGCGCAACACCGAACTCTTCGAGCGTACCGGTTGTAACTCATTCTACAAAATCCGTCAAAAATATCTCCTTTAATAACCTGAGAAAATATCAGATCCGTTAGAGAATTTAACCCGCAAAATATCTGTTAGTCACAAGATCCGCCTCGAGACCCAGTTGGAGCAGAAACCAATTCAGATTCGTTTTAGATTAACCTAACCTTCACTTATGGACAAGTCTGGCTGCATGCACGCAAACGTCTAATTACATACTAGAAATATTAATTTATCATCAGAATCTCTAAATAAATACCACTTATAATAACTTATCGGATACTTAATAAGATGATTAATACAAGAATATCAAGTTGATCTGCATTTCAAAGTGGAATCTTGTTTCTGATTGGCCGCTCGAGACATTTATCAAAAGAGTTTGTCAACTTTTTTGCATACTGAATTTTAAACTGCAAGTTGGCATTGAGAAAAGTTCAGTAGGTAGGTCTTTGGGAGACAACATCCGGGCGCTCTACAGAAACGCCTACCTGCTCGAAGCCGGATGCACACTTTCTAAAAAATATAGTGTGCAGACAGCCCGATCGATCCGATAGCGAATGAAGAATACATCTGTGCGAGTTATCATACAAAACAAAATGCTTTTTGTTTTTATAAGTATTGCAGAGATTTACATATTATAGTTGTTGTTCAATTGGTGATGACTGGATGATTGGACATGACTGTATCTCTAGGTAGGAGAAGGAGTACCTAGACCTACTCGTACAAAAGAGGTAAATTGATTAAATGGGTTATGTATGGGTTATGGACTACAGTTCCGATTCTTAAAATTCTTTTAATTCTAGGAAGCTTTATGACTCCTACTTGTTATACGTTATCCAGTTACCACGTGAACGCAGCCACGGATAGCAACTAGTAAGCTAAAATTAATTAAACCAATAAACCTCAGAAAAACCTATCGACCAAAATATGTATCCAAGAGCAAAAATACTTCCAAATCACTTTAGTCCAAATTACTTAATAGAACAATTTTGAGCCAAATAAATTACATTATATTAGCTTAAGTAAGTAAGTACCTAAATTGTTTTTTTATTTTATTTTGAACAGCCTTACAGGATTACCTTTATTGCGTCTCAATAGTTCCTATTTTTGAATAATGTGTCCTTTTTTTAGCATTTATAATGATAACACAGCAAAAACATAATAGCCTCATTCAAAAATATTATTCTTATTTATTAGAATCTCCTACGTCACGCCTAAACGGCTGTTTGTTCGAGGTTAATTACAATGATGATTGATTATATCTCATCAAGCAACGTTTTAAAAAATATAATATTAACATCAGTGGCCTAATAAAGCTAAAGTTACAAGGAAAACTAACAGAATAATAATGTGGACAAAAAAAATCCATTGGAATACCCAGCCTCGCGTCTGTCTACCAAGTCGGTTTACCTAATGTCGATTTGGACACGTGGTGACATGCTGTAGTGGTATTTGGATCAATGTCCTTATTATAGTTATTTTTCAAATAGAAACGTATCCCTGACACATAGAACTTTTACGTTTCACGCTGTACAACAATGAAATTTTTTGAAATAAATGAAATCTAGTGATGATAAAGGCTAGGTAGTTATAATGATAAAAACTAATTATCACTAGATTTCATTTATTTCAAAAAAATTCATTGTAGGTACACCTTCGATATTTTTGCCCCACAAATACTTAATACAGTAGGATTTTTTGCATTTCATCATAATATTTAATGAGTGTCCTGCCTGGGGTCATAGGCGTTCGGTCTTGGAGCATCTGATTTGGCAACATTATATTTTACTTTTTACGAAAAACAATAATATTATGCTCACCTTCCGAAATGTAAAGCGTCATGTTTTTACCTCTTTATCAAAGTAAATCAATGATACCAACTTTGATTGATGAAATGCACCTGCCCGTCTGCATATTTGACTCAATCAATTTAGTAGGTACCTACGGATTTACTTCTATTTACCCGGAATGGAAACGTAGGTGGGTGGATAGGCGCGACAAGTAATGATAATAAACTCATAGTTATGGATTCGTTTGATTTTGTGCATTAATTTACTGTCTTCAATAATAACGTTTTAAAAACTAACAAGAAACCCGACTTCAATGCTTGCTTGACTCAGGACGCGGAGCTAGGATAAGCCCACCAAAATTGAATAGAAATCGAAGCGACAGATAATGCTTGGACTCCACATGCGTCTAACTAAGAGCATTTATTACCAAAACTGCATACATTTTATGACATATATCGCGGTACTTGACATAAAATGTATGCAGTTTTGGTAATTAAATGATGCCATCAGACGCAGGTGGAGTCTTAGCCTTATCGGTCTATTCGATTTTTATTTGTAACATGGCTAGGAGGGAAGGTTCTTAGAGTTTTACGGGAAAAGTCTAAAAACCTCTCAGGAATAAATTTTATATGGCACCACCTCAGAAGTGTAGGTAGGTACTAAAGACTTTTTCAAATCTATAATATTTGTAATTTTCGACCTGAGTGAGTCCAACATAAAAGTCTTCTTTTAAGTTATGATTAAGTAGTTAGACAACAAAAAGTAGGTATATTAAAGAAAAAGTGACGTAAGAGTAGGTAACGAGTCAAGTGGCAGTGTCCTCGTTTGTCTCTTAGGCATTAAGAACGTTACCATTTTACCGTGTTTACCATTATACATTTTAGTCTATTCGTACGTGCCTGAATCTTCATGGGTTTCGTCAGTTTTGTCACGGCTTTTTGTGTTTTAGCACTTACATCACCGGATATAGTGTCCTCGCATTTTGTAACCTACTCGGTAGGTAGGTACTTTAGACATTACCTACCTTAATATTTCTATCCTTTTAAATATTTTTAAATATAAATAAACATATTGTGGAATGGAAGACTGAAAAATGTTGGGCAGTGTTGGGTCTTTCATAAAGTGTGTAGAGAGAAATGGTTACTCAGTTGAATCAAAAAGCTTTTGAAATTAGTCTATTATGATCTTATTCGATAATTTACTGACACAAATAACTAGTTACTTAATTAGTTATCATTTAACAGTTAAATGATAAATAGTAAAAAACGGGGTTAAATTTTAACCCCTCTTTCCACTTTATTTGACGTCGATTCATGATAATGACGTCAATCTATTTATCTAATTCTAATTTATTGGGTAGGCGTCATTATAGGGCAAAAGCAAATTGTTACTTGAGTTGTGAGGGGCAAATTAACAAAGGTTATCATCTGCGTGCGTCATTTTGCAAACTTCAGCCCTTGGTCGTTTTGTGACCATATTTTTAAGCTGCTCAATACATTTTTATCTAATCTCTATCGGAACTGATACCTACTGACTGATGTGATATTATTATTATAAATTCCGTAAGTAGCCATCTCGGGTTACTGTCGTTTGGGACACAAACGTTTGGGACACTTTGTCCCTATTGACACTTTTGATTTTAAATGTTTTTTTCACTGTCATTTGGGACACTATCAAAATATTGAAGCTGTTTTGTACAGTCAGATCAAAAAGTTTTTAAATAATTATAATACGATTATTTTAAAGTAGCTTAAAGGGACTAGACATGGTGGCGACGTGTAGGTATAGGTATCAGATCATTGTAATTAAATAATTTGTAAGTCTTTTTCGACTTAAAAAAAACTAGAAAAATTAATTTAAAATGTATATTATTTATTTACTACGTTGTAAAGTCCACATCTTCAAAATATCGGTTTATATTAATTAACAATAATAATGTCATAACATTACCTACTTATTATTAAAATCTTTTGTGTATACTTACATAAAAATCTTAAAAAAAAATAACCTACAAAAATCACAGTATATTCACAGCATTTGGCACAATACTCTACTAAAGCTAAAATATCAAACAAATCAAAAGATAACCTAAAGATAAAAAATAACCTAAAAAATCACAGTATTTTTACAATATTTGGAACATTATTCTTAGAATTCTTATCTTTTATGGTATCTATAGCCAGCACGTAGAAGTATCGGTTTTCCACGCTTCGACGTTACTATTTCGATTCCATTTTGATTTTGACTTGACGATGCTGGTGGATCTCCTGAAAAAACAAATATGCTACTTTATGAACATTTCACAAGAATATCTGTACCTAACAGTCTATCTAACAAAACCATAAATTGATGCATCGAATATAATGACTACGATTATGAATGAAATTAAATATCTCTTACAATACACACAATTTTTTATCAGTTTAGATCTAAATTTAAAGTAATTAAGTACCTAAAAGCGTATAATACCAATAAAAAAATTCTACGTAAATGATAGTTAACTTACCTCCAAAAAACATGAACAACAACACAAACCGCCACATGACTATTTTTTTACTTAACCACTGACCATGACTCAGGTAGACTGAAAAAAACAGAAAATCTTGTCCGAAACTCAGGGCACCAAGTCCCATAGTGTAATCTGTGTGTCATCATAATCATAAGTTAACATAATTTTCTTTCTTTCTTTAATCATAATTTACTCTAGGTTACACTAAAACTATTTGTTGTTAAAAAAAAATAAGACTAATTAATGGCCGTGCGTCCGAGCAAAAAGAACAAGTGAACCCTTTAGGAACAAAAGAGAAAGAAATAGAAACATTTCTATGCTTTCTAGAACTAGTTTTGCATTAGCGCTCGCTCGTTACTGCACCTGAGCGAATACTTTACCTTTTTAAAAATGCAAATTTGATATTAAGATTTCTACTGTTGAGGTATCGTTAGAGGTTTAACTCAAAAATCATGATAATTATCTCGTAGATAACATTAATTATGTTCCTAACCACGATAGTTTCAAAAACTATAACGTTAGAGGATTTTTGCCTGACTGTACAATACAGCTTTTTCTATTGGTGTCCCAAATGACAGTGAAAAAAATATTTAAAATCGAAAGTGTCAATAGGGACAAAGTGTCCTAAACTTTTGTGTCCCAAACGACAGTAACCCGCCATCTCAAACGAAATGGAATCCGTTTGGACTGGTCTTTTAAAGGTTCCGTTAAAGGCAATGCTTAAAATCAATTACATTTTCATAAAATAGAATGTCTCGGTTTTAAATTAATTGGTAGCAAAAAGGTGCACTCAATCCGCTCGATATTTGCGAGCGAGCGAGTAAGATTTAGTTCCGTTTGTAGAGAAATTCTATCGCTGCTGGTTGTGGAAGAGATAACAGCGTCCAATAGGGTTGAAGCGTTCTGGCTACGTAGATGCGCGCCACCTCGTCCGATGTGGCGTCAGCGTCGAACAGGATGCGACCACGCGACACACTTTACACAATATACACATACTATAATATGCGTACCTACACACATCAATGCACAGAAACAATCGGTATCCATAACAATTTGTTTTCTTGTTTATAAATGTCGACTACGAACGATAGTGGTTTTTTCAACGGCAAGCCACTATCTTTTAAGTATTGATGACAGTAGCTACATGCCTTCAGAAGGTAGATGTTTTGTTAGTCTTAATCTAGACAAGAATTTAGAAGTCTTAATTATCTTTCACGTGGCTGTAAATAAAGTGTGACGTAGCTAATCCTGTATTGTATATTTAATGAGGAATGACATCATGCACCATGGTCTTACAAAAACAAGATTAGACCTTCACGAAAGCCGTTCGCTCGGCGATGCAAGTGAAAAGTTGAATCGAAATAATAAATAGGTTTTCAAGACTTATTAAGCTTCATGAAAACACTTTCTGAAAATATCTGAGAGGCTCGTAACACATAAAGATGTAAATCATAGGCTTTCACGTAGACAAAGCAAGCTCGTAAACCTCAAAGTCATAAATTCAAGTGACATATCGAAATCACATAAAGCTCTAGGTTTTTATGACCCTGACAAATAAAAATATTTCCACGCAGCTTAAATAAATTATGAAGACAAACACGAAACTTTTGAAATTCATTTCATTAGAGATCATTAAGTATTTTGTTTTAGTTGTGGTTTTATTGCCTTTAAAGTCGTTAAATTTAATATTCTAGATTCTGAAGATACTCGTATAGATAAAATAGCAAGCAAGCTACTAAGGTACCTACCTTAGTAGCTTGCTATGACTTGCTACTTTATAATGATTAGTATTATGAAATAATAATTGGTTCTTCAGAGAGGAATAAGAATAAAAACAATTTTACAAGCGTCTTCATAGGTGATTATAAGATAATACTATCCTCGTGCGACGGATTTACAGACGAACAACATACAATAACACGACCTGACGTCAAAGCGATTTGTTATCAGATAAGTAAATGGAGTTTTTTACTAATTCTATTCTAGTCAAAACCAACCACAAATGGGCCCCAAATGGCCTCAATATCGTTTCTCTGGCGATGTCTACGTCTACCAATACCTATTGACATTCATTACATCAGAGCATACCGGATACAGCTGATACGTCTCAACATTAGAAGGTTGTCGAGCCACTCTTTTTATCATAAAATATCTTACTTAAAATCATTGTACTTATTAAAATTTATTCGCGCTCAAACACATTAAGCTTCAAATAAATTTTCTATGTTGGTCTTTCGAGCCGGACTTAGCAGCATCTCGTGCAAAAAGAAAGATAAAAACTAATTGCAAAAATTATAGGGGTTTCCACGTGTACCTACTTACTACTACTAACGATAGTGTAATGATACTAGACTCTAGACATGATTTCCAATTGAATGGAAAGTGACGTGATTCGTATTCTGTTTGTTTTACGAAACATCCGTGTGTGCAACGTAACCTTCGCTCAATTAGGAGACATTGCCTGTAAGCAATCGACTGGATTATCTTTGGAAAGTTGACTCAACAAGCCTCGACAACAACAGTTCATTCGCACATCCGTTACTAAAGTACAATTGTTTTAGATCAAAGTAGTTTATTACAACTTCCGAGAATTACCCAAATTACCATCATGGTAAATAGTGGTTCATAATGAGACAAGACAACAGGAAAACCCACACAGTTTTCGGTGGGCTGCTATCTTATCTAGTTCAAATCCGTGAATGGATATCACAGATAATGTACAATTATATGTAGGGCTCCCCGAAGTAGAGTGAAAGTAATAGACGAGCGTTGCTGCGACAGTTCGGTGCAACTGATGAAGACACAGTAGGTAATTAACTTAACTTCACTTGCTTTCACAATACAAAAACAACGTAATCTCACGACTCGTACGCATACCATAATGACACTCAATGACGACACTTGAAACGTTGAAAACGCACGATTCTTTCAGAGCATGAAGACAGAAGATGAAAATATCAATCATAATACAAAAAAACACATTGTATACGGACGTTCGAGCACTGCCCACAGTAATTAGCATACCTACATGACGTTAACGAACCGGCTCTACTTCCGGGATCGTTAAATCGGCGGCTGAATGAACATCATAACAATACTACGCAAAACCGCAGTGTGAAACTCGACGACATCCGCAAGGGTCGGATGCGAGATCATCAATTCTAGTTTCGCGCTCACCTGGGAGTTGTCAACAGCGAACATAGTATCGTGTTAGTGCGTGCAAGTGGCGCATGGCATGACGCGTGCTCGCGTTCGGCGCGGGCGTGCTTCGCGAGAGAACTGAGTGCTGCGGAGCAAACCTCCGCGGTCCACGCTCGCCCGCCGACTCCGCGCGCCGAGTGAAGGGGAAACGGGCAAGCGGGGCGCCCAGATCCGGGTTGCGCGAGCGCCCACTGCACTAGCGGCCCCTGAATCAGTGGCAAGCCGAGTGCCGAATATATTTCATGATCTTATAGGACTTGGAGAATCAGGCCTATCAATGACCAATTGTCTCTGAATTACCCTATGAATGCCCATAATCTGGCTAACCGATCCTAACATAGTGTAAAAAATTATGTAGATCAAAGATCAAAATTCTCTCCTACTTAAGGCAAGAAGCTGTTAACTAGTCTTGTTTAGAAACTACGCGTCATAAATGAACAATTTCATAGCATATGCCTAATGAAGTTTAAGAGCTCATTCATTATCATGAACACCTAAGCTCTGCCATGGCTCAGTGAAAATAAATAAGGCTGGACAATAAATAAATAATGCTGGACATTGTTCACACAGCATCATCTAGCCCCAAACTAAGCAAAGCTTGTACTATGGGAACCAGATAACTGATATACTACTTATATACTTTTCGTTTGTAAATACATACATATTATACATAGAAACACCCAGACCCGAGACAAATATCTGTAGTTCATACATTTGTCCCGCGGCGGGGATCGAACCCGCAACCTTTTGCGTCGCAGGCAGACTTTCGCCCGCTGCGCCACAGAGGTCGTCATGCACCCTTACACTCAAAAATAGCTTCTGTGCTATCTTAGGTCCACAAGTGAAATTGAAAGTTTAAAGTAGATTAAACAAGACTTGACAAAAACCTAACAAACACTTTCAAGATTGAATTCTAATACAATAGGCAGTCGGTAGCTACAGAGTAATATTAATTAATATTTCTATGACTAGTCAGTCAGGTAATAATTTTTTTTATCTTATTGTACTCAAGGTTTGCAAGTCATGCAAATGTTTTAATAATAAAATGGTGCCTGTATAAATTTATTGTTGGCTAATTTAGTGATATTTTTTTAAACTTTATTCTAGTAAGATACAAGATGATTTCTCATTCAAACGAAGCTGACAGTGGTTATTGAACAAACACAACTCTTCTTTTCCTTCATTTTGCTTCAATGAAAAAAATTCAACAGCTATAATGGTTACATGTTGTGTTTCAAGATGTGGAGCGATCAAGGGGAGGCATTTGCCCAGCAGTGGAAACCTATGGCCTTATTGTCTAACTCAACTGGGAATGGACATAGGCTTCATTTTTACTTTTGAAACCCATTCTGGACTTCAATTGTCTTTGGTCTTTTTTCCAAGAACTTATAAGACCATATTTAGATATCAATAAAACCATATTGATCGGAAACATTATCTGACTGTTGTTGATGCATGTCAAGATTCCAGATTTCCAACAAACAACTTTCGTTTTACAAAATAAAAATTACTTAAGTTTAGTCAATGTGAAAGTTAATCTAGAGTTAGAACTCCATCTACAGCTACAGAGTTCGTAGGTAAGTATATCGGTGGGTGTAAGTTGTCACTATGCAAGTATCATCAGTTAGTAGCATTATTTACAATAGGTAGAGGCTTCACAAAAAAGCCAGATTAGGTAAAATTAGTAATTTGTTTCTCATTTTGTATTCAGAATTATGATAAATCACATACCTGTATCCGGCCAACGAGTTCTCTAGGCTCAAAACTTCCATCTGCTGGATTCAGCTTGAATAACACGTTGAAGTACACAAACTCGGGCTTTTCTTTCGCAACAATAGACTTGTTCTCAGTGAGCGTGACATAATAAAAAGTTTCCACCAAATTGTGATATCTCGAATAGAATTCATTCACACAAGATCGCGGCACTGCCACTATATGATCCGTATCTTGAGACATTATTCCCGTGTCGTGGCAAGACACGAACAGCGTAATTTAATCGCATTGCATAATTTCGTATCAACACAATTCCGAGATTCACAATCACAAATAGGTACACTACACAACCGAGAATTTCAGCGAAATTGCGAATAAAAATGAAACAAATGATGACAAAATCAAACAATAAAATAACCAGACAGACAAAGACAAAAAATCCAGACATTTTGACAGTATGTCATGTATGTCAGTCAAACAGATGTCAAACAGCAGGGCTGGCACCTACCACGTAATTACATTAAATTAATGTGTGTCATTTATATTCTGGATTAAATATAGTAGCAGAAATCATGTAGGTACATACCAACTACCTACCCGAGTAAGTAACAAGACTATGTCTAAATAGTTACAACACATATTTCGTGTTTTAAAATAAAAAATAGTTAAAAATTATTCCTGTAGCAACGGTGACAACCCTAGGGACGTCATGTATGGTTATGTATCTATATGGTTATGTCATAGAGATGCCCGCAACGCAATCAGCCAAGCGTCGTTAGTAATGCGATAGCATACTGTCCGAATAGATACAGATACAATGACAGAAGTAATATTGAAACAAAGAACTATAACGATACAATTATACTATCTATACTACCTACTAGTATTTTTCACGTAGGAATATATCCCTGACACATAGAACTTTTACGATTCACGTTATACAACATTGAAAAATTTTGAAACAAATGAAATCTAGTGATAATACTAAATGATACAACTTCAAAAAAAAAGGATTTTGTCTATTTTTTTCTTAATAATTTCAGCAATTAACATAGAAGAGCCTTGTTACGGAACCGTTCCTATGTGAAAAAAATACTTCGTGCTTATAGAAGCACGAAGTATTTTTTTTATGATTAATAGGCTCTTGACCTCGAAACTTACACAGGCAAGAGTGAGGTCTACGATAGAGCGAGCCTACCCAGAAGGTTCATTAACTCTCTATTATTGTATTATTGAGAATTATTGTTCTGTGATAAGCACTACCTATACCTACCTAAAAACTGGCCGACTCAAACTTGTTATAAAACAAACATTCGAGATTTATTACTTATTTTATGTATAGCTAGTAAGGAAGGTAAGTATTTGTCTAGTTATAAATAATGAACACGAATTAAAAGTTTCTATAAGACTTCAATATAATTTTATTTAAGTATGATACCTACTTTAAAAATAAGTACGTACTCATAAATGCTTCACTTCCTAAGTAAGTTTTTATAAGTACTTCGACACTTAAATACCTACACACTATTTAGAGCCACACTCTCCTCCTTCTTCCAGGCTTGAGACTGGCATCGAGGGAACCCCGTGGCGGAGTTATGCGGCGTGACTTATTATTAATTTTATTTACAGCGGTGACTGAAAAAAAAAGTTAAATAAATACCTAGGTACAACAACTTCGTTTCTGTTTTTGTGATTCTTATTTAATTAATAATTTCCTATATCAGTAACCACACTTTTGGGATAATGCCAGAAAAGCTGGGCGAGTTAAATAAATAAATAAAATGAGAGGAAATAAAAGACTCAATTGGTACCTACACTACCTACCTATCTATAAGTGTGAGTGATGTGAAACGGAATTAATATGATGGTTATTATTTATTGGAACAAACAAACAAAAAACTTACCAAATTATAAAACTTAGGAACTTGTGTTCCATTAAATTGTTTTCGAATCCACCAAACAATTTTGTTAATATTCATCAGATTCTGAATCTGACGATGGAGAAATATTTTCGCGATTATTTTTATTTGATCGCTTCTTCTTGTTTTTCTCTCGGGTCCTGAACATTTTGCTTTCATCTGCACATTTCGTTGTAATGCTTGTTCTGAAAATAATGGTGATAAGTTTATAAAAATAAGTAGAATAAAACTACCTACTATTAAATTTGTTCTATTCGTAAGTTGCCTGAAATTATTATAAAAAACATACTTATAGAAAAATTAAGATATTTACTACCTGACAATATTTTCTGGCACATGGCAGCGTTCAACTACGGTTTGTACGATATCGTTAACCAACGAAGGGTCTAGTCTTTTCTTAGCTGGCTTATTGGGAAAAGCTGGTGATGGCTTTCCAGTTAAGGAATGAGTAGCTAAAATTCTGAAACAAAAATAATTATTTGGGTTATTTTTTATATAAACTGTATACCTACACGCAGGATATCAAGTGGGCGATAAATAAACAATGGTATGATGTGCGAAGGCATGATTCCTAAAACCAAACAAAAATATTAAGAGATTATAAATTTAGGTAGGTACCTTCGCGAAAACACAGCTGTCAATAACTTTCTAGTAGCACTAGAGTATGAATTCCAATTGATTTGTTTCAATAGCCTTGAAGGTACAGTTGCGTTACCATCCCCGATTGGTACCTATTAAAAACGATTTTGGCTGTGAGAAAAGTATATAGACACGACTTATAGATAAAGTTGGGTAGAGGTAGGTAGGTCAAAATAGACAAAAATCTTACCAAGTCGTGTGAATTTTTGTTGTAATTCGTCAAAATGTCATTGTACAAAACATTTTTATTAGTTTGATTATTATGGCTACCATTGAATGCTGAACTATCTTGGTCTGATGTTTGTAAACATTTGGATTCGTTTGCAGTATTCGTATCATTTACAGTCTGAAAGAAAAATAACTAAGTTAAACTCTGTCGTTAAGATTATAAAAATGGATTTGATGATAAAACAGTGAAATACCATTTCAAAATCGGGATCATGGTCATTATTTTCATATGAAAAGTCTAGTTCTTGGTCAGCAGTTTCGAAACTGGCTTCATCGTACGATGTTTTGAGCTGAGATTCCAGCGATTTGATTCTATCGCAGAGGTTTTTAATTGTTGTCTCCATCAGCAAGATTTTGGGGTTCAGATATTGATCTTCAGTTTGTGTTCCTGCATCACGGTAGTTACGGTTTCTTCCAGTCTGACTATAGTAAGAGTTCGATTCCCTTCTAGTATCAGGTGGGATTTTCTTGTTTGAAGTAGTAGTCTTATAAACATTTCTCTCTTTTTTATGTGGCACAGTAACTCTGCTTCGATAGCTTTCGGCATTATTTACCAACACTTTCGATGGCACAGGAAAGTGGTTACTTTGACCAATTGTACCATTTAGGTTTGTCTTTGTCTGAAAAATAAAAGATAAGTAAGACTAGTTTATCTCACTCGCGGTATTTAGGTATGTATATTGATGATACATTTTAATCTGAAAAACATTTCCAGAAATGGAAAGCTTACCGGATCATTTGAAGTAATAAAACAACTTAAAATTAGTTTAGCTGCTTTCTCTATGTCTTCTTTACTCTCCGAGTCTCGCCACCCAGGATCTGTAGGTATAGGTATAAAAATACAATAATCTTAGTTTGAACTTGGTTGGAGGTAAAGGTACATAAATATTAATAATGGGTATAACTTTATAGTAGTCATATTTATTCAGGTACCTACCTAAGAAAATATTAGGATACTTAAGGATAGTACTCACAAGTGCTAGAGTTTTTCTCCGTAGTCTTATTACTTTGCAGATCCAAAAGGGCTTGAGCGGCATCATAATCTGTATTTTTGGTCCTCCTAGTACCCACGCCAACGGTGGTCATGTTGCTTGACAAGCTGTAAGATAATAACATAAAAACACACAAAATTTAATATAAGTAGGTACCTAGCTGCCTAGTACCTACCAACCAAAAACTAAAGTTCTAGTTTTCAAAATATGACACAAAAGTCATATTTTCTTGAGAAGAAAGTTCAATACATACCGGTCACTGTTGGGTCTCTAAATTTTCACAATATTGATCAAACTTATCAACTTTCTTCACATCCAACTGCAACAAACTTCTAAAGTAAACTAACTTATAATTGTCAGTACTATTTGTTTAAGTAGTGGCTCAGCTGACCATAAAATAAAACACCACGTTTTGCGGTACAAAACCGACTATCAGGTAGAAAAATAAATCCTATACAATTCTGGACTAGCTCTATGTTCTTCCCATTGTTTAACAAATACCATAGCACTTTCTTTGAAACGAAACAATTCGAACTGTATTAGAAATTGGTAATCTTATTACATCTTAGTAAGAACAAATTAGGAGAACTTTAATCACAAAGTATTAGAATTAGAAACCCCACCATCTGGCTAGGGTTTTGGCATAATTTTCTAGTTACCTGCAATGAGCTGTAATAAAATAGGTTATACGGTAATACTAAGGTAGGCATTCCTATTCTTTGAATATGAACATTGGTTGGTACAGTCACCTGCAAAACGAATGTAGGTAAGTAGGGATACACACATTGAAGATCTATTTTTTGGAAGATTGATTTACCCATCTACTTCCTACTTTATAAATATTATAATTAATTACTTATAATATTGATATTCACTAAGCATTTAAGATAGTAAGAAGAACATGGGTAAATCAATCTACTAGCGGCCCGTTTACGGTAAAAAAAAAATGTTTTAATTTGTAGATGTAGGTATATATAAATAATAAAAGTACTTAAAAATAAACCTTTCGTGAAGTAGGTGGGTATACCTAATGAATACAAAATGATGCATCAATCCTTTGCGTGCGTGGGGTGTTAAGTGTAAACACAGATGAAAGCGATTTTGTTCACACGACAGTCTTAATAAAATGCATAGGATAGGTTAAGTAGGTACCTATACCTATAGTTAGTTGGTAGTATAGGTTAGGTAACCTATTACTACCTACCAACTAACTAACTGTATAGTTAGTTACCTTGGATAGTATTACCCAAGGTGGGTAGGAAGTAATTGTAGGCATCATAACATAATTACCTAATTTCTTAATAATCTTGAAACCTGGTTATAGGTACCTAGGTACTTGGTACATAACGTTAACGACACCTTTTGGAAATATGCGTTTGAAAACCCCAAGCATAAAGTTTATTACCGTGTCTTCGAACAATTATTTTTTTGTCTAATCCTCCTTTGGGGTGCACTTACGCTAGGTAGGGTGCTGTGATTTTAAAATTGCTTTGTGCGATTTATACCTGCGTGTGGCAATAGGCGAGTTTCTCAGGCAGTGCGATTTTGTTGCTTCCAAGGCACGGTCAGGCAGTAACTGACATCCATAAATAGAAAAAAATTGACTATCCTAATTTTAATACCTAATAATGACAAGGCGAGTGTGGCTTCTTGTGGAATGGGTGGACGAGAAGAATATGATTCCATCGTATGGTATCGTTAATGTTGACACCGCAAGTTTCAAAGAGAGTGATTTACAGTCTGGCAAAAAAATATTCATCAGTTTGAAACTCAACGAGCCGCGTCAAGCTCAAATTATACGAATTTCAGGTGAGTTGGTGTTTGTGTAATGTTTTTGTTTTAAATAGGTTGGTTAGTACTGCAGAAGATTCTAAAATAGGTAGGTAGGTTCCTATTTTGAAATCTAGGGACTACCGACTTATGAAGGTACCTGACACTTACGTACAAAAGGAGTGTAAGTACCTAACCTCCCTATCAAATGTTTTTTTTTACTTTCAGAAAAGAAAAATCATGTCCAGGAACACAAAGAATTTCTGGAAAGGCAAGACCAACAAGTCAAAAACGTACTGCAGCTATGCATGCGTACTATAAAGGAAATGAAATCAGAGCAGGTAACAAAGTTTTTATAAAGTAATTTCTCCTGCCGCGGTTAAAATACAGTATGCTATGCACCCTTAAACGTAGGTATTATGATTATTATGAGTTGTTCCCGGTTAACCCCGAATCTATTTAGCTGTGAGGAAGTTGTAATTATTACAGCGATGCAGTTTATTTCAAAAGTATTATTAATGTCTTATCCATTTTTAGTTTAATAACACTTAATCGGTTTTACAGTACCCTGGTCTGTCTGAAAATAGTATTCAGAATAATATAAACCAACAAAATAATTTACCACACATCATACCGGCTTATAGCGAAAACAGCGCTAGCGATAATGATTCAGAAGTAAGTTGACAAATTAACATGTATTTATATTTACCTTTGAATTAGTAATGTTTGAGCGGATAAATATTTTTTTAGTAATGAAATATTTTTTTTCAGTCAAGCCAAATAATGCACCAAGGTAGGATAAAACGTGTTTCTCATCCTCAGAACAAAAGACTAGAAATTAACAATTATCATAACCAACCAGTACGTACACCAGTCGTAAACCAAAGGCGACGCTCCATAATAAGCAGTACCCCATTACCAGGAAACCGACCCTTGGAAAATATTAAACTATGCTTCGATCAAGGAACACAGACCGATGATGCAAAAATGCAGCCGCCTTTAGCTAAAATAGAAGAGATGGAATCAGTTCTGAAACAGTTATACGGACGTTTTCAAGCCTTGGTTACTAAAGTGAACCACCCAAACGCATCCATTGACGTATCGGAGCCGGAACAAAATGATGTTTCGTACATGGAGCCTATACCAATTTACAATGAAGCTTGGATCCCCAACAAAGGCACAGAGTATGCTGTGGTTGAAAATGCTTCTGATAATAATAATATTTATGAAGCCGATGATAATTTTTCCCAGCCAAAAAACGATAAAAATGACAATCTACAAGTAAATCTCAAAATGGAGGGTGATCGAATTAATAAAGATAATCCGATGCAGGTTAGAAGAATGTCAGCACAGACTACAGAAACAGAAATGGTAAATTTTAGTGTTAGTTATGTAAAACGTGGTATAGATAGGTAGCCAGAAATAAACTATTTCATTTGATCTATATAGGTATTAATTAGTCATCTAATCATTAATTACTTGAACAATACACATTTATTCCTTTCACAGATACCTATTGGAGACGGTAAAGCTTCAGTACCTGAAAGAGTTTTTAACGATATTGATTGGAGGTCCTACACTACAGCAACAAGACAATTGTTGCAAGCTATATTTCCTCGCAAGTAATTACATTACATTTCTTTACCTAACTTATAATAAAATATTAATCTATAACATTTGTTTTCAACGTCAACTATTGTTTTATTTTCAGGGTATTAGCAACACATTCCCTTACAGGAAAACCATCTCCAGCACATCTACATAAGCCTCCGAAGAAACTTTTAGATCCTATATTAGTAGATGATATAGTAAAGACAGTATCAATGCGTTGTGGAGTCCCAAAAAATTTAGTGAGGTATGCGGTCCCACTAGTTTATACGTATTTTGTATGATAATTACGTAAGTAGTCCTGCTTGAATGAATGTATGTAGGTAGGTACCTAGAATCAAAGACAGTTTCACTTACCTGATGAATAACTTTTAGGAACAGTATTACTGTGAAGTGTACCGATGAAGCCAAACTGTACCGAAATCGTCAGCGACAACGACTAGCTCAAAACGGACTTCAAAACGAAGAAAATATTCCACCATCGGCGACACCCTCTTCGGATGAATCTGTTAATTTGGCTTCATAAAAGTAGCTATTGAGTACCTAGGTAGATAGGTACCTACACCTATTTTGTTTAACGAGTTTTTGTTTGTCTTGTGTAACCTACCACATTATACGTGATTTTAATTACTACAGATATGTTTTTCATTGCTTTAATAGCACTCTAATCATTATTTTAGTCAAAATGCATATAATTTTATTTACCACAAAAAAACCATACCAACACAAAAATGATCATAGGTGACCATTTTTTCTCGCAAACAATTACCAGCCCACAGCTCAAATTATATTGATAAAAGTTACTACCAGGCGGAGCAGTATGTACCTATAATGTAAGATTATAATAAATAATGCTAGACTTTTTCACACAGCATCATCTAGCCACAAGGTAAGCAGAGCTTGTGTTATGGGTACTAGATGACTGGTATACTACTTATATATGTACTTTTGATTTGTAAATTGTATTACCTACATAGAATACACCCCGAACCGTGACAAATATCTGTAGATCATACAATCATTTGTCCCGCGGTGGGGATCAAACCCGCAACCTTCTACGTCGCAGACGGGCCTTCGCCCATTGCGCTACAGAGGTCGTAGAATATAAGGTTGATATATATAAATAAATTATTAAATAATACTGCTGTGTGAACACAGCGCTATATAGCCCACTATTACCTACAGAGGCATTTGTTATAATATCATGAGCACGATGGAACAATGTCCCAGGCACTACGGCAGCGTCCCGTTAAGTGTAGGCATATGTTGCCTCCTGACGCTGTATAAATCATCGAATTTAGATGTCTTAAGTTTTTTTTACGAGCACGATTCAAGTGATAGTAGGTAATTGCATTCGAACTATTATTCCGAATCCGAAACACTACTTCGAAAGGTACCGTACCTTGAAAATGGACATCACTAGAACAACAACACATCAGCTCTTAATCACATACTGCCACTGTCATCTGTCAAACTCCAATAGAGGACAAGACAGACTTGCTTGTGTGTGGGAATTTTGATTTTGAGGTTACGTAAACTCGCCAGTCGCGAATTCTGTGGCGAAGGAAGTTAAATAAATAAACCCAAAAAGCAATTTTATAATAAACGGCATCTGTAGTTATGGAAGATTTTGAAGATTCTGAGTTCGTGGCCTCAGAACACGATAGGCTCATAAGTGCTATATCAAAGCTGGATAAAACTCAACACATAACCGAACCAACCCGAAATGAGCCAACCAGCGCAAATTCAGAATTCAATTTGATCAAGAGATCGACTAAACTGAATCTTGGCAATGTTGCTAAAGTTTTGGGCGATACAGCGAAGCATGTTCAGATAAGTAAGAAGTTGAAAAAGACTAATGCTTCTTCTTCTGTGCTACCGAAACCTTTAGAGAAGCCTCAGGCTGAGCGTATCAAGCGTGCAACTGGCTATGAAGCGACGAAGAAGAAAGTTGGCAGATGGGATCCTGTTGTAGCCAAAAGCCGCACAGCTGAATACTCTGTATTCCCAATAAAACCAGTGGAAACTAAAATGCAACCAACCAACGAATTTTTGAAGAGATTTGAGCTGAAGTCTCAGTTAGAAAGAGAGTTGGAAGAAGTTGATCCTCCTGCCTTCATTGAACAGGAAGAAGAGGAGGAAAAAATATTTCCAATGTCTTATGAAGAGATGGTTGAACATAGACAGCATACGGCTAAGTTGAGGGCCCAGCAGTCATACAAAGAGGCTAAGGCTAAAAGGCAAAGCAAGATTAAAAGCAAAAAGTATCACCGGTATGTATCTATTGACATGCTTATGCCAATTTATTCTAGTACTATACTCTTTTTTACCACGGAATGTAGGTGTGATCAAAGTCAGTCATCGATTTTTATTACACTACGATCAATTCATCTCAATCAATTTTATGGTTTATTCCTATATAAAATTACTAAACCAACAATTATTTTTTTACTTAGCGATTCATTGATTGTTTTGATCTTCTTTTTATTCAGTTTCATTTTTACTCAGAACTGTTGTTTGACTGTTTTTTTAAGATAATGTTTATTTATTTACCGTTTCGCCTTGGCGATGATGAGTCAGTCAGTCAGGTCAAGCTCTTTTATATTTATAGAAGTTTTTGGGTGAGGTGAAAGTATTCTGCTCAATTTAAGTACTCTCTGAAAGAAAGCTATTTCAAAAGCTATCAAAGCATGGCTGTAAAGAGTATACAATTCAAACTGATCAAAGTGGTCATTTTGTGTAAGCGAGTCTTCTTGTATTCCACTTTACTACTTTTATAGATAAACTAGCCGTCCGTCGCGGTGCTACCTGCGCTCCCTCGGGAAAACTTCACTTTTCCGGGATGAAATATAGCCTTTGTTCATCAGGGATAATGTAGGATACTAATGGTGAAAGAATTTTTCAAATCGGTCCAGTAGTTTCGAAGCCTATTCAATACAAAAAAATCTTTCTCTTTATAATATTATATTAGTGTAGATTAATTCAAATGTCTTTGTTTCAGTGTACTAAAGAAAGAAAGGTTAAAGTCGCAACTGAAGGAGTTTGAAGAGTTACAAAAAACAGATCCAGAAGAAGCGCTTAAAAAGTTAGAGTCAATTGAAAAAGCAAGAGCACTTGAACGTCACACCTTGAGGCACAAGAACACTGGGAAATGGGCTAAGAATCTGATGATCAGAGCAAAATATGATAAGGATGTGAGTATACTGTATAATCTTTTCTTTCTTTCTCTTAAGTCATAAAGATCCTATAAATTAAGTACTTCTTGAATATGCACTCATTACACTATTTTTATAGGTGAGACAACAACTGGCAGAGCAGTTGGCAGTAAGTAGAGGATTGACCCAAAAGACTAAAGACATTGAGAGCTCTGATGATGAGGATGCTGATGAAGAAGCTAATATACCGGATTTGGCGCTAGCACAGGACCCTATGAACCCTTGGATGATGAAACAGGCCAACAAGTCAAATGTGGACGCTGAATTCGACTTTGGTTACAAAAAATATGTACAAGACAAAATAAGGAAACAGAAAAATGATAGTGAAAGTGACTCAGATGAGGATAATAAAAAAAGTGACAATATTTCGAAGGAACTTAGCATTTTGAGACAAAACATAAATAAAATGACGCAAAATGTAAGTGACATCACTGATGAAATCAATATTCTTGAAGAAAAATCGAATTCACAATCCTCAGAAACAACTAATGATAATGACGATCATCAAATCAAAGAAATTTTGAAGACCAACAAAAACACCAAGTCAGTCAAGAATAAGACTCAAAAACTTACCAAACCCAAAGTTACTAAACTATTAGCTACATCAAATTGGATTGTAGAACCAATTGAAAATCCTAATGATAAAAAACCTGTTGATATTACAACTGCATTTGATTCTCTTGAAAGCACTGTTGCAGGAAAAGTAGAGAAAAAGTTAAAAACTCTGAGAAAACAAATTGAGCGAATGGAGAAAAGTTCTACAGAAAATAAGAATAAAAAACAACAAAATGATTCAGAGCCTAATAAACAAAGAGATAATCTTGAATACTTGAAACTAAAAACTAAGAAAATAAAACCAGTTATTGATGAGGAACTAATAGAAACAGCCTCGAAAACTGACAATGGCTCAAATGAAATTCAGAGTCAAACCAAACTATTAAATATTGCTACTAAAACTTCAGTTTCAAATGTGCAGGAATCTGGTGATTCTAATATTGATCCTAATAGGTTTATTGCAGTCAAACCTAAATTCCTTAATACGGCATTGCCAGGAGGCGACAATGCACTGGATATGCTTGATGATGATGATGAACAAGTGGTTCCAAGGGTGAACATTGAAGAAGTCTTTGAAGAAGATGATGTTGTGGCAAGTTTTAGACAGGAGAAAGAGGATGAGGCAAATAAAGATAAACCACAAGATATTGATCTGACTTTACCAGGTTGGGGCAGTTGGGGTGGAAAAGGCGTGAAGGCGCCTAAACGTAAAAGAAACAGATTTATTGTAAAGGCACCACCAAAGGTGCCGCGTCGCGACGAAAATAAAGGCGATGTCATCATTAGAGAATACAAGGACCCAAAACTATCAGCCCACAAAGTGAAAGATGTTCCTTTTCCATTTGAAAGTGTCAAAGATTATGAAGCATCTATCAGAGCACCTCTTGGTAATACATTTATTCCAGAAAAAGCTCATAGATCATTGATCAAGCCCAGTGTAATAACTAAAGCTGGAGCTATCATTGAGCCAATGGATGAAGATGAGTTGTTATTGATGAAGAACAAGACTTATAAGAATGAAAAGGTTCTGAAGATTTTGGGCCAAAAATAAACAGTGAAATTTATTTTGTTTTTATTTGAACTTAGTTTAATTAACTTATCTATATACCAACACGCACAGGCGGTGAGACGAGTATAACACCATCTCCTCTTACAAAAAGCATGGGAATGTTTCTTTTGGTGGTTCTGTAGACTTCTTCATAAGTTTCTTCATCAATTTCAACTGTGGTTATTGTTTCTTCTGCATCACCAAGTACCATATTTAAATGCTGATCATAAGCCTGGAATAGAAATAAAAAATGTTTGTTCAAAGGACAAAACAACTTTTAGTTTTAGATGGTTCTGAGTTATGTATGTGAAAAATTAGGATACTTACAGGCTTTATTACTGTTATAAGATTAAAAGGAACCATTGCACCAATAAAATATTTAACCAAACCACCAATTTCAAAATTATTGTAGAGGTCAATAATTGCCAGTAAGCCTATTCATAAACAAATAGAATAGTGTGAGTTATGTAAGTATAATATTTAATAAAATAAATTGTTTTTTAGTGTGAGATAAACAATAAATAAAAAACGAATATGAAAGTGGGTGATCGACGGGTGAGTAAAACAGGCGGTTTATGGCTCGTCGGAAAAGTTCGCTGGTACCGGTGTATTTGCAATACCGCGATTTTCTGATGGCTCGTTTCTCGTCATGTTTACGACCCCCGTTTTACTCGCCCGTCGATCAGCCACTTTATCATTCAAAGTTAACTTACATGAAGTTTACCACGAAGTTCGCGTTCATTACGCATTTTAACATAAATCCGTTCATCCAAACTGAGCCTAATCAGATCAAGGGGTTCCTTTACAGTCATCACCGATACCTGGAGGGCATAATTTTTAAATTGCCTTACTTAAAGTTTATTTATTTGGCAAATTGGGTGTTTAGGTTGGTTGGGTAGTTAGATATCCCAAAGTTTAGAAAAATAAATAAAATAGGAATAACAATAAATGTGAAAGAAAAGTCTGTTACAAAATACACTTACATTTTCTCCATCATCTGCCATTTTTGGGCAAATATTCAAATCGCTTATATAAATTGAGAAAGGTGAGCAAACTACAATCAAAATAGTCTATTTGTGTAGTAAATAGAATAAAATAAAAATCATCGAAGCGGTAAATTTGTTGTTAGGATAAATTTCGAGGTTATCTGATCTGACTGTTATTCTGCCTATTCTGTCATGTCAACGTCAAGTATAATACGTCAACGTCACTGTTCTTAGTTCAAGCCTCTATGGGTTCAAGCCATAGAGATGTTCAAGCCGGTTCAAGCCTATTATATATCTCTATAGATCGTTCATCGTCGCACTCTGTGGTGACAAAATGAAATGAATGGAATGAGTGAAATTGTCAATTTATTTGTCAAACAAAATTCCATCAACAACGTGTGTCACGAATCAAGATTTCATTTTCATATTTTTTAGAATTTATTAGATTACACAGAGATGGTTCGCAGTGGGTAAGTCAGCTCAGCGGTACCAGTTGATTGTACCCTGGGTAAATCTTGATAGAACCAAAGTAGTTTCTAAAGTGCGTGTTTGTTTACAGGCGTGACCGCGATCGCGATAGAAGACGGTCTCGAAGTAGATCTGCCTCCACGGACCGAAAACGTAGACGTTCCCGTTCTAGGAGTCGAGATCGGTCCTCCAAGTCATCTAAGAGAAAACGCAGCCGCAGCAGGGACCGTGATTCGAAGAGGGATCGAAGCAGAGATCGTGACCACAGAGACAGGAAGAGGTAGGTCTATTGATTACGCTTCAGCCTTTTTTGATCACAATGTATGAGCCCCTGAAGAATAGTAAAGCCTGAAGAAAGCCTGTACCCTGAAAAGAGTAATATTTACACATTAATGTACAGTTCGCCCAACGGATCTAGGCATTCGTGAAGTTAGCCGTTTCTCTGCGCAGTGAACGCTTTTTCATACAAAATTATTTTCTGCGCATTCAAGCGGCTCACTTCACGAATGCCTAGATCCGTTGGAAGAACAATACTTAAGTTTTCCGAAACCATAATACAGCCATAAGGCTAAAGATGATAGATCTGTATTTCCAATGAGCTACGACCCTGTTGTTTTAAGAAGAGAGTTAATAGGCACTGTCTGGGTAGGCTAGCTCCATCGTAGACCTCCATAGTAGATTCTTGCCTGTGTAAGTTTTGAGTTAAAAAGCCGACCCATTCATCTAAAAAAAGCTTAGAAAATGTCTAATACTATGCTATGTTATTATTATTTTTCAGTGATAAGCGAGATGACAAGAGAAATGGGGGCAAATCATCCCGAAAAAAAACTCCAGACAAAGAAAGGTCCAAATCTAAAGAGAAATCCTTGAAGGATTTGCAAGATTACAATATTGGATCTTCTGCGGATAAGGTATGTTTATGAGATACAGTATTTAGACCCAAACTAAGCAAAGCATCAATCATAATGTTCGATACACAAACACTCTAGCAAGCAGATTTGGCTAAGTAGGTAGTATGAGGTGCATAGCGCAGTTTACCTAGTCAGTGCACTTTCGGACAGCTATTGGTTCACACTCATTAGCAGCTTAAATCATCATAATCATTAGCGTAATGTAAAGTTCTTGAATACAGCAAGTTTATCTAATTTACAAGTTCGTATCAATTCAGCATCCATCCCACTCTAAACATGTACGGTTCCGTACACATAAATTAATTATTGACTAATGATTTTAGAGAGGTTTTTGACTTAAAAATCCACACTGGCCAGTGCTTTTTTGTGGGCTGCCAGAGCTTAGACTGTGGTCTAGCTGGGTGCTCCACATGCAGGTTAGGTTGGCTACAGGATTGAACAGAGGCTTTATGGAGAGGAGGCCTATACCTAGCATTGGATCATCTTTGTCCAGGCTAAAGGAGGTTGCTTTTATTTAATTTGTTAACCTTAAAAACATTATTTTTAATGGCAATTGTTTTGCAAACCATTTTATCTCTTATATTTTCCCAAATGCTAGGAAGAAGAGCAAATTCACCTTGAAGCTGAGATGCAGAAGCGTCGTGAACGCATAGAGAGGTGGCGTGCCGATCGCAAACGCAAAGAGATCGACCAGGCCAAGAAGGAGGTACAGAAAGGCAGCATTGTCACAAGCATCCAGCTGCCGATTTCCAAAAAATGGTCCTTGGAGGATGACTCAGGGGATGAAGCTATGCAGGGTAATGATTTGAATATATAATATTATAATTTATCATCGATAAATAAATAAATAAATAATAATATTAAAATTATGGCAGACAGAGTCAAAGTCTAAAGTCACAGTAGGACAACTGGGATCACATAGAATAGTCTTAAAACTAGGTGATTCTACTCCTGTTCTTTCGCAACCATTACCATGTAGAACAATGGCAACAAAGTAACAAAGGGTACTGTTTATGTATACTTATATAGAATAGAATAGAATAGAATACAGTTTTATTTTCTCCACATCATATACAACAGTTACAATAGGTACTTAAATCTACACAATTTTATGTGGGTGAAAATACGGCTACCCCGCTATGTAATATCATTACATTATGTTCAAAGTAATTCTTTGTGCCCCCAATATCTTCTCCCTAGTTATCACATTTGTTCTATATCTTCATCAGTCTGTATCATTGAGATGTATTTGTTTTTTATAATTCAGTTGATGATAGTGAAGCCAAAGAGAAGCAAGCAGCCGAGGAGAAGAAGATTGAAGAAGAAGAAATTGATCCGCTGGATGCTTACATGCAGGAAGTTCAACAGGTAAGTTTCTTCTTATTGTGTCACCAGTTCTTTCTAACCAGTGTGGTAAAAGGATTTTAAATGCGCCTCAATGAGGCTCCTTTCTTGCACTTGACACATGTTTTCGAACTGTTGTCTTACTAATTTAGGCTATGATGAGCAACGTGAAATTGTCACGGCGTGAGATAAGAAAAATTGTCATGCCGCCATTTTATATGAGCGCGATGACAGAGACTATGTCACACTATCTCACAATTTGACATAACGATATGAAATAACGGGCTGTGCATGACGAGAGACACAGTTATGACGATTTTTAACGAGAAAACGAGACGAGAGACTTCAGTCACGGTGCTGATCATAGGCCCACTGAAAGCCTATTATGCTCTTACTTTAGAGCTAAGACACATTAAATGAGAGCCAAAAACTTATCCATATTGTGACCTCACAAAATTTTAAAAGTTTCTGATTGAATCACTTTTAGAACTAAAATTTTATTATATTTTGTAGGAAGTGCGTAAAGTGAACCAGTTAGACCAATCCAGAGGTATCTTGAGTGTTCCAACACAAGGAGGCACCGGTATTGTCATCCTCACAGGAACTGCCAAGAAGAAGGTCACAGAACAGAAGAACAAAGGTATTACTTCAATAGTTTTCATACACATTGCTGTTTTAAGTTTCAAGTAGATTTTTATCATTGAAAAGTCATCCCTAGCTCCAAAATGTTTAGAAAGCAAAGTGGCAGTACTACCACATAAAATTGATGTTCAAACATTGCTGTTCTTTTGATTCCAGTCGATACTATCTACTAGTCTGTGTAATTAACCTTAGTTGAGAAATTACATACCTATTACATCTATCTATCTATCTATTACTCTTTTCAGGTGAGCTGATTGAACAAAATCAAGACGGTCTCGAGTACTCATCAGAAGAAGAGACTGAGGATATTAAGGATCAAGCTGCGAACCTCGCCTCAAAACAAAGGAAGGATTTGGCTAAAGTGGACCACGCCAGTTTGATCTATCAGCCATTCAGGAAAGCTTTTTATACTGAGGTAAGTTGATAATTCCAAAGCATTAGTAGCACCATCTAGTATTAATTAATAAATTAAGATATGTATTAATTGTTTGTTGTATATCTTAACGTCACTTGTATTTACAATAGATGATATAACCAACTACATTTAATTTATCTCTGACTATATCAGGAGTTGTTATGGTTTCCTATTTAAAAAAAATGTTTTTTATCTAGGTGAGTGAACTAGCAAGAATGACTGCAGAGGAGGTAGAAGTATACAGAACAGAGCTAGAAGGCATTAGAGTGAAAGGGAAGGGATGTCCCAAACCAATCAAATCGTGGGCGCATTGCGGTATTAGTAAGAAAGAGATGGATATACTTAAGAAACTCAACTTTGAAAAACCTACGCCGATTCAAGCGCAGGCTATACCCGCTATTATGTCAGGAAGGTAAGACAATTTAAAATACATATTTTTAAATACTTCTGTTGAAATAATTTGGAAATTTAAAATAACAGTAGGTTTTTTTTATGTATATTTTAAACTTTCGTGATTTGAAGACATAATTGTTTTTGAGTACCTAAAGGGGTCTTTATCACGTACCTTAATTGTTTAATTTAACCACGAGCATTGTAACGTGTTCGAAACGTCGTTGGGCCAAATTAATCCATTTAGGTACGTGATAAAAATCCGTTTACTCAAAAACTATTATTTTTTAATGTATTCCTTCATGTTTTCTAGTTTTTAGGGCATACCCGAATGGTGAAAACGTAATCCTTCGTGTGCGAGTCGTCTCGCACTTGTCGGTTTTATTATTTTTACTTCAGGGGCCGTATTCCGGTTCTTATTTTCGTTCGTTTGATGAATATTCGGATGTTTCTCACTACGATTTCTGACTACAAGGGCCAATTTTTCGATTTGCTATATTTGGTCCTAGCTTAAGACCTTGTTTTAACGTTGATCTTATCGACTGAATACAATGTTACTCGAAGTAAGAAGCATCCGAATATTCATCAAACGAACGAAAAAATGAACGGGAATAACCCCCCAGGCCTAATCTAACCGTCATAATTGTTTGCAGAGATCTAATCGGCATCGCCAAGACCGGTTCAGGCAAGACATTAGCATTTATCCTCCCGATGTTTCGACACGTCCTTGATCAGCCCCCACTTGAAGATACTGACGGGCCTATAGCACTTATCATGACGCCCACTCGGGAGCTTTGTATGCAGATCGGGAAGGATATCAAGAAGTTCGCCAAGTCTTTAGGACTGAGAGTCGTGTGCGTTTATGGAGGCACTGGGATTTCTGAACAGGTAAAATGGGATGATCTGAAAATAACCTCTAAGTCTTGAAGAATAATAGAAAAGTAGTCGGATTTTTTATTTATAGTTGTTGAGATGCGGCGTCGTTGTAGTGAAAATTCTTGGACTGATTTACTCCACACTATCTTTGTGGGTCACATTTTATGTCTTTGGTCACTTTTACTTTTGGGCACAAACTTACATGAATAATACTTACTTTCTTACTTTTTAATAGATTTTGTTGTGGATGACAAAAAACAACTTTCGAACCATCTTATTGTGCTCTGTTAGGTACAGTGTATGCGTAAATTGCGTCAAAAGACTAAAACAAAAGTCTGCAACAAAACTACATACACAAATATTTCCTAAAAAACACACATACATATTTCCGTTTCAGATAGCAGAATTGAAACGCGGCGCAGAAATGATAGTGTGCACGCCAGGTCGTATGATAGATATGTTGGCCGCTAACTCGGGCCGAGTCACAAACCTAAGGCGTGTAACTTACATTGTGCTGGATGAGGCTGACAGAATGTTTGACATGGGTTTCGAACCTCAGGTAAAGTATTTGTGCCAAAACTCCTGTAAAAGTAAAAATGAATCAGTTTTAGCCTTTTGTTTTAATAATAATAATTAATCATTGAATTCAGGCAACACAGTTTACAAACCCCGAGTTCAAATAAGTTGTCGGTGTGAACAAAAAAGTAAAAAATTGTAACATGTACATCATCATGTGAGCCATCTAGTGTCCACTGCTGAACATAGGCCTCCTCCATCGATTTCCACAGCGATCGATCTTGTGCAGCCTGCAACCAACGGCTCCCAGCAACCTTTACCAGATCGTCTTTCTATCATGTCATCTTACATGTACATGTAAAATACATATTTACAGCTTGTAGTTATAAGGTTTTGTTCACTCCAAGCGTGTCGCTAATAGAAACGAATGTCGAGGCGGGGGCGCGGCGCGGGCGCTAATCTCGTTGAAAGAAAAAAAAAAAGTAAAAAAATAACAAAAGTCAAGAGTCGAGGCACGGGCGGGGCGGGGGCGTGGTGCGGGCGAGGCGCGCGCCCCTTCCGCGACTCCTAATCACCTGTCTCTACTCATCTTTGGAAGATGACATGTTGAATGAATGAAACAAGACATACACGCCGCCACCTCGACGCTTAGCACACGTCGATTTAGCCCGCGCCCTGACCCCGCCTCGACGCCGCCCCGACTTTGGTATCGATCTGCCTTATGACCCAAGTCGAATTTTATTGCGCATTCGCATTGTAAACCTGATCTAATCTAATCTAATCTAATTTTCACCATAAAATTCATACAAACTTCATTATTGATAACAGGTGATGAAAATCATAGACAACGTGAGGCCTGACAGACAGACAGTGATGTTCAGTGCAACGTTCCCGCGACAAATGGAGGCGCTGGCGAGGAGGATACTTCAGAAACCTATTGAAATTCAGGTAAGTAACTTTAATTAGATTTTATTTCATCCTTTCATAGTTTATTTAGAATAAAATAAATCTAGCTACTGACGCAGCTTGATCTTGACTTATTCCTGTGAAGCTGATTAAGCGTTTATAGCTGCCTCGCTCACTCACGTAGTTTGTTGAATCGTTCTATCTCGCCTACTCGCGCAAACCTGCGCAATCGTTTATTGCACCCAACTTCAGAGAGATAAAGATCATATTTATGCTTTTAGGTATTTCTGTATTTTTAACTTTTTGTACACTACCGTTTTCTGTGTTACTTTTCCAGTCCATTCAAAGGTTGTCTGGAAGAGATCGCTTTTAGCGATAAGGCCGCCCATTGTACCTACTTACTTGTTTTCGTGTATTTCCTGTAATGTGTTTCTTTTGTGCACAATAACGTGTTTTTCTATTCTATTCTATTCTAAACCGAATTGGATAAAACTTGGATAGGTGTAGATAGTGACCTGGAATAGCATATAGGCTATTTAAAATATTGTAGCACGCGAGTGAATTTACTTATTATTTTATTTTATTAGGTTGGTGGTCGAAGTGTGGTCTGCAAAGAAGTAGAGCAGCATGTGGCGGTTTTAGAAGACGACGCGAAGTTCTTCAAGCTTCTAGAACTTCTCGGTCTCTACTCTCAACTCGGCTCCATCATAGTCTTCGTGGATAAGCAGGAGAATGCTGATAGTCTGCTGAAGGATCTCATGAAGGCGTCTTATCAATGCATGAGCTTGCATGGAGGTGAGTATTTTGATTATTATAATGTCCGTCCATATTCACGTGTTGTTAGCTTGAATTATGACAGGCAAGGTCAATGCTTATAAAATATAGGCAGATTCGAACTCTCGACTTTTATGTCGAAAGGTAAGCTAGTTGTTTATTCGTATTTTTAAATTGAAATATAATAAAAACTTATTCATAAAATGCATTATATTCATCTATTTATGAAGTTGCTAAAATATTTTTCGTCCTACCTTTCAATAGAGTCAAAATTAGACCCAGAAACTACTCAAAATTTTCTTTTACAGGTTGGGTCATCACAATAATTAGTATTAAAAATCTTCATGGAAAAGATCAGAAAAGTATTGCATGAATCAAATTTTTCATTGAAATCTAAAAACTTTAAAACCAAATCTACTAATTCATTATTCTCCTTTCAGCGTCAAATTCAAGAAGCGACGGGGCATCGACCATTTCTTATTATTTATTGCCATGTGTAAGCGTATGGTCACACTAGTTAATTTGCCATTACAAACAAGTTTAATAAACTTCGAAGGGTTGCAACGAAATTCGATAGCCATAGATATGGCTATCGAATTTCGAGCAATTGGCAATAAAATGTTGGATATTAAGCTTACAAACAAAACAAACAAAGGCATTTGATCTAAATACACAAATACTTTTATGTTTTTATCAATTCAAAAGCAACGACAATACGACACAGAGATACTTCGAAAAACTTACCGCAAAAACACATTTAGCAGATTTTTAGGGCTTGTTTCACCAAACTTTATCTAACAGAGCGTTAGTTAATTTGACATCAAATTTAGTAAGAGAAATAACAATGGATTAAGTATTTAGACCGTTACGATTGCTTTGTGCTCTAACAAAGGCATATCTTCATTAACAAGCCGCTAAATCTAATCGCTGGTCGGCGGCCCGGTAGCTCACTAGCACATCGTAGAAAATTAAAAATATGTCACAACAACCAAAAATCCGCGAGCGACAGTGAGCCTTTTGTTTGCGCAGAACACAATTTTGTATGAAAAAGCGTTCACTGCGCTGACAAACGGCTAACGGCCGATTTATTAACAAGTTTGACTTTGGTAAAATTAGCCCTAAACAATTAATTCTTGGCTATGCGCTTACATACCCCCTTCAGCAAATAATGACAATCGTATTAACGCTGACCTGTTACAGGTATTGATCAATTCGACAGGGACTCTACCATCATCGACTTCAAGAATGGCAAGGTGCGTCTGCTAGTGGCGACTAGCGTGGCGGCCCGCGGGCTTGACGTCAAACAGTTGGTGCTTGTTGTCAACTATGACTGTCCAAATCATTATGAAGATTATGTGCACAGGTTTGTTATCTTAAAATAGCTTTAAGTACCTTGTTTAAGGTAGTTGGTTTGCTTAAACGACAGGAAGATGTGGTTAATATCATATAGATATTAAATCTCTTATGAATAAATAATTACATTAGGTACGTGACCCGTTATAAAATAATCATTATGTCACCAAATAACGAAAGTTTAAAAAGATTATTCTAAGACACATTACTTTTTAAGGATTTTGTGCTGGATTTATAGTAATTCGAACTTGCATGATGTTTCTATGTAGATGGCATGCACTTTAAACTTTCGAGTGCTTTAAACCTTAGTTGAACCCCATGTTGACACAAGTCAAAACAAAACTGTTACCACAAAAAAGCGTTCTATGAACGAGTATTTAAAGATCTTTTTCTAGGGACAGTTTTTTTAGTTAGTCTTAGTCTAAACTCGGTTCATTTTCTTGTAATAAGACAGTCGAAGTTTGTGTTTAAATCTATCCCTAGTTTTAATATCGTACTCAACAGATGCGGCCGCACCGGTCGAGCAGGCAACAAAGGCTACGCCTGGACATTCCTCACACCGGAACAAGGGCGATACGCTGGCGATGTTCTAAGAGCCTTCGAACTAGCCGGCTCTAACCCGCCGCCAGAACTGCGCAGGCTTTGGGAAACTTACAAGGAAGCGCAGGAGAAGGATGGCAAGAAGGTCCATACTGGAGGAGGTTTTAGTGGAAAAGGTTAGTCTTGTAGAGAAAGCTGAAGTAGATCGGGATGTTTAAAATGGATAGGTTAAGGTCTTTAAATTAATTTAAAGATTCGTGAAGGTCACGGGTTTAAGTCCCGAACCCGAAAACGAAGGACTTTAACCTGCGGAGAGAGTGAGAAGTGAGGATGCAATTACTACACAATTTTTTAATTACTAGGATGTATATTAAAAATCTTTACAGTATGATGAATCAAGACGGTTTTGATTTAGTCAGATTAGATTAGTCGGATTATTGAAGGTACAGAGGAAAGCAAGAAATTAAATATTCTGGAGAAAGTTCTAGTTAAAAAAGTGAATCAGAAATATAAATATAAAGTTACATAGTAGCTTTCAAACTTTAAGTTCTCTATATACTGTCAATTAGCTTTCAATTGACAGTCCTGACTGTAAAGTCGTTACACAACAAAAAAAATAATAGTGAAATCGGTCCAGCCGTTCACGCGTTCTCGCGCACCAAGGGTATTCATTTTTATATATATCTATATATAAAAATGAATCCTTATATCCCTTGGTCACGCCATCACGCGTGAACGGCTGGACCGATTTCATTTTTTTTGTTGTGTTTAAGTCATGACGGAGGCCTTCAGCATAGTTATTCATACTTCAGATGAACGGATTCGCGACGAAACCGTTCCGTGGAATTCGTCCAAAACTGACGTTTCCTGTACTGCGATTGGTTGCGGTCGGTTGAACAGCGGATCGGTTTCGTCGCAGATGCAAATCAAAGGCCTAAAAGCTCCACTAGAGGTAGTCACTAACTCATTAAGACTTACTTTGCTTCCAGGTTTCAAGTTCGATGAATCAGAAGCGCAAGCGGCGACTGAGAAAAAGAAATACCAGAAAGCGGCACTCGGCCTTCAAGACTCCGACGATGAAGACGTGGAGGGAGATTTGGACCAACAGATCGAAACTATGTTCGCTGCTAAGAAGATTGTCAAGGAAATTAAGGTGATTATTCAGCAAATGAAAACTTGACACTTCAATATCATTACTATTATAAACTAGGGACTGGAAATGGAATATCATTAGGTACTCACTCACGTTAGGTATTTCAATTCATTGAGAAATACAAAGTCTATAAAGATTTTCGAATTCGAATTTGAATTCGTTTGAAAAGCCCGCGGAATCGTTATCGCAAACTACCCAACGAATTGCGGTATTTGAAATTGGTCGAATAATAAAATTATAAGTGAGGGGGTATTTGATTTCGTCGGAAAGCCATCGGAGTCGATGTTGGAAACTATCGGAGCAATTCGTTGATTATTTTCCGTGTGGCCTTTTGAACGAATAAAAAAACCGGAACTCTTATTTCCTGGCAGTGTTCGCGCATGCCAATTTCATAAAACCAGGTTCATTAGCGGCGCTTATCAAGTTCTCGCTTGCACCCTAGTGGCACAACAGAGAAAAGAAACCCCCTGTTCTACCCCACATTTTGACTATTTTGACCCACAGTTTTTATATATTTTTTTACTTCCAGCCGGGAGCAGGCGGGCCGGGCGCACCAACGCCGACCGCCGCATCTGCCGCCACGGATGCTAAGTTAGATCTAGCGCGACGTCTCGCTTCCCGCATCAACCTCGCTAAAGGACTGGGAGCCGAACAGAAGGGCGCCACTCAACAGGCTGCTGAGGCTATTTTGAAGGGGAATCCTAATGCTCATACACTTATCACGGTAAGTAATACTTCCAACAGTCATTATTGACGACCTCTGTGGCGTAGTGGGCGAAGGTCCGCCTGCGACGCAGAAGGTTGCGGGTTCGATCCCCGCCGCGGGACAAATGTTTGTATGACCTACAAATATTTGTCTCGGGTCTGGGTGTTTCTATGTATAATATGTAGTATGTATTTACAAACAAAAATTATATAAGTATTCTATCAGTTATCTGGTTCCCATAGTACAAGCTTTGCTTAGTTTGGGGCTAGATGATGCTGTGTGAAAATGTCCAGCATTATTTATTATTATTTATTTATTATTATGCGCCCTTGAATTGACCAGTTACAAAGCACGAGTGAAGAAATTATAGCTCGAAATCTACAATTCGACAAATGAGTTTTTTTTATAAATGAAATAGGTTAAATCATTTGACCTCACTCTGCCTGATGTTAAGCAATAGTGGTTTCTTATATGCATCATCCGCAGCCATTAATAAAACACTACTGGGTGTAAGCCTGCCTCAATTAAGCCATACATTCCGGTCGTGTGCCTCAGTACATGAGCCGCATTTTTCTATTCAAAGCGATGTGTAAGGACAAAACACGTACAAAATATATGTTGGAATGAACTATTCGAATCAGTTGAAACTTCTCTGCAATAAACAATATTTTGTTAACCATTGCAGGCGAAGACGGTAGCAGAACAGCTAGCGGCCAAACTGAATACGCGACTGAACTACCAACCCCGTGACGAATCTAATAATGAGCCAGCTGAAGAAATATTCAGAAAGTATGAGACGGAACTCGAAATAAACGACTTTCCGCAACAAGCGAGATGGAGAGTCACTAGCAAGGTAATTTCAACTTTAACTCATTATACCAAAGCTCATTTTTGCTTATGCGTACTAGAGAAACATTGTATAGAAAGCAGCTTGTTTTTATAGTCTTGATAATAGAATATCAACCTTATAATGATAAAGATATGAATCGCTTTTGAGTGTCAGAGGGTATTTAAACTGTGACTCATTTTTGCGCGATAAAGCGAGTGGAAAATAAAGAAATTGCAGTACAAATGGGGTGAAGTGTCAACGGATTGGCAAGAGTAAACATGTTTATTGGACCAGTTAACAAAGAAGATGTATAGGTAATTCGATGCGTCTTAGGATTGGGGGATAATAACAGAACGCGTTTTTTATTCTTGAATATCTACCCGGTCCATAAAACTTCGTCATTTTAGTTTTGAATCCGATTCAAACCTTATGCTTTTGGAGGACTGGAGAAATTAAGAGTGCTATTGTGCCATAATACCAAGTCTAATATTATAATATAATGCACATAATAAACATTAACGTCCTCGCGAGAAACTGAAACCTCTCTCATCCTAGTCGGGCAGTCGGCCGCTTCGCAAACGATGTCAATCTAAACACAATTGTAATTTATTAGATATGTCTGTGATTCACTCTAAAGTAACTCTAAGTGCCGAGAACGAATCGATTATATATGAATTATTATTTTAATTCATTTGATAGGTTGACGACATTTGACAGTATTTTTCTTTGTAGTCACAATGCAATAACAAACATTACAAGTCATGGCTTAAAAATAACTCAGAGATTGTGGTGTTTTTATTCTAATTAGACTTAAACCGCTTTATTTTCTCACTGACCCATCGATAACCCTTGCAGTAGCCTATATTTGTTGGCTGCGAATGCGCAAACGCAGTCTATCCAGTGACACCATTCGATACAGTAACCATGTTGCTTAAACTCGTATTCTTGGGTGCTTTTGTCTTTCTCTGCATTAAAATGCTGAGGCGACAGAGGTGCTACCATCATTGTGCTTAGGATTTATCAAATTCAGGTAATTTTTTTTAAAGTGGCATGACCAGCTGGACTTAAAAGCCTGGGAAAGCTTGTTAGTCAAAAATTTTACGTTTACAAATCGTGGCGCAATTGCTCGATATCATCATTGTTCTAGGCTTGCTCACTGAGTTATCTAGAATTGAGTCATAGCGTTATAAAGTTTTTGGGCAGGATTGTTGGTTTTCGTAATTATACATTTGCAAATGAGTGACATCATTGGCAAGTTTTCAAGTCTACACTCGCATCAGTACGAAATAAAAGTAACCAATAGTCACAAACTGACTCTACTCATTGTAGTTTTATGGTGTAATCCTCCTTGGATTAGGGAGTAAGGAATTGGCATCAGAAAACAAATAAGTGTTATAGCATGCACACGCAATAGCTACGGATTCACGTTTACCTTAGTTCATCTCGTATAACATCATATGATCGTAGGAAGTGGAAATCTGTGGTAGAGACCACAGATTTTCACTTCCTAGGATCTCTCTCCTTTTCTTATTAATGTTTTGATACAAGCTCGCTGCTTTTGGGTTTTGACCAGAAGTTTCTAATTTATTGACAGACACTCGTTGATAACATCACAAATTGTGCAAAATGGAGAAAAAGATGCGTAGAGTGCGAAAAGCTATGCACAAGGTGCGCAAAGTTGTACACAAAATGCACAAAGTGGTACACGAGAAAAAAAGATAAAAATGACAAAAAAGTCAAAGTTGAAACTTCGTTCCAACCGAGTGTTCCACGATACTCACGTACTTTTTTTTCTTTTCCAGGAGGCGTTAGCTCTGATAAGCGAGTATTCGGAAGCAGGCATCACAGTCCGCGGTACTTACGTCCCGCCCGGGAAAAATCCGCCGGAAGGTGAACGTAAACTCTACCTCGCCATCGAAAGCTCACAGGAACTCGCCGTGGCCAAAGCCAAGTCAGAAATAACTCGTCTCATCAAGGAAGAACTCCTCAAACTGCAGACCTCATCGCATCATATGGTCAATAAAGCTAGATATAAAGTCTTGTAAATTATGTTCCGAATATACTGGCGTTAGGAATGTTTTGTTTTATTTTGTACATATCTTTTCCACATTAGAAAACTTTGAATCATCCTAAATCTCCCAGTTCTAAGAATGTGTGAACCTTTTCTTTTAGTTTTTTCTAAGATTTTTTTGGGATTTCTAGTAAGAAATCAACGAATTTTGTAAATGGAATCAAAGGCCAATAGATCTAGACAAGAAGCTTAACGCTTCTTGGATCTAGACAATCGTGAAGTAAGTCGTTTTGATGAGCCGAAAACAATTTATTATGAAGAAGCGCCACTGCGCAATGCGCATGTCAAACGGCTAACTTCAGGAATGCCGATCCGTCGATCGTATTCTACCTTGGTTCTACCCATAGACGACGGTAAGATTTTTTTCCCTATGGTTCTCTACGAAAGAAATTAATTATCTTTGAGATTAACACACTAAAGTGGCGCCATGCTGCATGTCACAAAATAACATGCGCCAACGCATAGTAATATTTTCCTGCTCTATTTTAGGATAAAGTTGAAGACAATGAGATTTTCGATAAACTGCGATAAACAACCTATTCCTGTTCTTTCGTGACAATCGATAGGTACCATGAATAATCAGCACCAATAAAGGTTTTATAAAACTCGAGGCGTAGCCTTGATTCTAGGTCCTCCCATGCTGTAGTTCCTTGGAGATGGAATAGGCTTACCCATCACCTACTACTAAAAGGAAAGTCTGGAACATAGGATATGGAAAATACGCTTGGATCTGACTGAACAAGCCTACGATTTTTAACGTTATAAGCAAGCAGATTGAAAGTCATTGAGTGCATCCCAACCATCCATGCATTTGTATATAGCTATGAATATTTCCAAAATGTTTGGTCATTGTAATATTATGTAGGTAGATATTCAAAGTCAAAAAGCATTTATTTAGTAGTACCGCTGAGATAGTCTTAAAACAAATTTTACTCCTGCTTTTCGTGACCAATACTTTTTTAGAAGTGGTTGGATTGTATAAATAACTAACGACCCGCCCCGGCTTCGCACGGGTGCAATGCTGATACTAAATTAAATACACTACAGAAAAACTATGAATGTAGTATATCAAAACATAGCGGCCCGCTCCGACTTTGCACGGGTATAAATAAGCCCAAAAAAATAGGTTAATTTACGACATCACGTTAGAAACCTCTAAAATTAGCAATGTTGCCTTAGTATATGATGCATGTATTATACATTAAACCTTCCTCTTGAATCACTCTATCTATTGGAAAAAACCGCATCAAAATCCGTTGCGTAGTTTTAAAGATTTAAGCGCACATAGGGATATAGGGACAGAAAAGGCGACTTTGTTTTATACTATGTAGTGAAGTGATAGTGATAGTGATGCTGGACTTTTCACACAGCATCATCTAGCCCCAAAGTAAGCAGAGCTTGTATTATGGGTACTAGAATGACTGATAAACTACGTTTTGTTAGTAAATACATACATACATATTATACATAGAAACACCCAGACCCGATATAATAATATGGATGTAAAAGGAGAGGACGCACAGTTGACAAGTGATAGGATAGGAGTAAGTGGAAGGAGACATGTTGTGCACACTTAGCACTTAGCGTGGGATAAGGTCAGGGAATGATGATGACTTTACAAAAACCATTAGGAACCTACCTTTGCATTGTCCAATATTGGTTTTGTAGTAGTTAGGTAATATAAACCTCCTTACCTAGGTAGTTTTAATAAGAACTCTTAGTTTACGTGGTAGGTAGGCAGGCATTGTCATAATTGTGAAATTCAATACGGAGGCTTTCCAAGAAGAGTAGTCATTTTTTCTTCTTGTCTTATTGTTGTTTGTTTTTATTCATAAGGCAGGCATTTTGGAAATTATACGAGTTTTCCCTTTTGCTTTTTCTACAATTTCGTTCCATACTTAGAAGGGGTAAATTACATAATCCATCTATCAGTTTGCTAATGCATGCTTCGTTAAGTATATTTCCACAACAACACGGATGTCATTAGTCCATAATGGCCTATTAGTTAGTGCAATCGGATAAGATAAGCAAACTCGAAATACCTAGATACGTCTAGAATAAACAGGGCTAAATATAAACTTGCATGCTTATGAGAACATGCTTGGTCACGTTTTTAAATGCGACTAAGACCTACAATTTTAAAGAGCTATCTGTCAATTTTATCTTTGTTATTACCAAATTGGTTGGTTACAAAAACTTGTAGGTAGGTAAGTATTTAGGTATTTATCATAATCGTTCACAGCATTAGGCATTTAAAATAAAAAGTACCTATAACTGTTAAAGTTAAATTTCTTTTGTGGTTCGATTTTCGAAATTATTCAAACTATCGAGATGCTTCTTCATCGTCACTACTATTATTTGATATCAGGGTATTGAAATACCCTGCTGTGGGTGATACCCAGAGGTGGTCCTTGGTCCTTTCTTTTAAACCAGTTCTATGTACAGTTCGCCCAACGGATCAAGGCATTCGTGAAGTTAGCCGTTTGTCTGCGCAGTGACCGCTTTTTCATACAAAATTGTGTTCTGCGCAGACAAACGGCTAACTTCACGAATGCCTAGATCCATTGGAAGAACTTATCTGTCTATTGATGCCAAAAAAAAACCGGCTATAAAATAAGATATATCGTCATCGTAGCACACTGCTACGGCGTAGCATCCTTTTTTGCTTAACACTTTTCGGCTGTTTTTTTTTTATTTAGTGTAGGTAGGTAAACAAGTATTTTATTAAACCCTAATAATATTACAATCTATTAACAATTTGTAGACATAGTTTTATAAAGAAAATGTAATTAAGAATGTGTCCAATGGCACTTTTCTTACTGTCTCTTAGTTCTCTACTTTTCGGCTGAGTGACGGCAGTTTGTTCAGCACAAAAAAGATTAATTATGTGCCTATCTATCTGATGTTATAAATAACGTCAGTGTTCCGTACACACTCTTGTTTAATCTGTGCCGCGGGCGCGTCTCGTGCCACTGATAAAGGGTTATCGCGCGGGAAGATTCCACCAAGGCAAACAACACGCGTGAAATTAATTGGACGCAGTGAGGGGAAAGTTCCGATCGAAAATATATCAATTTGTTGACATTTATACCTATTAAGGAATGCCAGTGTCTGGAACATTTCAATTAGGATGTTGAACGTACCTACAATGTCAACAATGTAGAATTGTAGAGAATTCAATTAATGTTTTCTATGATATGCGGTAGTTACAATGTAGAGATTTCAATTCATGTTTTTTTTATAATGCCGCGTTGGCTAAGTTGGGGCAGTGCTTAGACTTGACTTAATCGTATGTGGGTTCGATATCAGTGATCATCCACAAAAAACATACAAATCTACAGCCGAACATAGAACTTCTTTTTGTAAAGTTAGTTAAAAATGATGCAACTATCGCTATTATGGTTCTGATTGGCAATGTTGACCCACCCGTAGAACCAAATGTGAATCTACCAGCACGTGACATTTTGACTAATTAGAAACACAAAATGAATATGCTTTCTTAACCGAGTATCAATTATAAATATTATTATGACTGAAACTTAATAACCTATCTCATTATTATTTATTACCATCACTTTTAAAACACGTTTTGTGTATCAATATATAGATAGGTACCTACTCGGGCTACTCTTAATAAAATTATTTTATTATATTTTTTTATTATAAATTGAATTAGGTATATCAATACTTATGATAATAAAAGTTTCCAGTGTTGTCTCTATGTCACCCCTTGATCTTAATATTTGTTTATAACACAGCTGAGAAGATAAATCTGGTTTACTTTTTTGATTTCTCCGTCCTATCTTTTTGTAGCCGGTTGAAGACTTATCCCAGAGTATCTACTCTGGGATAAGTCTTTAACCACCAGTACGAGTTTTTACTTAGTCCAGAATACAAGTACAGAATACAACCTAACCTACCTATCTCCGTGTTTTTTACTTACTCGATCGCGTTAATGTAAACCATACAAAATATGCGTTGACCTAGGCTAATGTGATCGAGTAAAATAAAAACTAGAAGATACTACATACTTTTGATACTCCGACCACTTATCGTGTAGGTACTTATAAATAGTCGGTTGTGTAAGTATTTTATCATGATGGACTCTTATCGGATTATTTGTTTTATCATACCTCAACGCATGTTTTACACATAACACGAGTGTGTCACGCACTAAGGTATTTATGGATGAGGGGAATGACAAAATGATATAATTAATAACTATACAATAATACTAATTGTATAGATAGATAGGTTTGTATGTTTGTAATTCAATATAAATTATAAATATATAAAATGTAAAGGCCTAAGTGGTATGTTTCAGATGGTCCCAATAAATTAAGTGTAGTAATGGTCAGTCTTCTAACAGATTATAGTCGACATAAATTCTTGAATTTTGTCGCTAGGTTAATAAAGACATCTTATTCTCTAATTTTTATGAGAAAGAACAGAAATCAAGCTAGAAGATCAGTTTTTTTTATTATTAATTGAATCATCGTTCCATGTCCATACGATTGATACAGCCACACTGTTTCCACTGTGTTTATTTATTGTGACACAGATTGCTCAACACTTACCGATTATGTTAATGCCGTCATAGTTACTTCGCAAGTATTGTGATTATTTCATAACATAACATTATTAATAAATAATAACCATATGATTGATAACTGTCAATCGGTTGCTAAGAGCGTTATCTGCTAGGTATTTCGGCAGAATATTCTAGCTCGTGTTCTTATGCACGTGACAAAGATATAGGTAGTACGAGTACCATACAAAAGAACAGTAATTTGCAACAAGATCCAGTGCATTTAAGCATTTGTGAAGTTCAGTAGACATTTTCTCGTACAAAATTATCATCTGGTGGCCGTAGTTTCTGTAGTGTGCAGGAGCCGCCATTTTGTAAGCGGAACAGCGACTGTGATTTGTTCAGCGTCTGAGAAGTACCTACTGAGCTATGGATACACAACGTCATTTACTACAGCGCTTTTTACCTAATTACAAGATCGAAAAAAAAGACACAACTAAAGAAATACTTGTAGGTTTTATGACAAAACAAAAACCCACCAAAAAAGTGTGCTGATCCTGAGATAATTGTAAAAACATGTATTTTTCAAAAAAATATATCTATTATTTAGAAAACTTTCACCAATCATGTTTTTAAAACACGAAATCCAAGATAATAGTTCGAAGTATAATTTCCCTAAATATGAAGGTTGTAGCTTTCACAGATTCTGAGATAAATAAAAAAATTGCTTAAATCGCTACTGCACACTCACTTATACTAAGTATCTGTGGTAGTATCAACATTCAATGTACCTACATTGTACAAGCTGGCAAGTCAGGTGGTAGGTATATGCACGTGCAAAACAATAACAAAAGACTAGCGACAGTGTTTGTAAATTATTATTTAGGTGCTTATCACAAAATCCGGCCGGTGCAAGATTGAATGTTCAAAACGTGTTGAAATGATTTTTCATAAGAAAATTGTCATGAGGCAAATTATTAGTTTCTGTGATTGAAACATGCAGGGAGACACTTTTGCGATTTTAGATAAATACCTATTAATCAAAGATATATTTAATTACTGTAGCGCGGAGTATTTATTTAGGACAACATTCGAACCCGTTTCGTAAACGCTAAGGAACCCTTAATTACTCCCGTCCCGTTAAATTACTTATTCACATAAGTAGTCTTTTGATCTACTTGACGTGTCACTAGTTCTTTCGAAACTGTGGTAAAAGAATTTGAAGAGAACGGACGCTTCATATCCTGAAATCCTCTCTCGAATTAGTTCTTATTGGAACAACGAGTAGGTACATAATTACGGTGTAACTTTACTGTAGATACTGTACATACCTAAGAAAGTATATTGGTAACTATTAACCAGATTATCGTAGACAAACCAAACGGTAGACCTTTCTTCAACTTTCCACGTCTACGAGACACGTGCACACCACGAGCTGATAGCCAACATGTTTTCTATCCCACAGAATGTTTACTTGTGATTAGTCAGTGATTACACGATTCGCAATCTCCTCGCGATTTATCGGAGATATCGAAATGGCGTGACTATTTCAGTAAGATTAGTCAGAAATCAGCAATTTTCATTGATATGGCTGGATGTTTTCAGATACCTCAAGTATCACGATACGACCTGCTCCTCCACTTTCTTATGCCCATGATCATATCAGTCGCTGGGCTCAGATGTTGATTCTTTCTATCCTTTGCCTATTAAAACCTTGTTGGTATTATCTTGCTCCCTCTTCCCAGTCAACAACCTAGGTACTCTGTGCAATTTGTACCTACCTACCTAATAACATTGTAAAATAAGCTGCTTAATAATTAAATTTCATTTCACCTACCTACATGCTAACTACACAATATATCTACAGGTACCTACTCAGAACGCAAAAGAACAAAATAAATGATTCAGAAGAAAAATAACAAGATTATTGCAAAAAATAAATAAAAGAGATTCACTTCGAAATTGGTTTATGTAGGTAGGTACATGCAATTTAAATTATATTAATGCATTACATATGACGTAGAAAAAGTGGACATAATATCGTGGAATTACCTTTTTCATATTATCGTATCATTATTAGTTCTTTCGAACCAGGGATTTTAAGTGCTCCTTGACGGAGGAAGGGAATTCCCTAAAATGCAGAATAATAATAATGTTTTACAAGTATATAAATATCTGTGAACACGGCTCATAGACATAATTACTTATAATAATAATTCGCGATATTAATCACTGACGCATTTTGATAACGGGAAAAACAATGTAATTAGTTATCATTACAAATACTCCTAATACTTACATCACCTGATTCTGATAGTGTGGGCAGACGTTGAAATCCACCAATCAGAGCGTTGTTTTCATAGAAAGTTGGGTGGAGTTTTTCTTCCTAAGTCCGGTGAATTTTCTCTCTCTCTAGGCGTCTCGCTAGGCACCTTCAGTGCCCGCCATTGTCCGGTAACTAAAATGGCCTCATAGGCCATTAGTATTAGACCCTCCAAATAAAAAAATATTGAAAAATTTTTAGTATAAAACTTGTTATTAGCATTATATAAAAAAATAATCTTAATATTTACACAAATCATCAGAAATATAGGTAGTACGTAGTACCTACCTTCTACAACCAGAGAGTCTAAATCGTTCTGCTCTTCGGGAAAGAGGCGCGATTTTATATATAAGTAGTATGATACGAATAGGCCAACAGCTGCCAAGAAGCGTATCCAAACGTGATGTACCTATATTAAAGTATATAAGGCCATAGTAACTATGTATAAATAATTCTTCAACGTTTTATCTATCGACCGCGCGTCACCCCGCAATGATGCAATAGGAAGAAATTCTCGTCAACACTTTTATCAATGCAATCCGGAAACTATATATAGGTAATAGGTTAGATGTCGTGATAGGTGAACACGATTAACGAGTTTCCTTATTTTCTTTGGATTTCATAAGCAATAGCTTTAAAAAATAAGAATTGACTGAAACCCAATAATGTTAAAAATCATTGCTGAAACCCAATAAAAAGCCTTATGATTAGTCCAGTTCACATGATACAAAGTGTAGTGTTTAGACTAGTTTTAGAAACACTACTAACTATAGATTGTTAACTTTACTAAGAAATCAAATATTTATCTATCTATCTATATATACAGGGTGTAAAAAGACGTCTACCGAAGCCGAAAGGAGTAGGTACAGCATACCAACACACAACAAAATCCAAAAGGATTTTCCGAAAAAAACATTATATTCGGAGAAAACAGCATTTGAAGATTACTGTTTCTAAAATCTCTAAACTGTTTGCGTATGTACTGGGCGCGTTGTTTTACGTAGATTGCTGGATTTTGAGTTATATGTATTTGTTTTTTTCTTTTATAAATTAAATTATTAGGTAGGTATGGTCTTATTATGTTGTACTAGTAGTAAATAACTAGAAAATAAAATAAAATGGCATAGCTAAGTCAAAAATAGTTTTTTTGCTAAATATGTTCAGAATAATGGTCTGATTGAAACCCCTCAGTTTTCGGTAGCAGCCTTTTTACATTCTGTATAATATTTATTATTATGCTGATAAGATCTAAAAGAGATAACATTTTTTGGAGCTACACGGGAATCTGACAAACTGTACGCGTTGATGTCTTTTGTATGGAGCTTTCGTAGTTTCCACATCTAAGGGTTACTCAACCCTTGTCTGTGACAGTACCTAGTGTATGATATTTTCTTTGGTGACAGTAAAATGCTATGAGCTTGTCGTTGTGGGGATAAACCTGATCGCACATTTGGCCGCGCCGTAAGAAAATGTCAGAAAATGCGGCTAGCTTCTGACGTCGAAAAATAAATGGTATGTACCTAAATAAATGAAAATTCATACCTAAATAATAATATTGGACATTCCACATATCATCTGGCCCGGATTTGGTTATGGGTACTTATATCAATATCTATCATCTTTATAGAATGAATAAAGTAAGTAAATACTTAGTTGTAAGGAACAGAAATATTAGTCCATTCAAAAATTTATTCGCGAATCGAGGTCGACGACTACTTTAATACGCACTATCGATCGACGTCAAGAAAGATCGGCTATTTGGGAGGTTTAAAATCTATCGGTAGATAGCGTTGCCACAGTTTCCTCTAACTAGAATACATTTCGTATCCATGCACCTAACAATAGAGATAGAACCTTTCAAATGAAGAAATTGCGTGCGCGTTGAAATCTTTTGCACGCAGCGAGCTTTTAGACTCCGAAATAGTTGTGAAGCTTTTCGATAGATGGCAGCGTTTTGATCGAAATCGCCATAGAAATATACTTTCCCATGGGTTTTGAGAGATGGCGTAAGTAGTATCATTTTGAGTCCATAGTAAAAAGTTATGTTATGTATGAGATTTTAATTAGAAGCATTATTATATAATATTAGATAATGTGTGGTCTCTGCCTACCCCTTCGGGAAAGAGGCGTGATTTTATGTATTATAATATTATGTGCACTTATAAAATCCTGGACTTCAATTGAGTAAGTATAGATAATAGTTATTTGAAAAAAAAATACGAACTGTTGTTTTTTATTTCGCTATAATTAAGTAAATTGTTTTTTTAAAGAAAATTTAATCAGACATTTTGAGAGGCGTTTTTATAGATCGTTTCTTTTAAAATTGCGTCTCTTCTTAAAATAATGTAACGGTCACACGATTAATTTGTAAACAACGATAATTACAAAATTACTTCAAATTGAAGAATATTACGTCATTTTTAATGAGCCGTTAATTATAATAAGTAGAACTGTCTTTCCAAATTTAAAGTATTATGCAATATCCATTACTTATAAATCATCTAATGAGAAAGGAGGGTAGTTAAGTACTTGCAAAAAGTTATACCTAATTAAAAAATAAGTTTGTATGATTCTCTTGGTTTTAAAAAGAAAATAAACGATGTCTAACTGATGAAGTTTGTTATTTTATATTTTTTTTCTTTTATTCATGAAAAAAAAAGGATTAGCTAGTTTATATTGTCTGTGGGATTAGTAATAATTTTTCAAGGAAACCATCTTGTGTATGCTGATACAAAATTTTCTATTAAACAAACACTGAACATGACACCACGTGACCAAAGACATTGTATTTTTTGCTATATCCAAATGCGTACTAACTTCTTACTACATCGTAAACACCTACATGAATAGCAAAGATCACTCGTCAACACAGCCAAATACGTAGTTACCTAAAACACGAAGTTGCTAAGCCAGTTTCTGCTAATCACAAAATACAACAAAAACATTCGTATCAATTCGACAATGACGTGCATACCATGCCTAATGCCTACCAATAACGATCTATGCCTGTCTTTACGTATTTGAAGACACAGAATAAATAGACATGCATGACTAAACATTCGTTTATGTAGATTAAGTAAGTATTCGCTTCGTAAACAGGAAAGTTACCGAGCACGCGCGCCGGCCGAGTCAGAGGTCCGCAGGCGCCCTTAACCCCTTTCAATGTTTATCATCATGTTTTATTTATATTCGGCAGTTTCCAGTGTCTTATGTCGCTGGCTATGCGACAGTTCAGCGATAGCACTTTTCTATGTCAATTTGAGATACCTACTAATAAAATACCTATCTGTCAAATCAGACTACTACGAGTACTACGTCATTTTTACTATAACACCTATTTTCTTATGATGTTTAGTTACTGTTGATCTATGATGGATAAAAGGTAGGAATGAAATGCAGAAATAAGATTAATAATATTTTTTTTATTATTGGTTTGTAATGTTCACGTGTTTGTGAAATCTTTTTAACGATAAAATATAACAAGACGAACTCAAGTCGCGTTCGATACAACATCTCTTATACAATAATATTTACTCTTTAATATCACAATAAACTTAAAACTAAGTTTCGATTAAAGCTTTCAAGTTGGAACTTACAGCTACAATAAACCTACGTCAATTGTGAGATCTGGAGTTTAACTTTTCACAAAATCACTTATAATGTAGCATGGCGAACTCTAGGAGCGCTGACGGCTCCGAACGGTGCTGGAACAGATGTGACCGCGGAGCCGGGTCCGCCGGTGCCGGACTCCGAGGGTCTACCAGGGGCGCCACACGGCCGGCGCCTTGTGGAAGCTGGCGGTGGCCGAGCAGTCCAGCGGGGTGGAGTGTGGCATCGGGGACGCCGGTGGCGAGGGGCTCACGTAACCGGAGGATGAGGACACCGTAGATAGGGCAGGACTTGGTGGGCTGGCCGGTGGGGTCTCGCCACCCACTGCAGCGCGCATGTCGTTCAGTCTGTGCCCGAGGTGGGTCATTAACTGCGTCCCCAGCCTCACATCCACTCCAGGAATGGAGGCCAGGCAACGGGACACTTCATTGGCGGCGTGAGTGAATCCAGCACGGAAGCGGTCGGCGTCCACTGTCGGGTTGAGCGACAGACGGTGCTGGCGCCTCAGCTTGTGAAGATGGCGAACTGTCAGTTCCAAGATATCAGCTTTCTCCAATTTAGCAACGTTCTCGCCCTCTGACTGGAGAGCGCTGACCATCAGCTCCTTGAGCTCGTCGAGGCAGCGGTTGATGCGGGCGCGCCTCTTGCGCTCCAACATCGGCTTCATCACTTTGCGGTATTGATAAGTGCGCGAGACGGGCTGCGGGCCGTCGTCTGCGAGCGAATACGCGATCTCGTAAGACATGTTAGAGGTTTGTGTGTGATTGGTATGAGCGTGCGTTAGCGCTGAGCGTTGAACGCGGAATGCCATCTCGGCGTCGGGTGGGGGCTTATATAGGGAGCGGCGGGCGCGCTATCGTGGGAACGCACGGAGCCGTCGAGTTCCCACACGCGCCACCTGTGCGGAGCAGCTGCCGGCGCGGGGCGCGGGGGGTCACGCGCCGGCCGCGCGTGCGCGCCGTAAACAATCCGCGCGAGCGCACGCTGACTCTCGCCCGGTAATTGCCGGTGATGGGGACAGATTCTAAGCGCGCGCTACCGTTCACCTAGCCTAGGATAATCCTACATTGTGCTCGCCCATTTACAGACACTCTCACCGCAGCTAAACTCACCATATATGGACAAGAATCCGACGGATCGACACCCACTATAGTAACTAATGATACGATTTCCTTGTTAGTTTAGAAACTTACGTTTTAATAAATGAATAATTAATCTATTTTAAGAATTAGACACGGTTTTTTGTGTTAACTTAAATTAAATAATAATTTTACTATAGTAATATTACGTAATCGTAGCACGAGCGTAGCCGCGTAGCACGGAGCCGGCTCGCATTACGATTGTTGCACTACAATTAATCACAGCATTGCAGATCAAACACGGCTACTATTTCATCACTTAATATTTAATTATAGCATCTAATTAATGTATTTCGAAACTTTTCAAAGCTTTACAATAGCCGCTTCAATTATTCTCTCATCTTGGCTACTGTATGCGTTCATCAATCACGGATTACGACTTGTAATAATTATTGACAGGAGAATTACAGCCGATACGCCCCAAATGAGACTTTCTTGCTTAATGACGCGCCAATTCGAGTTCTTGTTTCACAACGGGGTATTATCTTCTGGTACTTACCGGTTTCTGCCTACAAGAAATCATTAGTCTAAAAGATGTTGCATAAAATTATACAGCATGAATGTTGTAGGTACTGTAGATAGGTACACAATCAGAGGATTGTGTCAATAACTATTCACAATGGTAAAGGAAAAAGAATTGTTGTGGTAGGTATTGTGATGTTTTCGTGATATTCCAGGAAAGAAAAATGGTAATAAAATCAGTAGGAGGAAAAGTAAGGATAGCTGTTGTAATGATACGGTCTTATTGAGGATCAGCAGCATACTTTAGGGAATACCTGGATTGTGTGGGTTTTGTACGGGTTTGCCATACCAGTTGATATTTACCTATTGACTATTTATGATACTGCGGTTTGATGCGGAAGGTTTTAGATACACTGTATGAAGTTGTGGCTTTTATTTATAACTATATTAAACTCGTTTGAAAACTACACATGTTCTTTACTTTTAATTAGTATACATAGGGCACATAATCTAAAGTCCTCAAGTTTGAGGTGATGACTCTGAATGTGTATGATAATAAGTATACAATGTTACTTGCTCACCTACATGTTGTTTGTTCAACAACTAACAGGCTATCGACGTGTATCGATACTTTCACCGAAACTCCCACTATGGTGTTGTTTATTGATATTTTACGGTTTAGGAATATAAACGCCTACGGATTGTTGTTGGTTAATTAGGCGAGCTTATAGCGCTGGCTAGTGATCGAGATTTAATATAGGTACTGTTAGATAATTTGTGGTTTTATTTAGAGAATGTAAAAAGTTTTTGAAATAGGTTATGTTGGGGGAATTACGTTATCGAATAAATACCGGCAATCGTGAATAAAACCCCAGGAGAGTTGGACATTGTTGGAAATTCTTGCAAAAACCAAATCTTATAAACTGATAAGGTTTAGTTTCTAAAAGAGCAAGAACTTCATCGTAACAACAATCACTTAATTATATTTTTTATAATTAGTGAAGCTGGATTCATAACAGCATTTTTTATTATTTCATTTTAAAACATTTTAAGATTTTTCCTCAATATTAATATAGGTACTAATCTGATGACGTCTGGATTAAGAAACGTGAAAATTGAGGTTTACCGCAAAATTATTTCATCGTATTTTGAATGTTTTTGAATGCAGATTATGACGCACAAGGGTTCCTGTATTTTGATTGAACCTCTCATAACGTTTCTATGCCTCGATAGTTTTATTCGCTAAGTGATTTGTAAGCCGATACTAAGTATAATATGCGAACTAATAAATTCTCGGAAATAAAAAAAGATTATTAGATATTAATTCGGTCAAAAGTTTCCACTAGACTAATGTGTATGGAAAAATGTCAATTGTCGCTAATCGCGCCAGTTCCGTGGCACGCGCTAATGTGACCGCTTATTAGGTAATAATTACCACCCAATAAACAGGTTGAAGTTTTGTTTTGGTAAATGTCAAATGTATTATGGACATAAATTTGAATGAGATGTTATAACTCGTAAATACTTCCTACTAATATTATAAAATAATGCGAAAGTCTTTGATGTACCTACCTATTTTACTCTTTCATCCAAAAACTACTGAATGGATTTGAATGAATGACGCAGAGATGATTATAGTCTAGAATATCACATACATTAAGGCATAATTCAAATGCAACAAATTATAATATTATTTACACCATCCTGTATGATGATAGTCATTGGAAAGTTTGGCCAATTTAAGCGCTACACAATGTCGGACCTATTTAACGGATATAACGACATTTTAATGTCCTATTTCCCGTTAAATGCCCCGATTAAATTTAAATAAAAACTAAACTATAATTCTGACTGTTTAAATATTACCAAAACCTCGGCTCTTGAAGGATTTTTCCTCAATCGTATTTTTTACGTATTGCACGTTTCAATTTTTTTTTTGTTTTGACTATTCAGAGAAATAATGGTTAGATGAGAAAATGTTGTGGTTTACCTTAATTGTGGTCAAATAAATATACTTAAACGTATAACATACAGGATTCAAGTAGCAAATATTGTATACATATACACACACACTATTATCCTGCTTATCTCTATTACTTAGCACTAAGTAAGTATACCTACGTTAATAAACCAGTTAATTAAATGAGAGTCGATGATAATTGTAATGATTTAGCAACTATGTAACTTTTTTTTCGCTCTGTTCGCTGCGCTCGCTCTTAAAGATTCTTAAAGATCATACTGATTAGGTAGCTCATTCAGTCATATGAGTTATATCGCTATCTCATGATTTTAAACAAAAAAAAACAGTGAACCATAGATCAGGTCAAAGGAATATTTTACACTAATCGATTCAAAATAACGTTTTGCTAAATTTTCCCTTCCTTGATAATTCCTTCAATTCCTTCTAATAGTTATAGAAATTAAATGTCAATTTGCAATATGTCTGTTTATTAAGGTTAATGACGCGGTCTCTTATCTCATTTAATAAGAGGAATTTTCCTATTTGTTTTATACATAAATGTAAACTGTTTGCTGTAGTCAAGCACGCAGCGTAATTGTCCATTGATACTCATTTAAATAGAACTATCTGTTATCATGTGTACATGAGTTCTATTTTAGTATGACATTGTGCTAATTCTGCAATCTACGTGTTACCGTTTCGTTAAAAACAAATCAGTGTTCACGATAGGTATGTCAGTATTTAGAGTTTAATCCTCTTACGAACGTCAAACTATTGGTAGGTAGCTTCTTTATGTAAAGTATAAAGAAGAGATTATTTCACAGTACTGCGGGGATTCCTATATTTCCACAATCAATCACATTCGCATCGGACTTTGCTTCAACGATCTAAATGTATTACTTATACTATGACGTAACTTTGTACGAACGTCGAGCTATTTTCTATAAAACAAAGTTGCACGCCTAATCGTGATCGTATTTACACGTTATTATCCACGTGTGACTGTTTACTGCATTCCGAAGGTTAAAGTTTAGTAGGGCGCTGATGAAATCTGATGACGTTTTTATTACAAAAGTTGACGAAACTTTGGTGTTGTCTGGTTTGTCACGTAGCCATGTTTATTAGTTGAGGTTTACCTTATAGGTAGCTTGCAGAGGCGGGTTGTGTACGTGCCTGGATGGCGATACAGGGAGCGTTGCCACGCGTTTACCTTCTGGTTTTACTGAAATGACGCACGCGAATGACTTGTGACTTCTGACACGGCACGACTCGTGCTAGCATGCGCGCGCGCCGATCCTTTAGATGTTTTTTTTTGTTGACTTGCAAGTAAGACTGGTGACTCAGCTGAAAGAAAATTATAATGCAAGTCTATTGTTTACGTATGTAAGTCTTCTGTTTTGTAATCTTGGAAGATTCGGAGAATAATTTGATTTATATCTCAACTCAAGTGTTTCGCGCAAGCGATAAATGTGAAAAACTTCATAATCTCTAGTACACTGGCATTTTCTTATCACTGACTATTTTATGTTTTTTGTAAAAAGTTGTACCGTACAGGATGTGTTATCTGTTTTATGAATGACACACCACATCATAATTAGAACTTAGGCAATTATTATAATCATCTTAATATCTGTTTATTATTGTACAACGAGTGATTTTCCTTAACCTGCTTCCTAGATCTGAATATATTATATCTACTCGTAGAACACACGATGTAGCATTTTTTAAATCTTTTGTAGCACAATTTTTTTATCTAACCTATACTTTCCCACTGCTGGGCAAAACATAAAATATGATAACTTAATTTTTTAACCAAACTAAAAAAACGTACAAGAACGAAATAAAGAGAACGTATAAAATATAATACGTGCTGTATTTTATTCTATACTGAACCGTGTATAGTACTATTCCAGTGAATCAAGTGTAGTACTGTACTAGGCTGTGGCCTAGGCAGGCCACAGCCTAGGCAGGCAGTGAGTAGCAGGCAGTTATTTTTAGCACTATCAGTGCCTACTGATAGTGCTAAAAATAACTGTTGTTGTTGTTGTTGTTGTTTTTAGCCCCCACTATCCCACTGCTGGGAAAATGCCTCCTCTCGAGTTTTTCAAGCTTTCCGGTCCAACGCTATTGCCCGCCACTGATAAATAATTACTTATTTAAAATTAAGTTTAAGTAATGATTCATAAGCTGTGTGTCAAATGCCAATAAGCCCTCTGTTTATCAATGAGTCAGCAAGCATTTCCTTAAATTTATACTAAATGTATTATTTGATAAGTACTCAGTCACCTCCGTCTCTGTAGTGGGTACTATAGAGTTCTTAAGTCGAAGGCGTTTAGGAAGCTTCAAGCCTGCGTCATCGAGTGACCTTACATTGCAACAACTTACATAAAAAAACACCGGATGAAATCATAACAAATAAGAGAAGCAACACTGTCGGCTTTTACGTTTGAAAACATCAAAAAAACCTTTCGATGACTGTTTAATAAGACCTCAATAAATAAAATAACATGGGTTTTCGGAACTTACTGCAGAAAAATACCCTGTTCATAAAGAACTGGACTCCGGACATACCTACCGGATACACAACTGTGAAATTGTTCGTGGAATCAACACGTCTGATAAACATCTAATCAGGTTTGCCTGCGTGAGAGCCAATTTTATTATGACGTTAGCGCACAGTGAGTTAATAAGCAAGCTGGGTTACTTTTTAAAGGTGACTCACAGAATTTTTTATTTTATAGAAAATACAGCCTACTGATTAACAATGTTTTATTAACTGTTAAATCTTGTAACAGAAGATTAATTTGGAGAGATACTTGGTAAGCACTGGATGACAATCGCAAGAGACCGGAAAGAATGGCATTAGGTACATATTTATAAGAGACCTATACCCAGCAGTGGGCGCAAACGGGCTAAATTATGATGTATGATGTAGGGAAAAATACTTTATTTACAGAAACTAAGCTACTACATATTTACATATATTTACAAAATACAACAGGATTAGTCAAGCTATCTAATTATTGAATATACCTACTAATATATTAAATAATTAGTATATAAAAACAAGTTACCTACAAATGTTCGAGTTTGGTATCAGCATCTCTAACGAAGAATAAATCAAAGCATTGACCCAAAAGTCAATCTGGTATGACACAGCAGCCAGACTAATTCTTTCGTTGGATGTTTGTTAAATAAATATATTATAAGTTAGTACTTATAATATATTTATTTAATTGTGTTTTTATTCATTTGTGTTTAGTAACACAAAGACCGAAGTGACACAGCTGTCTTTCTGCATGGCGCTTAAACACTTCAATGGAACTGTAGACCGGTTTTTCAATGACGAACGCGATGGAACAAATCCTTCCACCACGGCAATGACGTGACTAATGAACTCAGGTCTGACGTTGAGAATCACCTACATCACCTATTACATAATCCTTATAAAGAGCAGGATCTGACAAATTAGTCATCGGTTATTGCCCTTGTAAACCCTCTTTTTTCTGACGACGCAGAAGTGAGGTCAGTGATGACGTTCGCTAACCACAATCATAATGACGTCACAGGCTTACCCTAAGCCTGTGACGTCATTAGTGACATATTAGTGCAGTGCCATCCATCTAATCTGTTGTGGTAGAAATCTAGAAGAAGAAACCAAGAAGTGAAGTAAAACCAAGAAGAAGATTCTTCTTCTTCTTGGTTTTACTTCACTTCTTCTACAAGTCTTCTGACTAAGCTAAGATGTTACTGATTGGGCGGTATAGTCGCTCAGCGACAAAGCCCTTTTGTTTTTTTTTTGTTCATGTAAATAAAAAAAAAGGCTGTTATCAAATATTCTGTTATCATCAAACTATGAACTGGCTATTTTGTTCCTATTTTACAAAGCAACTTAAATAGTTTGAATGGATATGGCGACCTTAGTTTGCACGTCACTAATGACGTCATAGATTTTATTATCACCATCATAATCTAGATAGGAGCACTGGTGGTCTAGTGGTAGTGGCTCTGCCTTCCGATCGTAAGGTCGTGGGTTCAAACCCAGTCGTGCACCAATGAGTTTTTCTGTCGAAAAATGTAAGTGCACTATGCTAGTACTCTCAAACGGTGAAGGAAAACATCGTGAGGAAACCGGTATGTCGTAGAAACTAAAAAGTTTGGAAACATGTATCAAGTGCACGAAAGGAGCCTCTTTGAGACGCACTAAAAATCCTTTCACCACACTGGTTCGAAAGAACTGGTGACACGATAAGAAGAAGAAGAAGACCGAAATCTAGATCCGAAGTATTGATGTAAGTATAATTAATAAATTGAAGATATCCAAATTACTGATTTCTTTCACTGATCTTCAACCTTTTTTGTTCATTCTGATACATATTAAAGTACCTAAAATATTATCTATTATCATAAGTTTTCGCACGCGCCTTAATAAAGGCAGATTTATATTTTATAACAGCTACATGATAATAAAGCAGGATCTTTATTAGTCATACAATTGACTTGTGTAAGTAAATATCAATGTATGCATTACCTATGAGGTGATCGCTGAGCTCAAGGGTGATGTTGTGATTGTGACGACATTGGTATCGTCATCTGATGCTGAGTCAAAATAATATTCGTAGAAATAACTAACTTGAAGATTTTGAGCAATTTTTAGATAAATTTAACTTTTCGTATTCTGGGAATTGAATGACCAGATGATTAAACTAAATTAAGTATACAGCTACGAAACTAATAAATGGTCTCTTCCTCTTTCAAAGACAGAGTCTTTGAATGAATAAGCAAATGAATGCTTATAGGGAGCGTAAATAATACTATACCACAATGTTTCAAGTAAGTACCTAACTAATCTTATGCTCCTGTGTGTTTGTGTAGGGTGGTCATGGTCATATCAGGTAGCGGTAAATCTTCAAATCCTCATGTCCAACACATGGATTACCGATACCTAATCCCACGCTCATTTGTGTTCATTCGCCGTCTCTGCTAATATTTTCTTAGCTGCCGTTCTTCGAAAGCTGTCGGCTAATGCCTTTGAAAAAACTGGCGCCGGTATTTGCAAGTCTCGCCAAATATTTGAGCCACCATGCGCTTTCTGGGCACGACTAATGACTTGCATGTGCAAGCTTATGCCGACAAGTTGACATATTCCTTACTTCAAATCTCAGAAAAAAAGAGCTTCAAATGGTTGACAGTGCGTAGAGAAATTCGTTCTCGACCTTTCAAATGACGCATGCGCGACCCCGAAAAACGTGCAATGATGACGCACAAGCTAGTCAATGACCCATTATAATTTGATAAACTTTATTTTAACTAAAGGCATGATACCTACATTTACACACAACGTTATTAATAACAAAACAAGGTGATCGTGAGCTTAGTAAGCACATTAAAGTTACAGGAAAATACCATTGAATTATTTATTCGATATTAACGAAGTAGTTCGCCTATAAACATTGTTATGGGTCCTCCTTACCTACTAGGTACTTCTTTAGGTAGAATCAGTATTTTCCGTTACAGCGGTTACTTTATGATTTTAATTGATCAATAAAAAACTGTACTTTACTATTGAAAAGCAGAACCATGTCATAAAATCATAAACGTTTAGCGTTATCTAGTCGGCATCTCAAGAGGTTCTTCATACAAACAATAGGTACAAAACAAAGCATTCGCACTTCATGTACGCTTCGTAGAAATAGACAATAGATCGTAAAACAGGTACAGGAGCAAGTGCACTAAACAAAAGCCGGGGTTGTTGAGACAGTGTCGGTTCGGTACCGTAGGGGTCGTGCGGCGGCGCCAATTTTTTCCCTTTAAGAGATTAGTGCCGAGGTGTCGAGACAAACGACATGAAATGTCTGGCTTTTGTACTTATGCCATCAAGTGTCAAGACGACGGAGGTACTTGATGCCAGATGAACGCAGGGCTGAAAATAGTCTCGAGGGTGAACGACGCCAGCTACCCGTGTGAACCGTCTGAGATAAGGTTTTTTTTTGAAATTGTTTTGAAAAATGAACTAAGATTTAAAATAATGTGCATGTCATGTTTCTAAATTATCTCCAAGTGGCAGCTGATGGATAATCCGTGATTATAGTATAGAAATGAGTAACTGAGACTTTATATACATATATAGAATAACATTGGAACTTCCTGAAATCTGAATAATGGTACTGCCGATGCAAATCGTTTGTAATCATTGTATGTAAATACAATTGGAACAATTCTGAACTTCATACTTAAATGAACTTGAGTCGCATTGATTCGATTGTAAAATTGGATTCACATGAACAGTATTCCAACTACTGGGTTTATTTAACTTCTCTGGCAAAAGTCAAATTGCGAACTACGCTTATTTTACGGAAATTCATAATTTGTTCTGCATACAAACCGCTACTAGAAGAATGTGTCATTGTTATTCACAAGCAACTTTTTGTTACGCCTTTTGGGATTATTCCGAGAAGTATTCAATCAAACCCCTTTTCTAGCAAAATGCGCGAACTATCCACGTGCTGATGCCGACAAACGACCACTCATATTCCGACCATCGGGCCACTTTGAGGCACTTTGGGGCACAATCCTCATTATTGTGAAGGACGCGCTAGAAATAATAAAACTTCAAAGCCTTTAGCGGTACCGCTCTTCAATAGCCAGTGTTGTTAAGATTTTAAAAGTCATATTTTATAGAATTCTACCTAAATTTTACAGCCCATTTTGAATTTTATATTCTTTTTCGGTTTACAATCGCTCTGTGGTGTCACCGCGATTTTACGGTTGGTATAATGGTAATTATCGCGGATAGATACGACGTTAATGACTTTTAATATGCTTTTAGCGTGTTTAGTGTTATTTATTGTTATCTTTGGAGTTATCTTGAAATGCGTATAAAATATGCCTATCGTATATCTCCGTCCGAAGAGTCGGACGCCAGATCTCGGCGCAAATTACTCGACTCCACTTAATTAATAGGTTGGTATGTGTCATTCATGATCTTCACTTGAATTTACGGCCTGATAGTATATAATTACCAATGCTGCCTTCCAGCGTTCGGTAGCCGCTTTTTACTGTCTGATCAATGGGTATTTTTATCTTACTGTAACCGCTGGTTTCTGAGCAATATTTTAGATGTCTGAGTGGGAAAATGTTCTTTTTGAAGCCTCGCGGTGCTAATGAATAGTTATTTTTTAGTTGCGAGAATCGTGCCTTGTCAGAGGTTTTTCTGAATTGCATTTAGCTTCCGGTTGCTTTGATTAATTACTCAGTAAAAAGATAATTACCATCAAGTTCTCATGCTGCCAGATCTGTCTCTGATGTGGCGTCATGGTCGACACTGGTTGTTGCTGTAGGAAGGCGAATGCGACAAGTTGTTGTTTTAAATAAATAAATAATGTAATGAATTTGAGTTCGAATGAAGAAAGAATTTTACATTACTTATTGAATAAAGAATCTGTTAGTATTCAGTAGGTATGTAATTTTGTTGGTTAATATGTAGTTCGTATAAAGAATCACCGATTGTTTTTAATTATTAATTTTTATGAATTACTCTCAGCTAGAGAGCATCGGAAACTGTTTCTAGTAGGTTAGTAAGTAGTAAGAAGAAATAAGACTGTGTACGTGACTAGTGGTTTATTTATATTTTCAAGTAAATAAATATGTAGGTACATGCGTAGTCAGGTTGTGTTTATCTTACACTCTTGGCTGAAATTACTGAAATATTTTATTATGACGTCAATGAATACGTGCATTAGTACATTATAAATACCGCAATTTACCTCGTAATTATAAAATTCACAAAGCTCCATTGTTCTAAGTATTAAATTATTTTGTAATGTTTACGGAAAAATCCATATTTTTCTATGTTGTTTTTCTTCAGGCTTACAACGAATAACTTGGTTTAGATATTTTTTTGAGTAGGTATTACTGTTTACTAGGTATATTTCTAAAATAATACTGCATAGTTTTTGTAATTTAAATTGTGGCTAGTTCAGAAATATATTTCACAATCGTAAAACACAAGCTGCCTTATTTGAAAGTGGCTGGAGTTATTGTATGAATCATAATCGATTCGCCCGCAGTAGCGATACAAAACAATAACAGAGAGATGGACGTCCGGCAGTTCGTGTATAGCTGATTAATATCAGCTTTGTCTAGAGATGGGCTGGTGGAGCCAAGCTTAGTTAATCAGAAGACCGGACCACAACCGGACGCTGAAATTGTTCATTTACTACATCTTTTTCTTGTCATGTCGCTAGTTATTTCGAGCCCGTGTGGAAAAAGAATTAAGTGCGCCTCCAAGGGAAGTATTTTATACTAGGTATTTGTTTGTCTGTTCCATACATTTTTTTAAACATTTAATTGTTTTTAATTCAAAACATTTTTTTCCCGTAAAATAAATTGAAACATCAAGATTTTTGTTTTTATTAATGATTGGCCAAATGATTTATGTATGAGGATTTCCAATGAGTCCCTAATAAATCTTACTTGAAATATGTTTACAACTTTTATTAATCTTTTTTATAATAGATACTTAATTTTGTTAGCTGCATTTGCTTTTTTTTAAAGACGTTTTCTTGGATGTCAAATTCACATACCACCTTTTCCATCCCGAAAGCCGGGTAGACAACCCTATCCAGCTTATCGGACTCGATGTATTTACGACGAAGATATTAATTCCGTATAATCATCCAGACACGACCGCTACTGCCCGCGGCCTAACCAAACATCTATCTTGTGATCTCCATAATGACTACCGGTCATCGCTTTTTATAAGAGATTTTAGTTGACTCGATAATGCAATCGTGACTGGGATATCTTGTTTTGAAGATAAGAGAATCTTTATAATCAGCAGCTAAGGTTTGCTGAGAGATGCGAGGGATAAGTTTAGTTTTAGTTTATAAGTTTTTTGAGTTGATCAGTACAGGCGGTGGTGTCTATATTAGATGATTTATTATTCAGGAGGCAATCCATGCCTACACTTAACGGGGCGCTGTAGTCCCTCGGACATTGTTTGAGATGGAATAGGCTTGCCTAGCACCTAAACCATCCTCCCGGCTTAATCAGCTTGGTCCACAGGATAGACGGCGTCAATACGTGTGGAGGTAACTAAGCTGCGGGTTTCCTCACGATGTTTGAGCTCGTGTTATAGCGCATATAAATTTTACAAAACGAAAAATTCATTGATGCACGGCCGGGATTCAAACCCACTACCTTTAGATTGAAAGTCGAGGCACAACCCCATTCAACCAACACAGCTCAATATCGGGTGGTCACTATTGGAAAACTGTTGTTATTTTTCATAATTTAAAAATGCATAATTTTTGTGACAAACTAAAAGCTTATAAAAATCAAGCTTTTATAAAAAGGCAAGTAATTGTCATTTCTAATAATAGCATTAGGAGAGCATTATCCCCTAGTTGTATACTCGTATGCGTGACATTTTGTTTCCCGTAGCACTTGTGGTTATTGATAACAACTATGACGTCAAAAGCTATCTGTATTTATTTACAACACTTGTAATTAAGTGCTAGAGTCCTTTTTACTGCGTCATTCATTATACCAACCTATCTCAGCGCTAGACTAGTGAGTCTAACGCTGTGTAGTGACACAGCTCAAATATATCTTATTGCTTCGCATCAATTTATAAACACCTGTTCTCATCCCACCAAGTCGTCACCAAGTTTTTCTTCATGGCCTCTTATCACACAACATTTTTTGTAGAGTGACAATACTCACTCTAAAACACTCATGGGGAAAATGTGCTTTAAAGGAAATAACCTGGGATTTTTTCACAAATTAATACTTAAGCCATATAATAATATTATTTAACATAATATTATTGAGAATTTATGATACCGCAATATACTAATGCGGTATTATATATTCTTAATATTATTATGTAAGTATGTATGATTTACACAGGCAATCTCTACGTGAGCCTAAGAATATTAAAGTACGTAGATAAGTGTTGAGCAGTCAAAAGCATGGATGATGAAAGGGTGCATGTGGCTGAGAGTAAAATGAGGCCTGTGTGCACTGGTCCAGTAGTGGGTAATGTCAGTCTGCGAATGATGATGAACAATATTCGTAGTATGAGGGTACTGTCACGGTTTTTTAATGTAAACTTACTCTCAACGTATTACCTTACCACAGTCACGTGTTAGTTCGCAAGTTTTCTAGATAAACAAGGAAAAATAACGCTGCAAATATAATAATATTGAACAAGCTGACATTAAGTTGTGTTTATTTATATGAATAACTGCTGGCAAGACAACCCTTGACATGTTTAAACAATACCTACAAACATTTCTATTTAAAAATAACTTTCTTTTCCAAATCTTGCAATTACAATTTCCTTTGATGAATTGAATGAATTTTGATTGAAATTTAGAAAACTAACGTGATATCTTTAGTTTTATGGGTCATAAAATGAGTTTATGTAAATTTATAGCTTTATTAAAATATAATTATCTAATACGAGTGTAGCATCAACACATTTCTGTATCAAACTATTAAATTAACTAAGTTTTCAAAGATATTAACCATATGTTATGGTCAGAACTGTTAATGTTACTTTTAAGCACGTGATGTTTATGTGGGTTAAATCGTGATTTTGTATCAAGTTATTGATGTATGTATACATTAATGCATATAAATGATTATATTATCAAAATCTATGGCGCCAAAATGCTACCGCTTTTATTTTTTGTTTACTAGACATAAGTGGTCCGAACTTGAATCATGTCTTTATTTATATGACACAGACTAAACTAGGAGGAAATCTTTGCCTACACTCAAGGGCACGAAGTAGGGTCTGGGTAGGGTCTGGGATAGCCCAACACCACCATTATCTCAGCTAATACATATTCCAGATTTTCTGGGAATATTGGTTTCTTACAGTATACAAACAAATACATACTCCAGCTTTTCGGGTATTTCGCTGGGTAAACACACAAATTCCTGTGATATATCCTTAAATGTGCAATGTGCATGTACACACAGTAAAGATAAATAATATAAATAATACATATATGTATATTGTACAACATGCTCCTATATCTACCAACGACGTTCATCAATATGGGTAATTTGCGTGTCCGGTGTCTCAAAATGAGGTTTTCAATCAACAAGCATGCATTTATTTCGACTTTCAATCATTGGAGGCGATCATTTATTTTCAATTCACTAGCTCTTATATCATTGGTTTAAGGATCAAAATTCTTAACAAGATTCGGTGTTAATGAATCCCGTCTGATTAATTCCACAGTAATGGTAATCTATAGCCGAAGAGTAATCGTGAGTAGAGTAGACCACCATCACTCACGATTGGTAATTGATTTTTTTTTCTTTATGAATATGAATAGGTACTCTATCTGCATGCATCAGCTTTTATGAGAAGGTTATGGCGTTTTGATAAAGGCTAAAAGGTATTCACTGTTAAAAGTGCATAAATACATACCCCATGCGTATTTTTTAAAGAAACGGAAATATTATAACAGATAAGGATGGTAGAGTTAGTATAATTATTTAGTTTTAGTACTTATTTAATTTCATTTAATACTTTTCAAAGTGCTCCCGTATAATTTGTTGATAAGATTTAAGTACTTAGTGTAAATGCATAAACTATTATGACTTATAATAATATGAGGTTTTTAAAAAAATATACAACTGCCTGCCGACTGGTCTTACAGCTCAGAAAGTACCTCTGACTTCCGCGCTGTCATAAATTTGATTCCCTCCCAGGACAAACAAATGTGATGATTAGGTAAGTCGGTCTATGTTTAAAATAAAATATAATAATAATAATGCTGGACATTTTCACACAGCATCATCTAGCCCCAAACTAAGCAAAGCTTGTACTATGGGAACCAGATAACTGATATACTACTTATATACATTTTGTTTGTAAATACATACATATTATACATAGAAACACCCAGACCCGAAACAAATATCTGTAGGTCATACAAACATTTGTCCCGCGGCGGGGATCGAACCCGCAACCTTCTGCGTCGCAGGCGGACCTTCGCCCACTGCACCACAGAGGTCGTCATCATCATCTTCCTGCCCTTTTCCCACATTATGTGGGGTCGGCACCACGTGTGTTCTTCTTCCATTCTCCTCTATCAGCCGTCACCTCAACACTCACTCCTTTCTTACTCATGTCATCCTTCACACAACCCATCCATCTTTTCTTTAGCTTACCTCTACTCGTAAATCCATCAACATCCATTCCATACTAAGCACTCTTCTAGGTTACATGACATTCTTCCCTTCTCATTACATGCCCATACCATGCTAGCCTGTTGCTCCTCATCTTTTAATTCACTGGCGACACTTACACACTTCCTCTTATGTACGCGTACTCATTCCGAACTCTATCCATGTAAGTTGGGCTAAGTATAGGTCTGCTTTCTGTGGGGCTAGGGCTCAGCTTTCTAGGCTATGCTCTTAATAAATTTTTAAAGACTTTGCAAAAAGGTGCATTTTTTATTAATTCAATACAAATCTTTTGTAAAATATTTTCAATATTCAATTAAGAATTTGTATTGTATCCGCCCATTCATGAATGGCATATACAGTAAGCACTCCTAGGTATTCAGGTGGACATAACCCAAGTACTAACTATGATCGTATTCTGTGCTTAGATTATTCACCGATAGAGATGTGCATAAATGAAGTATAGTATATTAAAAAGTATATTAATAAAAATATCATATTTATAATTGTAAAATGTAAATCCCTTATCAGTATCATTCCCCTATTTATTGTGAAATTTCTACATAATAAGTTAATGAAAATAAAATGCAGTTTTACTAAATTTTTTGCATAGATTATTTTATATTCAGTTTGAATATAAAAAAAACTGTTAACAATGGCAAATTAAATAATGCCTAAATATGGCGGTTATACACGGTCTCAGAAATACCAGCCTATATCAGAAAAAAAAATCAGTCTTCACTATTGCGGAGATAATTGCATGGAAGTTACTAGAACCAGATGTTGCATGAATGAACTTAGCGTATTTTATATCGTGGAAAAGTCTACTGGTTTTATAATTGTGAATGGAAAATATTAATTTATTCTGTTGAGTAACAACCACATATAAAAAGGTTCAATAGAAATACTATATACGTGTAATCATACAATTTATGAAAGAGATAAAGTTCTTATCAAAAGATGAAGATACACAATCACTTTGATTCCAGACTATGTAGACCTTACCAAGCAGAGAAGCCGTATAAATTATGCTTTTTTTAGAGAAAAACATATTGAAATACGAAAAAAATATCTAAAATAAACTTCTTACAACGGATCTAAAAAGCGCTCATTAGAGGTTTTCAAATAAAAAGCAAAGGTAAGACTAAACAAAAAATTGGTTAGTTCTTAATTTACTACTTTGTATTTGACGATGACCACGAGAATCACAGACGTATATAAAATCAATTAGTCCGATGATCCCAAAACAATTAAAAAACTCTATCCTCAGTTAAATCCTTGACGCGCGCCCGCCCACACGAAAAACCGAAAAAACTCGACCACTCCGTAGAAGACATACACACACGCACGCCGTAATCTCTAAGACGTACGCACACATCGATATCCCACCCATTAGTATGTGTGTATGACGTTGCGCGTGCTCGCCACTCGCTCCACGGCTTCTTATTATTATTATTATTTATTGTTGAATAAATGGTAATGCGTGGTTGTTCACGATCCCGCATAACACCTGCCGTATTTTCCCACAGTCGACGCGAGCGCAGGAAGCGTGTGGGTGCGAGCGGGACGCGTGCAGTGCACGCGCGAGACTAGCACAGCACTATAGAGCGAGACGGAACGAGGGAGAAGCGCTACGCTACTACGGCGTAGCGCGTAGCATTGAAACTCGACTTGATATTCAAAGGGAAATTAATATTTCTTTTGAATGAACAAATTAGAAAAGGCTACTGTTTTCACTTCGAACTTTCCTCTATAAGTCGCAAGGTGCAATTTGTAGATAGCTACAAATTGCTCCTTGCGAGGTAGATATTATGTTTAGATTGTGTTTCAACATATTTGTGACCATCATTCATAGTGATATCCGCTACCTTATTATCGTTGACCATCAGCTAATGAGATGTTTATGAATTTTGTTATTGGATTGGGGTAATTAATCATCTAGCCACTTATGTTATTGACAATTTTGTGCGATAAATTATACATTATTTACATATTTAATCAAATAAGTTATAGAATTCATCATGGTATTCGATTATTTGCATTGCTGAAACAGGTTTAATGGTAAAGCAAAATAATATTAGTGCTTTTATCCTCGTTTTAAAGTCGACCTGCGCTTGATTGCGTCAATACGAACTATCGAGTCGGAAAGTCGTTAATATCCTGTTTTGCTACCTCCTTTTAAGCAAGAATAATTTATTATAAATTACTGTTCAATAATCAGCTACGGATGATCTGCCCGAGGCGGAGAAATGTTTACTGTAACTTAAAAAAATATATATGGAAAAGTGCAAGTATGTCATTTATATGGTTCCGTAAGGTTTATTTCCTCGACTTTCAATCCGAAGGTCGTGGGTTCAAATCCCAGCCGTGCATTTTTCGTTTCGTAAAATGTAGCTCTTAACGGTAACACACGTATTGACGTCGTCTTTCCTGTGGGCCAGGCTGATTAGGCTGAGATGATGGTTTAGGTGCTGGGCAAGCTTATTCCATCTCAAACAATGTCCCAGGCACTACAGCGTCCCGTTAATTGTAGGCATGGATTGCCTCCTGACGGTGTATAAATCATCTAATATAGATGTAAAGGCATAAGTTTTTTTTAAGATTTATATAAAAACATGTTTCCCTACAAAAAATCTGTCATTTTAGTTGACTTAAATTTTGCAAACGTGAATATAAAAAAGAAACACGATCGCTTTAAATGTTAATTCTAGGGTTATTTTAAAGGGTTATGCGGGATCCTAAAAAACTTAAAGTTATTTATGGTAAGGCTGATTGCTTAATTTGGTCCATTGAATAAGGCACCCGAACTTTTTAAGGGCTCATTATGGCTTAATGACATCCTCCATGAAGTAATTTCGTCTTATTTTTTTGAATTTAAATTAAGAATGGTAGCGATCCAAATAAGTCAAGTTGAATCGGGAACACAATTTTTGAAATCGAATATAACTAAAAAATATAATTAAGGTAATGCTTCCTCTATTACTTAATTTTTTGGAGGAGAAAGCAACTGTTATTCACCTGCAGTTTATTAAAAAAAAATAAAGAAAGGAATTCAAAAACTATGGGTAGGTTTGAATTCACGGATGTCGTTTTTTCAGGATGGATTTAAAAAATCTTAGTACATATTGTATTTTTTATTTTGATTTTCAGTGAATACCAGACCTGCCTTAATCAAAGATTGGTGTCATTACATTGTTTAAGAAACCTATTCGTATACACAGTTGGTATTTACATACGTATGTCCTCTATGCGCGGCCTTGCTGACATACAAATATTGTACTTGATACACCAGTTGGTACCATATATATTATAAATTCTATGATTTGAACTGTCTGAAAATGATGAGTTGGGGTAGAGGAATGAAGACGAACGACAATTTAGGGAGTGCTAAGTTTTGTCTGATGTGACCTTAGTTTCGATGATTTGTCAATATAACATATTGAGCGTTTCTGTTTCAGACAGATATTAAGACGTATTTAGATAGTATATTTATGTTTTTGCTTTTCTAACCATTGCATTCATAGACAATAAATTAAGATCACTTTTAATTATTTACTTATGTTCATTTGCAACCAATAGGTCAGGAAAACAAAAACCTATCTTTATTTTATTGAACTCAACATTTTTTGCATCAAAAATGCACGTGAAGACATTCGCAAAATAATTTCTCATACAAAATTCAAAGGAGTACCAAACAATACAGATAGCCAAATATCATATTACATGAAGTGCACCGTACATCCTTCAGAATCCGAAAAGACGATGTAATTTTCTAGTTACGCGTCTATCAATAGACTGAAAGAGATAATAAAATGTTAAAATAGCCGCTGCCTCAATAGATACCCCGGATGTTCACAATTTGGTTTCGTTCAAACCAATGAACGATTGTATAGCTGGTTTAACAATAATATTGTTCATCTCGTGTCTCCAACAACGCTTCCATACTTCCAAATTTATATCACAGTGAGTAGAGTTCAAATTCCTTTGCACTTTGATCACTGCAAGGATTGTCCATCGTGTAGGTCAGTCTATTAAATCGGTTGAGGACCGGATGGGACTCGCGTTACTGATTTTAACAAAAACATCTTATGTTACGTCACCTTATACTTTGTTTACTTCAAAGGAGGTTTCTTTAACGGTACATTACTGTCATACATTGTAGTTTATTATGCGTGGGCTTGTAACTCTACTTTCCACCTAAACGGCTGGACTAATTTTGATGAATTTTATTGACTTTTGATGTCACTAGGTGCTGCTGTTTTTGACTACAAGTCGGTAGGTATAACTTCGTCAGAACGAGTCACATTTTGCACATCAATATTAGACCAATCAATACTCATTCGCTCGTAAAAAACCCATATTTATGCGATTAAATATAGCTTTCAAATATTAATTTATTGAAAAGATTTGCATGTTTCCCAGTGTGGTGCCAAAACGGCGCCAAATAAATTACGGATTTGTAATTTTTTGCCATAAATCTCGGCGTGAGGTCAGGCTTTCTGGCTCATTGGATCTAGACCCTCAATGGGCAGGTTTTTGCAGACCCTAGTGTGGTCGCCATGTGACTGTAATCCGAGTATGCAGAGATTCGTGCCACATGTCACCATATGGCGTGCCAAAGGTCGACCAAGGAGGTACTTTTTTATGCTCTTCCGCGTTTGCGAGGAGAAATCACTTCACCTTTTAACCGGACGTTGATGAAATTTCTCGAAACTTTCATAATGCACCGAATTGTTGGTAACAAGCAGGTACCTGTCTTTGAGCTTGCTTTTAATTAAAACCACTATCTGAATGTTAAGATACCTATTACTCGTCGTATTATAGCGCGAATAAATAATATGTTGTGGTTACTTATGATTTGTACCTACATATAGATGAAATAAATGTTATTTCAATTAGTCTTTTTTATAGGATTCATTAGATTTCCCTTTAGTTAAGTTTTGATGTACCTACTGACATATTTGTGTTAAGAATTCTTATCCTAGTTATTAATAACAATGATAAACTAACATTGTATGAAAAACTCGTAACTGAGACAATTTGTCAAAATAAATTACCAACAACTAATCTAAAGTTCAGTTAGTTTTTTTATTTTTTATTTTTTATGAATATAAGAAAAGAGCTTTGTCGCTGAGCGACTACACCGCCCAATCAGTAACATCTTAGATTAGTCTTCTTCTTGGTTTCCCTTCACTTTTTGGTTTCTTCTTCTTCTTCTTTTTATTCCTTCTTCTTCTTTACTACACTTCAAATATGTATTCAGTCACGTCAATTTGATTTTGAAAAAACATGGCGAGCCTTTTCAAAACAAAGACAAGCCTTTTCAAAACTCAAACGGAAATCTTTCGTCAAATGAGAAATCTTCTTGAATACTCCCCCATTCCATTTGCCAAATCTCCTGTTACGTATCCAAGGCTTCATTAGTAAAATACCACCGAAATTACATAATAAAACCTAGTAAAACACGAGAAAACTAAATAAAATAGCAGAGCCACTAGCTCCTTCAAAAATGGCGAAAGAAGTCCCGTTCAGTTAGTTAAAAATTAAACAATGCCACTCAAACAACTGACAACAAAATCTTGATTATTTTGACGTTTTAAGTCGACGACATGCGACATGCGGACAAACCTCTTTTGCACAATCACTTGTTTTAATTATTTAAATTGTGCTGACGCCTTATCTAGCGAGTTCCGAGCCTGTTCCTTGTATGTGGGCCAGTCATAAGGTTGTCATGAAATTCCTGAAAGACGAAAACATACAATTACCGTCGTTTATAGCTTGAAACGCTAGATTTTTGTATTTTTTTTTACCATGATATTGAAAAGTTGCTTGTTTCTACAGCTCAACTGACTACAAGATAAGTTGCCATATCCTAAGAATAACATGAAAGTAATAACAAAAACACACCTAAGCTAATAGAGCCAAAAGAGACTTGTAACCTAGGAGTCATTACGTCTTTACAAGATCCTTTTGGAAACGGAATAGTTATGTAGTATTTTTATTGGCCAGTAAAAATGTATTGACAGCCCTACACGACATGGACCTCGGAGCCTGTTTCAATTACGTAAACCTGATCACCTTTTCAAGCTTCGATTAAGAGTTCAATTGATTTTACTGTTCAATTTATCTCTTTCTACCCTTTCACTTTACGTAATTTTAGCAAAACTGTCATTTTTATAGTGACACTGATTATTACGCAATGATTCTTTTTGGGAGCACTAAGTCTTTGCGCATTAATAACTCTCCTATACAAGAGAGGTGACTCAAACGATATTGGAAATTACCGACCTATAAGTCTACAGCAAACGACTTACAAAGTTTTCACGACTGTCCTGCTCAGAAGAATCTCAAAAATACTAGAGTCGAACCAGCCAAGAGAACAAGCTGGATTCAGAGCTAACTTCTCTACCACAGATCATATTTTTACCCTTACTCAAATTATTGGAAACTACACTGAATATAATGAAGAGCTTTACATCGGCTTTATAGATTACTCAAAGGCGTTTGACTCTATATTTCATGAACCTATGTGGAAGGCTTTAAAGGAACAAGGAATACAGGAAGGTTACATAAACATACTTAGGGAACTCTACAAAAGTTGTAACGCTGTCGTAAAACTGGAGCGTAAAGGACAACCCTTTCCCATCAAAAGAGGAGTTCGACAAGGCGACCCAATAACTCCCAACTTATTTACATCTCTACTCGAACATATTTTTAGAAACCTAAACTGGTCAAATCTGGGTATAAATATTAACGGCGAATATTTAAATCATCTACGATTCGCCGACGACATTGTGCTCATATCAGAAAACCATCATGATCTGGAATACATGCTAAATACACTTGATAAAGAAAGTCAAAAATGTGGACTACATATGAACGCTAGCAAAACATTCATAATGACCAACGGCGAAAAAATACCAATCACCATCCAATCAAGGGTTATAGACTATGTGGACGAGTATCAATATCTGGGACAAAATATTTCATTCCAGGAACAAAAATCGAGAGAAGTAGAACGCCGTATAAAGAGGGCATGGAATAGATATTGGTCTCTCAAAGAAATATTTAAATCAAACATCCCAATTAGGCTCAAGAAGAAGGCTATGGACACTATAATACTTCCAACACTACTTTATGGATGCCAAACTTGGGCGCTAACTCAAGACGTTATTCACAAAATCCAAGTATTCCAAAGAGCAATCGAGAGGAGTATGCTCGGAATAAAACTGAGTGACAAAAAGAGGAATAGTGACATCCGCTCTAGAACAAACGTATTAGATGCCGCAGAACTTGCATGCAAACTTAAATGGAGATGGGCCGGGCATGTCGCAAGAGCTAATGATGGAAGATGGAGCGAAAGAGTTCTTCATTGGTACCCCCGGAGCGCAACTCGCCCCCGCGGCAGACCGAAAAGACGATGGCGCGATGATATCATGGGGATAGCGGGCGCTACGTGGACTAGACTAGCTCAACAAAGAAAAGAATGGAAAGGATTGGAGGAGACCTTCACCCGCAAATGGGTGGTCCCAAATGCAGAATAATAATATTTATAAAGAATAATAATAATGATATAATATGAAATAATTATTTATTAATATTTTAAAGTAAATAGGTATAGTATAAATATTTTTGTGTGATGGATAATTTAATTTATTAGTAAGGAAAGCATGTTGTAATTTATTAACTTTTTTTGGGAAATAAAAGGTTATAATAATAATAAGTCTTTGCGCTCCTTATGAAGGTTCTAACTCTCTTAAGAGCTGGTTCATAACAAGAAAATAACAGAGGTTGATAACGAATTTGTCTTTTGTTCCTTCCGCCACATAGCTTTGGTCTCTAAATAGCGATTGCAAGCTGTGCGGGCAGTTTATTTCATTGGCACGAGTGTCCGGAGTCGAATCACGCGCAGCGGGCCGAGGGGCGAGAGGGGCGACCTCGAGACCGTGGGAACGATCTGCCTTTAACATGTCGCACGTGCTCGAGACGCTACCACGACCGCACGAGCGACAAAGACAAACAATGATACTCCAACGAGAGAAACAGAGATGGAGGTCTAAAGAAAACAAAACGAACGACAATAAAATAACGAGAACCAACACAATAATTTGTGAGCGTTCGAATTTCGAAGCGTGAAAGGGACAGAGCCGTATTATTTATAAGAAAGTAAGAATAAAATTGTAATGGAGATGTTGATTTATCGCGTTGCAGCTACCGTATTAAGATCCATTTGTTTCGCAACCAGCGACCATGATTGAGATTACAATGGAATAAATTGGTGGCGAATGGTGCTTTTAACTTCGCTTGATGTCTGGCGGTTGTAGAAAGCTGTCAGTTGCACAGTTTGCGTAAAACAATGTAACCACAAAAGTTACGTGGCTTTGAGCATCTCGATTTCCTTACATTGTAGGTGCATACTTTTACAAATCTTCGGTAATTCAAACTTGCTTGACTAAACTTGAGTGAGTGAAAGCTCAATATTTCTAAAGCTAACAAAAAGTACTTAGGTATATTTCATTCTTTGTAAATGCTTATTACGTACCTTTCATCCCGGAAGCGATCAGCACGAGTAAGTATAGGTACTCGTAAGTAATATCTACCGGCGCGGGCGCAGACGACATTGCTGCGCGCGTGACCCCGACCGCTTCGATGCGCGTGCGGTCTCGCCGACGTCCAAGGAGGACGCTGAAGCGATAAAAAATCGTTGGTTGGTTGGTTTTATTTTCGTAAATTGAAGTAGCGTGCAGTAGATATAATTTAGAAATTAATTTACTCAAGAAAAAGTGTAAAATAATGTAGAATGGCCTAAGAATGGATTAGATGGAATGGCCCCCACTAGATGGAAAGACGATCTGGTGAAGGTTGCTGGGAGCCGTTGGGTGCAGGCTGCACAAGATCGATCGCTGTGGAAATCGATGGCCTATGTTGAGCAGTGGACGCTAGATAGCTGAAATGATGATAATGATGATGACCCGAGAATAGCATTTAAATTTTATTTTTAAAAGTATCAATATTTACTATTGCGTCTATTTTCACAAGGGAAATCATTAAACATAAATCCAAGAACAAGTTGGTTCCATTTAGCGTATTCAGTGTTCCTATCGTATTATTTCAACCAGATTGCTAAACTAAAATAAGTATTTCCAAAATTATGAAGAACACGAGAAAATATAATATACAATGTTGTATTTAATTATTTTGTTTCATAGTTTAAGGTAATAAAGAATTCTCGTTCATTCATTCATACAATCCAAGTAATAATTTCGACGTACTAACTGCATAATTGCATGCAACTTATGTATCTGAAACTCAAGGCAACACGATGTGACCTAAAGTAATATTTTATCAGCATTATTCAACGTAATTTACTAGAAGGCTCATTATTCAGAAAATGTACAGAACCATAAATGACATTGTAAGCGCGTGCGACCCCGTGCGCGAGACATGACGCCATACTTGTAAGGAACAAGGCATGAGCGATAGCGATTTACAAAGTTCATAATATTTTAAAAGAGCTTTAGGGCCAGTTTCACCAAAGTCAAGTTTAACAGCTGGTTAATAAATCGACCGTTAGCCGTTTATCAGCGCAGTGAACGCTTTTTCATACAAAATTGTGTTCTGCGCAGACAAACGGCTCTCTGTCACTCTCGGATTTTTGGTTGTTCTGACATATTTTTAATTTTAAACGATGTCAACTGCTAGTTAGCTAACCGGCCGCCGACCAGCTAGATTTAGCGGCTTGTTAATGAAGATATTCCTTTGTTAGAGCATGATGGAGCACAAAGCAATTGTAAAGGTCTGTTAAATACTTAATCCGTTGTTATATCTCTTACTAAATTTGATGTCAAATTAACTAACGCTCTGTTAGATAAAGTTTGGTGAAACAAGCCCTTACTTCCGCTTCATAATTATTATAAACTAGTGCCTACATATCTTCTAGTAATTTACTTAACTAAAGTGGCATTTACTTAACTAAGTTCTTGGCTTGACTTGCAATGTTTTTTTTTAATTTTCAAACTAAATTGGTTTCATTGGTTTCAACTAAATATTTGTAAACATGGAAAGCTTTTGTTTGAGTATTTTTTTATTATATGATCTTGTACTTAAAATTAGTTACCATATCTACTTACCAAGCATTAAGTTAAATGAGAACGAGAGCTTTTTTATCAATACTAAATATATATTTTTGTTTGACTTTTATACTGTACCAATTCTAATTTAGTTGAAACTTTTAAGTTGTTGAAAATTTAAAAAATATCATTACAAGTCAAGAATATTGCCACTTTAGTTCATCAATTTTAATAATAGAAAAAGCATACTTCAAGTCTAATAGTTTGATTATTCAACAAATATCGTAGGTATCTTATTTATCTAATTGTTAGTAAATTATCCGTGGGACAATCTGACGCTAACAAATGCACCGGTTTGAAGTGTCAAAGATTTAGTTACTGCTAATATTGCTGCTAAATTGAAGTAGAATTTACAAGAATGTTCCAGATAGATAATTTCAGATTGTATTACGAGTTGAATATTTAATTTTCTGATATAAATAAACAAACTACCCTAGGTCCGTGGGGTTCTGGAGCCCTTCGGGTTTTCAAAAATTTTCAGGGCGTCTGGTCGAAGCGACACGTGATCCGAGAGCTGGCACATTTTTGGCTCAAAGGATCAGCATTGCCATCCAGGGTGGTAATGGCGCCAGTGTTTTGGGCACGCTTCCGACTGACAGTGACCTTAGATAGCTTGACTAATCCTGTTGTATTTTGTAAATATATATAAATATGTAGTAGCTTAGTTTCTGTAAATAAAGTTACTTTGATAAACATAAAAATTGTTACAAATGTGTCCTAACCTATCGTGTTGCAAAAACAATTGCCTATAACAAAATGAGTAATGATAGTAGTAGGTATACAAAAACTCCTAACTGTACTACAATGCACTTCCTACGCGAGAATTTCTCAAAAGAATCAAATAAACGGAGCATGATCAATTATCATTTTCATACAATCGACGATCGAAAGGTCACGCGTAATGCCATTCAGTATACACGAGCATTATTGAAGAAACTATCCGTGAATTGTATTAAAAAGAACTTAACATGAACACACCTCGTTCAAAATGAAGTCCTATCACAAACGCATAAGGTCTAATTTTTGACAGCTGTAATTCAAAGTAACTATTTTGTAAAAACTCAAAACTCGAATCGCACAGCAAGGCAAAATGGTGTTTCAATGTTAAGCTATAAAGACTATAATCGTGTATTGGCAGATGTTAAGATGGTGATATCGTAAGCCAGGAAGCGCATTGTTAGGTCACGTTCTCACAACTCCCCTTTTCTTCGAGGGGGAATAAATAATTGCACTTTTTTCTGTCGCATATGGCCAAGGAACGGGGATTGTGCAAGATCTTTCCCACGGTTCGCCCCTCTGGCATAAAAGCCGAACGAGGTCAAGAAAAAATACGTGCTAGTATAATGCGGGAGTCTCTTTTGTAGAGGCAGATGCGTTCCTAGGGTTAAGTGTGGAATTGATTATGAAAGTGAATTGATTGACGTCACTGATGGAATCCTGTTGGGCGCATTTTAGGGTGTTTTATGATAGATAAATCTAGTTTAGTATTGATCCTAGCTTAGTCTAAGTAGAGTACTATGTATACGAGTAGTTTAAAGGTGTTTCCAAAACACAAAGTTATTTGCTTTTTAATAAGTAGGCACCTAATTATTTCAAATTGGTTTATGGCTTTTTTCTACCATTTTCATAAAGTAAAAAAGTACTTGAGTATTTTAGGAAGTAAATTAAGCTCCAACTAATCAAACGTGTAACAAAAAGCTTCAAAAAGATTCAAACTCAAAAATACATTATGATCATTTTTGTCAACCATGATCGAATCCAAAACATTTTAAGGGTTCGGATTTCAAAATCCATTCCATACTCGTATGACCAGTATTACAGATATAAAAACTCAACAAAAAAAGAATTGCACCTTTTCTAAGGCGTTCTATATTTGAAAACTGGTCGCGTTCCCACGATCGCTCGCGCCAGTTGCTCGATTCTTCCCCTTCGATCTTATTCTTTTTTTTTTTTTTGCCGTATAAAAGGTGATATTTGTGTGACAAGCGAGGAGGATCGGCTTTTATTTTTACTATAATAAAAAAACCTAGACAGGGTTATTTAGTTTTCTCATTACGAACGACTGAATTACAAACACTTGTGTTCTAATAAAAGTCAGTTTCATAGGTATCAATGAAAGCTAATAAGATATGTCATGATAACATTTTTTTCAAGATCAGTTAAAAACAACACATACAATAAAACCTGGCTATAATATTCAAGAAATAGAAGTAACGACCATTAAGTCATAAGCTCCAAGGATTGTAGCTCTAGCTAGACTAATTAAAAACAAACACAATTGCGTAAACAATGTATTTCACGCGCACTTGGACACTGAGTATACTCATAACACACAGTCAATCAATGAGGGGCACGCGCATAAAAAACTCGAAACTTTTATACTTTTCAGGAAGAGACTCTACAATACAAAGTATACGTTACATTTTAGCTTGGCTATGGCTATCAAAATGTTACTTTGAAAATGGAACTCTAAACCGAGGGGGAAAATTTGAATTCAGAATGCTTGGAAGGATATCGTCATCGACGACAGTTGAGAGGGCACACAGCGCACATTGTGTTCTGCCGGATCCTTTCCCACGATCCACGCGACATGTGGCGCGCGCGGGTGCACTTACCCGTACAACGGTGACGCGTGCACAAAAAATACTCTTGGACTTAGCGGATCTATGGATGATGCGTGAGATAAGGTGAAGATGGTTACCGGTTTTTTGGATCTGTCCGGACGTTTAGAAATTCCGCTTATCTAACTCGCTAACATGGGTAGGTAGGTTATTGAGAGCGATCATTTGATAAGACGGACCTTTAAGGACAATTATATAAGTATTTTTTGCAAAAATAAATCTTGATTAACCTATGTTTTATACGATTGCTCGTATCGCACAGAATCATAAAAATTTAATAATAGGTGTAAAAAGAGAACCTTAAAGGATGTTTTAGTTTAACACTCGGTAGTACTAATTACCTATGATGATCAGCTAAAGTAAATGTAAAAAAAAGTCGTATCTACAATTACGTACCAATTTTCCTAGTCTAAAAAAAGTACCTTTTAAAGGGCAGAGAAAATCATGACATCATTCCAAAATCAAAAAAAGTCTGTGATAAAAAGCCAAGGTCGAGCGAATCCAAATTTGAATTTTCGAATGGATGTTTTTTAGCGCGGGGGGCAGGTGGCGCGCGCGCAACTGTCGTCGTTCCCACGGCTCGACTTCACCGGGCCTGCTATACATTGCCTGGGACCGTGTCATGATTGCCAATTAACCAAATTGATGTATTTTTTGAATCTAGAACTTGTTTGTGCCATATTTTTTTATCCAGGAAAATTGTCTCTGGGAAGAGCAATTTTCAGCGAGGTTCTTTTAGAAGCAAATTGAGTGTTGCAATGTTCTTTATTACTATTACTTATTTCGCGGTAGGTGGTTTAGTTTAGTTGGTTGAGTTTAATAAACATAGTTAATTGTTGGGCAAGATTATACCTACACGTGGATATTTTAGAACCTGTATGATGTATTTTAGAAATTACGTAGCAGATAAAACAGATATGACATTGTTGTAGTCGCGTGCGCAGCACGAGTCGACGAATAATAGGTACGGTAATGTTTCCTTATGTTTTGTACATACATATGTGATGATATCATCCAATAATTCAATATTATGTTTATTATTCACGCTAAGTACACATTGCTAATAAATGAAAGCAAATTCCAATATTCGCTAAATTTTTGTCAATTTTTATATTTTTTTATTATTTTAGTTTCTCTACACTTTACCAAAAAGCTTTTCTTAAACAACTCGCGAGCTTTTTTGGAACAGCGCCATCTTACGGTGCTCAGATGAACTATTGACAATGACTTTGCGGAATAGATAGGGGAGTTGGGGATGCGGAAGTATTTGCAAGACAATAGATTCGCAGACAATACCGGGTCAAAGGTAATAATGCGCAATTCGTGGGAAAGGTGAGATTCCCTAGTATTTTGGAGGGTGATTTTGTATAAATTTTGTACTGGATGCTATTTGTGTTCAGTTATTTTTGCGACGTCGTACAGGAAGTAACGGTATTTCTAAGTAACTGTATCTACTCTGTGAGTAAAAGAAAGAAACTAAAAGTGAAGTCTGAAGATATTATGAAAGGTTTTGATTTGAATTTAGTGCGAGTTCCATGTTCCATATTTGAATATTTAAAACCAGTTTCACAGTGCTGTCAGTTTAATAATGTGTGGAAGTTATAGAAGTGTTGGTTATTATATAGTGTTCTGTTATAACGAAAAAAGGGTGAACTTAGATTGTGATAAAATAAGTGATTTTCTTAGTGCGTTGTTGTGTACATTTAGTTTTCGTGTCTGCTATTTACCAAGAAAGTTATTTTATTATGCGCACTGCAAAAATTTTGAATCAGCTTCCAGCGTCTGTATTTCCGCTGAGCTACGACCCTGTTGTTTTTAAGAAGAGAGTTAGTAGGCACCTTCGGGGTAGACTCGCTCCATCGTAGACCTCACTCTTGCCTGTGTAAGTTTCGAGGTCAAGAGCCACCCCATTCATCATAATAAAAAAAAAACTTCATGATTTTGATTAATTTCGTGTACTTAATTAAATTTGTTTATATTTATGGTTTTAATTTAAAACTAATCCAAGAAGTCGTAGGTACATACATACATGCGGGTTGAAGATCTAAATGATTAAAATGCATCTTCAAAAACTGTCTGATTACACAGAACCATTTTAGCCACATTTCATACCAAAGATTTTAAAGTTGAATTCCAAACATTCAGAATTCTAAGTAAAAATCTAATTTTAAAGTCCCAAAAGTAATTTAATTTATCTGAACAGTCATCCTAAAGAAATGTTATGTTGACCTTACAAAGAAATGAATTTTATCAGTTGTTTATTGAATGAGCTCGCGACGTGTGACTCATGCATTTTATTTGACAAGTGGTTAAGAGGCATACCTACTTTTTTATTCCATTTTTAAAATCTTGTGAAATTATGTAGGTAGGAGGTGTTCTGTTCCATTTTTAAATGTGGAATTCAGTAGGAAAATGTTTCCTTCTTTTATAAAATTGCAAGTGCTCTAGATTATTCGTTTTTAACTCATTGTGTTAAAAATATATTCCGTAGCACGTTTTCATTTGCTTAAAAAAAAAACACGGCAATAGATTTCTTAAACATTCAGTCAATGATTTGTAAAAGTTGTTTGCAGATTTATGTCGATAAGACCAAAAAAATACGGAAACATTTATAAAATATTTCCTACTTCCCACCTTAACCAAGTCAACTCAGTTCACGCTGACGCAAGTGACTATTGACACGATCCAAACCATCATCTGATCAAATAGTTATGGATGATATCACCGCAATGTGAATACCTAATTAGCTGAGCGTAATATCAAATGTGTTTTGTGTATAAGAATTTCATAATCCGCCGAAAAATGTTCGAAATTTAAATGAATCTATAATCAGATAGTCCTTTAAAAAATGTAGAACTCCTGTTCCAATTTCAAATTATCCTAAAATAAATTCGAAGCATTTTTTTTTATCTCCTACTTAAGATAGCATAATAAAGCCTCAGTGCGGATAAAACGTGGTTCATAACATGTAAAAGCTCATCAATTATCTTGAACCATAAATTGATAAGTTGCGCCAAACAGCTTAAATGTTACAGTAATGGTCATATCGTGCTCCATCATCGAACTAACGGCAGATTAATTGGAAATGAAAACTCATTAATAGTCAAGGATATAATTCAATTAGCCATAGATCATAATTCCCAAGATATTAAAGTTTAATTTAAGAGCTAGGCTAGTAAATTAATCGATAGACATCTACTTTAGGATCGGATAGACCAAAATATCTTTGTGGGTGAAATTTAATCCGTTGCTTCTGGTGAAAGCTTATCTTTTAACACGTGTGTGTCCAAACCTACAAGAAAAGAAAGGATTTCAAAGTACAATTGCACGTGTCCATCGAAAATTCCAGTTGAAATTGGAAGCTTGAAAAAAATTAACCCAAATTTTGCAAGAGTTGCGGAATCTAAAATAAGGGTTGCAAAAAAATCCTTTCTAACCCGAACGTCCGAAGATTGAACACGTGCATACACAATGCCGATGACTCACGGGTTCGATACCGGAGCGAACGCCGTATTATTAAAGAAAAGGAGAAAAAATATAAGCGCTCACTCGTCGTGCCATCAAGAATTGTACATCTGCCGAAAATTCTCACGGATCCGTCGCGTATGGTATTATTACTACCACTTCGCTATCTCGCCTTGTATTATAGATCTCGCTGGTAATTATGACGAGTGGCTAGCGGTATCTCGAGATAACTTTTTAATCAATAGTGTGATTTGCATACTGGTCGTCGCGTTTGTCGCGACACGGTTTATGCAAACGAGCGAGATACGGACTGCAATTATGCGATTTAGCGCAAGAAAATTTTAATATTGAATCCTCATTGCTTGTTCGACTTAAGTACTTGAAAATGTTTTTAATTCTGCCTGAATGACATGATCTCGAATAATCTCGATATATAAAGTAGAAAGCTTAAAACCATTTAAGAATGCATGCGATCGAATTTGGAATGTAAATGGAGTTTTAGATTTTTTTTTCTTAGTTTGACCTCTTGCCTCCTTTGGTTTTTAATGAGTTATTTCTGCTTTAATTATTTCATCTCAGTAGGTACTTCAGATAACTAATGATTGCTACTTGTGTTGCGCAGTTCTGTCATTACCGCACGGGTTTTTCAATTCGATACGTGAATGAGTAATTTTGTGGTTGACCTATTTCTGTAACTGCTTCAATAACGTCCTATTGTGGAAAATTTTTATTGTCTTGAAATAACAACTGTTTTTGCATTAAACAATACTTTTAAAGAAATATTTATCTATTTTATGTTGACGTGTGTGTTTAAAAGATTTCAGTCAGCTTTAATTTCCGTTTTATTTTGAGTATCATTAATAATTACGATTTTACTAAATCCACTAATAGATGCATGCGTAGAGCCAACCTCAATACTTATTGGAATCCGAATATGTCCGAAATCAATAGGTTTTTTTTTCATCTTCTGAGCGTTTTAAATTAACAATCAAAATTGTTTAACAATAAGCTTGGAAGCTTTCATTTCGCACGTGCAATCTACATAAATCGTGAACTTTTGTCATCATCCTTTTGTTCAAGAGTGTTCAATAGAAATCAATGCTTTTTCTTCGCAGTTTTTTCATAGACGTTTTCTTTGCATTTGCACAATGCGTGAAATGGCTTATCGTGGGAGTTCGATGCATGTTTGAACATGTTTGTATCTTTGAAACAGGTTGCAACTTGTCAAGGGAGGCTTTTGCGCAAGTTTTGTTGCGTACGTGTCAATTTGCTTGGTAGAGTAGGTACAGACAGAAGTTCATGAACAATTGGAAATTTTATAGCTTCATTTTCATCATTATTTGTGGGAAAATTGCCTTTTTTTTAATAAATAGTAATGGTGCAAAGCAAAACATCAAATGTAAGATGAAGTTTTATCTAAAACCCTACCAATTTCGAAGATATTGCAGATTCAAATACATCAAATGTTCATATACTTTTGTCGTTAGCCGGACAGCGTTAATCAGTTTTTAATTATTTTTAGTATGCAGTTGGGTTGGATCTTGTTTCCTGGATGCGTAGCTGGTTTTATTTTATTATACTTAGGTAGTGTTTCGTTTTTCAGTTACTGTAATTTTTAGCAATGTAGACAAAACTTGTCTTTAATTTTACCGGTGGTATGAGCACATTTGTGACTGTTTTAAAACATTGTAGAGAAAGGTTTGTTATTAACTTACTTTAGTAAACAATTTAATATGTGCATTTAATGTGTGGAATTTATACTATCAGCCTTACTAATAAACGTGGTATAAAGATATTCCTGAGTGTAAACTGTCAAAATGTATGGTTATTCCTATTTTATTCAGAAGAATAACTTTATACCACGTTTATTAGTAAGGCCCCATATTTTCAGCATCTTTCAGATGTCTGTTAGCAAACGTCAAACAAAATAAATTGTTTTTATTTTGTTTTATACATTTAATAATGCATGTTAATGTTGTCTATTTCAGTTATATCCTGAATATTTTAGAAACACAATTTTTTCTTCACTTTTAGAAGATAACATCAATGATGCGAACGGTTCCATAGATAGGTATCATCCATAGATAGGATCCATTACTTTTTTTAATGCATTTTTTAATAGCAAATATAAACGAATGGTCAGACAATATATCTTCATATGCAAGTGAGAAACATTACAAGTATACATGCATTAAATACAGGGTGTAAAAAGACGTCTACCGAAGCCGAAAGGGATAGATACAGCATCCCAACACAACTAAATCCAAAAGGATTTTCCGAAAAAATCATTATATCCGTAGAACACAGCTTTTGAAGATTACTGTTTTTTATTAATATTATTGTTGTTAAAACTGGGCGCGTTGTTTTACGTAGACTGCTGGATTTTGAGTTTTAATTGTTTTTTTTTCTTTTTTTAATGAAATTATCAGGTAGGTAGGTCTTATTATGTTGTCCTAGTAGTAAATAACCGAAAATAACATAATAAGTCCAAATTACTTTTGCATTTTTTTTTTCGCTAGATATGTTTAGAATCATGGTCTGATTGCAGCCTCTCAGTTTTCGGTGGAAGTCTTTCTGTATATATTTACAGACACGGCTTCTATAATTCATCAGCTAAGCCAGTTCTAATTGTTGCACAGTATCCATCTAAAAGAAAATGCTCATACAAAAAGGCAATTAAGAATCCAGTAGCGAGTCTCGCTCGCCTCAGGGACTGCACGTGCTTGAAATGTTGCCTGTTTTCCAAATATGGCCTGAAACCACAGACTATAGTGAACCTTGGACCAGTCCACAGATAGTGCAGGAGTTTGTATAGCGCGCGCCGTAGCCCGCGCCAATCTTACCTTGCCTGACCACTTTTTAACAAGTCAGCCTATTAAGGAGTTTTGATTTAAGCCTTATAGGAATCAGTTTTTCAACTTGCTACTGTACTTTCTATAAAACAACATTTGAATGCTGAGTATTTGTTGCCTTCTTATTTAAAGTCCTTGTTATATATGATTATTTCCTGCCTGCCTATTAAGGGTAATGAATGTCAAAGGAAAGATAGAAATACATTTCAATTCATGTTTTATTTTCATTTTTTTTCAATTCAACTCATTCTCAAATAAATTATTATTCCTAAAACAATTAAAGCTTATTAGAAGATCACAAAGCACTAACCCTAACCTTACTTTATACATTTTTATCAAAAATATCACAACGCGATACAAAATTAAAGCTTTCAAGGAGTTATCACGATCGAATAACTAACTTATCCCTACATGGCACGTTTGAGCTACCTAACTACATAAAGCTAACATCACAGACGGTTGCAGAAACCAAGGAGCAGTTGCAGGCACTGGTTTCACGGAAGACACTGGTTACGTGTTGTTTTTGAGTGTTCAGGCTTGCACCCAGCGGTCCTGGAAGGTGGGTCGCTGCTGCTCGGCGGTCTGGCACTCGGTGTAGCAGTGTGCCGCTGCGAAGTCGGACTCATCTTTAGAGACAGTTGTCCAGAAGAAGGTTCCGGCTTCCGTCCTCGCGAAGTGAACGGGTACGTAGAAGTTCTCCGGGGTCACTGGCACAATATCGCACGATTTGTTCTCGTTGTAAACCAGGAAGTTTGCGCCGGCCTGGCACGATTCTTCAATGAACTTTCGCTCCAAGGCCTCGTTCGCTGCATTCTGGTCGTCCTCGAAGCACGTGTCCACGGTTTTGGCGGGAACGCGCTTGGAAGCTTTCTTGATGATCTTCATCAGTGGCTTCAGGAGAGCCTTGATGCCGCTGTTCTTCATCTTCTCCGAGTTGTATTTGTTCTCGTTGATAGAGTTGTTAGTGGCGATGATGTATTCGTTGTTGGCGTAGTAAGACATGTTGTAAAATGTGAGAGGAACGTGTGTCGCAAGTGAGATCACAGGCTGGAATGTAGGGCTGGTAGGGCCGGTCGGGTATTTATACCCGGCGCGCCGCCCCCGGCACAAAAGGCGCCGTGTATGTGAAAAGCTCCCTTGTGTGTGTGGGTGGATCAAGTGGTTTATTCGGAACCCCAATAATTTTGTATCAACACAGGTTCACGATACTTTATATCTCTATGGTGCATTATGGCGATATTTGAATTAATTAGAGATGTCTTTTGAATACCAATATATGTGATAGTTTGCTGGCAGAGTTAAACGTCAAAAAACTTAACTTAGTTAGTAAATTTTTAACTTTTTAAACTTAACACAGATTAAAGTTAATTGCATAACCAGATTTGTCCAGATTAGGACTTTAAAGATTTTAAGGATTAGGAGGAGCTTAAACCATGTCTTTATCTTTTCAAACTATTATCTTTTCGTTTGTAAGAGCTTTTGCAATCTGCACTTGTCCATCTACGGCTACTTTATTAAATTTCAATGGCACAACAAGTGCTCTCCAAACTAATAATAACATAAACTGCCCTTTTATTACATCAATAAAACAAGTGCAGGGGTTTCATGAGAACTATGTCCACGTGCCGTCCACACGCCTTTCTGTGGCCAAACAATTCATTAGCCCCTGGTTGATAGGACCCTCAATTGTGCCCTCATGCAGGGACAATGCGATTGTTATCGACCCCTTGCATCGGGGTCAGAAAGTCGCCATATGACCTTATTAGCTACGCGAGCGCAGCCCGTGCGCAGCGCGCGTGAGAAGCGTGCTGGTGACTTATCAATTTTCGGTAGGTTTCGGTCCACAGTAACGTGGACTACGTTTGATCGAGAAATGATAGATTAGGAGTCGTGAAGAATAGTTTATGGGCTATAAGTGATTTCAGATTTGATAAAAAATGTGTTGATGAAAGAAGTGGAATGTAAAAGGGACCTACTTATGTGCATGACTCATAGTTATAGTAAGTTGGAATGTAATCTTTCAAGCTCATAAAATCAACCCTTTAAACTCGTATCCTAGCGTTTCGAATATTCATCTTGATTAGCATTTTGTTTACAAAAAGTACTAATAAAATTTCTATGCCACCTACACACAAATCCAACTCATACCGGTCCAAACATGTAAGATTTTTTCTTGATGTCCGAAGAGAGTATAACAAAAAAATTAAGTTAAAAGAAATCAGTGTAGCGGTGATAGTGCTGTATCAGCCAATGGGATGCGCCTGCGCCGGCAGGTGCTGCGATCCGAAGGCTCTCGTACACACACGTCTGCAACTCAAATATACGATCTTTGAACACGTGCATTCGAAGGGGATGAAGGTATACATCGTGCCAACATACGAGCGAGATAGCACATTATTTTTTTTCCATATGAATAGATTCACGACTCCCTCATATCCGAAATAGGGTAACGCAAAGGCTAATTTGGTTATTGAAAATTGAGGGGTTGTTCGTGGGAATGCTTCTCGATCCTAGGTTCCCAGGGTTGCTCGCACATTGAGTTTTTTTCGGCGATGCGAGATTCGGAACCACGACAGATGGCAAGCGGTCGATCGTTCCCGTTCTGCTTTGTTATAATAAATCGTATGGGGCATTGGAATTAAACATACCATTTTGATGGCTCAACGCATCGCGGGGGTGAGGGGATGAAGATGTAAACAAGTGTAAAAGGGGTCAGTGGAACTCAACCGAGGCTATAATTAAATTTCTATTAGAGTCATTTTAGGAATATTAGGAGCTATTGTTAGGGGTTCAATTTTGATTTGAAGGATAATTGGTGCAATCAAAGGATTTTGTTGGGTCATTATATTCTTAGGTAGTAGAAGATTTATGTGGTAATCTTGAGGGAGGGTTGTTTTGTCAAATTACTCATTTCTTTAATTTGTGAGCTTTTAAATATCTACTCGTTGTATCAAATCATCTAGTAGGTCCTATCCATTACAACAACTCATTTCATCTTATAACACATTTTTTACCAGCCATCTTTATCGTGACAATACAAACCGTAGATAAATTTATCATATTTTTTTCAGGATTAGCGCAACGGCCAGCGTCCCCGTTCCCACGATTTGAAGATGCAAAAACCACAGACAAAAGACTGAAGAGAATAGATAAGAAGATACTTCGCGTTATTTGAAGGGTAGTTTAAAAAAGCTTTGTGGAGCCCTTCGGCGTGACAAGTGATTTGCGTGGCCCAGCCTTTAGGGTGTGGGACCCTATTGTGTGCGTTGTTTGTGCGTACACTTGCTGCGTTGATGCTTGGGTCAATAATTATTGTCATGGTTTTGCTTTTACTATAATATTAATATTGTGATTTCAGATTGACTAAAAAGATTGATATATTGTCCCTTTGTTTCTTTTAAATGAAAGTTGCAAATATCACAAGTTGGGCATTAAATATTTATATTTACCAAAAGACCACGTCGTTGTAAAAGAACCTTTCTTTTATTTCGTTATATAATGTTTATAATATTTTGTTTATACATTTTGTTAATAATAATAATAAATAAAAAATTAAATGTTATTCAATAACTGATGCTTTTTGTAAATAATATAATAGCTAACTACATGTTAAAATTAACACATAATTTGTTACGATGTTTATGACGCGTATCAATGTATTTTATTAATCTGTTATGAATCTTATTAGACTGTAAAATAAAATTATATCTGTTTTTCTTTGGTCTGATCTTAAACTTTAGATAGTGCGTAATATTTTATGAAGTAATGTTAACGTCATTTATTATGTTTTAATATTGTTTTGATTTATTTTTCTATTCAAAATTACGTTTTTCTGAAATGTATAAAATGTAATCTTTCTTTTAAATTAAGTTTGCACTGTGATAGTATTTTAATTTATAAGAATTATATTTAAAAAAGGACAACAGTTTTTTTATTTCACAATCACTGCCCCCAACCCAATCGAGAAAAGAAAAATTATTTTCAACTGTCAAAGAAAAAAACAGCCCCTTTGTATCGACTATGGGAATTTCAGTTACGTGATTACTTCAACTTGAAATTGGGGGTGGAAAATAAAGGAATGTATAAATCAGCCCTAATCGTTGCTTTTGTTGGCTTGTACACTTGTTGCATCACCGCGTGTAGTAGAATATTTTACCAACTTACTGTGACACTGAAATGGAATCTTCAAATTTTTGAACCTTATGCTTATAGACTTAAAGTTACAATTGCCAAAAAATATTTTTGGTACAACAATGTTATGTTGGTTTAGTGAAAGGGAATACGTGGGTGGAGAACGTTAGGGGTTCGAACAATTAAGTGAAACGCAGGTAAACTCATTTTGAATTAGTAGAAAAAAGGGTGAGATGATTTTGCATGAGTATAAGATTAGATCTTAGTTCAAAGATGAATTATGGGTAACATGATCTGCTTGATTTGAAACGGAATTATTTGGTTTCTGAAATTAAATGTCATAGTTTTTTTAAGAAGTGAACGAACGAACTAGTTAGTAGGTACGGTACTACATCACTTTAAAAAGACAGCGTAGTGTTAAAATGGATGTTGGTTAAAAGATGACACTATTTTTTTGTGACTGGATTTAAGACATCAAACATGTCTAAAATATTATTTTTTTAAATTTATTTAAGGATTTTGTCGCTTATCGACCACATTACCCTGATACAACAGAAAAAAGAATAACCAACATATGACAGTGAAGTGAAATGTATCACATATAAATAGAATACATTTAGTCTAGAGCAGGTAATAAGTTAGAGATTCACTGATTAACGAGAGCAAACTCAACTTCATCCTATTTCTAATAAGGATTTTAGATCATGAGTTTGCACCTGTCCAAATCTATTTATTAAGAGACGGTAAGGTCATAAATTATGCTTATTATAATTTATTTCTAACTATCTTTTGACAGACGTTTACGCCTTCATGGAAGACTCGGAGCCTCTCGGAGCTCTGAATATTTTAATGATCATTATAAAGTCAGAGAGCATTCTAATGAGGCGGTGATTATCAGTTCAGAGGAGGTGATAATAATCCTTCGTTTAGGACCTTCTCATTAAGGGTGCAGTCGTTGTGAAGACGGATCGCGATTTTGAAATAAACTAATAAAAACACTAGAAAATTTGTGTAATATTTCTATAGGTACATTGTATTTTGAAAAAATAAGATCACTTTATTTACAAAGTCTATTTCAGATGTTTTTTTTTAAATTGGCGCCCACCGTGGTACATATTGCAACATTCTTCTTATCGTGTTGATGTCCACTCGGTTAAATGAATTGCAACATCCATACTAATCCATACTAATTTACTATATTATATTACTAATATTATAAATGTGAAAGTAACCCTGTCTGTCTGTTTGTTACGCTTTCACGCCCAAACCGATGAACAGATTAAGCTGAAATTTGGCATAGTTAAAGGTTTTATCCCAGGGAAGGACATAGGCTACCTTTTATCCCAAAAAAATGAAAAAATCTCGAGGGACCGCAAGTAACACCGCGGGAGCGCAGCTAGTGATAAAATAAAGGCAACGAAATGGGACACGACACGAGTAAACGCGGTAGAAGAGTAATTCAAGATTTGAAGATGTAAAGCGGTAGAGTTGGTTTTGCAACGTGTCACGAGTTAAAAGCAAAAAGAAAATATGCAATACCAATGTATATTTGACCGTGCCTCTGGCTACCCCTTCTGATATGTGTACCTGGGGCCTTATTGTGTAACTCAACTGGCAATGGACATCGACTTCATTTTGACATATGAAAACTAGCCTGGACTTCAATTGTTGTTTTCGTATGGTGTGATTGGCTGAGCTCTATTGGGATGACAACTGGGAATGGATTTTAAGTTCGACAATAAGGCTGCTGATGTCTACCAGGTTTGGTTATACATATAGTTGTGAACTTTAAAGTATCTCGTTATATGACCGCACCCGATTTGGTATGAAAAATAAACCAAAGATGAGGTCATGGTTTATTTTGAATAACTCCTAGATGAGCCCAGAAGTAATGTTTAATAGCTGGGAGTAGAATATTAAGTTTAATAACCATATTCCGTAAAAGGATGGTTGTTACTTTGAAGTTTTAATTAAAGATTCGTAACGCTCTCTTTTCAACTTGATCTTAAAAAATCTAATAACATTTTACTACCGATTCCTGGATTTGATCCATTTTAGATCCATGATAATGTTCTGGTCAATTATCAAGACTTTTTTTATTTTGAATTTGGAATGGAGCTAATTAGATGTTGGTCATGTTGGTACTATGAAACAGTGTTTTATGGGGCAGTAAAGTTGGAAGTTAAATTTCTTACAAGGAAGCGTCTTTCGGAGCTTTATGTAGATTTTTTAAGTTAGTATGTAGTAAGCTTGGTGTATAGAATATAATAGAAAAACACTTTATTTTACACAAAAGAAACACAACAGAAACACAAAATAACAAGTAGGTACAATGAATATTTTATTTTAAGGTTATTAATTGGTATATTTTAAGTCAAGTAGGTACAGAACATGAGATTGTTATTAAAAACTAATGTGTGCAAGGTCGCAAAGTGCTCATTCTCAATTTCAATTTATTCCTATAAAAGACTGAAAAAAAATCAAAATAAAAATTCTGTGAGACACTAAAAAAACTACAATACCATAGCACAAAAATCGTCTATAAATAAGAAGTAATTTTCACTACGTTTTACGTTCAGTATCGAAGACGCGAAGACTTGACAAAGTATCTGCAATCAAGTACCTATCAACCTACTTATCTAAAGCTGTGGCCAACTTTATATCATTGCACGCTTCAGTTATATTATTTTGTTTTTAATATAATATTTTTGACTACATACGGTTGCTATAGTAAATAATAATAACTAAAAATGCAATTTGATTTGTAAAGAATCAGGGACCGCAGTTAACATTGCAACTAGTTTCATATTAAAAGAATGCAGTATGGTTTAACCGGTAGTTTCAACTCGTACATCTCCCACGACTAATTGCGAAGGGTTATTTGAACTCGTCCATTTAGCGCCGACAACGAAACAGCCAATAAATATTTAGTTAAGTGCATTGGACAGTTAATTCGAGCAATTTGTTCGCGTTTGACCGAGAGAGGAGCTGATAGCGGTGTTTACAAAATGAAACTTTCGGTAGTTTCATTTTGTAAACACCGCTATCAGCTCCTATTATTTATATGCATACAAATTACTGTTACTTGAGAACATTTGCTTTAACGAGATATTGGTACAAAGTGTAAAGCTAAAATTGATCTATATCACTTCTAGTTAGGCCAATATGATACTTGGGTTGGGTGTACACCAATATTGAATACATTAGGGCCTAGTGTATAAATTTTTTTCAAGTCACAGTTTACGAGTACCTATAAACATTATGAGACTAATATGGGCATTTGCCTAAAATTATCATATTTATATCAAAATATATAATAATGTTTAAACTAAAACGGGATATTATTGTCCGTGATTATCCTGGTATTAGTGATAAGAGTGTCATAACCAAGATAGTGCAAAATGTTAGATTTTGTTTTATATTACTTTCTAAAACAAACTTTAGAGAAACCACCAGAAAAGTAACTTCTAATCGCAAAGCTCAACTTTCATCGCTTGCGCACGTGCGTGTGCGCAGTAAATTGGTTCTAATGGCTGTCGCGAGCCGACCATTACACTCAATGTGTAGCACACAACTACATTAGCTAATCATTTATATTCACTCGAGATAGCATTTTTAGTTATTTTTGATTAATAGTTCAAGATATGTGATGTTGTATGACTGATGATGATGATGATGACGTCCTAGCCGTTTTCGGCTGCGGTGACTTACTTCTCCTAGACAGTACGATTGCGAGAACAAATCAATTGGCTCAGGGAGATAAGTACTCCTATTTTAATTCATCGGATTCGATTGTGGGAATTAGCCGACCAATTCTAAGTTGGAAAGGCCATAGGATTCGATGTTAGAAACTAGCGTTCGAATTCGTCTGGTAGTTTCCGATAACGCTGGCTTTACTGGCCTTTCGAAGGAAATAAAATACCCTTACTGAAACTCGAAAATTCCATCCAATTTGGTCTCTAGAAATATGATACGTATGCCCAGAGCTTGCACAATCATCTATTTTTAACTGATTTAAAAAAAGGAGGAAATATATTCGACTGTTTAAGATTTTTATGGTTGTTCACTGATATCACCGTCAATTAATTAAATATTATATTAAAAGGGCATACAACTGTGGTGGTCCCATATAAATCTGATACCCAATGAATTGATACATTTCCCGAAAAACATAAACAACCTCATCCGTATTGAAATTGGTTTTCTCTTTAGTTTTTAAAACGTAGTTTCTATATGCCCCACTATACCTACTGTATAGAAATAGAAATATAGACCTCATCAAAGAAAATATAGACTTAAGAAGTCATTAGAAGTCTGTTGATAAATATAGAGTGAGTTCTCATGTATAAATATAAAATTTCTTCATGGGATGTCTTGTTAAATGTAGAGTTCCCACATACATATAAATATTAAACTTGAACACTTCAGTATGAAGTGTTCAATTACCCTAATGGATATTATGTCTGAAAATAAATAAAATCAGCTTCAAGAACTCAACATGTTTGTACAAAAAATCATACATTCCTAATTATCTTAGAAGAAAAATATTACTCATGTATGCGGTTTATTTACCTCAGCAAGTCGTTTACAAGCCGCGTAGTTTAGTGCCGATGGATGCATAGCATTTCCGCTGTAGCACAATTATGAGTATTTGAAACAACCTAGCTGCATTCACACATGTTGCTGGTAATCACTGTGCCCCAAGTGCGTACCTTCTTCAATAATATAGGGTACTCTAAAAAAAAATGCTGAACATTTTCACACAGCATGATCTAGCCCCAAACTAAGCAAAGCTTGTACTATGGGAACCAGATAACTGATATACTACTTATATACTTCGTACGTCTTTATTAGGGAGTTATATAACCATTTCAAACAGTCAAATATTGGATGTTGCTTTTTTTTTATTTTTGTCCAGTATCTGAAAATGTATAACATGCCCTGAATAATGCAGTCATGATTTTGATTCGTTTATCTGATACTTCCAGGAGCCTAATCACGGAGAAAAAGCTGATCTGAAATAATTACCTACATAAGTGGAAACTACGAGTATCTACACCTACTACCACTAGTACCTACACTAATCTCTTGCTAAACTTGAAATAAAGTAACGAGCTGTTCAAATTCTTTATTTGAATCAGTGTAGTTCCCACTAGGAACTTATTTCGAAAAACACTTTTTTGAAAGAACTCTTTTCTTTCCAGCCTGTTTCGTAAGCAAAAGCAGTCTAGGCTTTAGTCCATTATCATTAATAGCCTTCTTGGCGCCGAGTTTTTCCCTCGATGACTTCCAATGGAATTAGAAGTAATAACGATCATTAGTGCAGTCGGCATCGGTCCAGCTTTATTTTAAAACTCACATCGTATTTCATTGCCGTCTGTAATCACTCGGGGATCCTATTAATTTGAAATATGTAATCTTCTTGTCGTATCACTAGTTATTTTTGAACTAGTGTGATGAAAGGATCCCAACTGCGCCTCTGAGACTCCCTATATAATGAAGCTTTGAAAAAAAAGACGTGTGGCACTCGGAGACTGCCGCGGTAAAGCTATTGCATAGCATTTTACTGCCGGTCGGAGTGGGGGGTGTTAGGTTATTTTCGTTACGGAATTTCTGGATTCCGCGATAGAAGCTATGCAATAGCTTAAAGACATTCGTCTATTATTAACAAGGCTACTATTAAAAACTATATTTATAATACTACAACATTAATTAAAATTTGTTTTGTGTGTGTTTTAGCTACGGGGATCTTCGGGTTTGACTTCTCCAATGAATATTTGTAATGTTCCCAGTAAAAACGTTTATTTTAAAATTTGAATATAAATTACAACAATCGTGTTTCATAGAAAGCAGATGATAAAGTGATGATGTAATGACAGCACCCGCTCTGACATCTCTGACATTCCAGACCGAAACGTCAAAATTGATGGAAGACGTCAAAGCGCTGTTTCTCCTCAGCCGCGTAGAGATGGCGCTTACAGTTGCGTCGACATACCGCCCGCCTTGGAAGCACCGCTTCCAATGAAAGAAGTATCTTGTTTCACATTTCCTCGCTGTGTAGGCTCCAGGGGTAGAGGGCATATTTTTGAGAATGCCCTCCGTATGGTCCCGGTTGCAGTACGAATCTCGGCAACGCGTGAAACACCATCCGTGCCAGGGAATGTCTTCATGACACGTCCCAGCCGCCATTTCAGAGGTGGCAGGTTGTCCTCCTTGATCAGGACTAGGCTCTCGAGCTTGATGTCATTTTGATGTGACTTCCATTTCGTCCTTTGTTGCAATTCTGAAACATATTCCCTTGACCATCGCTGCCAAAAATGTTGACGCAGCTGCTCGATGCGATGATAACGGCTCAGTCGGGACATTGGGACATCATTGAGGTCATCGTGTGCAGGAGCAGTCAACGGCCGGCCAATAAGGAAATGACCAGGAGTCAATGGATTATAGTCATCAGGATCTGTGGACAGAGGGGACATGGGGCGGGAATTGAGGACGGATTCAATTTGTGCTAAAACCGTGCTCAATTCCTCATAAGTAAGATTCGCGTTACCTACTACACGTCGTAAATGATATTTACATGACCTTATCCCACTTTCCCACAGACCTCCAAAATGGGGTGAATATGGCGGAATAAAGTTAAATTTAATTCCATTATTAGTAGCATAATCAATTATTTGTTGTGAATTTGTATTTAAAATCGTATAGAACTCCTTTTCAGCTCCAACAAAGTTTTTACCATTGTCAGAATAAATAGATTCAGGTTTACCTCTTCTACCAATGAAACGTTTCAAAGCCAATATAAAGTCTTCAGTGGATAAACTGGAAACAAGTTCCAAATGAACAGCGCGAGTAAGGAAACAAACGAACAGACATATGTACGATTTTGTCAGACGTGCTCCTCTTCCCTTTTTATTTAGAATATAAAACGGGCCTCCCAAATCCATACCTGTTCGAACAAACGGAAATCCAGAATCCAATCTTTCGGCTGGCAGATTGCCCATAATTGGCTTTAAAGTTTTACCCTTTATCCGCGCGCAAGTAACACATTCACGCACTATTTTACGAACTAAATTTCTAGCGCTCAGTGGCCACCAGCATTCACGCAATGTAGACAAAAGTAGTTGAGGGCCACAGTGAAGCAAGCGTTTATGTTCGCTCCGCACTATAAGCGTTGTTAAATGATGTTTACTACACAACAATATTGGGTGTTTCTTTTCATAGCTAAAATCAGACGAGTTTGATAATCTACCACCGACTCTAATTAGCTTATCTTGATCGAGAAGCACATTTAGACCGGAAATGCAATTTGTATATTTACTATTCGTGTTAATTTGAATATTATTCAAAAGTTTACTGTACACGTCAGGAAAAGATTGCGCCTGCGCCAGTCTAACGAGCGTCACTTGCGAAGCGCTCAGCTCCACTGCAGATAAGGGACCGGTTTCTTGTTTTGATCGCCTCGGGCGCAACCTTGAAATGAAACGTAATACATAAGCAACTATACGCTTGAGTTTAGTGAATGAGGAATATTTATCAAATTGAATTACGTCGTTGGAACAAGTACTGGTTAAATTGATTGATTGTGATTTTAATTCGGGTAAATTATTGAGATTAATTGATTCATTACGAAGTTCATTATTTGAAAAATCACGAATATTTTCTTGTAAATAAGATGGTCCGTTCCACCATAAATTACTGTCGATTAATGAATCGAGAGGTAGACCTCTGGACAACAGATCGGCTGGGTTATTTGTGCCACTAATATGTAACCATTCCGCGTCATTAGTAAGTTCATTAATTTCAGCTACTCGATTTTGAACGAAAGTTTTTAATAAATGTGGAGACATACGTAGCCATCCCATGACGATCGTCGAGTCAGTCCAGAAAAATACGCGATTAAAATTTAATCGTAATGAATCCATTATCTTTTTGTAAAGTCTCGCTCCTACCAGCGCACCGCACAATTCCAACCTAGGTATACTAATAGATTTAAGCGGTGCTACTTTACTTTTCGCGCACAACAGCCTAACAGTGACCGTAGATATATCATTGTAGGATCGTATATACGCACAACTACCGTACGCGTTTTGTGATGCGTCGGTGAAAATATGAAGTTCTTTGTGTTGAACGTTATTGCCTATAACATGACGAGGAATGCGTATTTTTTGCAAACAACCTAAAGAATCAATAAAGCTGTTCCAAGTCACCGTTAGATTTTGCGACACAGGTGAATCCCATCCCATTTTGTCAAGCCATAATTTTTGTATTAATATCTTTGCAATTATAACTGAGGGTGAGAGTAGACCTAATGGGTCATAAATCTGCGAAATGATTGACAACATTACTCGTTTAGTTAGTTTCGTAGTACTTCCGCTAATGCAATCTATTTTTGTGGTGAAGTATAATTCGTCACAATCGCTCTGCCAACCTATCCCTAGCGTTTTATTTTGCGTATGTTCCCCGTTAAATGTATGAACAGAAGCAGCTTTTGTGACGTCCGCGTTGAACGTCCATTTACGAAGCGGAAAGCATCCTGACTGTAAGACTTGAGATGTCTTTTCGCATATAGCTAGTAGCTCCTGATAATCATCATGCCCGGTACACAAATCATCAACGAAAAAATCCTGTTTAATTATTCTGGCTATGACGTCATCTTCGCACTCCAACGCTAACTGTCGTATACAGCGCATACTTAGGTATGGGGCTGATGCTGTTCCGTACGTTACAGTGTTAAGCTGATATATGTCTAAAGGATCTACAGGTTTTTCGCGCCATAGTACAAGTTGCAACGGTCGCTGATCTGGTTGAATTAAAATCTGCCTGAACATTTTTTCTACATCAGCACAAGCCACGTACTTGTACTGTCTAAACCTCAACAGAATAGAAAAGATGTCATTTTGCAGTGCTGGACCCGGACACTGAATATCATTAAGTGATTTATTAGAGGTTGTCACAGCACTGGCATCAAAAACAACGCGTAATTTCGTAGTGGAACTATTTTCCCTAAACACACCATGATGTGGAAGAAAATAATTAGGTTCATTTACTTTGTCAATCCGACTCATATGGCCTAAGGCCAAGTACTCATTCATAAAGTCAGAGTACATACGTTTATAGTCTGGCAGACGTTCTAGTTTACGTTCCAAAGAAAGAAACCTATTTTTTGCTGAATTGTATGAATCACCCAAAACATCAGGTGATTCTTTTAGCGGGATGCGAACAGAAAATCTACCCTCCAACTCGCGTTTAGTTGTAGAAGTAAATATATCCTCACAAAATTGCTCGTCTTTCGTTAGAATGTTATCTACCTGAGGGACATTCTCTATCTCCCAAAAACGTTTAAGTTGATCGTCTAACCCTAAGGTTTGATTAAAATTGCAGTGAATATGATGACCGTTGCCATCAAAATTCTTTTGTGAGTTTATAGGACCCGAAAGCAACCATCCTAACTTCGAATTTTGAAGAAATGGTCCGTTTACCAATCGGATTCTATTACCGTCTAGTAATTCCCAGAACAAGTCCGCGCCTATCAATAAATCGATTTCCGAAGGAATATTGAAGGTAGGATCTGCTAGGTTTACATTATCCGGAATACGTATATGTTCGGTATCTATGTATGTCGTGGGTAAACTGGATGTTATACGCTGCAAGACAAAACATTTAACCTTTGAAGAATAATCGTTTAATTTAGAACGCATAAGTAATTCGCATGAATGATTTGTTTGTGTCACTGATTGTGCAACACCTGAAATTCGTATAGTGGACTGTATCAATGGCGCATTGATTCGTTTTTGTAACTTATCCGAAATGAAACAGTGTTGACTACCACTGTCCAACAGCGCTCGGGCTGTATGAAAACGTTTAGTATAATTATCGGCTACTTCTACTAACGCCGTACTTAATAACACCGGCTGTAATGTGCCGGCACATTCATCTACACTACCATGATAGGTACCTATAGATACGGAATGCAACGCGGCCGATAATGACTCAGCCTGAGACGTGCTCCGATCAGCTGACGGCTCATCAGTGTTACCTGACGCTAGGTGAAGCAAAGAGTTATGTTTTTGTTGACATTGTTTACACGGACCGAAAATGCAATCGGCAAGTGAATGACCGAAACGTAAACAATTTTTACATAACTGTTTCTCGTCTACGATTTTGATTCTATCTTGAATAGACAGATTTAAAAATTTAAAACACGCATAAATTGCATGTGCACCGTTACAAAGATAACACTTATCGACTTTATTTCTAGGTATATGTTTAGCTACAGAACTACTAGTCGACGCGTAGCAGTGTGCGGCGTTGCGCTTTTGTGAAGTACCTTTTGATTCAGTAGCAATTGCAGATGAATATTGCGATTTATTTTGTGGCTTATTTTGATTTGAACTAATTGAATCTAACATGTCTGCCCTTTTCTTAAGAAATGAAAGAATATCGTCTAATTTTAACTTTCTCTCAGAATCAGAATGAATAGTTCCCTTTTCGATCTCCCACTCACGCTCAGTAGTAGAATCGAGCTTTGATTGAACTAGATAGATAATCAATGTATCCCATGATTGGGTCGGTTCGCCTAGTGATGTAAGTGAGCGAATATTTCGCAAAACGGTATCTATTAGCTTCCTAATTTGTGAAGATGATTCCTGTTTTAATAACGTAATATTAAACAATGCCTTTATATGATTCTGTACCAAAAGCCTAGTATTGTGAAACCTATTCTCCAATAACTCCCATGCATGAGTATAGTTCTCAGGCGTAAATTCAAAAGAACTAATTACCTCTAAAGCTGTACCTGTCAACGAGGAACGCAAGTAATGGAATTTCTGAATTTCGTCTATATCTGAACAGTTATGGATCATTGTTACATACGCATGTTTGAACTCGAGCCAATCATCAAACTTTCCACTGAAAGTTGGAAGCTTGATTTTAGGTAAAGAACGAAAACTGTTGGATTTTGAGTTATTTGAACCTTTATTTTCAGTTTCTTCACTTTCGACTAAATCTTGAGCAATTGCTAATACAGAAAAATATAAGTTTTCATATGACTCGACGTATTCATTGTTAGAATCAATATCTGAATCTGAACTCACTAATTCAATTTTAGTTTGAATTTCGTTAAATGTTTTAAAATGATCTTGTGCTGCCTGTAATCTAAAATTTATTTCTCTAACTTGTAGTTTAGAAGGACAGGAATCTTGAAAAGAGTCCAGATATTTTTGAAACTGTGTTAATCTACCTTTCAAATTGCCACGCTTCCGCCTCAGAACAGTCAACTCATCATCATCGGCGAGCTTTTTACTAGGGGAAACTTGCGGAGTTCTTGAAGGAACGCCTAATTTATCTTCAACACCCATTCTAAAGGCCTATGTCAAAGAATAAGATAAGGTACTCACGGTTTTGATGCACTGGTAATTGTAACGGTCACTACGCGATAATGAACTGATTTCTTTCTGAAAGTAATGAAAACGACACGATTTTAGCACAAATGATAACCAGGATAGGAGTAGACAGGATCGAAGACCTGACCGTTAACTGAAGTGCTGGTTGCGGGCTGCCTTTGTATGTCTTGAATTCTTGATGACTTGCAATAACGGACATCAATGGATTCTTCTCCCAGCATAAGCAGCAAATCCGGGTCGTAGGGCCAATGTTTTAGCTACGGGGATCTTCGGGTTTGACTTCTCCAATGAATATTTGTAATGTTCCCAGTAAAAACGTTTATTTTAAAATTTGAATATAAATTACAACAATCGTGTTTCATAGAAAGCAGATGATAAAGTGATGATGTAATGACAGCACCCGCTCTGACATCTCTGACATTCCAGACCGAAACGTCAAAATTGATGGAAGACGTCAAAGCGCTGTTTCTCCTCAGCCGCGTAGAGATGGCGCTTACAGTTGCGTCGACAGTGTGTGACACTGCAATGTGGTCTATTTAAATTTATTTTATTTGGGCCCATTTAAAGGACAGTTACCTTAGCATATTTTTGTGGCACATAAAACGTATAAACGCCCGTTTACCATAAAACAGAGTGCTTTTATGGTAAATTGAAGTTTTAATAATAAAATTGTAAAAGTATATTATTATAAAAACGATAAAACAAAAATGAATTATGAATAATATCTATTCAAAAAACTTTATTTATTTCCACCCGCATTTATGGAAGCACTCCAAACTATGTAGGATCCATCCACTTAATATCAACCTGTAAAGAAAAAATATTTAACCCTCTTTGTGCTTGTAAATTAATTTGATAAGGCTTGCTTTATAAATGAGGTGAATCACAAAAAAGTTATTATCCGCTGAACGTTATTTATTACGAAATTAACACGTCAAGAGGGTTGGTTACTGATTTGGAGGAAATTAACCCTTTGTGAGGGGGTCGGTAATTTTAGTTGGACTGCACTCACACCTATTGACAATTCGAATTTTAATGAACTTAAAGGCACGTATGAGAATAGCAAGAAATAATATCTTTATCCATTCTTTGTAAAACAATTTAAAAAGTTATAATTGTAAAATTATAAGAATGTTTATTTACAGAAACTAAGCTACTACATATTTACATACTCGTATATTTACAAAATACAACAGGATTAGTCAAGCTATATAAAAATCGTTAGAAACGACTATAGATAGCTCAACTGATGCAAGACACTGTCAGTCAGAAGTTATATATAGAAGAAAAATTATAAGTGTATATATGTATATTCGCACAAAATGTATTGATTAGTATTATTGTGTTACAAATAATTATTATCGTAACTACCTAACTAACAATTCAATTGCCCTTGTTCCTTGCTTGAACAGATGCGAAAAGTTATTTGTGCTTTTTATTAAGTTATTTATTCCCACCTACCGGGGACATCCGTTAGGCCTGGCGCGGCGGCAGATTCGGCTGAGGATCTCAAAAGGCGCAAATATATAAATCTTGATAGGGTTTATATATTTGAACCATTTGGGGTTGAGACCCTAGGTCCGTGGGGTTCTGGAGCCCTTCGGGTTTTCAAAATTCTTTCAGGGCGTCTGGTCGAAGCGACGCGTGATCCGAGAGCTGGCACATTTTTGGCTCAAAGGATCAGCATTGCCATCCAGCGTGGTAATGCCGCCAGTGTTTTGGGCACGCTTCCGACTGACAGTGACCTGGATCAGTTGAGCTATCTATAGATCGTTTCTAACGATCCTTAGATAGCTTGACTAATCCTGTTGTATTTTGTAAATATAGTTAAATAAGTAGTAGCTTAGTTTCTGTAAATAAATGTTTATTTAGTTATTTTAAACTAAGATTGATAACTTGATCAGTGCTTAGATCAGATTTAAGTCATCAGTTTATTTCAATTACAGTGTGACTGCAGCCGCGTCCACCTCACAATCAATCGCCCAGAGAGTAGCGATTACTACAATTACATACTACCTGATGGAACGAGGGCAGTAATTACACTTTTTGAAAACGCCCGTTTAAATCTCTGTTGGAATCGGTAGCTACGGACCTCTGAAAACTGCCTCAGGTTCAATAATTACATACGCTGAGTAATTTGTACACGTTACGTATTTTTTTGGCTCTTATACCTAAATTACTAAAATTATATTATCATATACCTAGGTACTTTATATTGAATGTTGTGTCTAAAGATATTTTTTAATGATAATTAGGAAGATACCAAAAACACGTTTCAGAATGGAAGAGACTAAGGTACAGTCAGCAACGTAATTCAATTAACATTTGATGTTTCACAGATCTGAATATTAGCGGAAGATCGATGCGGAAGCGGTGTATGTACGTAGAACAATTTGGTAAATTTCGGTCATTTTATCAAAACGTATTATATTATCTGGGCCAAAACGAACAAAATTAAACTCAGGCCGAGTTATAGTAAGTTGACTACTTTTATGATGAATGGGTCGGCTCTTGACCTAGAGACTTACACAGGCAAGAATGAGGTCTACGATGGAGCGAGTATACCCAGAAGGTGTCTATTAGCTCTCTTCTTAAAAACATAAGGGGCTCAGTAAAAATATAGATGCTGGAAGCTGATCATACAAAAGGGGGTGATTACCGCATCACCAGAAACGAGGTGCATGTTTTCACAAGAAATTGTCATGTCGTAGCTTCGGTTTCTTTTACCTATTCCAGGAAACGATAAAAACGTGATATAAACCTCATTTTCAGCTAACGAGCATTTTGCATTTACATCCCATTAGCTGTCAAAGTTTTGCGCAAATGGCCAGCTCGTTACACTCAACGTATCATTACGGCTCTAAATGGTTTTTTGTGAGCAAATGATACCTTCAACCCATGATTTCGTATGAGATTTTAATATAAGCGCGGGTTTGGTGGTTTCATGAGCGGAGCGACGAGATACAGCGACTATCCATGACTTCTTAAATACGGGCATTACATTACGTTTTTATTTCCATTTTCAAACAAATTTTCATCTTCGATAGTTGTATAAACAAAGTTTTAAGACAGAGGGCTTTTTAAAAGTCCTGTGAATTCCTTTCCTCATACAAACTAACTAGTTCTATGAATTATTTGACACTATGAATATTTTTTACGCATTTAGTTTCGTTTCCGATAATCCGCTTCTCACTACGCTTATGAAACTCTTAGCCGAAACCTCACGTTCTATAACACCTTTTTGCGCTAATATACTCCGGAACACCTAATTATTGGTGATAGCCGTCGTCCGAGTGGATTTGTCTTAATGATGGTAAATTATCGCTGTAAATGCGGACCCGTGCGGTCCACGGTGATTTTCAACCGATTATTTTGAATAGGGACGTCATCGAAATATTTAGAAAGCCGGACTTCAGACCTAATAAGCGGAGTAAATAGGATGAATCAAGTCTACTAAGTTGTATACTCAAACTCATGGCATCCGGATAAGTTGTTGTTTGGTAATTTTTGAACAGTATAATAGGTAAATTTTGAACAGTATTATAATAGACATGATAATGCCTTTATTACAGTTGTCAATCAAGACTTTATCCCGTCTATCTTGTTATTAAACACGCTGCAAAACTATTTATTTATTTATACTTTGAATTGAATTTATATAATGTTATTACCTAAGTTATTTACTGATAAATGCTACAAGTATAGTTTCCAAGACTGAAACTTCAGTGAAATTGTTTTTGTCGGGACATTTAAAGGCCGGATAATGTTCAAAGCCAGCTTACATCACTATTAGACGACCATTTACCAAGAATTTTACTTATTGACGACCATTAGTTCAGCATTTATTAAATTTTATGTTCGGCTTGATGAGTTTGCTTTTCAGATGCCGCTCGTTTGAAGATTGTTAGGAAACAACGCTATTTTTTTTATATAATTGGAAACACATGCTCTTTTACAAAATGTGTTTGGCTTAAATGGGTCTATTTACGTTCCACATTAGCCTTTACCATTTATAGATATTTTATTAGTACGATACAGCATCATCACAATTAAATATTATAAATAGTGGTGTGAAATGTCCAGCATAATTTTTTCTACACAATTTTATTAATAACTAGCTGCGCTCCCGCGGTGTGACCCGCGATCCCTCGAGATTTTTTTTTATTTTTTCGGGATAAAAGGTAGCCTATGTCCTTCCCTGGGATTCAACCTTTAACTATGCCAAATTTCAGCTTAATCTGTTCAGCAGTTTGGGCGTGAAAGCGTAACAAACAGACAGACAGACAGAGTTACTTTCACATTTATAATATTAGTATGGAGTATGGAAGTATGGATAGTATGGATAAGTGTAAAAAGATTCGCAACAAAAAATGTAGTTATCTAGGTAAATAGTTATGCAAAATCTTTTTGAGGATGTCTTAGGGGCTATCAAAATAAATACATTTGAAATAGACATTTTAATATAGCTTAGCCACCCCAGGACCCAGGGGCAGCTGCCCCCGGAGTTGAAGCCAGGGTAGAGCATATAATGCGAGGCCCTTACCTGCCTACCCCTCGGGGTTGGAAGAAGACTACGACGACGACACACGCCACGGGGTTATGCAGGTTGTGCAGGAGGTTTACCAGTTCGTGACGCTGACCGTACGAACTACAACTTAAGGGTAAATTAAGTTTTGGTTTAAAAATAGAAATATTACATAAATAAAGACATTTAAAATGATTCCAATCGTTTTTGTTATCAACCAACACGTTTCATCAGGTGCATGTCAAACACCTCAACAGTCCATCACGTGTAATAAAATAAATTTTAAACATTATCTCCTTTGCAAATCGTTAAAAAATAACTGGCGATTTTACAACACTGAAATCGAACCTTAACATGGAATATCTAAAAGCATTATCGTTGCTTGAAAAAATGTTGTAAAAAATGGTGTGGAACCCCGGACTACAGCTATTATCTTTGAACACCGAAGTCATTTTAGCTATAATAAGATAACATTAAGGGAAGGCAGTGCACTGGCTCTCAAACTTTTATACTGGTTAGCGCAAGGCAGTGTTTTTCAAAACGGAATTTTTTTTAATTTTTAGGGAAAATAAAAATTGCAGCGCTCATTAAAATGAGTAAATCTTAATAAATTAAAAGATTGGTAAGTATAATCTTATGAATACCATATGACGTAGCGTCACAGGTCAACTTTTTTTTTTGTTTGGCTTCGTGCATGCGCCATTGTGCAATTAGGTCAACTTTGAAATCAAGAATTAAATTATAGATACTTTTTATTTGAATTTGTGATGCTTTTGAATCAAAGCTTTATGCAAAAGGCTCTTGCAGTGGGTTAACAAAATCACAATTTCAATGTTGACAGTATCAAACATTAACTTTCTAACTAAAAGTTTGAGAACCCGTCAGTTCTGAAGAGCGTGTCAGCGGACCTGTCCCAAGTCTCGAACAGGTACAACTTTTTATTTTACGTTTTTGCGCTCGCGCACGTGTGCGTGCCTCCCCTTAATTACCGACGCATACCATAAACAGATCTTTGCGCTCCCTTAAATAAATCTTCGGGAACTGATTTTTTTTACTTTTCTTGTTTTCTTAGGCCCGTAATTTTGGAGCATGGTTTTCGGTTTACCGATTCAACGGTCCGATTGATGATCGATGATGACTCTTTGTTTTTACAGGTTTATGGGTAATCGATTTTGTTTACGAAGTAAGGAAGTTCGAATGAGCTTGGATTAATCGCTGATGGGCGTTTTTGTGTTCCTATTAATACGGTTGTTTATTGGAACTTTACATTCTTGGTTTTGGAAAAATGGAGTAGGTATATCTAATCTCAAAAAAGTCGGTTACTACTTAGAAAAAATAAATGCAACACTTTAATGAAAAATATTAAAATTCTATTGTATCTTGAGAGCATTTTTCAAGAGAGTAGCAAACAATCCATACTATCCATACTAATATTATTAATGTGAAAGTAACTCTGTCTGTCTGTCTGTGTGTTTGTTACGCTTTCACGCCCAAATCGCTGAACAAATTAAGCTGAAATTTGGCATAGTTAAAGGTTGTATCCTAGGGAATGACATAGGCTACTTTTAATCCCGAAAAAATTAAAAAAATCCCGATAGACCGCGGGTCACACTGCGGGAGCGCAGCTAGTAGTATAATAAACAAAACAAATGATTGTAATTGAGACACGTGCCGATTGTGGAGCGATAACATTGTCTGCGTTCCCTTAGCCTCTTTATGCTATTTAGGGTTTGAGTACTGTTGTTTTACATTTATTAGATGAGTCGTGTTGGTCGAATAGGGTTTTACCTCGACTTTCAATCCGAAGGTCGTGGGATCAGTGCATAAATGGATTTTTCGTTTCGTTAAATTTATATGCGCTATAATACAATCTCTTAACGGTGAAGGAAACCATCGTGAGGAAACCCGCAGCTTAGTCATCTCCACACGTATTGACGTCGTCTTTCCTGTCAGCCAGGCTGATTTTAGGTGCTGGGCAAGCCTAATCCATCTCAAACAACGTTCCAGGCACTACAGCGTCCTGTCCTGTAAATAATCTGAAAGCGGGTCGGTCTATTGTATGTGTGATACATTGCACGTTGTTTCTGGAGTGCCTAAGCTCGGGAACGCTTCATAGACAAATTAGAAATATCTGCAGATCATAAAAACATTTATCCAGCACCGAACTCTTCTAAGTAAAGCAATTGCTTATCATTATCACCCCACCGATAATTTGAGTATTTTAATACACGAGTCTTGATTATGTTTAATTACAGTCAATGATTTTTATACCAAAATAGAGTCTTAGCAACATTGTAAAAAACATTAAATTTATAGTAAAGCGAATATAAAACCTAAAGGTAATGAAAAGTGCATAAAAACGAACTTTGTTTAAAGCACAAAAAATAACCTTAGCATTTTATCACGCCCTTAAATAAGGATGATAAAGTGGCAAATAAAAAAGATTTTTGGAGATAAACACAAAGACCGCGGTATTTTATCGCTCTGATAATAAATAATCGCTTTTACACCACTATAAAATGAGGACGAGTTATCTGAGGGAGGAAAAAAAGCTTTATCCTGAATTCCTTATCCTTGATAAGGGAGTATTTTGGGATAAGGTGAGAGGCTAAACTTTTATAATGAATTCTGATACCCTTTTGGAAGTTCAAATGTTTATGTCAAGAGTGTTTATCTTATCTTAATTAAGTAAAGATTATAAAACTTTTGCAGGAAGTGTTCTTGCTAACATGACCCATATATTATTCCCTTATTATTAATCTGATATCAGATATTCTAAGGGTTTTACTTTATTAACAGAAACTAGAACAGCATCAGGTAGACAGCATAGGTCTACGCACAACGCAAACATGTAGTGCCTGGGATACAGCTTTTTTTAGAATGGATTGTTTTTCCTAAATCATCCATTCCATTCTCTTTTATTTTTTCCAAATCATCTTTTCAGTTTTACAGTATCCACGGGAAATTCCAGTTAATACAGAATTTAGATTATTATTTTTTTGGCAGATGCCTACATATATCTTGCAGCTATCATTGGCTAAGCAGAAAACAAATCTAGGTATACAGGATGTATATAAAGAGTAGATAATCCTTTTTATCATAACTATCCAGAAAATAACGATATAATATATGATATATGTGGTCCTAGTTAGTAGGTCTAGCCATAGAGAGTCGTGATCCTGTTAAAGTTTTAAACAGAAAACGAAATAATAACAAGACTTCTATTAATAACTCTACAAAAACGTCACATCATCAGCATAAGACCTTGTTCTAACCCTGGCTTCCTGTCATTAATCCGCACCATACATCATCAGACAGACGACTAGCAAACATCGTCACCGATGACAGATTGTCTTAAATTTAATTTGATTACCAAAGTCCCGGGGGATGTGTTTTTGTGACGTTTCTGAATACTGTCTCATCCCGCTGTGATTAATGAAGTTGTGTATTTGCTTGATTAATTAATGGTTTTGTATATTTATACAGATAAATTTTGGAATATTTTTTTGGATTCAGGTGGGTTAGTTGAAACATAATGTTAGTTTAAACATTTTAACATTTATGCCGCCAGTGTTTTGGGCACGTTCACGTTCCGACAGTGACCTGGATCAGTTGAGCTATCTATAGATCGTTTCTAACGATCCTTAGATAGCTTGACTAATCCTGTTGTATTTTGTAAATATATGTAAATTTGTCTTATTCTGGTGTCTAAGGTTTTAGGAGGATTGAACATTCGTTGGGTGCAGGTTGCACATGATCGATCGGTGTGCGTTACCCTAGCTGGAAAGTGTCTCCTACAGAGATTTTAGAATGAGGAAAAATTAGTGCCTAGTGAGCTACAAATGTGCGCGAAATTAAAAATTTGTGCATATTGTAGTTTTTGAAATAAAGGGAAAAAACGTTTCCAGCTAGGGTAACGTTGCTCCAGCTGGAAAATTCTAAACCAATGGTCGGAGAGAGATGAATTGTATATCGGCAGATAGCTTATATTTGTGCAAATTTGTGCGCCAAAAAAAAAAATTTGTGCGACTTGAGGTTTTCGAGATATTGCGTTTTCTAGATTTTCCAGCTAGGGTAACGTTTTGAAAAATCGTGTTTCTCAAAAACTACTGTATGTACGCCTGTAGAAAATATATACACGAGTAGCTCTTAATTTGTGCTAATTTGTGACGGAATCAGATTTAAGAAAATATTTATAGTTTTTGAGTTATCGCGTTTTTTTTAAAAACCTTAAAATGATCCTAGCGTCTAAATTTGACCATGCACAAGGTCGCTGAAAACTGTATTCGGTCCGTCTCGACGCCTATAATAACCACACAAAATTTCAAAAGTTTACATACCTGCATTATTGAATAATATAACTAAAAGTAAAAAAATTGGTGTCATTACTTTGAAGTCCACCTACAAGAAAATGGCGCGACCCACAATTTGTGCGTTAAACTAAAAATTAGTGCCTCTTATCAAAAAGCATTGTGTAAAGTTTCAGCTTCCTATGTTTCGTATTTATCTAGTTACATAAGAAAAACCAAAATAGTAAACCGATGTTGGTTAACCGAACAAATTCGAAAGGCTACTAAAAAGCGACGGTTTCATACATAACGATGACCATTTTTATTGGACGTATTACCACCATGCTGGTGTCCGTACAGACGCGTTCAAACGTTTTTAGTCAGTAAAATTGACCTATGTTAGGCTGTCTGTTGTTTCAAAATTACTGTTTTCTGTTTTGTCATGCATTTTATATATACGATAGGTACCTAAAACCACTAAAATAGCGCTCATTTGTGTATTCTTTGTATTATGAAGAAAATAAAATTTAATTCTATTTGAATGGACTTTATTTGGAAAATAGAGGGAGTAGGAAACAACCTTTAATAGGATATGCTACAAAGAGTACCACACAACCACGGATTTCCTGTGCACACGACGCTGTCGTGGGCATAGCTAAAAATAAAAAATATAGGTACGTAATTAACACATTGACTGCGGCGCATTTTTACTACATTATTCCTCAATGCTGAACTACACGCAGACGAGTAGCATGTTAAAATTTACAAGTAGGGTTATGTGGAAACTCGTGTTTTGATTGCCTGAGCGCGCTGTCTGTACGCGCTAGGCGTGTCTGGTACCGTATCGTATTGAGTAACAAGTTGGTACCTTACCTACCTACCTACTACTGAACTTGTTTTGTTTGGGGAGATACCTACCTACTTTGTTACCGTATTGCATAACAAGTAGGTACAAGTTATTTTGGGTAGGTAGTAGTCGTAGGTAGTTGATTTAAGTACCTATACCTACTTAAATCTAGTGTTTTGAGTCGTTTTGAATAACAAGTACCTACCTAGGTCAAGCCTACTATCAAAATAAGTACCTCTAACCTAATTATTTTGGGTAAGTGTGTACTTGGCACCTACATCTGGCCCTACGTACGGTAGATTTTATGGCCTTATGGCCCTGGTACCTTAAATACCTACTAAGGTACACATTGCGTACCTACCTCTACTCAAGTTTTTTGCCGTAGAAAATCTGCTGGCCAGTAAGAAGCCTACCTAATTCACAGGTACTCGTAACTAGGAAATAAAAAAACTAAGAATGTTGCGTTAACTAAATTATTTTTGTCAGTCGTTTGACATGATAAAGTCTGTCGGGTCAGTCGGCTAGTCAAAGTAGGTAGGTAGTATGAAATGAAAGGACTTTAATTCTAGGTTGATGCAGAAATGTTTATTTTTATTGAGTAGGGTAGGTATCCTAATTTTGATGCTTAACTTAATGATGACATCAAACAGTTAAAATTACTTAATTATAAATACTAGAACATAAATAATAATAATAATTTTCCAGGCATCGAAACCCTCGAAACGATGACAAAACTGTATCTAAGTACCTACTTTTATTGTTGTGTAAATCGACTTTTTATTTAACTGTATCCGTAGGTAGTTCTGTACCTACCTACCTAGTACTCAACACACAGTTTTGATTACATAAGTTGGTAACTAACTACCTACCTACGTTGGGTGTACGGTAGGTAGGTACCTAGGTACAGTTCGCGCAACGGATCTAGGCATTCGTGAAGTTAGCCGTTTGTCTGCGCAGTGATCGATTTTTTCATACCAAATTGTGTTCTGCGCAGACAAACGGCTAACTTCACGAATGCCTAGATTCGTTGGGCGAAGTGTACTTATGCTATCTTCATTCAATTCTAATATTATAGGTTACTACAGATGCATTGTTACTACAGAACCATTGTGTGATTTGTGGTTTTTATGTAGGTACCTAAGGAGGTACCTACATAAAAACCACAAATCACCTTTTTTGTCTTAGTATCGTAATAGTTATCTACTTAATAAGAGTGATAGAAGAAAATGAAAGAGAGAAACATGTGCCGGCCGACCCTACTTAGTGGGACAAGGGCAAGTATTTATTGATAATAATTAAAACGGCATAACGTAGAACCAATTACGCAAGAAGAAGAAGAAGAAGAGTTATCTACCTATTATTAATAGGTACCTACTAAGTACTATCTGGATACCACGTTTAAGTCCTTCCGTTCTCACACAAAATACTAAATGTATGTAGGTAGGTGCATCTGTAGTAACCTATAATATTAGAATTGAATGAAGATAGCATAAGTACACTTCGCCCAACGAATCTAGGCATTCGTGAAGTTAGCCGTTTGTCTGGGCAGTGAACGCTTTTTCATACAAAATTGTGTTCTGCGCAGACAAACAACTAACTTAACGAATGCCTAGATGCGTTGGAAGAACTGTAGGTACCTACCTAATAAAATTATGTAGAATAGGTACTTACTTTAATAAACATGTAAATAACATGAAAACAGCTATTAGAATAAAATTCAATTTTATTCAAAACGTTTATTGCTTCATGTTAGTTACAAGATCATTTAAATCAATATTTAGATTGTATTTTTACATTGTTTTCTACATCAGTGTACTCTGGCACAACAAGTCTCAACCGGTTGGTGTGCAAATTTAAGAAGGTCATCGCTATGTATGAAACCGTCGCTTTTTAATAGCCTTTCGAAATTGTTCGGTTAACAACGGTTAACCAACATGGGTTTACTATTTTGGTTTTAGCTTAATAACTAGATAAATACGAAACATAGGAAGCTGAAACTTTACACAATGCTTTTTGATAAGAAGCACTAATTTTTGGTCAAGCGCACAAATTGTGGGTTGCGCCGTTTTCTTGTAGGTTGACTTCAAAGTTATGACACATTTTTACACCATTTTTTTTACTTTTAGTTAAATTATTCAATAATGCAAGTATGTACACTTTTGAAATTTTGTGTGGTTATTATAGACGTCGAGACGGACCGAATACAGTTTTCAGCGACCTTGTGCATGGTCAAATTTAGATGCTAGGATCATTTTAAGGTTTTTAAAAAAAACGTGATAACTCAAAAACTATAAATATTTTCTTAAATCTGATTCCGTCACAAATTAGCACAAATTAAGAGCTACTCGTGTATATATTTTCTACAGGCGTACATACAGTAGTTTTTGAGAAACACGATTTTTCAAAACGTTACCCTAGCTGGAAAATCTAGAAAACGCAATATCTCGAAAACCTCAAGTCGCACAATTTTTTTTTTTGGCGCACAAATTTGCACAAATATAAGCTATCTGCTGATATACAATTCATCTCTCTCCGACCATTGGTTTAGAATTTTCCAGCTGGAGCAACGTTACCCTAGCTGGAAACGTTTTTTCCCTTTATTTCAAAAACTACAATATGCACAAATTTTTAATTTCGCGCACATTTATAGCTCACTAGGCACTAATTTTTCCTCATTCTAAAATCTCTCTAGGAGACACTTTCCAGCTAGGGTAACGCACACGATCGATCGCTGTGGAAATCGATGGGGGAGGGCTATTTTCAGCAGTGGACACTAGATGGCTGACATGATGATGATGATGATGAACATTCGAAGATAATGTTTTGTTACAGTTCCTTAAAAACGTGTTTGATTTTTATTGCGGAAGCACAAAGAACATATATTATGCAATATTCTTTATCAGAATTAACGTAAATTCATGACAATTTATGTCTTAATTAGCCCTTCCAAATATCACTTTTCAAAATCATTGAGGTGTTATAATTTTGTTTATCCTGTGATATTTTATTTTGTATTTTCTCACAATATCTTCACGTTTACGTCTACTTACAGTTTTTTTAACCCTATAGTGTCAAAAAGTTTTTATAATGACCATTACTTCAATTTATAACACACCTTATCCCATAAAAAAGGCCTTAATTATAAAAAATCTGAAACAAATGGGACCCCAGAGGACAATTATCTACAATCTCTGTCACGTTGTTTGGTGTTAGTTACGTTGACGAAATGACAGCATAGACAAACTCGTACAGCTGGTATAGGTACATAGAACTCAAACTTTACTTACTTTACTATTACGAGTAGTAGCGTTGTTTAGGAAGTTACTAATCAATTTTTGAACAAGGTTTATGGTTTATGTAAACCAAAGTATGGTTTGAAAGCAAAATATTTTTCATTGTCAAAAAATACAGTAAAAAAGCAGTAGGACCTCTGGGATCTTGAAAAATTTTAAAGCTAGGTGATCATCTTCTTCTTTTGCTACTAAATACTGTGAAAAACTAGGGTAACAAAATCTTTTAGGTATAGCTCTCTATATCTTAAATTAAAAATGTAATGCTCCAATGCAATATTCGGCAATGCATCAGTGAACCAACTAAACATATATCCAGCTGTGCCTCAAGTGAAGCTAAGTGAGGATATCAGATGAATGTTTATCTGATCCTACGGTCTTCTCCACTTATCGCTTTCGTCTTATCTCATGTCTGGACCAATTTCTGGACCATTGAGCTGAGTGGAACTGAACGGTTTGATTATATTAAACGCTGCTTTTGGGACAAGATTGATGTCCAGTGCGTTTGGTCTCTGGATGGCAGATAAGACCGATTAAAACGTATAACTCGTATATTTATACTAAAGACAAAATTTAATGTGGGCATGTGCTGACCATATTGAATTTGCCTCTGATGACGTTCCAGATGACTATAAATTCTTACTAAAATGTTTGTCCCTTAGATTTTGAGCGGATGATTTAGTCGTTTCAATAAATTAATTTCGCAGACGTATTGGACGATCATTAATAATAATTCTGTGATGTTTTTTCAGGGAATATGTTTATCATAGTTGTATAACAAATAATAACCGATCTTTATCAAATAAACTCTACAATGAACAGATGCAACGGACAACAAAATCGAATGTCATGCAAAATTTTGCGCTAAGATGTCGCACAATACCAAGATTATGTTTTACAATATAAATATTATGTCGTCATTGTTGCCACATAGGCCTTCGCTTATTTGTATGGAAAATATTGATAAACATCTGAGGTAATCCTCAGTGAAAAAGATGGTGTATCCTTGATGAATGAGCCTATATTGGCGTCAAGTGTAGCGTGACCAGATTATAGTTTTGTGCAAAGATGTAAGGACAATGTTTGTTTTGTATCTTTTGTAGAAACTCGGGGCATATTGATACAACTATATTATCGGTTTAAAAAAACATTTTATCAGGTTCAGGATGCTTAAAATTTACGAAGTATTTGAGTGATTTTGTCGGCCACTATAACAAAGCGACAAAGTGCCAAACCAGTTTAGTATAATATATTTTTAGATTTAGCGATACTTCATAAATCACTGTGCCCAATCTTATATTTATAGTACAGAAGATCCGTATCTAAAATTTGGTAGTACATCTCAATAAATTATTTAGCAAAGTCAATTCTGATAATGACTTAATAAAATTACGAGCAAGCAATCGACTCTTGTATCAAACCTTGCCAAGATTGCAACATCACACGACGTTGCAAAACCCAAAAAACTTAATATTAAAACATCGACAGCCTTCAAAGATTATCAGAAAAAACGTTCGATTTGTTTGGAAATTAATTCAGGCGTGAATTTTGCATTCGTGGGTCAAATGGACCTTAGAAATAAGGTTTATTGTATAGGTTTGTATGACTTTGTATGGGGTTTATCGGCAGTTTGTGTATTGTAACAGAACACCGGAGATGGTGTCTATGAGATAAGGAAGGATTTAAAACCCGCCTAGTTTGCGCGCGAGCAGATTTACACAGCCTCTATTGAACTTTGGTTGTAATGAAAATTTTAACATACTTTATTCAGAAGTTTTGTTGAACACACTGTTTTTTTGTGGAAGGTAAAATATTGTGATCAGAAAATTGAACAATAAAAGTGGTTAGTAAAGATATTTTTTTAATCTAAATTATGTTGTAGCACAAGTAAAAGTAAGCACAAGATAGTTAGATATAAATAAACCTAAAAATTTTAGCCTTCTATAATAATATGTAAAACCTTTTAAATTGCAAATCAGCTTTAACTTTGTGTCTGAGGAAACTTTTAATCTGAATATTGTACTGGACTATTTTAAGCTTAAGTTAGGCATCACACGATTAGTATGTAAACATCACCCTATTATACTAACATTCTTAGCACTTGATATAGGTAGGTATGCCAAGTTCTTATGACATTAACATGGCATTGCCTTCCCCCGCCCGCCCTGGGGCGGTCGCGGCTTCACTAACAAATATTTCCAAAATATTTCTCCAACTTGTCGGCCTTTTATCTACCGCTCCTTTCAGTTTAGTTGCTTATTGCGTATTGACTACCTTACGACAACCCTTAGCCTCAAGCATCCAATAATCTATAGCGAAACCAAACTCTATCATCAAAAGCCGAAGATACATTTTATATAGTCAGTTAAATGGTGGTAAGGATGTTTTGTGGCGTGTTTCAAATTATTATCTAACTACAAAATCTTTACGAAAAACTAAAATGGATGCGCGCAAAAACGCAACGTTGTCAGCTAACAAATCAGGGCTGACACTCGTGATTCTCATTTATAATTATTTTTATATATACTAGATATAAAATCATTATCATTATCTTTAAATTAACCAACTCTATGAGTTGGTCTAGTCATCTTTGCTCCTTAGTCAGTAAATAAAATATGCAAAAGTACTATTGTTTTTTTAGTATGGGACAAATAAGTATCAGCCCTATGTTATCTCCAATCTCGTGCCAGTAATTTGACACTTTTCGCTGACAAAGCCCACATTTGCTCAGACAGACACACGCAAAAACCTATCCACAAAAAGCAATTAGTATTTTTTGTACTTCCAAGTTTTCGAACGAAATTAATTTTTGAAGGAATTTTGAGGAAAAAAGGGATGAGCACGTGTTTAGCTGAGAATATGCGGATAGTGGAATAGGTATGTTTTTCTGTGAGGAGTGTAAAGTATGTCTTATTTTTCATAATTAGGCCGTGAAGTTTCGTGCGGGAATGTCGGATGTTGAGCTAATGGGGTGGTCTGCAGTAACTAATGGGAGTGAATTTAGTTGCTGTTATGTACATTGAGGCCATGAAAGAAATGCTGTCTTTATTATTTACTAATATTGATACCTTTAAGTATAATTATTGAGTTTAGATTTTATCCTGTTAATTTAAGTATACAGGGTGTAAAAAGACGTCTACCGAAGCCGAAAGGGGTAGGTACAGCATCTCAAAACACAACCAAATCCAAAAGGATTTTCCGAAAAAATCATTATAACTGGAGAAAACAGCGTTTGAAGATCACTGTTTGCGTATGTACTGGGCGCGTTTTTATCTGTAGATTGCTGGATTTTGAGTTTTAATTGTTTTTTTCTTTTATAAATGAAATGATTAGGTAGGTATGGTCTTATTATGTTGTACTAGTAGCAATAAACTAGAAAATAAAAAAAATGACGTAGCTAAGTCAAAAAAAATTGAGTTTTTTTTTTTCGATAAATATGTTCAGAATCATGGTCTGATTGCAATCCCTCAGTTTTCGGTAGCAGTCTTTTTACACCCTGTATATTATTCTTGTAGATAATTTGGCTCTTTTGAAGATTTACTATTTTAAGAAAATAATGCACGAGGGATAAGTTTCTCTCTATTGCAAATATAAAATGTGTTTCACAGATTTGAATTTACTGTCAGCGAATTGTACACGTGTAATAAGAACACGACAATAGCATTCGGAATTCCACACATGATCAATCAATCAATACACTTGCGAATAAAGCAAAGCGATGCCCATAGATAGCGAACTCAAAAAGCTCGAGGCGATATAAGATTCGTATCTAGTAATCCGAACAGGAAGTGTATTGAACAGATGCGAAATTCCGTACCGTTCTAAAGAATCCGAACGAACTTCTGGGCGTGGTCGATTCGAATGGCGACCTTAGGATGATTTAGGTCTTTCTGAAAAGATGTGGCAGTTAAAGAGGCATTGTTGGGATGGTCTAGAGTTACCTTTGTGCTTCCAAATACAATCCCGCGCAATTTTTATGTTTTGTCAATGTCTTCCAGGTATCTTTACTAGACACTTTTTATACATATTGTCTAAAAAAAAGCACGGAAATAGTATAGATCTGGATCTAAACACGCATAAACTCTGGATTTGGTTGAAAATTTCTAGCTGCAAAATTATTTTTCCTTCTGAAATAATGCGCTTTTATTTCTGTATTGCCAATATTATGTTAGAATTGCCGTCAATACGTCGCCAATCACTATTTCGCTATCATAAAGCATAAGGAAACACGAAAAAAAATGTTATAAAACACCAAAAAAGGATCCATATAGAGTAATTCAGGCGGCAAATTGATAGGAAAGGATTTTCTACTGTTTTGAAAATAGAATGGATCCCGCGCCGCGTCGGCACACTTTGAGAAGGATTAAGTTCGGATTCTGAAGCCTTTGGTTGTTCGGATTGTTTTTACAGCTTACGGAACCCTTTGTCGGGGAATTGCGGAGTATTGGGAAACAACATAATGCATTTCGATTATACTGGGCTTTATTGCTAGTGCCTATTATACGCTTCTTGAATGGGTGCTAGCCGTATCCTACATGCTGCTGAATAGACTTGTTTCTGTTTCATGCTTGGCCCTGAATAGGACGTCTACAATGGTCCAAGCTGAAGCTCTTTGTGGTGAAGTTCATTCAGGTGGTTTTACTCGGAAGAGAAATAATATCTTCTTGTTAAAGTAGCGCGTTAGGAAATTACTGTTTATGAAGTGTGTCCGCTTCTTTGTGTCCGCGGATTTTGGTCTTTTCTTCAAATGTATGTGACTGATTATTTAGCTATTTATCAAAGCTACGTGTTCTTCTTGCATGCGCAATTATCAAGCAATTAAAAAAAAATAAGAGATATCAATTTTTATAATATGAAAAATGAACAACCCCGTCTGGGCCAGCAATAAAAACTACCTTTATCTACAACAGGTCAATAATTTTTAAAAAAGTACTTTTTTGAGACGTGACTTACCTGCCTGTTTTAATTTTACCGTTAGCTTGCTACTGATTATAAATCCCATATTCATTAGCATGTAGATTCTAATTCTCGCGACTTCTCTCAAAAGTTTCACTATGTTAGTTCATAGAAGGGTTGTGATAATTTGCACTGGTCTGACACAGCTACCTGCTTCCTACATTCTATAAAACGCAATTTACATGATACCATTCTGGAATATCATTCTTGCCTCCTCTCACAGAATAATAGCTCTTGCTCCGTTGAGTTTGAGAAAGCAAGAGGTAATAATGGTAATCCAGAATGGTATCGTGTAAATGGCGCTTAATTTTAGGAATATATTCATATAGCAATAGTCTATTAGGTAACGGTAGTGTTTAATAAAATAGCAGACGTTGTCCTAAATCAATAAAGTCGAAGACCACAAGCATTTATTCGGTTAGACCGTTGGTTGGGACCACTTGCCATAGAAGTTAAAGGGTTTTCTAAGTAGGATGGAAGTGCATAGTAGGTGCTACGAGTAGGTACCTACCTAGACTTTCAAACCATCACCGCCTTTTACAATGCTGAATTTTTTTCTTGGTGTTTTTCTACATCAAGAATCCATACTTAATTATTTATCGTAATATTTTATTGAAATGTCACTGAGACACTGAAAATTAGATATCCTCAGAAACATTTTCAACAAGCTTAGTAAAGATTTTTGGTTGAAAATACAGCTAAAGATTGTTCTATAAAAAGTGCTTTTCTTCAAAAAAGGTCATCGTGAATACCTTTTCAAGGTCTGAAAGGATACATCCACAATCGTCTTAGTCTCGCTCCACAAGCTGGACGTGCCAGTCATATATCCAGATTAAACTTTCCATTATACTTGAATTTGGACCGACTCTAATCTACATTAGGATCTTTTCAAATCAGAAACGTTATAAATCATAGGACACGAACTCATTGTTGTTTTTGACAAAAAAGGTTCTTTTTTAGCATAACCCACTCGAAATAGCCGGAAGCCATATGTGCACAAATATTTAAAAGTGGTTTGCCTACGGAATTTTTTCACTTCATTTTTTGGGACACGACCTGAATTTATTTAATGGTAACTTAGTATAAGTTGGACCCTTTTGGGTTTGACATGGCATATTGGTGGCCCCAAAAGATTAGCGTGTCCGTATTGTAAGCCATTTTTTGGAATCCCCGTTGAGGTTTTTTTGTAGAGTTCGTGACAATGATATTAATAAATAACAAATAGTCTGATATTGAAAAAAAACGTTGCCTATAATAATATTTTTAAATCGCAGCGAGGGTTTTGTCGTTCTAAATTGATTTTTGAATTAAATTACGACTTCCTATGAATAATTTTCCAATGAATTTTATTTATGTTTCCACTTTGGTCTCCTTTGTAATATCATATTATCAAAAGTTATGAGATTTGAAAAAGATTGCATATCCTAAATAACTAAATCATTAATAACCCTAAAAAATTAAAGTGAGGATACAGAAAAGGAAACTGATATGAGCATCGAGCATTCAGATTGGAAGATAATAAAAACCATCCGTAACTAAGGTGATTTGCCTATGCTTGGATGAAACTACGCATAGGCAAGTTAGTATTCCCAACAACCATTTTATACTAAACCATAAAACCAACCCCATTCGGCCAGACTGAGCCGTGTTGGCCGAATGGGGTTGTACCTCGACTTTCAATCCGAAGGTTGTGGGTTCGAATCCCGGCCGTGCATCAATGGATTTTGCGTTTCGTATAATTTATATGCGCTTTAGAACGTGCTCTAAACGGCGAAGGAAAACATCGTGAGGAAACCAGTTAGTTTTATTATAGGCGGCGATGGGCTTGCGTCACGTATGGAATGCTAACTTTTGTAAGATGTGGGCATGTATCAAATATGTGATTGGACATACATCTGACTCCCCTTAGACATCTTCTAAGGATCTGGAATAAGTAACATAAAAAGATCTGAGAGAATGTCTACTGCACCTTGGGGATACAGTCGTGAACCTATTTATGTTTTCCATAAAACCACGAGTAGTAACTGGAGATCAAATTTGAAATGCAAAAAAAGTCTCAAGAAACTCCTTTGTCTCCATACCTCGTGTACGATTTAGTACACCAAAACCATACATACCATACAATATTGCAATTCAATTCTAAAGACCTCTGATTGATGATTCCGTCTCCAATACAATTATACCGGGGCTTATTCTATGCCCCAAATGTGCCTACCAAGTGTGTCGTATAAATAATACATTATACACCTCATTGTTAGACCCAATTCAAAGCTTTAAGGTTGGATGATCTCTTAAAATAACAAGTGTTTGCTTCAATGATTATCAACAATGCAGATACCTTTAGCTGCCTTGAAAGCCTCCTTGTGATATTGGTATAAAATTCACCTGATCAGCTTAGAATTTTCTACTCTATTTGTATCGAATAGGATATATTTTGGCTTGGCTGTTTAGATTTGCTATTTTGTATTTAATTATCGAATTTTAAACTGTATTTTAAGTGGCATTAAGTAGGATTTTCCGTGGTTGTGGTGAAATATTCCATCGATTTGTGAATAAAATGTGCGTGAAGCATCACGGCCAACTTGGTTCACCAATACAAAGCAACATTCAATCTATTGATACTTTGCTATTTAAATGGTTTTACACATCTATAATATGTTACGGTAAATAAGGACTATTGTAATCAGAGTTTTTATTTTGTTCCGAATATATTGTACGAAAATAATGGATTTAATTCTAGTTCAATATTTATGCGATAAGTTTCTATGGCTTAGATTTGATTATGGAGTGTTTTCTATTAGGATTTGTAACAATGATGAGGCTACTTCGAGCTATTGATGTAGATGTAAATATAGTTGTATTGGCTGAGTAGTGTTAAGAGTATTTATTTTCGTGGAGGTCTGAATATCTTATGTAAACTGATTAGTTAGAGAAAACTAGGTCACAATTAATACTTAAAACTTAATTAAGCATAATTTATCTTGCGGTTATGATTTATCTGCCTCTAAAAAATAATCTTTTTAATCTGTAGGTAAGCTGTGTATGTCTAAGCTATTTTGCTGTTGTGAATATTGCCTGTTAAATTTATTAAAAAAAAACATTATAATACACAAAAATGATCTGCACATTTTACTTTCAATCAATATTTAGAAAAAGCATTAGAAAAATCTACAATTAAAGAGATACATCTGCTTATTAGCCACGCCTTTCTAAAATTAATTACATGAGATTGAGCACATCATCTGCACACAATTATACTTTTTTAGGCAGTTGGTCTCAACACAATTATCTTTTTTCTTGAGTAGGTCATTGATGGTTCCCCGCCCAAGGGTCAATCCGCCCAGTCCGCTTATAACAAGTCTTCTGAGAAAAAGGCGGGCTTATTGTTAGATGTAATTGATAGCGGTTTTGTTGGTGCACGTAAAATTATTTCACCACACTGGTTTGAAACGTTGTGACTTAACAAGAAGTGTTATTGGTTTGATACCGAATTTAAATAGTTCAAGCTACAATGGCATGCAGGAAAACAGAGAGTATTTTGCTGTGGACATTGTACAGAAATCAATAATTTTGTACCAGAGACAAGGTACGAAATTATTGATGTTACAGTGAGTAATAGAGAACAAGGAGAGTTTCCATGACTTACTGTAACAAATAAAGTCTGCGAAATTTATTCTGCTCACAGAGCATTTTATTTTTCAATAACATTATTTTCTATCAAACAATGACACAACAAATTCAGCTTGCACCTTGAGTCGGCGCATCAAACGCCTACGAAATTAATCTCTACAAATTGGCACTTTCCAGGAACTTGTTATGAGTTTAAACAGTTCAGTACTAGGTCCGCCCAGACGAGCCCCGCCTTATCACGCCCAGGGCGAGAAACTTCTCGTTTTTTTACCCTTAAATTGTTTGGTCAAGATACTTTTAGAACTATCCTATTGGCCAAGACTTTTGGTGCATTGTACGGTGTTTTCGGGTGTTACATTGAACACTTGAATTGAAGGGCCAAGTTTTATTTCTTTTGAGGTGTGTGCTATTATTTCTTTAGAGAATTCCGAAAGTAGCCGCAGCGGTTACGTGCAAAGGACTTAAAAGTATTGAAGTGTTACTACGAGTAGACTTTGTTTATTGAGAAAATTATTATTCTAAGAATCGTTTCAAATAACAATTTGAATGTAGAATAAAATGGAAGTAATACAATAGGTAGGTAATGTTTCAAAATTAAATAAATAATGCATTTTACATAGCATTATTCATTGCCAGACTGCCTTATTTTGAATTGTTTCAGATTCGGTCCTTTCGTTAATCCCTTGCCATATAATCATCTTATCTATCATTTTTATTTACAAAAATTGTATTGATGTTAGCAAAAAGTAGCTGTCTTTGCAACTGGCGCTATTCTACCGGTCAGCGGGGTACCTCTGTCCATCACTCCAAGTGCCGTTAAACAATACATACTGAATACGTCAGTAGCTCTTACAATCATGAAAAAAAGCCTATACTGTACTCAGATCTCAATAGATCTCCTTATCTTGCTCATCTCTGGATAATAGATGCGTTATCGAGGATCTTAATCTAAATCCGTAAGGGTCTCAACGGTTCACATGGTCTATTGGGATAAATTGTCATTGCTCACTATGAGTTGGTAAAGAGAAGGTACTAACTTAGACCATAGCCTAGACCAAGGCCAACATTCCAGACCCTTACTAAGTACCTAATGCTTATTCCTGAGCTCCTCTTTTTTATTTTTTTTATTTTATGGTTTTGTAGCTTAGCGACCACATCACCCTGATGAGCTCCTCTAGAAGGATTCTCTAGCTAGAAGTGTCTTCTGATTTTTTCTATTCAGAATACTTCGTCCTAGCCTCAGAGTTCATAAGTTGATTGTATCAACCATGTTGCTCGTAGTAAGAAAGCGAATATTCAGCCAAAATATCGGGTTTATCACTATACAGTAGACTTTCAGTGAAAAAGTCTGCTAAGCATTGTATACAGTTGTGATTCTGTTTTTATAAATAAATAAATGTATTTCAATTTAATGTTATAGTATAATACATCTATAGCAAATTTACTGGCGTCTTAGATGTTGGATTGAACGTTTTGTAGGTATAGAAGAATATAATGCATGCTCTTTCATGTCTGCATACATTTTTATTCATGGCTATTCGACACGATATAACTTTTATTTAGTGTTATTCGTATGCAAAGTTCGCTTTACAGTTGCGAGATCTCACAACTTGTGACTAATCTTTAAGAAAATCGTCGCATTTAAACTTGCTTTAATCTTTGAATACATTCAAATATACCTGCATTTGATACATTCAATATTAACACATTCTAAGTAAATTAAATGTTATATTTTATCTTTCATCTTTACACTATTTCGTTTGAATGAAACCAATCGTATATCTGTAGAGTTTGAAAGGACCAAAGGTGTATAGATGATGTTATTATTTCTTAATAGAGAACTTAACGTTGATAAATTCACGGCAAATAAGTTAATGGAAAGGATTCGACGGAGCGAGAGGCGATTCATTTCATAGACGAATGTTATTAGTTCCATTGTCGTATGAGACGCTCAATAACTCGCTAAACACTTTTGAATACAGTATGTTGTTTATCGTACATATAGAATAAAATTGAGCGCTTGTGTCTAAGAAACCTTTCAAAACAGCACTTTTTAGCTTGGTATGATGTATCTATGTTTCTATGCATGTATTTATGATTAATGTTAGTATGGTCCGCAGCATCTGAACCTGAATTTGTAAATATGATCAATAGATTGATTCGACTTTTAGAAGTTTGAAAACTTAATGGTTAGATACATACACGATATAAATGTCCACAGTTAACGATTCCATTTGAGGACATAAGTCAGAATAAGGTGACATATTGGGCTTAAAACTTTTAAATCCAGCGTACGTTTATTGTCTAGCGTAGGTACGTATGAGCGTCAAAAATGAAAAAATATAATAAAATATTTTTTGAATCAACCTGTAGTTATGTTCCACGGTTTGTATCACAGTCACAAATCAATAGTTAACAAAAGGCGATTTAATGGACCCTTTAGCCGTTAAAATGGAGACAAATTCACTTTAAAGAGTAATTCCCAATTCGTACCACTAAAACTTGTACCAGGTGGTACCAGTTGGGAAATTGAAAAATATGATTATTTTTGTTCCCAACTCGTACCACTTTTCTATTTTTGTTGAATTCATTCGTTTAGTACGCTCAGCTCAATAATTAGTCTAAGTCCTAATATGTTTTTTCGGTAAAATCTAAGACAACTGTTAACTTTTAACTTAGTAACATTGCAGGTGGCATGTCAAACATATAATTTATAGCCCTTTTGCTTAAATTTCGGTTCAACCATTTGGTCTTGCATCAACAGGAGTATTTGCAATGCTATTTTAGTGTTGACTTGTTTGAACACAATTCAAAAAGAAGAAAAATTATTAAATTAATTAAAAAAAATTATATATAATTAAAATTAAATTTTGCGTCAAGCCGTTCTATCAATTGTACACGCTGCATATTGATGTAGGTAGTACAAAAAGTCACAATAATATAGTGCCCGTTATATTTGCTCTTCTTCCAAACAAAACGAGACGAACTTATGAAATTATGTTTAGACTAATTAAATCCCAAATTCCAGAATGGAATCCAAAGTCTTTTATAAGTAGGTATTAGATTTTGAAAAAGCAGCTATGCAGGCGATAAGCAAAATATTTTCAGGAACCCCTATAACCGGTTGTTACTTTCATTTCACTCGATGTCTATGGAAGAAAGCACAATATTTAAAAATAACTAAATCGAAACTTATAAGAAAACATGTCCAACGTTGTTGTGCTTTGGCGCATTTACCGCAAGGTGCAGCAGGAGACAGATGGCTTTATATTATGTGTCGATCTCCAAAAGAAGAAAATGTAATTAAATTTCACGATTATTTTGTGAATACTTGGCTTGATGAATCATCATTTTTTTTACGACAAATGGAGTTGCAGATTCACCGGACGACAAATATTGTAGAAAGTTGGCACAGCATAATAAATAGAAAAATAAATAAGAAGCCTCAAAGTATCGCACATTTTTTAACACTGTTGCAAAGAGAGGCAAACTACTTCGAAACTTTAGTTAGAAATGGCTCTAATATATATGAGAAAATGAAAGAAACAAAAGAAATTGATACATAGAAAGCATAGTGTCAGATTTTACAAATGCAGTTATTTCTGTCTGTGACTTATGCGTTGAATCATTGCTAATTTAAGATAAATAATTAAGAACAAGACTGAATTTATACAATTACTACAGCATCGACTAATTTTAAGACTGATTATAACTAAAACTTATAAACCTAATGAGTACATACCTACCTACGAGTATATTGTACTTGTAATAGTAGTAAGTTGTAAAAGAGTTTAGACTGATTCCTGTGATAACATTTTGATCAAGTCGATCTTATTACTTTTGTGATGTAAATGATGTTTTATTTATGCTTTGTTGGTTACTTTTTTACCTTTTGAATTTTTTGTTATGTACATTAGACCGTTCGTTTAATAATATTGTGTTTAGTTTTTCTTGAATAAATCATGTTATGAAAAATCTATATCGTTTTGCTTTTATTACTTATTAGTTGCATTATTTGTCGTTGACTGTACTAAACACCAATTTTTGAAAGTGGTACGAGTTGGGAACAAAAATAATCATATTTTTCAATTTCCCAACTGGTACCACCTGGTACAAGTTTTAGTGGTACGAATTGGGAATTACTCACTTTAAAAGCCAATTTCGAGTCATTGTGACAATCCCAAACAATAAAATATTATGAGATCATTTTTATTAAAAGAAGAATCAAGCTGACTTGGTTCAAGTCCTCGCTTATTTAATTTATTGTATAGAACATTGGTGTATTAGGAGTAGTTAAAAATAATTATAACTAATCAAAAAATATTGTTTTATTTCCTAAAAGTTGTATTACACTGAGTTAACTGTTGATTAGGGCTACGTTAACTTAATTAGCTACTTAAATAATTTTACTCAAAAAGTGTGAGAGTGGTCCTTTTTGAAACGGATATATTTTAAACCACAGTTATAAATAAATAAATAAATAATGCTGGACTTTCCACACAGCATCATCTAGCCCCAAAGTAAGCAGAGCTTGTGTTATGGGTACTACATGACTGATATCCTACTTATATACTTTTTTGTTTGTAAATACATACACATTATACATAGAAACACCCAGACCCGAGACAAATATTTGTTGATCATACAAACATTGGTCCCGCCGCGGGGATCGAACCCGCAACCTTTTGCGTCGCAGGCGGGCCTTCGCCCACTGCGCCACAGAGGTCGCCGTATACGTATACGTATACGTACTACGTATCTGTATTCTGTGGCCATAACTAGAAATAATGAGTCAATCCCTTACAATGGTAGAAGTAGGCGATTTGATAGTTGATAGCAATGACACATCATTAAACTCATACACACTTCATTTAATTTCAAAACTAAATTCCAAACATCTGCTCAAAAGCTGAGAAAACATTTCCTAACATCAAATCTTTGTGTTCCGCTTAATATCTGCTAAGGTATAGACTCCTTTCATAATTATTGTCAAATGCCATCTTGCGCATACCTTAGCACGCCCGAGTAACTTTCTGCGCAAAATATAAAAATTTAATACGCTCAATACATTAAATTCAATAGGAACATCTAAGAATCGCCTTTTGGAGGTAAGCTTTAAAAGGACGGGATAAAGCATCATATTTATTTCATAATAAATGACAATTATCGTAAATTGATTTTGGAGTCGACAATGCGTGCGCGCAGCTAACCAAACATTGGCCAGAAAGGTTCGTCCGTTGTCATTGTTGAGACATCAAAAAAATATTTTGTGTTACTTATGTCGGAGAAAAAGTTATGTTAGCATCAAATATTATGTACAATTTTTGCTAACGGTGCTTGAATAAATAGATAAGTTGAGCTGCGTATTTCACATGAATATTTATGTAGGTAATATTGTGAAAATAATCAACAAGAAAACATGAATCCGCCCTATTCATCTTTTGAGTGTTTGTTTAGTTGAAATGTAAAATTTATTTATTTATTTATTGCAATAGGAGAAATAGGAGACTCAGTGATAGGTATAGGGAACAAAACTATTAAAATCTCGATGAAAATAGTGTTTGCCTTCAAATCTCACAATATTTTTTTATTACCTCTTTCACGACCAAGTACCTAATACTACTTCTTCCACCACTGAGTACATCTCACTTCTTATTTTTGTTTCACTCTAGAAACCAAGAAACAATTCAATGAAAAGACCACCAACTATCAAACTATCTTGACCTTTCGCGCCCGGTTCGCAGGTGAAACCTCTGAAACCAAAGCTTTAAATTACATAATGGTTTACAGTGAAACTTGCGCTCAACGATAAGGCTCACATGCTTATTTTCAGTTTTTTTCCACTCTCCGTACGGTCCAGGCTATCATTACTCCGGCTATTATCAGTAATGTTCTCATTACACAGTTCCGGTTGGAACTGTATTACTGAAATTACGTGCATTTTTCCTCCACTTACGCTGATTATCAAGGAAATGTAATAGGAATGGAGTATGGACTTTTTATCCACGTAACGGTACTCTCCAGTTCGTATGATCTTATCACCTCGATTATAAGCATTTAATAGCACCTTATTCATTGGATATACTTAAGATTTTGTAGAACTCAAGATAGGGCTCTCGTTTTCTCAAGGTAGATGTTCCGGTGACCACTCGGAAGCCATTCAATATCAATCTATGTGGTCTTCACTGTGTAAACAGCTGCAAATGAAACAATACACTACAAAGCCATGTTCTCAAGTTGTTACACAGTAAGCCATCAAGCCATCAATCTACTAACTATGCCGTCGACGTTGAAAACTCAACCAGTCCAGGTGCGTAGACAATTAGACTGTAATCACCACACTTGGAGTGCTGTCACGGACTTTCTAAGAAGTGCATTGTGGGCCGCCACCCAGTGGGTCGTGTTTGCAAACGTCCTCAATAAGCCAGACCCAATATTTGCTGTACGAATGAACGAAACAAAGCCTCCGTTGGGACAGTTAGCGTTTTATTGTGAATCATGGTGACAAAGTTAAGGGGATGTTTGCATGTAAGCGAATTACAATTTGATTTGGATATCAAACATTTTAGATAGAGCTCAAAGAAGTTTGCGAAAGCAAAAAGAAATCTACATTTTTGCCAAACCTGTGCATAGTATACGATGCATCTACAAACGTTGTATTATAATTTTAACAAAGTTAAAATTATAATACAAATCTTGAACACCGTAAGTTAAAAAAATCTAATTTAACCGTATTTCGACGAATCAAAGAAAATAAATAAAGTGCGGTTTACCCTTTAAAATTGAGTCAAGCAATTTGAGCAAAGCTTTGACTGTTCGCTCGTTGTAACCGCACCTTAAAGATTCAGCGAGTATGTTTGCACGTCCACGAACGCGCCACGGGTGGCTACCATCGACCACCTCCACTCATTGTGCTATTTATTTATCAAATGTGCCCTATTTATAATCCTTAACAAAATAATTCACAGCACGAGCGAAACGCCATTTACACAATACTATTCTGGCATACCATTTTTGCCTCTTGCCACAGAACATTAGCTCTTGCTCCGTTTAGTTTGAGAAATCAATCGTATCGTGTAAATGCCTCACGTTGACTTTCCGCCTACACAAGAAATGTTATTTCTTGGTATCAGAAGTATGCAGACGTTTTAACGCTGAACTGTCAATATTTTGGCAGCAGTGTTGCATGCCTTTGATAAGGAGAGTTTCTGAGAACAGTGTGAGACGTGATGTCCAACAATCAGTTTATATGTAAAGAACATTCTTTACATACAAAGATTCTATTATATAACTTTTTTTTATCAACCTATCTCGTCCCACTGCTGGGCAAAGGTCTCCCCCGTCTCTATCGTCTGCTACAGTCCAGCAGTATTCCTCAACTCAAAGGCATCGATATCGTCTCGCCCGCAAAGAACCAAACAGAACAAATAGTTCTTTATATTTTGTAAAACGTAAGCTCTTTCGAAACAAGATATTTACATTTTCATGGTAGCCGGTAAGTAAGTATGTTCATATGAGTCAGTGGCCAACTCTGGTGACGGAGTTTTTAGACCGCCTTAAGGCCTCCGTCATGGCTTAACGACTTAAATAGCCGGGACCGACAATTTAACGTGCCCTCCGAAGCACGGAAGTGCTCAAATGCAAATGCCACTGGCGGTCACCCATCCACTTACTGACCGTTTCGAACGTTGCTAAACTTCGGCGATCTATCAAGAACGACTAAGAAAGCACGACCACGAGTGCTTCTATGGTAGACGGTATTATTCAAGTATTAAGATAATTACGTTTTAATACTAAAAAGAAAACCGACTTCAATGTTTGACTCGAAACGCGGTGTGACTCAGGGCGTCAAGCTGTCGATTCGATTTCTATTTGTGACATGGAGGGAAGGTGTTTAGAGTTTTACGGGGAAACTATCAATCCCTCAGGAATAAAATTTATATGGGACTACCTCTGGAGTATACCCTTTCAAACATAAAAATAATTTTGCAAATCGGTCAACAAATGGCAGAACAATCGCGTAACAAGATAAAAAAAAAAAAAAACGTACAGACGACTTGAGAACCTCCTCCTCCTTTTTTGAAGTCGGTTGAAAATTGTAATAAGTAACAATTTATCATAATAAATAATTACTACTTTTCAATAATAGTTTGTCTTTTTTTTGTACAACATAATTATTGCGAAGACAATCCGTTTAAAAAGAGTGCTTCTAAAAAATATCATTTCGTAAATAGTCTAGTGGTGTTATAGCATATTCTACAAATTAGCTACGCCATGAATACCAAGTATGAACATGCCTACACGCTCGGGGCTCACGACAAGCGATTGTTTATAAAATAACAATTTGAATACTTAGAAGGAAGTGATAGACCTGCTAACGACCTTGCATCCTGTATAGATAGTCCTAGTTCATTTTATGAATGCTTGTGGTAGGTTAGGAATTTTATTTCAATAAATATAAAACTAAATATCAAAACTATAAATCAGTAATATCGTGTATGTTTTAAGTACGAGGGTAAGTATCTATGGCCCTTATTAATAAACGTGGTGTAAAGTTACGCCGGGTGTAACCTAGGAGTAACCATAAAATTTTTGGAGTTTAAACATGGCGTAACTTTACACCACGTTTATTAATAAGGGACTTAGGAATTACTTTTTACTGGGACTGCCTTGAGTTTATTTCCTGCATGAAATACATTTTGTTAAAGGTAATGAATCGCAACAAATTGTAACTTTCAGGGTGGAATACAAATGCCTAGAGAGGAAGCTTGATTATCAATTTTTTTGTTGCATTTTTACCGCGTTAGCCAAGTGAAATGTATGATTTTCAATCTGAAGGTTGCGGGTTCGAATCTCGGCCCTTCATCAGATTTTTTGAAATCTCCTCACTAACACGAGCTCTACAAGCTCTAAACGGTGAAGGAGAATATCATGAGGAAACCAGTAAGTAAAATGTAAAAATTTGCCAAATACTGGTTGTTGAATATGCATCTGACTACCCTTACTACTTACTTACTTACTACCTTACCTAAAATATCATCATTGAATCTCTTAAAAATGTTTGACCCACTTCTTAGTTTCTAACATAAAATAAATCAATAAATATTGCTGGACACTTTACACAGCATCATCTAGCCCCAAACTAAGCAAAGCTTGTACTTTGGGAACCAGCTAACTGATATACTACTTATATATACTTTTTGTTTGAAAATACATACCTAAAAAAAAACATAAGTACCTATTATAATAGAAACATCCAGACCCGAGATAAATATTTGCAGATCATACAAACATTTATTTCGCGGCGTGGATCGAACCCGCAACCTTCTGCATCCCAAGCGGGCTTTCACCCACTGCGCCACAGAGGTCGTCATAATAACTAAACAAAATCTATGTGTAACTAAAAAACCTTCTCAAACGTTTTAGTTATTAATGTTTCACGGTATTATAATAAATCGTGGGATTTTAGAGATTATGGTAAGCGATCTGCATTTAAACATTCATAACTACAAAATTAGATTTAGATTACTAAATTGCCTCATGCATATTTTTTTATAATTTATCGTAAATTTATAAAAGATACCACCAAATTTCCAATATTTAAAATTAACCCATAACGAATCGCACAATGAAACTGGAATTGAATGCATTGTAACAAGATTCTCATTAAAATTGATAGACAGAGGATCTTTTTAAAAGTGCCAATTCACTCTAGATCTAATCATATACGCCCGCATCGACCGTAAGATTCCTTTGTGCCCTAAATGGTTCACCAACTACAAAGAGTCACCAAGACACTATAAAGACAGCAATAACCTCATACTGCGATATTGTCGGGCCGAACCGTCACACCTAGGCTCAATAGTTTGACAGTATTGTGAAATTTCTCACTTTGGGTCTCGGCGACCCGCAGAGTTTGTCGGCGGGTTAGCTCTTTGTTGGGCCACGTGCGTCCTGAATAGGCCCTCAATGGGCCCTTAGAAGTCATCTTAGATTTGACATCGCTATTTATGTAAACGCCTAATTGAATTATAGGGCCCTTATGAGGGTGATCTGATTTAATTTATTAAAATTGCGGGGATGTTTACTTGGGGAACGTTATGAGGGCTAGTTAATATTAATTATGGTAATATATTGGTCGTTCAGATAAGAAGGAATGTCAAACTTTATTCTACTCTCAACTCTGCATCAATCAAAGCTACAGAAATATTCATGTAAATATTGCCCGTTACATTTTAAATTATGATAAGAGAACGTGCATTTGGAATATCAAAGTCATTTTTTTATTAAAAAATCCAAAAGTATTTCCATCAAAATACGCTTCAAAATCTTCAAATGTCAGATATTTTAGTAAACCAAACACGTCCTTGGAGAGCTCTGCACATATTTGTTTTGGTTGGAGCTTTACGGATTGACTTCTTGTTATCTTTGCAAACAAGTGCCTGTGCCCCCACAGAATAAATATGGGGGTATGAAATACCGGGCGTAGTTGACGGGTTGTTTATGTAAGTCTAAGGCTATTCTACATTAAAAGGTTGCTTTGATTGGCAAGTAGAAATATAATCTGGTTTCATTTTATCTCCATTTTAATAAGTAGGTATTATTTTTTTGCACTATTATGGATACTTAACTACTTTAAGTCCTTGAAAATGTCTACCGTGCCTTAGAGATTCAATCGTGATCCCGTTTGATTTTTTGAAACTAACTACATACTACTTAATCTGCAATAAAACATCTTTAAATTCCGTTTCATTCAGTCAATGAATTTTAAGCATTTCATTTTCATTGATTGTCAACCAAGCGAGCATTATTAGATACCATTGAAAGCATATAAAGTACGCTTGAGCACAAAAGTGCAATACTCATGTGCGCGTATCAAATCTCTACAACATTGAACTTATAAGGATTTTCATTGTATTTAAACAGGAATAAGTCCATAAAGTAGCAGATAATAAGGAAACGCGAATTTTACGGTAATTGTTCACTTTTCTAATAAAAACTTGAAGTGATTTTGAGTTGAAGCCTTTTAAGTTTTCCGCCGTTCACTGAAGTGACCGTTGGTTAGGGTGCGCATGTTAACGAAATATTCAGGACACAGTGTGTAGTGAAAGTTTGCTGTATACGAGGTGTCATTTATTTTCATTTTTGATTAATCTAGTTAAAAATACTTCTATATCATCTCAGGGTTCATTGGAAAAGTAACTCAGTTAGAGTTAAAATCAAGATACAGAAAGTATAAATATATTATTATACTTTCTGTGAATTTCATTATCTTTAAAAAAAACGAATACAACAAAATGTTCTTATTTCTATACATTATACGAAATTGAGAAAAATATAGATTCGTAAAATTTAGAATGATGGTCACCGCACTGTTGGATAATCGATTGCGCATGCGTTGTCCATTCATAAACTCGCCCATGCAAAGATCCTCAAGTCATGAATGAATTAGTCAAAGGACTACAAAATATGGAAGCGAATGGGTGTGGTTCTTGAAATACCTTTGCATTTATAGTAATGTTAATGACTGTACCTCTCTATACTTGAAATAAAGCTTGCAAAAGCACATTTAAAATACTTGCTTGTGAAATACTTGTATGTAACCGCAAGTCTTTTTCTTGACGAGACGGGACTATCAAATTAAATTATGTACCTACTTATATGTTTTATTACTACTTATATGTTTTATTATCGTACTATTTTGTTAAAAATAGAAAATAGTGAATAAAATATAATTTAATAATAGGTCTAAATTATTATTTATTAATTATTTTTTTAGTATACACATGGTGTAAAAATTAAATATAACAATTAACTATAACCAGTGGATTTGATATGTTTGAGATTCATAAGACGTCAACATTATTTTATCTCACTTAGCCTATATAGGTCTCTATATAATTCACAATCTCTGCCTACCTCTACGGTATGAGATTAGATTTTATGTATATTCAGAAGTATGCAATGTAACCTTTCATGTTAGTCATCTCTCATATAAAACAAAAGTCATGTATTACAAAATATTGCAATAACATTTAACGATACAAAAGACTTGAACGCGCGTCTTCAAAGCTTGTAGGCGATTTGTGTCAACGACGCGTCTCCGTTCAAACCGATAACAATATAATGCAATAATCGTTATGAAATAAAATTGCGCCAAAACCTTCGAATAAAAAATTAAAATTATCGAGACTATAATGAGCCCGTATAACTCAGCATGGGGCCGAAATTCGATCAAAAGGAATTTATTACCCAGATTCGCAAGGCTTCGTTTTTCATTTCTTCATTTTTTTGAGGGTAGATAATAGGCCGGCGCGAGCGCAGACCCGCCGACCATTATGATTTTCTATAAAATGACAGTGAGAGAAACGCCCACTTTTTAAATCATTGTATCTTTAAAAGATTTTAAAGATTTTGGAATTTGTATTTTTTCTGCCATTGGCTCAGCTTTTAATAGATCATGCTTGTGATTTACATTAATAAAAGTTGTAATTTATGGAAAGGTCATATCTTAAAGGTACTTGTATACATCCTGATAAATACCATCAGATAAAATAAGGCTCAAGAATTTTTATTGAGCTCCAACATTTTCTTACGTTTAATTTATTTTATCAGTATTTTAGACTACAGGTAGAAAATACAACCGAAGGCGATAAGGCCATTATCGTAGATATCCGTAAACAAGCCCGAAACCCCTCTAGTGGCCATCTACACGTGTTCAGAAAGCATTGTTACTGTAGAATCGTGATAAAATGTTTTGGGAAAACTTACAGAGAAATGACGACTTTGGTGCTACAGGATAAGACTTATTTTTCTATGACTAGAATGTTAACTGATTTCAAGGGTTGTTGTCGAGAATGTAATAAATGTTTGATGTAAAGCAAGAGATTTTAGGCTTTAGTATGAACTTATTGAGACGATTTTGGTTTGAAGCACACCATAGATAATGCTCGCCCATTATGGCAATAAATGTGAAGAATATCACTTGATTTTTAAGGGGCACTTTAAGGCTCTTCTAAGTTCTCTCGTAGCGAATGATTGTGTTACAGCTATCCATCAATTGGAAGACATTTTGTTGGCTTCTTTTGAGATTTTTGCCGCTCGCTCATTTCCTGTGCCCCGAGGTTAGGATTTCGGCTAAATTTTTGCAAGAATACAATTAAATTTTTTGGACAGTTTTTTCTTTTTCGGTCAGTTGGTAGGTATTATGTTACCGGCGAACTTGAAAATGGTTTGATTTTTTTAAAGTTCGATAAGGTTTTTAGGAATATGGAGTTTTTAGAATCTTTGGTGATTTTTTTGATCGGTATTGTTGAGAATAGCCGCATTGGCGAGAGATAAGTAGCCGAAGGTTTTTGTGTAAGGCCGGTTGCACGTGCATGGAGGCTTTATTTTTTTCTAGACAACCTGGAATGCCAATTTTTTTCGCTGATTTATATCTAAAGTTATCGTCAGCGTAAATTCGATGTTTAAACGAATATTTTATAGTATTAACAATAAAAAAAGTTTAAAACATAATTCTGAGCGATGCACAAACAAATTAAGAATTCTGTATGTATTTTACGAAGTGTCTAAAAAGAGCCGCTTGCTACTAAAACACATGCAAAATACATGTGGTACAAAGTAGCGGTTTTTTTAGCGTCTCCAAATTTAGATAAACTAATGTCACAAAAAGCCGAGGTAGCCGCCAAAAAATTTGGCGGTACTCCGTCGTCAACCAAAAATCCGCGGTTTCCGGTAAAAAACAGGAATGCACAGTAATTTAAAACCGCACAAAATTGCGGCCGTTACACACGTGCAATACTTCTTCTGAATGTTGCTAACTTTAAAAAATATTCCGGGATCGGCAAGTTTTTACCGATTTTTAGTTTTTAGGGGTTCCGCTAAGAATCCTTATAAAATTGACGCTCCTTGAAGATATCTACTTAAATTTTCTAAAACTGATGGGTACTTAGATAATTTTAAAACTGTATTATCTTTTATTTTCTGTTAACTTGGGTAGGCTTCTTATCTCGCTTTTGTGATATCTGTATAAAAGTTCACAATTTTTTTTGTGAAAAAAACTTTTTTCTATTTTATTGATTTTCCCAACTACATAAAATGCCTGTTAGTTTTGGTTCCGTATCAAAGTAAACTCGCACTTAGCAAATATTTTTTAATATTTTGGGGGATAGTTTGCCACGTGTTAGTGATTTGTGCGGGGCCAAATGAGTGCGTGTTATCGCCACATTTCCTGCGCTGATTGCGTCAAATATTGCAGGTTAGGCGCCTGTTTCTTAGTAAGGTGACCTCGTTTTAGTTATATCCAGGGACCGTATTCCAGTTCTTATTTTCGTTCGTTTGATGAATATTCGGATTTTTTACTACGATTTCTGACTTCAAATTTTTTGATTTGCAATATCACGGTCCTAGGTTAAGACCATGTTTTATCGTTGATCTTATCGACTGAATATAATGTAACTCGAAGTAAGAAGAATCCGAATATTCATCAAACGAACGAAACAACGAACGCGAATAACCCCCTGGACTTTTTGTTATGTTGTTTCAAAGCTTGGTGTTATTTAACCGGGGCAATTTGCATATGCAAAATCTTCATGCACTGTACTAGTGTTATTAATTTGGTATTAACATCACATGGGCATTCGCGAATGTTGTCTAACACTTGAGTGGTTTGAGCAGAGAAGTAAGTAACCAGACGAACAAAGCTATTTTATATTTTAGTTAAGTTAGTGCTTTGATTCAGACAGTAAGCTAACTACTGATTATTGAATAAATAAATTATGAGCGATATTAGAATAAAGTTTTATTTTCTACACACTATACAGGGTGTAAAAGAGGTAGGTACAACATCCCAACACACAACCAAATCCAAAAGGATTTTCCGAAAAATCATTATATCCGGAGAAAACAGCGTTTGAAGATTACTTTTTGCGTATGTACTGGGCGCGTTTTTATACGTAGATTGTTGGATTTCGAGTTTTAATAGTTTTATCTTTTATAAATGAAATTATTAGATAGGTATGGTCTTATTATGTTGTACTAGTGGTAAATAACTAGAAATAACATAAAATGACGTAGCTAAGTAAAAAAAAATTTCGCTAAATGAGTTTAGAATCATGGTCTGATTGCAACCCCTCAGTTTTCGGTAGTTGTCTTTTTACACCCTGTATATTATGTTATATTACAGTTATTAGAAGAGTTATTAGCGTATTTCAGATATTTTTAAATCCATTATAATATGTATTGCCTATATAATATGTATACCAGAATTGCACTGTTGGGCTTATTAGTCTACCGCCTAATTTTTTAACACTTATCTTTTAATTATGAACAACAATAAACAATTATATACTCATAAATACATAATTTTATTTTATTTTATTTTATTTTACAAGTTTTGGGAAAACTTACAGCTAGGTATGAACATTTTAGTGTAACTTATAAATAGTATGCAGCAGAAGGCAACATACTATAGGAAGGCCAATTACAAGTTTCCGCGAATAGATATCAACGAACTAGCATGAAACGAACAGTAACAGTAAACAGATGTCATGATTTCGTTTTTTCAAAGTATCTACCAAAACTATCAAACGCATTGCCACTCTACAGGCAATCGGAAGCGGCTAAGTGTTACATCACCGCACCTAATTATGTGCCCAATAATCGCTTCCCGTGCACTTAACCTCGACAAGTGGCAACACTGAGACAAAGGTGACACTTAGCGAACTTAATGCGATCTCCGTGTTCAAACTGGCCACTTCCTTCGCGTTTTAAGTGTGGAAATTAAAAAAATTGCAACTTAGGTGTTGGTTTCCTAAAGAGTGTTAGTTAAACAAGTGCCACTTAATTTAATAGGTAGGTACGTTTTGCTATGTCAAATCTTATGAGTTCAATAATACTCAAGAGCGTGGCTCTTTAGTCGACTGGCCTGCTGGCTGATAGTAGACTGAAGTAAGAAGTATCCTGGGATGTTATATACGCAATATAAAAGAGAAGGGTCGCGACTGTATCGCCTAAGCAAGGTAGACATTTTATCAGAGCTGTAGGTAGATTTAAATAAATATTTTTAAGATGTCAGTTAGCATTTTTAACGAATCAATTATTTTATGCACCAAAAAGGTTTGAATCAATCCGTAGATTCCGTAGTGATATTAATAAGTCAACGATGTTAAAAATTTTAAATGTCATTGATATTGGCATCTAAATTAACACTTCCTGTAAAAACCGGACGTGCAATAACACTTCGCTTGACTTCAGTTTAGATGTCAAGGAAGTTAAGTGCTTCTTCCTGCTTAGGGACTCAACGCTTGAGTATTTGCTTCAAGTTAGGGACAAGAGTAGACCGTTTAGCTAACATGAATCTTCCTAGTCTAATAGTAATATTGGAAATCTGAAAGTTTGTGAGTAATAAAAAAAACCTAGGTACTTATTAAAACATAAAATAGTACCAATTCTTTCTTTGGTCATGCCCCTATATATTTTTCAATATGTCCATTTATCCATCCACAGGTTGTCTGGTAGAGATCGCTTTTTAGCGATAAGACCGCCGATTGTATATCATAGTTAAGTTTTTTGTATGTTTTTGTTTTACTTTTTTATGTGGTGTGCAATAAAGTATTTTCTATCTATCTATCTACCTAGGTCAAAAAATAACACTAAGCATAAAAAAATATAGCTTACTAGCTGCGTTCCCGCGGTGTGACCCGCGATCCCTTGGGATTTTTTCATTTTTTCGGGATAAAAGGTAGCCTATGTCCTTCCCTGGGATACAAACTTTAACTATGCCACATTTCAGTTTAATCTGTTCAGCGGTTTGGGCGTGAAAGCGTAACAAACAGACAGACAGAGATACAGAGTTACTTTCACATTTATAATATTAGTATGGATAGTATGGAAGTATGGATATGGATAAGTCTCACTTATGAGCTAGCATGCGAGAATACGGCACCTTGGCGATACATTCTTCATCTTGTTTTTTTTTCTTTATCAAAAATTACGTTATTCAAACAAACAACCCGTGAACATTCGCACCCATAAAACCTTATTATATAGAGAGCTGTTAATGTTGGCACTTTGGCTCCGTTTCTTTTCTGAAACACTGGGGCGCGAACTCTTTTCAACACAAACTTTATACAGCTCTACAAATTACCACACAATGATAACTCAAGGCAGTAAGAGTCATTTTAGCTTTGAAACGTATATTTTGAAGTGCAAAGCTATGTTTGTATTGGACAGTTTTACCAACAACATAATCCGAATTTCACGCGACACTTATTTGTCTTACAGATGTCGGTTTTATAAAAGCTTTGAAACTTGTGAATTTTAACAAGGCGATGGTTTCTATTGGTCTTCACGGTTCTTTAGGTTTGAGGTTGTGTAAGTAAGCTTTTGAAGGGATACTTACTAAAGAAGCTATGGGTACTTAGATTTGACGAACATTTAGATAATTATATTCTCAAAGCGAGTTATTTTTTCTAAAATGGACAACAAACCGCGCATGTATGAAAACATTCTATGAGTTAGAATGATCATCAGTTTCAACTTACTTACCTATTAATTTTATTTCTGTATATTGTAGTTATCTTTTCGCAGAAGTTTTTTTTTTCTGATCCTTTACTTTAAACATTCTCTTGCCTCGTTTCGTCCCTTGATCGTCTTTTGATTAAGTAAATAAATAAAACGCATAAATCGGTTAGTAAATTGCATTGACAACCTATGTGGCACAGTGGGTGAAAGCTCGCTTGGGACACAGAAGGTTGCAGGTTCGATCCCGCCACGGGACAAATGTTTGTATGACCTACAGATATTTGTCTCGGGTCTAGGTGTTTCTATCTATAATATGTATGTATTTACAAACAAAAATTATATAAGTAGTTTATCAGTCATCTACTATCCATAACACAAGCTCTGCTTACTTTGGGGCTAGATGGTGCTGTATGAAAAGTCTAGCATTATTTATTTATTGATTTTCCAGCTGCAAAATAAAATACGGTAAATGACCAACTCCTGATTAGTCACAGCCAAATAAAGTATCTAGTTATTGTCATGTTTTCCAAGATATTGTTACAAACAGACAGACTTCAGGCAGCTGTGACGGAAGGTAAGTCAACATCAATGCAACGCGTCGCGTCCGTGAAATCGCGGATCCAATTGTCAAATCAGATCAGCCTGAAAATATTTGATGCTTAGGCTGCTAATGGATTTTTTTATGATCCATAATTTTTTGTTATAATTTTAAGTTAATTTCAGTGTTTAATGTCAAGACTACGGCATAACACATTCATGTTTCAACAGCAATCTTTACATTTCATTTCAAAAAATATTTGAAAGTACATACCTAATTATGATACAATTGCCACCATGAAATACATCAACTGTACGATCCTTAGATGAAATAATTAATTTTGTTTTTGTTAATGTAAATAAATAATAAATAAATAATGCAGTACATTTCACACAGCATCATCTAGCCCCAAAGTAAGCAGAGCTTGTGTTATGGGTACTAGATGACTGATATACTACTTAGATACTTTTTGTTTGTAAATACATACATTTTATAATATACATAGAAACACCCAGACCCAAGACAAATATCTGTAGGTCATACAAACATTTGTCCCGCAGCGGGGATCCAACCCGCAACCTTCTGCGTCACAGGCGGATCTTCGCCCACTGCGCCATAGAGGTCGTACCTATGTACAAACTTATCGATGTATTTTAAAGAAACCATTTTATCTTATCTTATTTCCATTTTAGAAATGATGGTGCATTTAATTAACTTTTTAATTTAGGTCTAACAATTTGCCTTGATAGTAATCTAAGACGTATGCCGACAAATAAAATACACTTTAAGTGTCTTTCAAATAACAGAAAATTACCTTTATTAGTACTTCTAACTTAAACATTTTATAGAAGCGGCTTTTCTGTAGCCCTTGTAGGGGTTGACAATTTACCCCTTTTATGACGAGGCGAGATCAAAGACATAAGAACGTGCTAATGATGATAATTGTTTTTCTTTTAATCAATTATTCCTTTTCGCTAAGAATTATAATTGGATTGTGGTGGTAATTGCGTATGATGGAATGAAAGTAAAAAATCATAGCATGAATAGATGATAGTATCATGTGAATTCTATTTTCTAGCAATAATATGGAACACACGGGAAGATCGTAAAAGCCAAGGGAAGCCTATACCCAGCAGCGGGTGAAGTCAGGCTGTGCAAATAGAGGCTGACGAAAAACTGTAGGTAAAAAGCACTATTTCTGCGAAATCATTCTGTTTTTAAGTTATAGTGATAATGATGAACGATTTATCAATAAAGAAGATCTACGAGCGTATCTAGACCACAATGTAAGTTCCTTCTTAGGGGGTCCATCGTAGTCAATAAAACGTGTCCCTCAATATTTGATGAATGGTCATACACCACCTTGGGTTCCTCCTTAGGACATTACACATACGTGTCAGAAAACAGTACCAATACGTGACATTTTATCGGCGTCGGGGATGTCCATTCAAAGCCGCACAAAGGAAAAGCGGGCAACGTTTAAGAATGATGAATCGTCTTATTCTTAGTCTACCTTATTCTAAGTCCGATTCGTTCCGATCCCGCGGAAGACATAAAAGTGCGACACCTAGGATCACGTCACCGTAATAGGGTACCGTGAAATCGCGGCGTATCGAATCGCAAGAAAATTTCGGTTTTTCGGTTATTTCTTAGGGATTTGTACGGCCTTTCTGCGCCGATTCGATCCGCTGAACGGGTGTCAGTATTACAAACACATGTCTTTTGATTTAGCTTTCGTATTTAGGGACGGCTTTTGGATTTTGCGTGCGATTTCACGGTCGCGACGCGTTACATTGATGTTGACTTACCTTCCGTCACAGCTGCCTGAAATATAGTTTGACTTATAAATGGCATTCTAAGAAATCATTGTTGCAAAAATATCAAGAAAACCTATCAATTACCTTGAAGATATGTCGCAGCTGCATATATTTCAGCCTTCAGTGCCTGTTTTAAGAAGATTTTAGCTCATCACATTCATCTTCTAGGCTACGCAATGAGAACCTTGCCTTCATTAATGTTGCATCAAAATTATTTTAAGAAAATATATTCTAGATATTTACACTGTGAAACTAAAAGTGTTTTTACTAAGAAGTTGTTTGTGGTTCCAACAAGTTCTGCTTACTTCGGAGCCTGATGATGCTATTTGAAATGATTATTCATTATTATAATATTAAATAGACAAATGTTTTACGCGCCAAACATAATAATAATTGAACAATACATACAAAGATTTTGATATTATGTTTTCTTTGCGACTGATTAATTTCATCCGTATTGGTCTCTCGACTTTCGATCTAAGGCTGTGTGTTCAATCTTCTTCTTCTTGCCGTGTCACCAGTTCTTTCGAACCAGTGTGGTGAAAGGATTAAGTACGCCTAAAGCTCCTTTCGTGCGCTTGACGTCATGTTTTCGAACTTTTTAGGTTCTACGACATGCCGTTTTCCTCACGATGTTTTTCTTTTACCGTTTGAGAGTACTGGCATAATATAGCACATCAATTTTTTGACAGAAAATCTCATTGGTGCACGACCGGGTTTGAATCCACGACCTTACGATCGAAAGGCGGGGCTACTTCAATACAAGTTATAAACTATTACTAGAGGTAATATTTTTATTTTTATTTTATTTTTATTTTATTTATTAAGGATACCCAACACGGGTGTACACCTTACATACAAGAGTTAAAACAAAATGTCTTAGGTCTAGTGTTCCCATAATTATAGGGTATCACAACATGCGTAAAAGAGGGCACAACAACTTATTTCTAGATAGGTTTACTTAAGTAGTAAGAGTATAACAAAGATAAAAATATAGGTAACTTAATATACAATAATTAAAAGGTAGTCAGAGCGTCAGATAGGTAATAGGAGTACTAGAGGCACGAGGGCTAGCCTGTGTCGCGGGGAACCGAAAACAAAAGGCGGTTTCCGAGAAAATAATATAAAAATGCCTACCTACTAGCCAATATTACATTTTTATTTTCAACATGTAAAGAAAGAAGAAAGAAACAAATATTTATTTATTTGCCACTAGAAAAAAAACATGTTTTACATACAAAAATACAAAACAGTAGAAATTTATATAGCTAAAGTTGCGAAAAAGAACAAAAATAAAAAAAATATTACCCACTTCTAGGATTACGCATAAAAATGACACAAAACAGTAAAATAAAGTATTTAAAGAAAAGGAATATTAAATTATGGTGGCGAAATTGGCCTTAAGCTCAGCATAATGCTGCAGCATGTCGCCAAGCTGCAGCGCTGGTCTTCCGCTACGGCCAGGATGAGTTCCCAGCAGTCTTGCACACATTTATCTTAAGTAATAATAATAATACAATAAACAAATCGAAACATGAACTTAATAACAAAATAGATCAATTACAATAAAAAAAAAACAAATAAAATATGTATTTTTTAAGCTTAATTTATGTGCTTATCTTAGCTCTAAGAAAACTTGTTGCTAGTCTGCTCCATACGTTTTTAATGTGTCTTAGGTTCTGAGTACCTTATCCAGTGTCCATATTATGGATGTCCCAGGCACTAAGCGTCGCCGCCTTTATCAGCCATCAATTTAGCAATAGTGGCATTATCAACTGACCGCTTCCGTGCTTCGGAGAGCACTTTAAACTGTCGGTCGTTGTGCCATGACGGAGGCCAAAACTGCGTCACCAGTTGGCCATGAACTAATACGAACTTAATACCAATTACTTATAGTGCTATGAGTATATTTGATTTTTAATACCCCATATTCAAATATCAACGACTTTGAGCCCTTATAATACTTTAGATGTATCATACATACAATATGACAACAACAATATGTCTGAGTGTAATACCCTACTATTGTTATTCACAGTGTTCTTCAAAGTAGCGACATGCTTTTGTTTCCAACACAATCATGAGGCACGTGCTATGAATGGAGCATTTTCTCGAGTCTTTTTGTATTCTTAGCGATTTATACACAGCGGTTCTAGCTGCTAGGTAAGATACTTCACAATGTCTCAGGCACTAAAGCGTCCTGTTTTTATAATAATGAAGGTTATTTTATTTTAGAACTATGTTTGATTCCAAAATAGTAATAACAAATGTTATTGGGACGAAGTTCCTTTTCGGGTGGTATCGAGGATGGAGGCTAGAAAAAAAAAACCGTCACTACGTCATAAATAGGTCAAAACGTCACAGTGCGAAGTACGCAGACGCAAAACGGTCCATATATTGTTACACTGTAAGTACTATAAGATGAAAAAGTATGTTTACAAGCGTACCACTATGTCACCAATTAGTATCGGTATACAATAATAATTATTATTATTAAATTAGGATGATGTCACCATTTTATAAATTCAGATATTAATTTTAATATTTGATACCAATTTATTTGCCAAATGCCAAATTTCAAAGTTGAAACTTCGTTCTAACCGAGTGTTCCACGGAGGTTTCACGACACTCACATACTTTTTATTATATTTAATTTAATTTATTATATTTATTTACTCTACCTACGCTACTTAGTATTTCCTTAAAGTAGCGCCTATGCTTTGTACTTTTATAAAAATTATGTGGTTTTAGGCGTGTATGTCAGTTAAGAGTAATTATTGTAGAAAGGATAAAGTTGATATATTTATTTTATTAAATTTATTGAATTAAGATCAAAATAAGAGATCAAACGAAAGTCATGACATTCTTAATTAGATCAATCTAAGCTAAGAGTACATTACTTCACTTATACTAAAACTTAACTAAACTTAACAATAATTGACACATTGGAAGAATTCAATCAAAACAGAAGAGTAATCGGACAAAAGCTACTTAAACAAAACTTAACTAAACAAAATTACTTAAACTAAGATTGGCACATTCGGCCTACTTGTACTAAGCACATATTTCAAGATAAATTTAGAACAATGTATTGATTACAAATGTAAGACAAAATACTAACCAAAAAAGTAACCTTATAACCTATTAAAGCTTTCAATCTGATATAGGATCATATCAAACCACGCGCTGAAAAGCTAAAGTTTTCTGCTTTTCACCACGATCACTAAATCTACATTATAATTCATCTAGAGAGCTCTTTATAAAATCTATATAAATCTCCTTACAATCTAGTTAAAGCTTCGTCGTCAATATAATATCTGATATCACAGTCAATATAAAACTCTTTTACAAACTAGTGGAAGACATTCGATCGAAAACACAAACAAATTCAAAACAAACACAGGAAGAAGTTATGGTGATAGCCAAAAGTTGGTGCGATGATTATACAGTGCAGTTCACATTAAAGCTGTCTACCAAAACTTGTGACAAATACAACTAAGAGTGAACTAAGATAAACCGCCTCGGTACGACACTACATGACAGACCTGTAGTAACTAAATCACAAGAACGAGGCAGCATATCTATCGAACACATCACTAAGTCTAATGGAAGACGTTGGATTTGCGCTCAGACAGCGCGCACTAAAACTAACTGATGGAAGACACGATTTTGTTTTCACTGCATCTTTTACCGAAACGAAAGAAAAAACTTAGTAGAGTTTACATACGAGACAGTTGTGCTGTGTTGCTGTGTAGCAGATCTCGCGAACTTCGTTGGCCAAGTTGTCGTCGACCTCCGAGCCTTCGATTAGTTCGAAGCGGTTGTTCAGAATATTCTGGTTCTCAGCATTATCGTTGTCTTCTACCGGGATTGGTTTGACCGGGTCCACGGGGTAGAAGTAGTCAGAGAAGGGTAGCAGAAGAGGCTCCTCTAAGTAGGCAGTCTTGTTTGATGGCAGGTCAGCACGGGGCCCAGCATTGGAGATGAACTCTCCAAGCTTGGACCAGCACTTGTTAAGATTAACCCGGGTTGAAGACGTCAGCTTGCGAGGAAGTCTTGGCTTAGAATTCTGCAAAGAATGAAAATAAACATAAAACACTTGTAAACAACGGCCACAAATGTAAACAAAAACCTTATCACTGTAATAAGAGCTGTAACATTTCTAAGAATGTTTTAAGAATATGTAAGTTCTTACCTGTCGGTTCAGAAGCTTTGCCCAAGGCGACCTCGGAGGCGACACCTCCTTCGGCGGGGATTGCGTTTCATCCTTAGCCAAACACATGATAACTATCGCTATATTTACAAGTTACAACGAACTTAGTCTAGCGTACGACTACGTATTTACAAAGACGGGAGAGAACGACGTGCGCGCGCGGTGCGTGAGTCGGGAATGATTGAATCGGGAAGGGCGGCCGGGTTTATATAGAGGACAGGGAGCGCGCGCGCAAACGCGTGCCCGGGAGATGTGTTCACTGTTACATATTCTATGTAGCAAGTTTATATAGTCACTCTTTAGTATTCTGTGTGGCGGGCGCGCGCTGAGCACGCGTTACCAGTAGCTCGCGTTCAGAAACCCGTTTTAACCAACGACTTCTACGAATAGAGGCTTTGACGCACCGCTTTAGACGCGCAGTGATTGCTCCCGTAAAGCCTTATTGAGCTCTACGGAGTAATTGAAAATGAGGTTTGATTTTTTTTGCGTAGCATAGAGTTTTGTAATAAAAGTTTGATTGATGCTAGGCTTAATCTCGGAATGAACGAAGTGTGATTATGATCTTTGAGTATCATCCTTCATCTTGAACCTGGTGGAGCTTGATTGAGTTTTTTGATTTGGTACGAGAAGCGAGAGCTTATAAAAAAACTTAAGAAACAATAGATTGGACAGTGACCTTTCTCTTAATCAGATCCTTCTAGAAAACGAATAGATCTATTTTATAATCATAAGAGGAAACTGAACCTTAGGCCATTCACAGGAGTTCCTGTTCAACAGAGATCCTATTAAAGCCCTGGAAACAGATGAAGAAATTGTACCATAGGTCATCAATTGGCAATTCGTAGTAAGTTTCATTAGAAAAGGAATAGCATTATGTACCATATGTCGTGGTAATAAGGGTTTCCGGGGATCTAATGATTTGCATATAGACACTTGCGGCGATCATGGCAGAATAAACAGCACTATCTGTTAGTTATGAATCACGAAGCAGCTGGCCGCTGGATAGATAAGTTCCGCTGTATATTTTATCAGGCAGCTCGAGAAAACAGCTAGTCTTCTTGTATCGAGACAAGTCTGAACATGTATTATACAAGATTGGGTTTTTTTTTTAACTATTTGTAAAAGACCTTTTATGTCTGAACACAGTCGCATATTAAGAAAATATGTGGAATAAAGAAATAAGAGAATTAGGAACAGCTAAATTTATTTAAAATAAATTATAAATTTATTTGCTTATGCTACCTCCCAAGACTTCAAAACGACCACCATGGTCTTATTCCCCAAAATAAAATACTTACAAGTAATCAAGTAAAGATTTTGATTAAGTATAGGTACATAATATTCGTATATTCAAACGATTTTGACCGTCTGAGTATCTGAGCAAGATCCACTATTCATGAGGATAAGCCCTATATATAGTTTTGGAACGAAATTTCTTTGCGGACGGTATCGGATGGGCTAGACGAAAAAAGTGTTCGATTTTTGCGTCACGACACATACATATATAGGTCAAAACGTCACAGTGCGAAGAGCGCAGTCGCGAAGGCAGTCCATAGATTGTTACATTGTTAGAACGGAAGAGCGTTGCTAGGATTTTATAATTTATTTGACAAATGCTAAATGTCAAAGTTGAAACTTCGTTCCAACCGAGTGTTCCACGATACTCTCGTACTTTTTTATATAAACTAAGCTGTACTAGCTTTTATATGATAAGCTGTAACTGTGTAGCTTCCTGCGATTAAATTGCTAGAGTGGCCGATCGCAAATCACGTGTACTAAGCTGATAAATCATTTCCCATCGCAGGGAGACGCGACAGGAAAATCGTATTAATTCTAGATTCTTCGATTATAATAATATAATACAAGACCTGGATGTGTAAATCACAGCCTTCTAGGCTAGATTACAATGATTTTTTTACAAAACCAAACAAAAAAACGAAAGTCAATCCAAAATGAACACAGAATCTCCTTTGTTTTCTTTATTTCATCGCGAATTTAAAACAAAACTTATATTTTGAAAAAAGACAAGTAAACCTACTCGTATTTCGTATTTTAATAGATAAATGATTTTGAGCAGTTTTGAAATCTTTTAAATAATTCTTTACCATGTTGTTTAGATTACTAGATTAGTTCGAAAGCATGTGTCAAGTGCATGAATGGAGCTTTGAGGCGCACTTAAAATCCTTTCACCACACTGGTCCGAAAGAATTAGTGACACGACAAGAAGAAGATTAAATTACTAAATCAGTTATTAATAAAAAATCGACAATCGTTCATAATAAAAATATAAAAAGTCTACGATATTCGTAGCTATTGGCTACGCGCTGTATTTTTTAGCACTTAGTATAATCTCTTTGTACAGCTTGAGATTTTCAAACATAATGTTATAAAAGAGTGTAAGTACTATCCCCCTTAGACATCTTCAAAGGATCTGGAATAATTTACATAAAAAAGATCTGAGAGAATGTCTACCGCACCTTGGGGATACAGTCGTGAACCTGTTTACGTGTTTTTTTTGTTTAAGTACCAGCTTTTGTTGTCTGTTTTTGATGAATGAAAAAAACTGGAATCTATTTGAAAAACGGCCTGGATGAAATCGGAAAAATAAAATGTTTGTGTAAGTGATGGTGTATGGCATCCCTTAAATATTGTTTATAATAATTATTGTTTTAGTCTGTTGTCTCCGACATCTCTCGTCTATGGTTGTAATGAAGATTAGGCGGGAAAGAGAGATGTCGGAGAGAGATGGAAGATACTTTTGACGGTGTCAGATAGACGTCAGGATATAACGGCGGGAAATCTTGTCTAGCCTCCCAAGTCCGAACTTTGTTATTTTATGTTTTCTTTCTGTTGTTTTTTCGTGTAAAAAAACATTCTGCTGGTTGCCAAACCACCCCCGGTTATAAGTTGTAGTATTACCAAGTGGTAATAAATATTTTAGTTACTTCCTCCGATAATAATCTCATTAGATCTTAATACCAATAAGAACGATTCATTTAAATTATTGTTATCACTCTTTAACGTTAGCAAAAATTTATAAAACACAAAAATAAGTACGTGAGTGTCGTGGCAACCGAGTGCGGTTGGAACGAAGCAAAGAGTACTTTTATATACTGGGAATAAAATAAATTAATTGTCAATTAGGTATCCTAGAAACGCTCTTCCGTACTAACAATGTAACAATCTTTGGACTGTGTCGCGGCTGCGCATTTTGCACTGTTACGATTTGACATATACATGTGTCGTGACGGTAAAATGGAACAAAACTTTTTTCCAATCTCAGTCTTTTTTTTCTTCGTTCCAAAAACAGAGTCACATCTGTATCCAAAAGACTAGAAGAATAAAATTTTACGATTTTCTTTTAGGTGCTTTTCATACATTTATACTATTCCTAATATCATTTAGATTACTTTAATTATGATTAAAACACATTTTGAATAGGTTCACTGCTATATTTTTTATGCAACATTCAAAACACTCATAAAATTGAACAAAATTAAATTTTAAAACTAACTTATAAAAAACTCTTTTAATAAAACGTCGTAAATATACTGCAGGTTATTCTAACAGCTCAAACCTATTACATTTATTACAAACGGACGCAATAAGTTTTTATGTGTAGATGGGAGATTACCATATTTGCATTCACAAAAGTGGGTCAAACTATCAAATTACCGATTGTAAACATTCAATAATTTATCTCTTTGCATTGTATAAAAAATATAAAACTCTTTAGGCATTCTAGATCCTTGGAAGATCAAAGTTGTATGTTATTTATTTATTTATTTATGATAAGGCATTTTCAAAGGATCTGGAATATGTAAGTACCTAGCATAAAAAGATTTGACAGAATGTCTACCGCACCTTGGGGATACAGTCGTGAACCCTTTTTAAGGCATTTTGTGTATTGTGAATTTAATTTATTTTTTTCTTTTTTATTTGTATTGCGTTGTTTTCTTTTTGATAAGATTTCAGTGAAAATGCTAAAATCTTATTGGAGCTAAGTAAAAACAGTATTAAGATTTTTTTTTAAACAGTAAATCATGGTAAACATCCCGTTATTTGTGTTAAAAGCATTATGAGGAGGAATTTTTTTAGTAAGTTTTAGTTTTTGTAATCATATAAATAAATAATAAATATCATAGAAATATATATAAAGGGTGTAAAAAGACGTCTACCAAAGCTGAAACTGTACCTACCCCTTACAGCATCCCAACACACAACCAAATCCAAAAGGATTTTCCGAAAAAATCATTATATCCGGAGAAAACAGCGTTTGAAGATTACTGTTTGCGTATGTAGGTACTGGGCGCGTTGTTTTACGTAGATTGCTGGATTTTGAGTTTAAATTGTTTTTTTCTTTTATAAGTAAATGAAATTATTGGGTAGTTATGGTCTTATTATGTTGTACTAGTAGTAAATAACCGGAAATAATATAAAGTGACTAAGTAAAAAAAAAATGCGTTTTTTTCTCGCTAAATGTGTTTAGAATCATGGTTTAATTGCAAACCCTCAATTTTCGGTAGTAGTCTTTTTACACCCTGTATAATTTACAACCAAATTAGACCCTGAAATCAGTAAAGAATCATTTTAATAAAATGAAATCTTTACTGATTTTTACATTACTGAATTTAACATTGTGTTACATCAAATCGTTAAAGCCATGATCATTTTCATAGTGTTACCGCGTAATCGACACTGCTCTCTCAAGAATTTTACACATAATACTTCCAAAAGAAAAAAAGCTCGACCACAACCCGACCACGTGCAGCCATCAGTTTTGAAAAAAGAACATAAAATCTTCACATTTTTTGTCCCCTCTCCACAGAGGGTAGGGTTACAAATGGAACTTTGTATTACGTTATATCAAATTGTACCTTTGTGTGAGTAAAGCTTTTTTCTCCTAGATTTCTTTAATAGTGTGAGTACTTAAGCTACGTTGATTGTGCGTCAGTTTTTCTTATTACTATTGTCACTTGTGTGTGTGAAGTGTGCTACACACACTGCAAAATGTTGTGTTAACTTAGGGGATTTTTATTCCATCTTTTACGAGTTTGATTTTTCTATGGTTTTTTTTTATGGAGAGAAAGTGTTATTGACTTTTGTTGTTTCATCGTAAAACGCAGCTTGATATTTTAAAAACAATGCTTTTTATTGTTATAAATATTGCATTTTGTTTTGAAGTTATTGTAAGTAAAAGAAAGACTGTCGTTAAAAATGAAGTACCTATACTTGTAATAGCTTATCAAATTATGCGCATACGCACCGACGCAATAAACGCGGAAAATGGACGGTAAATTTATTCAAGTCACACAGCCCCGTGTTGCAAAATAAATAAACACACCGTTAAACACTCGAATATGAATAGCATAGTTTATTTTACCAATAACATTTTGTAGGCACCGATTTTCAGGGTCGATGGCAGTGAATAAAACATTTGAAATATTGCTTATTTTATTACTAACTGAATGGTGTAGAATGGAATCGATTTTCGTACTCTTTTTCATACACTTAGAAAAGACTTAGACCTGAGACAAATATCTGTAGATCATACAAACATTTGTCCTACGGCGGGGATCGAACCCGAAACCTTCTGCGTCGCAAGCGGACCTTCGCCCACTGCACCACAGAGGTCGTCAAAAGTTATTCTGCAAGTACTATAATTTATTTGATATTTTAAGGGACAACACACGTGCCTATGTTGGGCACATGACAATCATTTAGATTATCTATAGCCATTGTCACGGCAATTTGTATGCATAGCTAGATAAGGTGGAAATCTATATTGGATATTAATAAGCTGACATTCTATTGTAAAAATATTTCAAAGAATAGATTTTGAACGCTGAATGAATAATTTTTTTGGACATGTTGATGTCGATCTTTATGTTTGTCATCAAAACTATTCATTGTTTTTAGACATTACTATTATTTGTCACTACTCAAAACAAAACATGATCACGATCACCTCCAAAAATTCAACCAATCAAAAAGATTTTCAACCTTTGAATTTGAGAGGCTCTACGAAATACATACAGGGTGTAAAAAGACAACTACCGAAAACTGAGGAGTTGCAATCAGACCATGATTCTAAACTCATTTAGCGAAAAAATAATGCAAAAAAATTTTTGACTTAGCTTAGTCATTTTAAGTTATTTTCAGTTATTGACTACTAGTATAACATAATAAAACCATACCTACCTAATAATTTCATTTTTCAAAGAAGTAAACAATTTAAACTCAAAATCCAGCAATCTACGTAAAAAAACGTGCCCAGTACATACGCAAACAGTAATCTTCAAATGCTGTTTTCTCCGGATATAATGATTTTTAAGGAAAATCCTTTTGGATTTAGTTGTGTCTTGGGATGCTGTACCTACCCCTTTCGGCTTCGGTAGATGTCTTTTTACACCCTGTATTTGGCACATGCCTATACACCCCTATTATTTAATTCCCAAAAAAAAAATCAGCATGGTCTCGGTGTCTGTTACTGATCGCATTTATGTAGTTAAAACTAAAAAAAAGACAAAAAAAATTATAACCTAAAAAGGAGACGAGTCAGACATGCATCAGGATTTACTGACTGGGGATGATATGAGAGCATAGTTTAAATGAGAATCCGTCCGCGATTATTGTCTGTAATACTTATTTGTACAGTTTTCTTAAAATTTTGTTCGGTTCGGACCATGCAATTATCATATTCTGCATCTATTGCCTTCCTTATTTTTTTTTGGTAGTCATAAAATAGCGGTGTATATTGAAAAAGTAAGCATTCTATCCGTGACAGGTTTGAAGCCTATCGCTACACACCGTTTAAATGCTTAATTAATTGATCTACCTGTTTCAATTTCCCTAAATTATTTTGTACAATGTATCGTATTTAATAAGTCCTTCCCAGATAATAATTGCATTGAAATTCATTTCATACTTATATTTGCAAAGTCATTGACAAGAATAACTAGCATGTTTTTAAGAGTTTTGAAGACTATCAAATTAAGTACATATAAAATCAACTTTGATCATAACCTTTTTTACCATTTAACAACCAGTAAAATTCAGTCAATTCCATGACAATCCGCATAAAATGCTATTCAATATGGCGATTCCACTGCGGGTACTTATCATATAGATCGATAATAAAAAACAAAGTAAGCTAAAGAAAATGTAGCAGGGTACTCGTAATCGATATTTATGGTGTGAATAAATCAAACGAGTATCTTACACACACAAGGATGAACTAAAATATTGGCACACAAGCAGATAAACTTACCCCGGTCACTTGACTAAGCTGTATACTATAAAAAGAGAGCCGTGCTGATCGAATGGGGTTGTGCCTCGACTTTCAATCCGAAGGTCATGGGTTTAAATCCCAGCCGTGCATCAATGGATTTTTCGTTTCGTAAACTTTATATGCACTATAACACTTGCTCATAACGGTGAAGGAAAACATCGTGAGGAAACCCACAGCTTAGTCAGCTCCACACGTATTGACGTCGTCTTTCCTGTGGGCCAGGCTGATTAAGCTGATAGGATGGTTTAGGTGCTGGGCAAGCCTATTCCATCTCAAATAATGACCCAGGCACTACAGATCGTCCCGTTAAGTGTAGGCATGGATTGCCTTCTGACGCTGATGATAAATCTTCTATAGATGTAAAGGCCTAAGTTTTTATACTATAAAGCTAGAGAGTGATTTTAATTGATTGTATAGTCTATACAATTACCGCGGAATTATTATAATAGCACTTGTATGGTACTAACCTTTTTGCTTAATTGTTAATTCAGGTCACTGTTTACGTTCCAAGTTTCTCCCAAATTGGCGTATTGAAACACTAACATACTCACAAACTTAATAATTGTACACGCAAATCATGACATGTGTACGCTCCTTCATAAGAACTCTTGGGGCAGGTATTTTTATTAGTGCGGGTCATGGAGTGACCAGACCATCCTACTTATACATTGTTATTAGATATTATCTGCTAGTGTAGACAGTTATTAATAGAAAGAAGCCCCTTACATGTACTACTACCTTCCATTATTCAATGGCTTGACTTCAGGCAATCACGGCTTCTTGCCAATGACTTCTGAAAATACTAACAGGCAGTGTATGTATTGTATAGCGTTACATAGTAGTTCATATCCAAAGGTTTTGTGTTATAGCTTGCTTAGTCGTCCTTGATAGATCGACGAAGTCAAGCAATGTTCTGACCGGTCAGTAAGTGACCATAAAATATGTTACATAGTAGTTCAATTTCCGAATCTGTAAGTACACGCGTCTAATCGTGTTCTTCGCGTGGCGGGCGTGTGTGCCCCGTTAAGGGCGCGCGCGCAGGTGTGCCGTGGTGAATGACGAGTCGTGGGAACACACCACAACCCCGAGTTCCCATGCCCACCACCTGCCGTACTACGCATAATTCGCCCGAGTAAATGAACGGTAGTGACCACGTGTTCAGCTGTTTTTTTCGACGCGGAAGACGGCAGCCAATTAGTTTTATCTTGGGTTTCAGGCCAATCGTTTGCTAGTTCATAGTTATGCGGTAGAACGAATCGAGACCATTAGAATTAGATTGATGTAAAAGTTTTATTGAAGAGGCAATAAACTCCTAAAATTACTTATTTCTGTTACCTACAGCGTTCGAAATTGATTGGTTAATTTCAATTACCCAATCTCTCCTTACATACATAAAAATAGTCGAATTCATCTGAAATGTCATCAACTAATTTTGATTTAATAAGTCGTTTGAAAATAATCCAGTTGAAAGCTTAACGATCAAAATTATCCACCAACTTGAAGACATTGTAAGACTCAATCAACTCATGTCTCTATATAATTTTTTTCAATTGCATTTTGTAACCAAGAGCACGTGATTTTGATTGTTGACATGCTTCCTGACACGCGCTTACTGACCTTATGTCGCGCCCCTGCCACTAAAGTCATCATTGAACATAGGTATTGTTACCTATGGCAAAAGACCCCTTGAAAACACAAAACATTTAGATATTTTCAGTTGTATTACATTTTGCTGATGATTGATAAACAAACGTATTAGTGATAAAAGGTTCCCTTGACTTCGAATAGTTTCAAGTTAGTATACAAAAAAAATGTACTCAGCTTGGGAATCGAACCCGGACGTTTTGAAAAATGAAACTAACACTGTTTCTATATAGATATCGATTTTGTAATGTTAATATGAAAAATTATATCTAAAATTAATAAACTCATTGTTTTATAATCCATTTGATTTTTTAAAACCCGTTCGATTCCCGACGAGTACAAGTTTTTTGAAAATGTGTGAATGCAGTTTTCGTATTTACTAAAATCGATGACGTGGTTCCTAAGGACAGATCTTCGTATGTCTTATAGTTTCTGACTTTCCCATACTGACAGTTCTAAATGTTACACCCTGTATATCCCATAATCCAATCAATACCATCTGAAAATTACATGCACAGACGGTCAGTAGAAAACTTTCAGTAGGTAAATAAGGCTCCTAATAGTGCACATGAACACAGCACTCAGAATTAAAAACATTACTGAATCAACAAAAAAACGTAAGCATACAGCGCCAACGGTCGACATACCCCGGTTGACCTTTAGGGTCTTCACTTGTTCCGATCGTCACTTGTTCCGCACTTGTATACCTACCTGTTCCAGTATGTGCACTATGACCGTTGATTTGGGGTGGGTACCCTTATCGTTAATAACCGTTTTGATATCACGTGACCGTCACGTGTCGACATCCCACACGCATTTGGAAATGTTTTTAATGAAGTGTTAGATAGAATACTTATGTTGAATGAATACTTATAAACCGTGTGTTCAATGATTTCTTTAGTAGATCATTGCGTGTTTTGCTTTAAACTAACACATTTAATGGATTTATTCATGAGTTCTTTCGTTGCAAAGCACGCTGATAAAATCTTGCTAATTATATCTACATTCTTTGAAGATGTCTAAGGAAGGTAGTCAGAGGCATGTCCAAACACATATTTCAAAGATATAAAAAAGATTTCAAACATATATCTTCAAAGGATCTAGAATGAGTAACATAAAATGATCTGAGAGAATGTCTACCGCACCTTGGGGATACAGTCGTGAACCTGTTTTTTATATCTACATTCAAGGATGGATTTTCAACTTGTTAAACCTCATGTGTAACATAACCGTAAATGCAGAAGATTGAATCAGAATCAGAATCAGAAAATGAGGTTTTTTTAATATGTAAGTTCATCAAAATGTTCTTGCAAACAACAAGTCATTTCGTTACAATTAATAAGACACTTTAAACAAGTCCAATTATCATTTGATTGAGTGTGTCCAATCTACTAAACCGCCGTATCCAGGCCGCGGTTAGTTGTGTAATAAACTTTTTTTATTAATTAACTAGCGGATGAAGAACAATTGCAGACAGTGAACGAAGATCTGATTTGGTTAGTAATATAATTATTTTATAGAGTTTTATTGCAATGCATTTATCTTAAAGTAATAAAGATTTGCAAGAACAGCTAAGGAACTTAAAACTGTAGATAAAAAAAAAAAAAGAAAGCTGGACTTTTCACAAAGCATCATCTACCGCCAAAGTAAGCAGAGTTTGTGTTATGTGGGTACTACAGGACTGATATACTACATAAATACTTTATGTTTTTAAATAGGTACATACAATATAGAAAACACCCAACCCCAGAGACAAAATTATTATTTTATAACGGGTATTTGTCACGAACCTAAGACCAGAGACAAATATTTGTAGATCATACAAACATTAGTCCCGCCGGCGCCGCGAGGATCGAACCCGCAACCTTTAGCGTCGCAGGCGGGCCTTCGACCACTGCGTCACAAAGGTCGTTGAGAATGTTTTTTATACCTACAAATATAATCTTTCGGTAACTCTCACATTAATATTGTGGAATATCCTGATAATGTATTGTTTATTATGTTATATGTATCAATAAATTATTAAATTAAACTCTTCTAACATAAAATCCAATGGTAAGTAACTTTAATCAACATTTTGTTGCATATTTATATAGAAATGCCAAAATGCGGCAGATCGGAAAAAGCTCAGGCATAAAAATTCCCACACAGCTTGATTAGAGATTCCATTTTCGAACAAGCCAATACAAAGTCTATTTTTAATCGCGATTAGAAATGGTATGCAGAATATCCAATCAGGAACAACATGTAGCACGCAGCGACCAATCAAATAACCGGCTTTTGGGTTCTCCTCGGGCAAAATGACATTTTCCCCAGAGATCTGCATACTCGTACTTATCAAACTTGTTCTCTTTGCACGTAATTATAAGGGTGATCGCCTGTAGGGTGGTAATCATCAGTTTAGCTGTCATACTTACCGCTCGCTACTGGGTTTCTGAACTGGACAAGTATCTTGAACCTGGTGTTCCGTATGACCTATTACTTTATATTTATTAATAACTATTGCTTTAATCTTTAAAATGTTGATTTACATTATTATATATAATATACAAACAATGTTATTAATTTTGGAAAAGCTGACTAGTGCCTCCTAATATTGCAGTTTAATCTAGTAGGTAAATATGCAAGATTAAAGTGCTGTTAGAGTCAGTTACTGAAGCTAGATTACTTAACTTTGATAGCTTCTTGCATTGCAAAACAATAATTATTGAAAACATTACCAAGCTAGTAGGCTCTTTTTCGCAGAGAACGTTCCGTGGATTTCACTTGTTCAATTCTGTACAGAACTCTAAAACCACGCAAACATTATATTTTTCTTCTATGTTTACGATGACAGTCGAAGATAGCACACACATGGAATACGAATTGACGTGATCCAAGCTATGGTTAAACTCTCCCACCCATAATTATGGGTCTTGATAACCGATCATATAAATTTGCTTTATAGCAGCAGTATAAAATAGTAATTTACAAATAAAACCTCGAGGAGACAATAAAGATGCTTTTGTTAATCTCTTATCATATCACAGACGGTACTTACCGACTATCAAGGGCGAATCTATCTTAGCAAATATATATTCAAAACTTGTTGCTAGCCGCGATTTTGTCATTAAATTCTGTTATACAATTAAAGACCGCCTTCGTGAGAACAAATGTACCAACTACTATATTACTAACCTGTCCTTCTGGTATCAATGGACGCAGCCCTAGGCCTCCCTTCGCCGTTGTTCTCCGCTTCAGAGCTGGAATCTTCTTGACCAGTGGTTAAAGACACTGTAAGTTCAGTGAGTTTAGTGTATCTAGTTTCCCCGTACAAACTTTCACAACAATTATTCACTTTTCATAACAATTTTTGGGAAAAAGTAGTCCATATCCTTTGCTTTTTGTTGCTGTAGACTAGGTATATCCTTACCAAATTTTATTTAAATCTGTTCAGCAGTTAAGAGATGAAAAGGTAATACACACACAGATAAATCAACATTCAGAGTTACTTTTATATTAAGAATATTAGTTGGCAGGTAAGTGACTGTACGAGTAGGTATAATCTATTTCAATCATGATAGTAAAAATTTGAAAAAAAGCGAGAAGAGAATTAGAAAAATAGATATTAAAAGGCTTTATTGTACACCATAATAGACTTAACTGGAATATAAAAATTTAACGATTATCAAATAAAGGTGTATCTAAAGTGATGACGATTTATTTTAATAGGACGCATTTGACGTTTATAATTTCGCTGAAGTGATAAATAATAATTAGTAAATTAATTAATAATAATCCTTTCAAATTTTCATTTCTAATATTAGTAGGATTCCATATCTTCAATATTTTCTTTGAGTTGCAATTCAATTGTATCCGCAATTATACTTATTTCGAAAAGAAGTCATTCCGAGAAATGAAGTAGTGTAGTGCCAATTATTTCAACTATTTACGTCTCTGGCATATAATTTTAAACACTTGCAGTAATCATATTTAAGTACTTGGAAATTATGAAGCATTTTATTTTTATTTGTTCTTTGGAAACTTATTTCTTGTAATACCTGCCTCTTAGCGCTAATTGTTGCTAGTAGCATATCATTTACAGTAATTATGAAAATTTTGCGATTCGTGTATAAGTCAAAAATAAATGAGATCAACTCAAAAAAATGTAACTTTTCTCTAAATGTTCAACATTTTCGTAACATTTTAACACCACACCATATAAGTAAGATATACATACTTGCTATTATAAATATTCGTAATCATAAGTTAACTTTCCAGTGGCTTTAATATATTGGCAACATTGTAATCCAATCTGAAGCTCAGAAACTCATTCTAGTTTTCCTATCTTATTAGAGAAAATATCGCAAAAAATATCATTATAGAACACCTGTGCTCGGTAACAAGTTACACAGCGATCTAATTAGAGTTCTGATTACATAGTGTTACAAGGATTACCGTGCGTAATAGGTACCATTGCACCCTACAAGTCGTACAATTGAGAACAAACGTGATCAATTGTTGATTGGTGGGGTATATTTACCCCGAGATAATGTAACGGAAAACAGCTTCTTTCTTTATCATATGAGCGCTTTTTCAGCGTAGGTAGCTGTTATAAGGGCTTATTTACATTTGTCAAATAACTCTAGTCAAATGTTAGAAATATGTGGCGGTTTGACATTTTTCGATGCAATGACAGAAGTATCTCCCTGAAACATAAAGCTGCTCGTGTCTTGGTTTGCATTGGAGATACTTATATGAATCTGTAAGGTACCTACCTAATTGTAGCAATTACCTTACATTCAAGTATTTATGATTCTTCCCACGCTTTTTTAAGTCCATCTTTATTTAGTTTTATCTGGCCTTCAAAAAATATTTGCATGCAAAATGTACACCGACAGAGAAACAATTAAGCTCACGTAAAAAATAAATTACAGGCATGTAAATAAAGTACAAAAAAGTAAATAAATTATTAAGATAGCCCACAAAAGTGTCGAATCATTTATAACTGTTCCCGGCAATCCATATACGCGATCCTAAGCGAAAAGGTCACCTCTTCAACAGTACCTACCAATTAAGGGCGACTCAATAATTTAACTAAAATAAAACGTAAATATACGAGTCAAAAACGTCGCAAAAAACTTTGTCGTCTGATAACCGAGCCACACCAAAAAAGTAAGCAGTATCATTAAGCACACAAAATATGTTTTCCATTTACACAGACGCTTCAAGGCAGTTATAATTTTGTATACGCTGAGTGTTTACTCAGTAAGAAGTGCTTTGGATCGGTAACACCTGCCGCGTTTTCCCACGGCAGCGTTCGGGCATGTTCGGCCGCTGTCGGGTGCGCTCGGGTGCGATGGCGTTTACATGCAAAGTGATAGCAATAGGCATGCGTTATGCATGCTTATCTCGCTCGTCACGCGTCAGAATCAGTGTGGCACGACCCCAACGTTTTTTAAGTGCGTGCCTATGCATCGCTGGAATAACAATTTTGTTATCTATTATGTTTTACTATTCGATTGTTACTGGCATTTAAATGCAATGACGGCGATAGTAAATAAGTAAAATATGATGGTGTAAGTAAATAATGTTTAGAATTTAGAGAATGTTGTATTTTCAGAAGCTTCTTTTCATAAATCAAGCTGGGGTTTCCTGTTATTTTGGCAATTTTTTTTAATCGATTTTAATTTCGAAAAATGTACAATTAAAAACGTAAACGTAAACAGGTTCACGACTGTATCCCCAAGGTGCGGTAGACATTCTCTCAGATCTTTTATGTTACTTATTCCAGAGCCTTTAAAGATGTCTAAGAGGGATAGTCAGAGGCATGTCCAAACACATATTTGATACATGCCCACATCTTGCAGAAGTTAGTAATCATACGTGACAGGTTGCAAGCCCATCGCCGCCTATAAGAACACTAACTGGTTTCCTCACGATGTTTTCCTTCACCGTTTAGAGCACGTGTTAAAGCGCATATTAATTTTACGAAACGCAAAATCCATTACTTCATGTACTAATAAGTAGTCAGCATATTCAATTCAGAAGTTTATTATAAACTTAACTTATTTTTTAGGTAAGTAGAAGATAGGTAATAAGGTAATACTGGTAAAACCAAAAATTACAAAGCTAATAATTGTCCACCATACCGTTAGGTACCGTAGTCGAATAGGATCTTAAACCTGTTTATTTTTTTATTTGTAAAAAAAAATTATCTCGTCGTCTGTCTCTACAATAAATAGCGACTAAGTAAAACAAACAAAATAAACATTTACCGATACATCGTGTACTCCACACAAGGCGAGACGCGTAATGCGATATTTTAAGTTTTTTTTTAAAAGGCTCCGTTATAATGAGACTATAAAAACTACGCACAACATGGATAAAAATAGGCGTGTCGTAAAGGCCGTTCCACACTTTGTACCAAATGTTGCTTCTTTTTATAATCATGAAACTGAACAAAAACTAAGTTTGGACATAATGGTAAGATAATTTTTTATCTTCTTTTACATGGAATCTAATTTTTAATTTTTTCATGAGTCATGACAGCTTCATAAGTAATTTTTTCATGATAATACAAAATTGTTTTCATACTAAGTAATTGTTTATATTAACACATTTTTATAAGAGCAAAAGTGAAAAGACAACGGAACGTAAACTACCTAGTAATCAAAATCCAAATTTGAAAAATTATAAAAAAAAATGAATGGTTCGGCTCTTAATACGATTCATCTAGTTCTTGACAATAGTACCTACTTCTGTTTTGATTAGGTCAACCTACCTACCAATTACATACCGTACCTAAGTCAAACCCAGATCTTGTAATGCCGCGTAATAAACGATAGCTGGCAAGATAATGCGAGCGTAGTGAGTTTTGAAAGATGCGAGCGAAGCGAGCCGAATTGTTTTAGAAGAAATACCTCTTGTTTTCTCTACTACCGTACCGACTGTTTTCATGTTCAAAAAATATTGCCGCCGGATGCAAAAGGGCGCCCGGCTTAGTAAGCCATTTCTTTTGCCTCAAGCTCAAGGGGCACATGAGGCCGCTGGATGAAAAGGGGCGTCCGGCTTACCACCATTGCCTATGCCTGACCAAGGGGCGCCTGAGGCCGCCCAAGCGCGCCCCGCCCTAACGCCAATATTGACCCAAACTACCCATAGAGTCGTTTTGTAGTACTGTGTGGTTTTTCCTTTATAATTTGCACAGTAAGGACTAAAATAGATAATTAATGTCTCCGATCAAGACTAGTTAACGGGTTTGTAGTACGATAAATAAACATGGACCGTTACAGAACCGGCCCAGGAATAGTAGCGTACGATATTATTTGTGTGGCAAACTACTTCATGGGCTTTTTTTCTTCGAAACGGGTAGTAGCATGATTATACCTTAATTGTTGCAACTATAAACAATACCCATCGAAAAAAGTTTGTTGGTCGATACTGATTGTTATGTATTTTGTTCAATATAATCCATACCTAGAATACTACTGTGATTTTTAAGATTTAAGATGGTTTAGGATGGTTTAGTTTTATTGACGAAAAATATCGAGAGGTGGACTTATATGGGTGACATTTAATACAAAAATAAATTATTTTTTTCGAGGACGCTCAAAACTTGGAAAAACTTTTTTTTTTTTCTTTTTTTTTTATTCAAATTTTTTTTCAATTTTTTTCTTCAATGATGACAGCCGGCGGTATTACGACTTAGGAGTAAGTATATCAGTCGTAACATAAAAAAATCTTAGACTTGGCTACTTATGAAAAAGTAGCCAAGTCTAAGATTTTTTTTTTTTTGACACAAAAAAAGCACACTCGCCTTAACTCACACACACTTTCATTTTTCTCTCACCTCTCATATTCTCGCATTGCATAACTCTTGTCATCATAATTTATTGTATATTTTAAGTTCTTTATTAACTTCTCCATGTAGTTCTCCATCAGAACCTACTACGAGTTCTGGAGGTGGGCGTTGAGAGTGCTTCACAGTTTTACAACTTTTGCAGTTTCATCGTTTTATTTGTAATTTTTGCTCAACTGTAATTCGTTCTGAATAAACATATTTTAATGGGATATATATACTATATCCCATTGTGTATATATTATATAATAATATGAATTTTACAATGAAAAACATTCATTCAGAATAGAATACAACTTTATTGTACACCATAAAAATAACACAAATAAAAAAACAAACATGCAAAAATATAGTACAATGGGCGACCTTATCGCTAAAAGCGATCTCTTCCAGGTAACCTTTGGATGGACAGGATAAATATTAACAAATTCGGATGGTGGCATACTTATAACTTTTTTAGGTTAATGTCTCACACACGACGATAATTTCTTAATCAGATTTAATTGAAATGTAAAAAAACCGTTACTAATTGAAACTTTAAAAATATAATATCACAACGTCAATTATAAGCCAATAATATACTTCTTGCAAAAAAATACCGTCATATCGTGTGCTTTGCTCCACCTGCTCCGTTCTCCCACGGTCGACAAGGCGTCTTTTTGCTTACTTTATTCAACACTTCTTTGCATTTTAAACAACCACTTTCCTTCCAATTTGGCAATTTTCTTACGGTTTCAAAATTATGCTTTTCTTTTTTAAAAGATATAATTGCGTTTTGTTTATGCGAAATGGTGTCCCCTATTTTAGCGGACTGCTTTAAAGGCACATTACGAAAAATATTTTGTTTGAGTTTGAGTTTTTTAATTTTTTAAAACGCAGTTCTATATTTTATCAAAATTGAGCCCTTGACGTCTAACAACATTTTTCCTTATATAAGCCGTTTAGGTTCCCCCCCCCCCACCAGAGGGCGCTCTCAAAAACTCACCTGTATACCTAAATGAAGTTGAAACTGTAGGTATAAATCTTTTTTGTATGATACAATGAAATATGGAGATATTTTGTTCGTAGGGTTTATTTCTACCTGATATATAATATAAAAACACTTGTCGACCTTCGCGGACCAAAAAATATTGCATTCACAGGTGCGCTATTGTTAGCACAAATATTCATGGGTTTAAATTTGAGCCCCATTGTGTTTGGAATTGGGGGCATTAGGGTAAAACTTAGCAAAAAAAAAACAAAGCAAAAAAGTTGAAAAAAGAGACGTATTTTTATCGCGGTAGATATCTAAGTATAAGTACGTTTTTTATTTACAGTGATTTAAAATAAATATAATAATAAAAAAAATCGGAGGAATTTTTTTAATTTTTACCATAGTCTATGAAAGTTCTGCAAATGAAACTACAGATTCATGTTACTCCTAGATTCTAATTAAGTACTTATAAAGCATCACAAGTAATATTTAGGCAGAGTAGACCTATGAGAATTATGAACATGAAATAATATTGAACGCTTCAAAACCTTCAAACAAAAAAATTTTAGGTTGCTAAAGGCTTATTATTGTACTTCAATTGCCAAGTTCTAATAAGAAACTTCCAAGAATCCAGAGATCTTTTACCTTACCAACCATTTCCACGATTTTCCTCAAACTCATTTGAAGAAAAGCACATCACACCTAGGCCAGCCTCCGGCCGTGATTGGCGCTGCCTCGGCCAATCCGTCCAATAGAAACGATTGTTTCGGCCCACTGAACCAACGGCGCACGCCTTCCTAATGTCTATTTTTGAATTTGTATTTCGAATCAAAGACTTCCAAAATCAAACCGTTATAATTTTATCACAATGCTTTTGTCTTTTATGCAGTGCGTATTGTTGGTTGATGATCTTTTGTAAGTAAGTGTTTTTTACCAATGACAACTCCTAAGTGTATTTCGAAATGATTTGCACTTATCGATTTCTTATCAGTTAAAAGCTACTTGAGAAGTATAACGGAAATAGGCTTCAGTGGCCGACGACAGCCTATCAATGAGATAGTTCGATTGATATGATCAATCTCAATACCTACCTACTTAGTAATTATAATACGAATGAATTGACAGCCTTATAATTCCGAGGAGATAAAATCATAGAGTGATCCAATAATTATGCAGTATCTATTTGATAACGCATAATTCAAAATTTATTTGTGAAAAGGTCAGTTGAGAAATTCACTCCGAATTTTCTGCTACAATAATTCTTGATTTCGATAAAAATAATGCGTGTATTGGAGTGTAAATGGCAAATAGTGCAATGTAGAGCTCCTTGAAATTTGCATTTCTTGACATTTAATTTTTAAATGCTCTGTTTTATTATCTTGGCAGGATTTGATAAATGCTCTCCTTGTATTCTTAGGCTTACCATTTAAGTGTGCATCTACTTTAGCAAGATGCCAAGATCATGATAATAAATTTTCTGAGCTAAATTAAGCCTATTCAGAATGCAAAAATAAATAGTATTTTTACCGCTTTTATGTGAATAATACGAAGCTTAAGGACTCACGACTTTGTAATAAAGTATCAGTTTATTAAGTTGTGGTGAACATAATATGTGACTACTATTGCCATCTCGTTAGAGATGAGAGAACTAACAGTTAAGTTTATGAAATTAGCCACGGATGCCGTGGCGCTGCTATCGCCATCAAATGTTGGAAAAATGGTAGAATTTTCCATTTCCCAATTGGTAAAACGTAATTTTTTTTTTCACATCTTAAATTATAATCTCTTAATTAAGTAATTAAAATTATAATTCTTGTAAGTACTTACCTAAATTATTTTTTATATTATAATTTACCTAAGCTTTCCTTTTGAAAAATATTTTTCTCAAAGTTTTGCGAATCTCATTTTCAAGTTTTATTGAAATTTAATATTATAATAAATAAATAATACATTACACAAAGAATTCTAAAATGACTGCCATCTCGTGTCCCATTTCGTAACTAATCTTTCGGCCCGTGCGCTGAAACCACCACGCACGAGCCAATCCAATATCAGCATCTCTCTCTAACTTCACCATTTTACCAGTCTGACTCTTTCCCTCAGCAGCGTAAGCTTGTCGCGCGTCTCGCTCTTATCGCGTCGATCATTGATCTTTGAAATTCGAATGCGGTAACTCGAGCGGCGCGCGCGCAGCCTTCGGCCACCGCGCCCGTCCTGCTCACACGCGCGGCCTAAGCTTACAGTTGTCTCGTGTTTCTTTTATTGCCGTTTTATTATTTCTTGTAGATGATCACGCGATCGAGCTGTCGCTTGGCGCGCACACGTCATGTTCTCCGTCACTTTCTGTCTTGAAGGTTTGGACGGACGTTTGTTCTCTTTCTTGCCGGCGCATGTCTGACTCGCTGCCGTGCGTCGATGTTTTGGGAAGTGCACCCGTCCGACGTTCCCACGGTTCACCTTCGGCCGACTTCCTTACGAAAAAAACAAACAAGAGCACTTTGTTGAAGAAAATCGACGTCTGCTGGTCGCGCTGAATGATTAATACAATTATGATCGCGCACGGCTACCTACTCGACTCGGTAATAATAGTTCTTTATAAGGGACACGTGGAGGCCGGACTCGTTATTGTGATTTGAGGCTCATTTTTCGGTTAATGCATTACAAGGGCAATTATGATTCCGTTAGTTTGTAAATTAGATGTTTGTTTGTTGGGAGCTTCGTAGATGTCTACGCAGCGGCTCGTAGAGTACGCGTAGAGCTTTCGTAGCAACTCCTTTGTCATCATTATCCATGAACGAATTATGGCATTGTCTTCTTTTTTAAAGTTATTAGCTGGAGCCACATCCTATTTTTTTGGTAAGTACCTAAGAGTCATTTTCAGCTTCACTTTTCTATAAACTCTTTTTGTTATATTAAAGTTTATCCAGCTTAAATGCTATTAAAATATCATTGAGTTTACCTGAAATCGAAATATATATTTAGATAGCTATTTCGAATGGTTAATAGACTAAGCAAAAGTATTAATTAATATTGTACCGATAGAAAATCACATACGAGAACAACCGGAAGGTGAATGTTGTTTACATCTAAAGCAATTGCCGACTCATTGAAGTTCCTTTCCATAAAAAGGGGAAAAAAAAATGCGATGTGTTATAAAAGTTATGCGCCGTATATATGGTATAAAACAGTTATTAAAGAAAGAAAATAATATAAAGATAACCAAGAGACACAATATACATAAGCGACTATGACTATGTACCTACATAGTTATGCTATGTACCTACATAGTCATAGTCGCTTATTTATTTTAAACCAGCGCTCCAACACTCTCGAGCTGTTGGAGCAAAGCTGAGGGATAGCCGTATTTTCACCCACATAAAATTGTGTAGATTTAAGTACCTATTGTCAGTGGCGTAGCTACCGAAGGGCTAAGCGGTGCAGTGTACCGGGGCCCCCAAGGGGCCCTCGGACTCTGAGTCCCGAGAGTCCGGAAGGTTTTGTTCTTAGGTAACTATAGGTATGATTATTTTGAGAATAAAAACAACTGCATTATTAAATTTTTGAAATAGTTACCCGGAAAATTACGAATCAAATCGTAAGTTTTTTCAAAAAAAACAAATACGTTTACATGCATATTTTGACTTGATAAAACCTAAACCGTTCAGTTAGGGCCCCGGTTTATTTTGCACCAGGGCCCTTGGCTAATTAGCTACGCCACTGCCTATTGTAAGTGTTTTATATGATGTGGAGAAAATAATACTTTATTATTCTTATTATTATTTATACCGAACTATTAGGATGGTATCAGAAAACTACGACTAGATTTAGTACCAAAGTGATATGTTCTGTCGAAACAATGGCTTATCGAACTATGTTTTTTGGAAGTTATAGACGTTTCGAAATAAAGAACTGTCGAAATTCAGTAGTACAGTCAATAATTTTACTTAAATATGTTAAGTATTTTTAACAAAAATTTTTTTTTGTTTTTTGATGATATTAAAAGAAGTTGAATTCCGTTTTGCGTAATTATGTCCAAAAGCAAATCCCTACACCGTTGTTCTAAAGTAAAATTGCCTATTCATAAATCACTGTTAAGGTATCACGAGCTCTACTTCCTTTGCTATAAAGTTTAAAGTTGTTTGAATAGTATAGTTTGAGAACTCGCGTTGAGTGGCAGATGGCGAATCTTCCTTTTTATGCGGGGCGCGTATTCAATCAAACGGGAGTTACGTTGTATTATTGTGGATAAGACTTTATTTACCGTTCAATTTAAATTTATACTGGAAACTACGTACTGGACTTGTATTCTTTTATATTATTATTTAGTAGCTCACTAAGTAGTATCTTTTTATTTTTTCGCTAGTAGATAATGTGTAGTGTAGGTAGGTAGTCACTGTAGCCAGTAAAGTTTTCTTGGATCCTGACTAAAGGAATCGTTTTAAACACATTATTTCCAAACTTACATCTACATATTATGTATACTTTGAAAAAAAATACTTAACGATGTCGGTAATTGAAAAGTATTTGAGAAAAAGTATTTTGGGGCATTATCAACGTAATAGAAATAGAACCCGAATCTATGTTTATCTTTTTGTCTGTGCTTTTGTGCATACTTAACTCGCTAACGGCTCATCTGATTTGGATGTGGTTTCACTGTTGTATTGCGGTACACCGGTTAACATAATTTGTTTTATCAAAATCCATTTACAAAATAAATCTATTTAAGCTTTAAGTATCACAGGGTATCACCACGGAAACCATTAAGTTAATAAAAAAACATGCCATTTTCACTGGACATCTCTATCGTTGCAAAGTCATGTGGTACGTCTCCAAGAAACTGCATTTCAAACTAGTCTTATCCACACAAAACCATCGCTGTATTGGCATGTGCTCAAGAAACAATATACTTACGGCGAGATCCAGAGGGTCGCGCGTTCCCACGGCTCACACACACGTGGCCGCCAAATAAATACAGTTCGCCCAACGGAACTAGGCATTCGTGAAGTTACCCGTTTGTCTGCGCAGTGACCGCTTTTTCATACAAAATTGTGTTCTGCGCAGACAAACGGCTAACTTCACGAATGCCTAGATCCGTTGGGCGAACTGTACCTACAACTTGGCTTCTTTACTGATGACAGATTTACGCGTTGAATCTGAGGTATTGGCGTTGAATCTGAGGTATTCAAATCAAATCAAATCAAATAGTATATTACTTGGTACTATTACAATTTTGTTCAATATATAAAGAATAAGAATAAGAATAAGAATAAGAATTACTTTATTCGCAGTTTCTCAAAAAATAAACTAATAAACTTATTTACTAAGGAAAATCCATAATCGTATTGGTATTTTAATAACCACTGCCTACGCGTAGAATCGGAGACATTTTTTCAATAATCCATAATGACCTTTTCACATAGGAACGGTTCCGAGATAAGGCTTTTTTATGTGTTTCTGAAATTTTAAAATTTTCTTTTGAAGTTGTATCTTTTAGTATTATCACTAAATTTTATTTATTTCAAAATGTTTCATTGTTGTACAGCGTGAAACGTAAAAGTTCTATGTGTCAGGGATACGTTCCTAAATGAAAAATAGTATAGGATGTGACTACTGGTGGTCTAGTGTTAGTGACTCCGCCTTCCGATCGTAAGTTCGTGAGTTCAATCCCGATCGTGCACCAATGAGTTTTTTGGCCAAAAAATGTACCTATGTGTACTATTCCAGTACTCTTAATCGGTGAAGGAAAACATCGTGAGGAAACCGGCATGTCGTAGAACATACAAAGTTCGAAAACATTTGTCAAGTGCACGAAAGGAGCCTCTTTGAGGCGCACATAAAATCCTTTCACCACACTGGTTCGACAGAACTAGTGACACGATAAGAAGAAGACCACTAGGATCACAAGAGTCAGGTGATTCTTTTCTTCTTCCTTCGTGACTAATACCGTTTTTCTACGTATTATTGGTCACAACAAACCACAATACAGTTCAAAATAAAAATCCACTTTTCGGTGTCTGATTAAGCTAATCTTTGGTACACTTCCGTGACAATGCAATAAAAGTAGAGACAGTGAGTGAGCAGTTCTGTGGAGCAGAGACATATAAAGCTAGTAGATACCTATTAAAAAAAACTTAAAAACTTATTTCAACTACGATTGAATTATTTTAGTTTGTTGACACTGCTTTCTTGCACAAAAAAATACTTTTTAAAATTCATATAAAACTTCACAGGCAACTCTTGCTCTGCATAGTCAATTCAAATTATAAAAATGTATACCTCCCGTCAGTGGGTGGTCTGATTTCACAACAGTTATTAAGAACGTTACCGATTACGTTAATTAATTCAATGAATTAGAACCACCTGTTGTGACTGCACTATTCGTTTGTTATTGATGCTTCCGGTGATAAAAATAAAATGTATACGGTGTGAGGTACCTACTACCAGTTAGAACTCAGTTGTTGTAGATTTGCCTTTCACACTGAGGTTGCAAGTTCGACTCCCATCCAGGACAAATCGTCGTAGCCAGTCAGTAGCCAGGAAAGAATATAATATCTTTTTCATCATCTATACTAAACATCTATATGTACTTTTCATCATCGTAATAAAATTACCATCACAAACTCTCGCATTTAGTAGCATACAACCAAAAAGTTCTTATTCGTAAAGCCTGAGTATTTTGTTTTAAAAACTTTACTTGAAACAACAAGCCTTTAACCGAAGTTATAAATCCCAAGTCAAATGTGCTCCCGAAGTGTATGTTTTTAGATACGACACTCACATCCGCTCACTGTGGGAAAAGTAGACAGGTGTTGTCATTTATCGTCTCAGAACCATTATCGACCACTTAATTATACACACGCTCCAACCCTTATACCTTATCACCAAATAGTAAGATACAAATTCCCGTGACAGCAGAATGAAGATAAGATCTTCAAGTACTTCGCGAAATGAAAGGCTAAATGTTTTGAGGTATCAATATGGTCATAAAAGAGTATTGAAATGGAAACTATGTTGTTTTTGTTGCTTCTGTACTTGTGTTTTATTTTACAATTTGAATTTATGTCTACATCCCTGATAGAATCGCCTACGTATTTATTGGTTCTTGATCAATCCAATTGATCGTGACCATACATAGTAGACATCTTTATTTTGTATATCCAACAGGTTATAATTTTAGTTAAAAAATGTAATCGATGAATTTACATACATTAACAGAACCTGTTGAGAAGATATAAATAAATAGTAGCCTTGTAGGCAATTTTTCTACGTAAATATGACATAGTTTGAGATGGAATAGGCTGACATAAACATGACATGTTCTTAGTTAACCTCATTACATAATAATTGATAATATATTTAGTAAGATATTATTGGAACGAAGTTCCTTTTCTCGTATCGAGGATGGAGGCTAGGCTAGAAAAATAAAGGAAAGCGTTCCATTTTACCGTCACGACATATCGAGAACTTCACAAATTTTGCAAAATGGTGCGTATATTAGTAGTGCGTAAAAATAAGATGCGCAGAGTGCGAAAATGGTGCACAAGGTGCGCAAAATATCAAATGTACAAACTTCGTTCCAAACGAGTGTTCCACGACACTCTCGTAATTTTTTATTATCCAGTAGTGATGAGACTGGCACATTTAAACTATGCTTGTTCATTACGCTTTTATGATAATAGACTAATAATATTTCTTGTCATTGAATCTTCGATCATATTGAATCCGTGAAATCTGCCTAAAGCCTTGTTCGACGTGTCTCGGAAAGCCCCGCAAATGCATATCCTCATTTTTTGCGCTTATCAAAGATTGAAAGACGATATACTTCGGGGGGATTTCGTGTGACATTGATATTCTCTCATTTATGAGGTTTCTTGCTTTAATTGCATAATATAGTTGCTATGGTAAAATCTTTGTATGTCTTTAGGGCACATTCATTCACAAACATTTTCACAGCAGAGAAAACAACCGTAAGAACTTTTATCCATTATTATTATTATATCAGCCCTCAATGTCCCACTGCTGGGCAAAGGCCTCCCCCCACTCTCTCCATCTCTCTCCTGGGCTAATAATGTCCAGTCGGCACGGAATTTGGCCATATCTAAGTTTTAATAATATACCAAGAGTGTTTTTTATTTTGTGTTTTAGGACATATTATTATTTTCCCATATTATTCGCTAATCGACATGGAATAAATGATGAAAAAAAAACTGTATTTTTGTAGTTTCAAGACACATACGCAAAATCAGTGCCTATTTATTTACAGCAATAGGGTGTGGGTAAAAATAAATAAATTAATAATGCTGGACTTTTTTAAACAGCAGCATCTAGCCCTAAAGTAAGCAGAGCTTGTGTTATGGGTACTAAATGACTGATATACTACTAATATACTTTTTTGTTTGTAAATACATAATTATACATAAATACCCAGACCAGAGACAAATATTTGTAGACCATATAAATATTGGTCCCGCCGCGAGGATGGAACCCGCAACCTTTTGCGTCGCAGGCGGGCCTTCGCCCACTGCGCCACAGAGGTCGTAAAGAATGTATGACCGAATGTACTTACTTGGAAAGACAGTTTCACAGACTTATGGTCTGTGAAACTGTAGAACTTCTATACCATAGACTATTTAGATTATTTAGATTATTATAGATGCTTTAATGTCTTTAGAAAGGAAGGAAGCTGTAGGTCAGGTATTTACTCTTACATAGTTGAAGTCAAACCATTTTCTAAAGAGTCAATCTTTTTTTTTGGCTTTGCTTTTTGTGCTTGCGCCATTTCATTGTTTTTTGTTTATGTAAAAATTAGGAAAACAATTTGTTAGGAAATATGGCGGACTAGGACGGGGCGGAAGGGGGAGAGGGAGGCCTTTGCCCTGCAGTGGGACGATGCAGGCTAGAAATAATGTTAATAATGACAGGACGGGGTCAGGAGAGGATTCTGGCAGACAAGAATTATGATTAAATATGAATATAATAAACAACATAAGAGGACGGCCCCCCACTAGAGCCGTTGGGTGCAGGCTGCACAAGATCGATGTCTGTGGAAATCGATGGGGGAGGCCTATGTTCAGCAGTCGACACTAGATGGCTGACATGATGATGATGATGATGAAACAACATAAAAATATGGATAGGTATGGAGAGTCAGTCTTGTTTTATCCACACGAAAAACCTCTACCTAGACTAGAAAGTCCAAGTCGTAGTTTTATAACAAATTAGTCTCTGACACATACTAGTAAACATACTCTGAACTTAATTCCGTTGAAACTGGATCTTTTATCGCTTATTACGCAACATAAGTGCAATAGGCGCACTAAAAACTAATAACTACTAATAAATGACATCTTTAATAACGCCATCTGATATAGATTGCATCGGGTTAGTGCAAATTGATCATAACAAACCATTGATTGATAATGCTAAACTTATCAATTAACCCTTACTCTGGTCCGGATTTGTGGGACTAATTCGAGACGATTTAATTGCGACCCAATTACGATTCAATTCTGCAAATCAGATCAAATTATATCAGTCATCCGTCGTGCCATCCTGCAATCACGACAATTGCGATGGATTGTGCATTGAAATAAATGAAACCTCGTAAAATAAACAGTTACATGATCGTTAAATTCAATAATAAGCCGTTTAGCAAGTCGTAAAACATTCTAGTGGATGTGATTTTCTACTTTAATAGTCATTGAAGGGTTAATGTTTTAAGTTTTATATCTTTTTACCTTACATCGAGATATCGAATGAATCACACACACTGACTAAACCGATTTCAATGTAAACATTTTTTTTTTCAGCATTAGTATTTAGCATAAAATACAGGATACAGGAATAAAATAACGAATGAATCACACACACTGACTGAACCGATTTCAATGTAAACATTTATTTTTTCAGCAGTAGCATAAAATACAGAATACAGGAATAAAATAAATATCTGTTGCTGATATAGAGTTTGGGCACGCTTCCGACTGACAGTGACCTGGATCAGTTGAGCTAACTATAGATCGTTTCTAACGATCCTTAGATAGCTTGACTAATCCTGTTGTATTTTGTAAATATGCAGTAGCTTAGTTTCTGTAAATAAAATTGATTTAAGTATCTTTATTTTTATAGATAATAAGTAACTAAAAAATATATTGCAAAAAAGAGCATTATGTATTTTCTTTTCTTTCAATTCGATTTCTTCAAAAGTTTTAGTGAACCTACAAATCTGATGATGTTTTCTATAACTTTTACTGAAATCTTTCATATTTATAACAACAAAAAAATGAATCTTAGTATTTCCTCAGTTTACTTCTTGTTATTAAAAAAAAAAGTAAGTTCGTATGAGTCACTGGCCAACTCTGGTGACGGAGTTTTTTTAGGCCGCCTTAAAGCCTCCGTCATGGCTTAACGACTTAAATAGCCGGGACCGACAATTTAACGTGCCCTCCGAAGCTCGGAAGCGCTCATTAAAAAACATGTTATTAAAAACATTAGCATTATTTTCGAAGCTAATTTGGTTTCAAGCAACATCAAAATTGAAGGAGGCATTGAAAGTTCGACCACCTACTTAGATTAGACACGCACGGCATAATGACGCTTAATTTCTTAAAAAACCGCCCACTTACAGCAATTTGTACTACCCATAGGTAAATTTGTACAAAAACGCAATCTCCTAGCATACGATCATTCGTCACGGGCTGAGCTGAGGATTGCGCAGGTCCAGGGCCTTAGATAGGGGCTTATTCAAGCCGAAGCGTAAACGAAAATATGTACTGTTTTATCTCATTGCCACAATGTATTTTATGTGGATGAAGTATTGTGATATTCGGTGCAGTTAATAAACGTCCGAAAATTTATTTATAATTTATTTGTGTATCTAGAAATCTACTAACTAGATGTTTCATAATATTATGCTCATATAAATGTGATATGGAAAAAAATACCTTGCGAAGGTAGTCATTTTTCTTTATGGTTGAATTTATCGAGGTAAAGTACATTTACTTACTAAACGAAACGAAACACCTATATAATTTACATAACTTTACTTATATATCAATTCAAAGTTACAATTTATTCAGGTTTTTATGTAACGTCATGAGTAGCGCAATTGAAACGTACTTAAAAACCGTAGTTACTTACGGAAAACTATTGCCATTTTTATTTTATTGCTTCTCTGCTCATTATAAATAAAGGCGTTTCAATGATTACTGAATCCAACGAAGGTATCTTCTAGCGTTTTCGTCACGCGCCAAAGTTCTCTTGTCTAATGGTCCATTACAATAAGTCACATGCAGATATTTCTTGTGGAATATGGTCTGATAGGTGAGGTGTCACAGAGCCAATTTAAAGTACATTACGATGATAACTCAATTGTGGTAGATATAGAGAGCTAGGCTGGTGAAGAAAGGATTTACTATTTCAATGATGTAAGAAAAGCTTCGATTTTCCATTAGCTCAGATTGTCAAAACTTTACCACACGCCGCCCATTGACTCAGTTGCTCAGAGCTACGGATTGGCAAGGTCGTGAGTTCTTTTACTTGTGTACAATTTTGGGATGTAGCTTAGTAAAGCTTAAGAATAAGACATATCTGCCAGCCAGATTGTTTCTTCAAATATTTTATCGATAATATAGTGAACTCTTTGGATTACCTAAACGAGTAAACGCTTGGAAGTGAATATGTTCTAAGCCTCTTTACGTAAGCACTAATGATTACTAAAGGAAATAGTTATGGTTATAGCCTATAACGTCCCACTGCGGGGCAAAGGGCTTCCTTCCATCCACTCCTGTCTATTTTGAAACCATTAGATAATCTCTCTAAACGGTGAAGGAAAACATCGTGAGGAAAATGGTGAAAATAAATATATTCTCTAAACAAACAAAATCCCATCAAAAAGTAAACAGCAATTCATTGAACCAACAAATCATTCACTTCTAAGATCATGTTCGTGAAACTATGCATATATTTATATTTACAACAGACCGGAGACTTGGGGTCAAATAAATCTGTACTTAAACATCCGGTCCGGTTCACTAGAGATTTCAAGCTCGTTTATCAGAATAGTAAGTGATTCGTGTCTGAAACTTGTTTTATACGAATGGTGAATAAAATTGTGTAATGCTTGATAAATTGTATTGAAAAGACGAAATTAAAGTGGAGATTTATGAGTTCCAAATTCTCATTATGCTCTATGCTTGCTTACGTACAGGACTATTCACTATACAATGAGTCAAAGGCAAAGGCTTTCTCTTAATATATATTTTTTTTCATTTAATCTACCTTCTTTGTCCTACTACCGGGCGAAGATCTCTCCCATATTTTTCTTTAAAAATATACTTACTAAATAAAAAATATTAGTATAATTTTCATGCATAATCAAGTTTTGTGACTTATTTGTGGAATTGACCGATGATTTGTATTAGTCATCAGTATTATAAACATCACATTCATAATAATAATATCTGTCCTATTCTACAATTTCTGTAGTCATTGTAGGTACAATGCATATGCAAGTACTTATGGAAATAGGCTGCATTAAGACTGATTTAAATGTTAGTCCTGCCCTTACGCCAATTTCGCCATTAAAGACATTACCAATGATGTGCATATGGCACGTTAATGCAAATAACAGAGTAAAATTATCAAACAGTTCATGCAATAGATGCCACTTTATGAAACAACACACAAAACTAAAATCATTTTGCCGTATAAAGTGTTTGGTTGCACGACTAATGTCCAATTATGATGACAAACAGTCGAAAATGTACATTCATAAACATGTCCAATCATAATAATGTCCATTCATTATAATGTTCAATCATAATTATGTTCAATCATAATAATTTCCAATCATTAAAAATCTTTATAGCTAGAAAGGACGGTGCTAGTTTTTTTGAGGAATTAAACTCAACGATAATTCCAAATCCCATCATCGTCATCATCATCAGCCTATGGTTGTCCACTGCTGGACATAGGTCCTCAGCTCGACGCATCCAGCTTCTGCCAGCAGACTTATGCAGATCGTTACTCCACCTGGCCGGAGGGCGTCCTACACTACGTTTTCTAAATCTACTAACATGAAACTAAAAGCTTATTCCGAATAAATACTAAAATGCTAGAAGTATGATCCTGTAGTATAGCGGTGGTAACTCTGTACCTTAGTTCATACTCCATGGATTTACAATACGACACGATAATGTAAAGAACTTTCGATACGGATGGTTACAGATTTCATCCTACGGCTTATTTTGCATTTTTGTACAATTGAGCTTCATATAGCTTATGGTTTTTATTTATTCTTCAATTATTTATATTATGATTGCTTCTTGTCGTGTCACTAATTCTTTTGAGCCGTATGGTATAAGAAAAATCACATCGTATGTACAATAACGATTGACGAGCGAGACCAATGACCAAAGGGCTGCAATGGTGCTACCTCAGACAGAGGATCTAACGAGGTAATGCCGCCAGCCTTTTGGGCACATTACCTGCGGTTGGTGAATCAAACACTGTTTTTTTATCTTTAGTTTAATTAAATTAGGTATCTATTTATGTATTTTTATGATTATTGAATAATCAAACGGTTTTGAGGTTGATCTTAATTGAATTCTCGAAATAAACCCAATTTATGTTCTATAATAAATGATGTATCATCATCATCATATCAGCCAGGTTACACCCACTGCTTCTTTTATGCCAGCCTCCTCTATCTTAATAAGTACTTAGGTATACAATTTAAATTCTTACATAATGTTTAAGCGCTCTTACGCTTTTCGTTTTAAAATGATGTGTGAATGCTAGTGGCCTTAGAAACTGAGCACTTCCATGTTTAGCTCATCAAATTGTCGGTCCTGACAGTAAAAGTCACTAAGCCATGACAAAGACCTATCCTGTACCAGATTTAGTCACTAAAGCATACATACACACTTACACAATTTTAATGTTTACGCTTGATAAATAACATAATACGATGACAGAACAAAACCTTATTATCATTTACATAAATAGTAAAAATTACTGCTTACATAATTCGCGAAAACGTGTCCATAGTGCAAAGTATACGGGACACGTGCCAATGTTATGATTACAAATCAATAGCATAGACTGATTTGTTGAAAGTACCTGTAGCGCACTTTTCGAGGTGGGTCAAACTTGCTGATAATCAAACACTAGAACACAAAGTCCAAACTCCACATGATTTCAACATCCAACACTTCAAATGAGCAAACACTTACGTTGATTAAAAAATGGACTTCGTTGATCCTTGCTTTTATTAAAACAGAACACTACTCTAGTGTCCTATCATAGGTCAGCAAAAGATCTAGATGTTAGGTATCTAATATTCATTGTACTAAAATAGTTAGAAATACCTAAAATAAGTACCAAATGTTGCAGTGCCCCAGCGGGGCTCATGTTATGAAACACAATTTTATTTTAAGATCTATTTACTAACATGAAGCAATAAACGTTTTGAATTTGAATTTGAATTTGATATTAAAACACGAAAATTCAGGTTTTCCGCTCATGGCTTAGTTAGTAAATAAACCTCCTGATACCTCATTGGTGGATTTAAAGAGATATTTGACAGATCAAATATGACCAAAGAGTGTTAGAGTCAGAACTCTACACGTCTCAGTTTTCAATTGATGGTTCTGAAATGTCTCCAGCGTATTAACGCGTGAGACGAAAGTTGCAAAATTGCACTCTTTTGTTTAAAGTTGGTTTGATTAATGGTGAGTTTATCCTCACAAATAAGTGTGATAAATGAAGTGTTTCATCATCTGTAGGTACTGTAGGTACTGTAAATTATCGTTTTTTTTTCGCTAAAAATGTTTAGAATTTAGACTCATGGTCTGATTGCAACCCCTCAGTTTTCGGTAGTAGTCTTTTTACACCCTGTATACTATTATTAGTCCAAAACTATGAAGTAATGAAGAATCGTTCTAATTTGCTAAGCCACAAACTGCATCCTATTGAAACTCATTTAGCCCGCCTATTTTGATAACCCCTTTCAAATTCATTGCATAATAAAAAATGGTCGGATCATGATTATTTTGATTGTCAAAAAAGATCTTAAAATTAAAATAAAGAACAAAGTTTATTTATATAATGTAACTATAACAGTTGTGCTTTGCAGTATTATTCGAAAAAATGTGTTAGGTAATCCTTGGCTACACCTATGACTATTCCAAATTGTCTTGAAATCCGTTCAGCTGTTTCAGCCTGGAGATATAAAAACCATTCCTACAGATACAGATTCCCACATTGAATATATAAAATTAGTGATATTAGTATGATCCCTTTATAAGCCTAAAGTAAAATGTACTAAAAACATTCTTATACTATTATGGCCTCAGTAGGTATGAATCACAGTTACCTATACTGAGGCAGCGTAAAGAGGAAGATTGTGTTGATAAGGAACAATCATCGTGAAAGATTTTGCATTGATACCATATCTTTATCACTTATCAACGTCGGACTAGGCCGCTAGGCTGACGACCTACAGAGAACGATTATATCAAGCACTTCTTGCCTTGCACTATGGTTGTTGACATCTTTGGGCACCTAGAAATAGAAGTGTTTGAAAACTTTTAGATAATCTGTGCTCACTTGACCGGTCTTTTAGTGTCTAGTTTCACGTCCCGTTTTGGTTCGAGCGCTAAGCGTGAGAGGAATATCCTTAGGTTCCTACTATGGTAATTGTAATCGAATTTTATTTGAGTAATTTTTATGTACTTATTTATGTTATACATTGACGTATTATGATTAACATATTCCCGTTTGCCGCTAGCTCTATGTCTTTCTCACTATGAAATACTAATATAACAGTTAAAGTCTTACTTCTCTTGCACGTTATCAGCTATCGCATCAACATCGAACGATTCGTTACCTACGTAAACGATAAATTTTATTGCCACTTGTATTAACGAGATAAAGTGAATTCGTAATTGATATTGTATTTATTCTTAGGCTCGTATGACATAACACTATTTACCTTGCATTGATCATCGCTCCACCTTGTCTGCCAGCTAACCATCACCACCCTAGTAAAAATATCTAGAGTAAAATTACATTTAAGACGATTTTAAATTTTATGTCTTTGAAAAATATATTAATTATGCTTTTGCCTAAACTGAAATGTCATTTAAGTCTATTCTACCGTAGTTATAGAAACATCTAAGTTTGCCGATTCGATTCGAGAAATAATAGTGGCGGTTTATAAGCAGTTCACGAAGTTCAATCCTAATTCATTCGTCAGATTGAGCGAGTAATTAGTATAGAATTACAGTGAGAGCTTGTTCAACTTATTAACACTTGAACACGTCTTTGTAAAAAACTTACTGGCTGATCAATGAATATTGAAAAGTATCTAGACGAACCACGGCTCCATTCATGAAGTATCGGTATAAAAGACTGCTGACATTTTGTACGTGAATATAGATTCTGTTTGAACATTTTCATCATCATCATCAGCCTATTATAGGCTGCTATAATAGCAGTCCACTGCTGGACATAGGCCTCCCCTAATGAGTGCCATTGCGCCATGTCCTCAGCTCGACGCATCATGAAAATCTTTATTTTGTCATCATTTTTATCAAAACTATTTTCCTTTGGAATTCAAATTACTTCAAAACTCAGAATATATTTAATTTGAGCAGCAGAAATGTTTACAATGAGTACCTAGGTACCAATTTCAATTCCAAATGATGCAAAAAGTCACACATTTCTAATCTATTGAAGATTTTTTTATCAATAAGATTAATAAAAGGTAAATAACATTCTCAATGTCGCCTATCCAACTGTGAATCATACGATAATGCATTCAAGACTGTTATAAAATATTGATTAATGAATTATTATTAAATTATTATTAATTATTACTAAATTATACATCATAAAGGTAAAGCCCAAAATTACTCATCTTGAAATATTTAAGGTTTACTAACTAGTGATACCCTCTACATTTTTGCCGATGATAGGCAAATGCCGACGGTCAGAATCGTGTAGAGGGTACTCAACGCCTGTATTTGCCTGTCATCGTCTATCCGAATAATTGTTCGGTGAATAGTTCGGCAAATAGTTCAACGAATGTGTAGATTGACCGTTAGAAATAAACAGCTTAGTATGTATGTATAAATCTATCTACACTAATATTATAAGGAGGAAAGATTTGTTTGTTTGTTTGAATTGAATAGGCTCCAAAAATACTGGAGAGATTTGAAAAATTCTTTCACCATTAGAATCCTTCATTATCCCTGATGAACATAGGTTATATTTTATCCCGGGAAAATGAAGTTTTCCCGAGGGACCGCGGGTAACACCGCGACGAACAGCTAGTATCATATAAAAGTCTTAGATATTTAAGCCCGAGAAAAGCGCAAAACTGTTAAGTTTTTATTTTTAATAATATATTCTTTGAATTACTTCGTCGGCGCCGCTATTCATCACAAGTTGACATAAAAGCTAACAAATGGTTAAATTTACCACAAATTAGCCAAAGCTTTCTAATAACGTATATCTGCTTTTGCCCGCGGTTTTACGCGTATTATGTGTATCTTTTTTATTTATGTATTAGAAATATACTAGCTTAACTAAAAATATCCCAGTCTTTTCACGTATAAAAATCCAAAATCCATAAAAATGTATTACGGCAAGGCAAGGCAATAGATACATTTTGAAGGCAAAATCAAATGTAGGATTTTTAATTGTTCCAACATCATTAGGCTCATAGTTACTTCGAAGTGTTTATTTTTGTAATCGGAAAAAGCATCTAAACATGCAAAAAAAATAAAAACGAAAAAATATATTTCTCCATACATTTTGTATGAAAACCAAAACTTAGGATTTTTTATTTTCCAGCAATATTAGACCCATAGTTAGCTTAGAGCATTTAATTGTTATCAGTTAAAGCATCAAAAAAATAGAAAAAATAAATAAAAAACTTTAATTTTTTTTATTGCAGTTTTTAATTTTATTAAAATTGAGCCCATGACTCCTAACAACATTTTTCCCTAACTATTCGTTAAGATTTCCCCACAGAGGGCCCTCGACAAAACTCACCCGGTATTTGTAGGTATTCAAACGAGGAAAACCTCGAAAAAAATATATTATGTTGGTTTTTTTAGGTGCCGCCGTAATATTTTGATTGAAACTCTATTTATCTTTCAGATTAAAAAAAAATATTTTGTCTTTCATGTATGATATTGAAAATATTTAGCTTATACAGTCTGAGCTATATGAAGTCTATACTCTGTGAGGGTTCAATTCATCACAAGAAAGACAATCCAACAATAATGTCTTTACGTTTTTTTCTCACAGACATGAGACTTACAATTTGTACTACTATGATTGATTTTCCACACGCCAATAAATTATCTTAACATTCCTGCTCCGTATAAACTGTATAAGTATGAGCAGCTCACGCCTACTGCCACGCCTGTTGATCAAACAAGTCGTGAGTTGTGCAAACAGAACCGTACTTTGTTTACAGAACTGACTGTCTACCGTACACCGTACCACTTCTGTTTGGTTTAGGTTTATAAGAGGGCACGGTAAGATTTTTCTCACTGATACCTATTTATCAAATCAACTCAAGATCCGTACTGCATCTAAAAGGCCTTCTCATTTTCAAGCCACTTTAACTGGTCCTGCTTGTTATACGAGTACCTATTATGAATTATCCCACTAATATAATAAAGCTGAAAATTTATGAGTTAGTTTAGATGTTTGGATATTTGGATGTTTGTATGTTTGTGTTTCAATCACGCCTAAACCAGTGAACCGATTTAGATGAAACTTGAAATAGACGTAGATAGTGACCTGGAATAGCATATTGGCTATTCAAAATGTTAGTACCACGCGGGTGAAACCGCGCGCACTAACTAATGAATTAATAAATATTATGGGAAGAGTTTGAAGCTGAAAAGTAGAATAGACTAACAAACGATCCTTAGATAGCTTGACTAATCCTGTTGTATTTTGTAAATATATGTAAATATGTAGTAGCTTAGTTTTTGTAAATAAATGACTAACATAACATGGACTGAAATTGAAGAAATAGAGTCATCATTATAGAGAGAAGTTGATATAGGTTCATTAAGGGTTAAATAAAAGGAATTCACGTGGAGATGAGGGTGGAAGAAGAGAAAAAATGTTCTGACTCTACCTATACCATCAACATTTTTATAACCTCATCCCACCTATTTATAATGACTGAAAGATAGATAGATATTTTATTTCTCAGAAAAGTTAAAAAAAATATTTGGTAGTGTTTCTAAGTTTATACTCGTAATATGTATAATATGTATAATATGTACCTATGAAGAATGGGTATGAAGGCAGGAAAGAACTCCCGTATAATATAATATACCCATTCTTCATAGGTGTACATATTCCATTTTTCTTTTATGTTGCAAACTAACGTCGAAATCACGTCCTCTTACAGAAAAATATAAACGAATCCCACTAAAACTCCTTTCTAAACGAGATCTCTATATTTAGAATGAGATTTCACTGAAGATTCATAGAGGATATCCATACTGTTCTGGTTTCGTTTCCCTGGACTTTAAATAGCCTGTAATATATCGATTTAACCTACAACAACGTACTTTTACCGAGAAGTCCTGGTAAATAGATTCGCGATATCTGATCGTCTTGACATTAAATGCCCATAACGCACACCTGTTTGCTCTAATGTATAATACGTAAAGTATACCAGATATTTTTCCATATCAAGTGCGCAGTGTCAATATTAACTAACTTTAATATTGATTTTTTTTAGATTACAACGATATTGTAAGTATTGATAGTTCAGGAGTCTCGTCTACAGTAATCTTTTGTTACGACAAGTCTAAAAACGATGTTTTACGAATAGAAGCATTATCGATGCCAGTATTTTTTGATTTTATTTTACATCTCAAAATATTATAAATAAGTTTTTATAGTTATAGCACAATATCATGACTATTAATAATATCACTGATATTTTGCAAATCACTATTGACATTTTTCTAACATGGGTCCGTTTTTCAAAGTCAAACATTGTAATGTAAATAAAATCGCCTAGACTCCTTGACTAGTGTCTTTAAGTCTAGAATCGTGTAAGAGGTCGATACACCCGAAACTTTAAGTAAATTTATACAATTATTTATCGATTACTGGAAACGGTATTAAAGTTTCAGAAGTGTTAGCTTTGCTCATAAAAATATGATATCACTTTTAAGTGGTGTGCTCTTGGACAATTATTAAGGCGTAAAATAACGATTAGGTACTCATAACTTTGAAGGTGCAGTACTAGCTATTAAGATTAAGATCCTTTGTATATGGTTATGGGATAAATAAGTCAGATGTTCATAATTATGCACATTTAGCGCATGCTCACTTCTTTTAATACAAATGGCCAGAGGAATGACCATGAATGACAAAATATAATTACAGTTCCTTTACGTAGGTAGTACAGCCAGTGTGAGAAAAAGTAAGTTTTGCAAAAGCTTCCCATGTTTCGAATCGAATTTATACCATTTAAGCAGTAATTTTTATTTCCGGTAAACGATAATAGCTCGAATACACGAATTATACCGTGCTAGGTACTGTTAGTTGGCTAAAGGTTTGTTCAAAGGTATATGAATTAACACGGGCTCCGAGCGGTGAAGGAAAACATCAATTTGTGTGTCGTGGTAACGGTTGAAAATTTGTGTGATTTTGTATCTATGTTAAAATAAGTACCTACTACCTAAATGTAACTACTTTTAAAACGGTCGCCTTGCATGTGTTACCTATAAAATGTAAAATTTATTGGTTGAGAGTTTGAGCATAAATATAAGAAAATCGTGAAAAAAACGTGCCTACGTTATATTTTAAACCTCTGCCAAATACATAATTATGTCTGGATGGACTGGATGTATCTGTGATGTACTACTCTGTTAGATATTTTCAAAGAATTGAATTCCCTAAAAGATTCGCGAGAATGTCTACCGTGCCAGAGCGATCAATCATGCTCCTGTAGGACGTAGGAAGGTTACTGTTAGAGTACCATCTCTGAAGTAAGTCTCAAGTAAGGATGTCAGTCAAATTAAGGATCTTTTACAATTGTTTGAACTGACAGAGAAAGGCTAAGGACTAAAGGAAAGACTAAGCAAGGCAAATAGTTTTCCACACGTCTTTTCCAACAAAAACCCACGCTGAAGTGTACCCCTGAATAGTAAATCGATGACAGTAGCAATCGACGCAATTTATAGCTGTAGTCGTAAAATTGATACGTGCTAGAAAAGGACTGGAATGTCCTTTACACAGTCAACAAAGAGTGCCCACGCGCTGATGTATTCAACGCGGCGATTGATGAAGTATAAAATTTCTTAGTACCGTCTCAGTCACAATGGAATTATGATAATTTATCGGTTGGCTTGTGCCGGCCGAGTGTGTGGGAACGCGCCTGGCACGGGCTTTCCCACGACAAGACACCGCAACTCAAAACGACACAACTGCTTCTTCGCAGACACCACTTACATCGTTCTTCCACCAAACTGATCTTTACCTTTATCGACGTAAGGTCGTAAGTGCGGCGCGGTGAGCGTGAAGTGCCGCATCTAGGTTAGTACAAAGGCGATAATGTCTCTTACGCTGTTTTGCAGTCTGATGGCGTAAGACAGAATTGGAGTAAGTAGCGTCACGGCGGCTTCGGTCGTACAATGGGTCGGTGTCGACCCGACTAGCGGTGCTGGGAACTCACACCTTTGCAAGGTGATACGCTTATTGTTTTTGACTAATTAGGATGGATGTTTTTATTCGGCGAAGATTAAGCACAGTCGCGGCTTTGTCGCTTATGCTATGTTGCAAAAAGCGATATCTTTGTTTTGATTTATATACCAATCGTTTGACAACTACTGTTAAAGTTATAGGTAGATAAGAATACCTCACGATTTGTGACAAATAAAATCTGTTCAATAAAATAGTACTTTTCCAAGTAGGTCACTCACTAATCAGTACTACTTGTGTAAGGTTGTAAAAACTGCAACAGTATTCTATTCGTCTGTATGACCGCTGGGTGGAGGCGATAAGGTGACACAGATTAGACAACAGTTACTACTAACGAAGACCTGCCGCCCACATAGGGTTGCCGCTTTCAATACATTTTATTGCAGTAATAATTTAAACGTTATCTTTCGGTTTGTTATTGTTTTGGGTTTTGCCATAATTACTCCTTCAAGGGTTTTGTACCTGCAAAAAACTGCAAACATCTATTGTTTTTTGTGTACCGTTATCTTGTAAATTTTTATTTTTATTTTAGTGTCAGTAAAAAAAACAATCGAAAAGAAAATGTATATTTATGCAGATGTTTTAAGTAAAACGTAAACAGCCTTAAGACTAGGTACATGTATTATAATAACGTCCATTGAAAAAAGCCACGCGAATTTTACTAATATTTTTAATATTAAATTATTATTTCGCAACATTTACCGTTACGTTGAAATCCATATAAGGCACAAATCATTCCCCCCATGGTAAATGTGCCACGAGTCACCTTCAAGGAATAATGGTGGCTCTGACGTCATTGTCTATCTAGGGTGATCTTAAAGAGATGGGGGTCGCGTGGGAACGCGTGCTGGCCCGGCACATCAGCTGACTGGGGGTCTAGAGAACAGCTGTACGAAACTATGAAGTTTGACTGTTGGTAATAATTTAATGGTTTCTATTATAAATTGTCAAAAAATTTATATTAAATGGGACAGTAAAAATAATAAATTTAAAAATTTCACCTTTATCTATTAAAAATATAACGCTTCCTTTTGGTTCCTTTACAATTATTTTAATAATGATAATAAGTAATATATTTAAATATTTTTAATAATATAAATGTAATTAATCTCTTTTTATTAAAAAAATAATAATAAACGTTTTAATTTTATAATAGTTATGCTATGATAATGCACTTAAGTCTTAGGTATTTTAAGCTTTATCTGGGAAATAAGTAAATTTTTCTAATTAAGCCATTGAGCCACTCTTTTCAAAATTTGATGACTTACGAAATTTTCGAAACATTCAAAGTAGGTACCTAAGTATAATTTTTTTATTTAATTTGATATTTATTTTTATTATTACTTATTTTAATGTATCGTACTATTTTTCTTAAAAATTTTCAACATCTTGAGAATTTAAAATATTATTCGAACCTTTGGCATCTGCCACCCCTGTTTTATCACGGGCGGTCACAATCGGCGTAGGGCGCATAAAAGCATCGCGGCGGGCGGCGCGCGCGCCATTCGCTCACTGACACTCGCGCGCGACACATCATGATCCTACCCGCCAGAACCATGTCGCCACCGCACGGCGCTTTCCACCCCCCAACGCACGCGCAGCCTGATGAAGAACCCGTCTCCAGAACCTACCAATACAGAAAAGTCATGAAACCAATGCTTGAGAGGAAACGTCGAGCTCGCATCAACCGCTGCCTCGACGAACTCAAAGATCTGATGGTCACAGCACTACAAGCAGAAGGAGAAAACGTGTCCAAACTAGAAAAAGCCGACATCCTAGAACTGACAGTGCGACACCTCCACAGTTTAAAAAGACGAGGACAGTTAGTGCTGAAGCCTGAAACTTCATACGTGGAACGCTTCCGTGCTGGATTTACCCAATGTGCAACAGAAGTGTCACAGTTTATTGCGAACGCGACGTTAGCAGCGAACGCGATGCACAGGCAAGGACCAGTGGACCCGCAGGCAGGAGCCAGGTTGCTACAGCACTTGACGAATTGCATCAGAAGGTTGGAAGCTCCTGTTGTTCAGCCACAGCCGATTGCTCCAAGTGGAGTCGCGCGGCCGACACCTATAGCCCCTCAGCCGATGGGTCCAGCGATGGTGCAGAGGACGGTACTTCAGGAGCGAGGGATGAAGAGGCCAGCCGAGGTGGATGTTGAAGCGGCGCTCGCGAAGCGTGCGTACGCGCCGCCTTCCCCGCCGCACAGCCCCGCCTCCGAGCCCGACTCCGCCCAGTCCATGTGGCGGCCGTGGTGAACATCAGTGCCTGGTGATGATGCCCACCACTGCTCATGATCTCGCATGCTCAAGGACCATGTGACCAGTGTGATAATCTGTTGTTTTAACGTTCCTAGAACCGATGTGTGTTGATGTATGGCTTGTTTGCTTGTTGATGTTTTTTTTAATTTAATAAAGTAAGGTTTTGTTCTAATTAGTTACTTTAATTTTTGGATTCCTATGTCTTCCGCGTCGGTTAAGCATTTATTTTAATGTAGTAAATAGTCTCACTGTGATAATGTTAGATAAGGAAGTAAGTTAGGTGATCGCAATAGTAGTTGAACGTTTAGTAAAGTTCTATAAAAGCAATAAAAAATATATTTCACGTACGTAAACTTGTTTTGATTCCAACGTAAACCCCAATCTCGATTATTATATTTAGTAAATTACAAGCAGGTAGTACCAACTATACTAATTCGTAGCCCTAGTTACAAGTAATTTACCTAAACGCCTAATTACCTATTAGATTGTTGTACACAGATGGTTCTATGTCCTATGGCAATAAGTTGAATCAGAACGTTTACCCTCACTTCACAACCAAAACTATCTTTCTCTGCACAATTTAAGTAACTTGTCAGATTTTTTCGCAGATAACGTTTATTAACATTTTTCCCATTTCTCACGTTCTTACGGTGTTAACGCCATGAATCATCTTTCTTGGTAAATAAAACTACCGCAAGTTGTAGTGAAGTATTTCTAGAGAGCTCCGATGACCCCCGTTAACATCGCAAGACTAGACTAGTAAATACATTTGTTTCAGTTTTGGTGTTTTTTTTTTATAAAAACTGCATTGCTCTCTTTAACATTGTCGAATGAATAGAGGTGTCAACTCCAGCTTACAACCTGAGTGAAGTCGCGGGTCAAAGCTAGTTTGCTATAGAGTGCCAGCCAGCGCCGCAATCATAAGCAGCATTTTTATTATTATCTATGTTATCTAAAAACAAAAATGCACTAGTTTTGATAATATTTAGGCATAATAAAATATTAATAGCACCTACTAAGCGGATCGTATGATGTTATCAAAAATCGTATGATGCATTACTAAACACCTCAGAGGTAGGTAATTTTTATTGAAACGGGCTTTTGAAATTTAGGCATTTAGGAACATCTTTACTAGACGATGCATACGATGCAATCACTAGACGAAAAGAGCCGCTTTACGGCACCTACATTCCATTCACCTAACTGGTGTAAAGAACTTGTGACACGACATGAAGAAGGATGCAATCTTCGCTCGAGTCTGAGTCTGAGATATTGTATTAGACCTGAATCACCTTTCAGCTTGATCGGTGTTATCCACAGGAAATACTCGAAGGCTGACTACGAGTACTTGTGAGTTCCTTACGATATTTTTTTTTTTAGAGCTCGTTCGTTCTTATATAAGGTTCGTTCAGAGATCGCTTCTTAGCGATAAGGGCGCCCATTATAAATTTTTTTTTTGTTATTGTTTGTTTTAATTTTATTATTACTAATTTACTTAATCTTATGCGCATATTCTATAATGAAGCGAAAAAACTGATAAATTTAATGAGTAGAACCCACGACTCAAAGCTAACGCAAAACACTACGACTCAACCAACACGCCTTCAGTCTTAGCAAAAATAAAAATATTCTGGCATTCATCTTCTTGTCGTGTCACTTGACCTTTTACTCACGGTCATTATTTTACGGTACCTTCAGAGTGCGTGCCGCAAAAATCTTCACATAGTGTGACTGAACGCAATTTGCTAAAACTGTAGCAAATAATATTAAGGAGGTCCTAAAAAATGCTACAGCCTCTGTAACTAAATCCAAATTGTTGGATCCGTGGCGTTTCACCGGGCGCTTCCCACGGCTGCGCGCACGCAACACAACACCCAATTAGCTGCACCTAGGGCTGCCACTAACTGGTTCTAATAGTTTGGTACAATTTTTTTTTCTTGTAGGAAGATAGATAGGTCTTTATTGTTACACCGTTACAGACGATTAAAAAAAAAGATAAAGATAATCAATAAAGAGGTAAAAAGATTGAATTAAAACGGTTCAATCTGTGGTTGATGACTATAATGAGGAAATATTTGCAAGGATCATAATCTTAGCATTAGGTAAGAATTATAATAATTCTGTTAGTGGAATTAGCTCAAAAAAAATTGATTTTCCAATAAACAACAAACTCAGTTATTACCAGTCACCTAACCATTCTATAATAAATAAAAAGCGACGTCTTGTTTCGCAAGTTTTCACGAAGCAACTTCGCTTCGTGACATAAGAAAGTTGGTATAGCAACCCTAACAATCGTACTAATTCCTGCTTGCGCGTGCGCAGACCCCACGGACACGATGGCTACCTCGTTTATTGGGCGTTTCAAGTTCAAGGCATTAAAAAGTTATGGCACCCTATATCACGGAGAAATTAATTACATTAAGGTACTTAGTTCAAGCCTATTGGTATGAACACGTCTGTGCCATGCCAATGCGATAATCGTAATGTTTTTTCTGCATGTGATTATTTGCGGGCGACATGCATGATATTGAAAATACGAAGGGTATTCAAGGGTTAAATATTCACTATCACTAGAGACGTTTGAAGTCAAACATCTAAGTACTTACTCTTAAAAAAAAATCACAAACTAAGGTGTGGTTGTGAAACTGTCGGGATTCGATCCTCGCCATGTAATCGAAAGTACGACACTTTCCCAACCAACCAACACGGTAGCACAGAAAATTGTTAGGAAATTTTATTTATCTTTGAACCCACAAACAGGGACAGTTTCGTTGCATAAGCCTTTGAAACAAATCCATTTATCAATAGCACTCGGACAATTGTCAGAAAGCGTAACATAATAAAAAGTAAAAGTGTAGGCTTTTTATCTTGGCTTCGGATCTGCCACCAGTTTTACGTAACCCTTTCAATAGTTCACCGACAGAATAAGGTGCAAATGGATTTGAAATACATCTCAGATAGGTAGGCCATTATCTTACTAGATGATGTCTACAGCGTCAAGAAACATATGTCAGCAGTAGGGCCACATAGTCGGACGCTGTAGTACCTATGTGGGATATTGTAGAGATGAAATAGGCATGTCTACAATCTAAGCTAAGCTATCTTCGCAACTAAATTGTTTTTCTAAAGTTACAAGGCGGGTTTTATAACGATATTTTTTTTGCCAAAAGAGGAAAATATCCTCTGGATAGTCAGCCAAGCCAAATTATGTACATAGGTTTGACAATTATATTACATAAAATGTGTAGGTCGGTATAATAATAACTTCTAATTCAAACAAAGTATTTTATACTCAGGACACGCAAATAAAAATGAGCAATTGCTTTAAAAAAACAAATTACGTGGCTAATTTTCAAAATTACAGCCTTAAAAACTTTCTAAATAGAAAAGAAAACAGTTTGAGATATAATCGCGAAGCAAAGGTTATGGAAGGTCATGGAACAGAAACGATTCCTCACACGATGCAGTTGGGAGCAAAGCGGCTAGTTATAAAAACAGCTTGAGTTGGATCGCAATCGGAACGCTGCAAAAAAGATTCATTGGAAGGTAATACTAACTGCGGTTCATTTTCGATTGCGTTGCGATCCAACTTTGCATTGGTATTTGGTAGTAACAGCTCAATGAGAAATTAAGGTTGAAGTAATAAGCTCTGAGTAGATAATATTAATTTAACATCAACAGTATAACTTCACTAGTATGTAATAAAATGCACAGCCCATTCATTTTCCTCGTCAGAGTATAAAAAATTAAAAGTAATTAGAGTCGTGACGAGCTGTCCGTTAGAGCAATGGACTTAATTGATTTTGGTAAAAAGTTGCAGTATACTGTGTTTCAGGAAATACATCCACTAAAGCTTTAAAGCGTTTGTACTTATTTATTATACTACTAGCTGACCCGCGCGCGCCTTCGTCTGCGCATTGTTTCGTCAAGCAATATTTTTTTCCATATAAACTGGACCTGGACCCTGTATAGCATTTTTCTGTCATAAGAACCTTCTCCTGACAGTAACAAACAAAAAAAAAATATTGTGAAATCGGTCCAGCCGTTCACGCGTGATGGCGTGACCAAGGGATATAAGGATTCATTTTTATATATAGAGATTTTTGTCCTTACTTTGACATAGTATAAAGAGAGCACCAACAATTCTATATTATGTGACTTGTTGCAAGCCCATAGCCGATTATAAGAACATTTACTTACCTACTAGTATCACTCGCTGCTCACAGCTTAAAAAATTAAGCTCGTTTGCCCTCAACCATAAACCGTGATAAATGTTATTCAAGAAACGCTTTAGTATGCAATCAGCTTTGTATTTTACTGCACAATATCAATAGTCTACGCCAGCGCAATAGACGCATTGGAGTCTCATGACCAGATTTACATAAATATTGATGAAACCACTAATGCTCGGATATGGCTGTCTTCCGCCTTCTACGTAATTGGACGGCTGAACGTGTGAAAATAAAAAGTATTGTCGGTATGCAAACTGAAGGGCTGGCGCCTTCATTGAGCATGTTTTTCGCGTGTGAATCACAGCGTTTATGACTTGTTTTAATAAAACCTTATCTTGGGTATATTGAAGAATAATATAATTTAATTATACTAAGTGTAGAATGGACACACCTCGTCCTCTACCAATCGAGGCTCCCTGGCCCTCGCGCTCTTGATTGCGTTCTTAAAAACTAGGAGACCACTCTTGGTCTTGGTCACGCATGTTGGTATAAAAATGTATAATAGAATAGAATACCTCAATACCCGCAACCTTCTACGTCACAGGCGGCCCTTTACCCACTGTACCACAGAGGTCATCAATTTGCCTCCATTCTTGAAGGTTCTTAGAGTTTAAGTACGAGTACTTATTTATGTCTACGACGCAATAGCAAGAAAAATAAGCACTTCTGCGAATCGGACATTATACGCCTCAAAAATTATTTCGAATGACTTCTTTATTCAAAGGTACCTTATATTTTGGTAGTTATATATTTATTTTCTCAAAAAGAACGAATGTTGTCTGGAGCTGAGAGGTTGCGTCAAGAAGTCGCACGTCAGTCGTGATTGGGGCGCGCGCCGCCGCCGTCGTCACGCGCTCGTGGGCTCTGCACGAGCACTGGGGGACGGACTTGGAGCTGGAAATTGACTAACAGCTCTTTTGTACTAACAATAGTAATTAATTTGCAGTGATTACTTATATAATCTTTGTAAATGATCAGAACTTTCAGAACTCTACATTGTCCGAAAACAAAAAAAAAACTAGGTTCAAGGGTCATCATAATCATCAGCTTGGGTATATCTTCGTTTCTGTCATTTGCCTCTATCTTGTGCTACTACTGCCCATGCACGATCAATCTTATAGCCCGATGACCGTCACTTATTTTACCGTCTTTAGCTAGGCTACCACTCAGTTATCACTCTTTTTAAAACTTCTAATATTAAATTTTACACACCTTTCAGGAAGCACTCAGTAGCCAGTAGTGATCGACAATCCATTGTGCATAGACACATCTTCTTCTTTGTGTTGAGGAATTCTTTAATATTTTCCGGGCCCAGAATTCAGCCATGCTCACTGCGTACACTATCAGTGCCTAGGACGCACATACTGTGCATGATGTAGGTACATGGTATACTTAGACTTACGTCGCGTCGTTTCGTGGGGGCAGGGGAAACTACCATACAAAATCTACTAAATCCGATTAGAAAGTGTTACAAGTCCTCAGTCCGCGCCTGCGCAGAACTCGCCACAGGCGATAGTTTTCCCACGGTCTCGGCCCGGCCGCTTCGTGGCCAAGTATAGCGCTGCCATTTGCATACCCGCCCCCCTTCCTACCGTATTACCCAGCCAACTTGAAGAGTCTACTAGATAGATAAATTGTTTTCTGCTAGTATTTGAACCTAGATAAGTTCCAGACGGAATGACACAAGCGGCTTTATTAGACGAAGAGTCAGAGATAGTTCTTGTTGGTTCTGATATATTTTTGTGTCTGACCGGATTTTTTTTGGTCTTATATAGTTCGTGGCAATTCCTCTTGTTGAAAGAGAAATTTCCGCTCTTCATTTGTTTTTGAAGCACGTCATCGGTAGATACACAACAATACCTAGTCATTTTATCGGCCAATATTTATCACTTCTTAAATCTGACTGTGATTTGAGATCAATGATCATCGATCACTGGAATCTGCTGATAAGATCGAAAGTCGGTGACGTTTGTATTTTTTACTTGCTACTTTTCAATGTTTACTAGTCTCATCAATTTAGTTCTCTAATCTGTTGAAAAGGCTAGAAGTTAAAGGTTTTTTGACCTCACCCAATATTTATTTATTCTGAACAATACACGGCTTCTGAATTCAGCCGGACTATACACCAATCCATTTTCTTGTTAGACCGAGAGTGGTACTAGTTTAACTAGATTTGAGATGATGATGTTACGATGACTATTATGATAACAAGCTGACATTGTTTTGTCTGTTTCGGCTGAGAATAATGTAGGCTAATTTCTTTGAGGAAAAGTTTGATTGAATTTCTGAGCTTCTTTGTCAGTAGAGTTTTGGCTGACTTTGCAAATCCAAACAAAATAATTTGCAAAGATAGAAATAAATATGTTTTAAAAACAATTTAACTACAACATACTTCTCAATAAAGAAATGAAACTAAAACCCCCAATTCAAAAACTTATGTGAACTATAAAGGATTTTTGCCGCGTTTAAACCTTCACAAATTTCATAAGAAACTCAATTTTAATAAGAATTTACCAATGATCAAGGATTACCTGTAAGTACCTATAAGTAATCATCTTTAAGAAGCGGCTGAGAGCGTCAAACGCTGTATTTAAAAACATGCTACCGCCCATTTTAATACCAATTGTAGTAAAAGAGCTGGCTGCTATAAGTACACGTTATATGAATTAACATTTTATGATGATTATTTAGAGATTTGAAAGGTAACCTACAATGTTCCAGAGAGATAATGACGCGAGCAAAGCTAACAGCCAATAACAAACTGGGGGAAGTTTTTATTGATTGACAAATAAATGAAGATTGCAAAGAAAATATTTGATTTAACCAGTCTAAGAATATGGGTGTAAGTATTTAAACTTAAGTACCTACTAGAAAAATTCCAAAGTAAAATATGGAGTATCATTGAGATAACGTTAAAAACATGTTACTAAGCTCTTGAACTTTCGCTTTGCGCCATATAAATTTAAATTAGAGGGTAATTTGAAGTTCATCAATATTTTAACGACTTCTAAAAACAACCTCATTTGGTTTTAAAAATGATTGACACGTAGCGATTTCATGAATTATGGGGCTAACCATTAACAAGATAGTTGTTGCTTCTTAAATATTTGTTTTTTTTTTAAGTTTAGAATATTAGGTACCTAATTTGTTATGTTTAGGTACCAACGGTGTAGGTCAACGACGACTAGGTACTTGTTATTGTTTTTGATTTATTTGTATGATACAGTTTTTAAACAAGTTTATTCCTGTTACAAGTTTTTACCACATGATAATGATGAAAGTTTGGGAGCTTTATGCCTCATAAAGTAATACAAAAATAATTTTATTATATGTATGTCAATGTATGATCCGTTTTGATCTCGTTTAATATAATGAATGTCGTATAAGGACTGAATGAGGTACCAAACACCTACGTTTATCACTTATGTATGCTTTTGCTCCTACGCAAGCAAATAAAGTTTTCAAAAAAGTATTTTTATATGACGTCAATTACTTAGCATCCGTTGGGGAAATTAGTGAGTGCAAACATTAAAAAACTGTGTTGGCTGAGTGGAAGTGAGTTTCGGTCGTGGGTTTGAATCCAAACTTCAGTGGATTTTTTTACATTGAGGTACCAACGAAACATCCATCGTCTATCTCATAAGAAGTTAGTTTACTGTCTTGATTACAGTATGTATAAGGTATAGTATAAGTAGGCACATAATTATTCAAGACGTTATATCAATAAGGTACAGTAGTTAGATAGACAAACAATCTTGTTTCTTTTTTGTGCGATTTCTTTTTAATTTTCAGGCTTAGAATCTAGATACACAAACAGTGCCGCAAAAAAAAATATGAAACCAATGAAACGGCGATTTCCACAGTCTACTTCACGATTCGCGATTTGAAAATGTATCAATAATCTTTATAGCAGTTTGATTTTATTGAGAAACCCGATCACAGTCTGTTCCCACGGCAGGCTTCCGGCCGCGGCGAATTTTGACAGATATCTACAGAATCACTAACTATGTTGGTACTGGCGACAGAACAATGGGATTCAGGTTGATCTTCTTGTCATTAGTTCTGTCAAACCAGTGTGGTGAGAGGTTTCATACACTTGACACAATGTTTGAGAACTTTATTTAGTGCTTCGGCTACAATTACATTGTTTTCTTTCACCGCATGTGCATAAATCTTGAGGGCAGAAATACTCCGAGCACGACCGGATTCAAAACTTAGGCCCATTTAAGTTTCTACTCTATTACAAGTAAAAATTTGGTCTTATTTTTTTGTACGAGCTCTTTGTTATCGAACAAAAAACTCTATACACAGGGGTAAAGAGTTTTGTTTGAAACAGATTACAATATAGACTTCGGACACAAATCTCTATAAGTATTCGCTGTGTTTTGCCCGGAGTGTACCTTATTCTATTTCTAGATCACAAATTAATTATCTAATCTTATAAACTGATTCTGCTGTCGCTACTCCGTCAATTAGTCGCGCGGGCGCCGCGAACTAGTTTCTAAGCCTTCCGATGCCTCTCGTTTTATTACCAAAATAAAGCCATGAGTATTGTAAGCTAGGGAATAGCTATAGCGTTTTGTTTATTTATTTATTAAAAACAAAAAAACCTGGCGTTATCTGGCGCAGCCTGCAAAATCCACTCAATAGATCTTTATGGATGAGTGAAAGAAGAATTTTAAATCAACCTCATTTAACAATTCATAAGAATCCATTTCCACTAAAAAATAACCTCTTTTTTAAGTACCTATTGTAACTGTTGTATATGGTGTAGAGAAAATAAAAATGTATTATTCATCGTATTTTTATTTCATGTCTTCGTCCTAATAAGTAAATACCTACTTGAAAGCTCGGCAAGCTTCTAATTAAATCGAGTCTCTACATATATTATTATGTCCTTAGTCCGCCTAGTCGTTCAGTTTATCGCTCCGCCCATGCCAAGGCCACTTCTTTATCTTTACCTAACTGTACATAATTGTTTAAAGCATTGTACAAAACGTTATTGCTTGAATCTTTAGCGATACTGCATTTTAGTTTGCATCAATTTGCATGTATTTTTAAGGTTCCGTATTCAAAAGGTACTAACAGGTTTAGTATTTAATTTTAATATTTACGAGTTGGTACTGGTCCTATCTATCCGTCCATCAGTTTTTACTACTAAGTAAAATACTAATGGCCTAAACGTGGTGTAAAGTTATTCCTCGGAATAAACTAAAAATAACCATACATTTTGACAGTTTACACTCAGGAATTACTTTATATCACGTTTATTAGTAAAGCCGTAAGTACCTAGTGCTTAGACTAGGTATATCTAACACAAATATAGAGTCGAAATTACCTCACACTTTTCCAAATCTAAATTAAGTATAAGTAAGTATATTAACTAAAATTTTGTGTTAGATATTGTACCGTCGTACGGAACGGAACCCTTCAGATGCTAGTTTGCCAGACACTTTGCCAGTTATTTATTTTGTAATAAATAAATAATGCTAATAATGCTAATATTTTTTTTAATAAGGTTTGCTGGAAGAAAACTCTTTGTAGGGTTAAGCTCGCCTTTGTACATGTCCTTTTTTATGTTATTATATCCTGTGTGTGTCTATTTGTGCAAAAAGAATTAAGAATTAAGAATTAATGCTGGACTTTTCACACAGCATCATCTTGCCCCAAAGTAAGCTTGAGCTTGTGTTATGGGTACTAGATGACTGATAAACTACTTATATACTTTTTGTTAACATACATATTACACATAGAAACACCCAGACCCAAGACAAATATCTGTAGGTCATACAATGATTTGTCCCGCGGCGGGGATCGAACCCGCAACCTTCTGCATCGCAGGCGGACCCACTGCGCCATAGAGGTCGTCAAATGTAATGGTTTCATACAAAAGTATTATTGACGTTTAACAATGTAAATAAATGTTTTTTTTTACTGATCTGGGCCGTAAAGACGGCACGGTTCAAATGGAAATCATTTTAAAAAGTATAAACGGTTTGTTTGTACGTTCATCAGTTGTCTTTTGGTGTTTTCGGTTGTTAAAATGATAATTTTATTGCCGTTGATTGTTACTTAGATAAAACGATTGTTCCACTTTTATTTCAAAAGTGCTTTATTTATGTAATATTTCTTTTATTTTGAGTTCATTCAAATCGGTTAAACGTTTTTGCGTGATTAATTAAATTCCTATGAACTTTCGAGTTATAGTAGACTAGCTGCGCTCCCGCGGTTTGACCCGCGGTCCCTCGGAATTTTTTCATTTTTTCGGGATAAAAGGTGGCCTATGTCCTTCCCTGGGATACATCCTTTAACTATGCCAAATTTCAGCTTAATCTGTTCAGCGGTTTGGGCGTGAAAGCGTAACAAACAGACAGACAGACTTACGTTCACATTTATAATATTAGTATGGATAGGTATTATTTGGGCGTTCATCTGACTGTCCCATTTTTCTTGTTAGCCACCTGTTTAGTTTCGTTTTCATTGAGAAAAAAATCAAAAGAGTAAAATAAAACATTCAATATTTCAGTCACCTCAAAACCAATCTCAAATTGTTGAATGAGTCAGTGTTTATTTTATCATAATAAAACAATTACTTGCTCTTCACACACGCCACTCGTTCAAACGAATTACAAACTTATTCTTACGTTTAAACGTGGCGCCACTGTCTATACCTACTTCTTAAACTAACATAACTTTTAGTTATTTGTGAAAATTTGCATTTTTTTTCCATCTTTTCTCTTTAGATTGGTACATCAGCGGCCCCACAATCTTCATCAAAGTTTCAAGTCTTCAGACTTTTTAGTAGGTAAATTCAAAGTTGCGTATTTTACCCGTCGGTACAGATAAGTTTGTGGTGAGGTAGAGGCATGTGAGATCGGGATGGGTTCGTTTCCCACGCGTGCCAAAGATAAACAAAAACGCCCACTCGGCTTCAAATTCTGTATCTATACCTACTAATGATAATGAAGTAGGCATGGTATTTTTGTTGAAATAAAACGCTTATCTGCGGTGACTGATTGTGTATGACGCTTTAGTTTGATTGAACAATAACAAATACCTTTTAGTTAAAAGAAAATTCAACTTGCATAATTGCTACGATTGTTTAGTTTAGGTACCATAATTAGTCCAAAATAGAACCCTAATCACGTTTTTTTTTTGGACTAATTATGGTACCTAAACTAAAAAAAACGGATAAAGAAAAAAATGGCAACACCATCAAAATAGCTCATTATTTAAAGTCAGTTTAGAAATAGTAATCATCGTAAAATATTATAACATAAGTAAATACAGTTTTTTGAAAACCGAGTCTCCCACTGTGATCTGTGAATTATTGTATAAGATGACGGCTATAACGGCTGCTAACAAAATTTAATTAAAAATAATAAAAATGTGCTTTTCTTTACACCCCATAATTAGCCAGTCAGAGAACTATTCAGTATTAATGATGGTAAAAGAATAAAAGATAACCTGATCTCATTTAAAAGCGCGTGCGGCACTACCTGACGAAAAAATTTTTTACCGCAGCCCCATTTGGCTTGTGTCCCTTCTGGACCGTGCCATTTATTACCAAGGACTTTGGACATTTTGTCTCAGATTTATCTTTTAAAAATACCGCCAAAGATACCCACAGATTACGAAGGAAAGGCGGTGACTTCAAAAGTTTTACTGTACTTTCCTATGTTTTGTGTAGTGCATTGAATAAGCTTAAAACAATGATTCCGTTTTACGGTTTATGGTAATATTTTGGTGCATTCATACTAATTTGTGAATAGTGAACAAAAGAATGTACCGCTAGATAATAGAACTCTATTAGGAACTATCTGACTGTTATTAGTAGCAATCGAATCTAGACAAATCCAGCAAATAAAATTAATATAGCCACCTGTAAAGTTGGTAATAAAATTTGACCAGCTTGCCTTGCAATTGGAATTCTAATACTTAGAAAGTGGTTCAGAATTCCAAGATTATATATTTTGCATCTCAATTAAGTTTATTAATTAATAAAATGTTTATGACAAATAAAATATATTAATTATGCCATATTAATAACTTTTACTAACTTAACTCTAGAACTACTTTAGATACGGGGGAAAGACAGAATACTAGGTCTAAAAAGCTTGTTGTAGGCATTTTCTTACTACATTTACTGTGAAGGAAAACATCGTGAGGAAACAAACCTATGGCTGTCAGTTATCCGTTGATGTTGTATGAGTGCAAAACAATAGTATCCCATTGTTATTGATCGCGTAGTAGGTATAAAAGATCTGAGGGACAGATGGCGGAAAGCGAATTTGTTATTTGCGAATTTGTTTGTTTACTATGTAGAGATCTGCCAATCCATTATTACCTAGGTATTTAGTAGGTACCTGTACCTAGCCAAGACTTGTCTATTTTTCAGGTAGGTAAGCTTTTTACCTTAATTACAAATATGTGTGTATTTACAGTACCTAAGTGAAAAAGCATCCTTATGGTAAATGCACCTTCTATAAACGCACTGTGCGAAGTTCCAGTTTTCTAGTCTTTTAGTGATTATTAAATGGCGCTAGCATATTTTCCTATCAACATTTAACAGGTGATTATCAATTTTGCATTTTATGTTGCACTATAAAGTTGACACACCTTGTATTTAGTAAGCTTAGTACAAGTTGATTTCGCTAACTCGTTATTCGAGGAAAATAAACAAGTATTGAGTATAGGTACTGAAACAAATGAGAATCATGGGACTCTACAAGCACTTTAATAATATAATAATAATATTGCTGGACATTTTCACACAGCATCATCTAGCCCCAAACTAAGCAAAGCTTGTACTATGGGAACCAGATAACTGATATACTACTTATATACTTTTTGTTTGTAAATACATACATATTATACATAGAAACACCCAGACCCGAGACAAATATCTGTAGGTCATACAAACATTTGTCCCGCGGCGGGGATCGAACCCGCAACCTTCTGCGTCGCAGGCGGACCTTCGCCCACTGCGCCACAGAGGTCGTCAACTTAAATTATAATATAATTTTTTATTATTATATTATTATATCAGCCATTTGTGTCCCACTGCTGGGCAAAGGCCTCCCCCCACTCCCTCCAGACATCTCGGTCCCCAGCAACATCCCTCCATAAAAATTATAATATAATTATATAAAGAAATTATAATTTAGTTTACTAAAAAATAATAATAGTAAAGTAGGCTTGTTCAGCACCTAAACCACAGAATAATAACATAAATCATAAAATTTAAGATAAGCCTTAATCGCAGGAAAGACAATCATCGTCTATAGTCTACACATCTGGAGCTGACTAAGGGGGTTTTCTCACAATGTTTTCTGTACCTATCTAGGTAGAGCTCGTGAGCATAATGACGACAGCAAAAATCCTTTGATGGCAGGAAAATCCGAAATAGTTCAAAGCTTTTTATGTTATATGCCATTTCTTTGACTTTGACCGACGAACTTTATTTAGTTTTGTGCACGTTTGTTGAAAAGTAGAGCAGAAGAATGTTTTGCACGTGCTATTTTTAAATCAGCACAATGGTATTGTTGAAAAAATATAACAGAACTAAGTACAATAACAGCGATCGTTATAAGAGAGATTGTTTTATCTCATCTTAGACCGACATTACAATAATCTCATTGAAATCTTTATATTTTATTCTTTATATTTTAAGCTGATTGAGGGAGTAATCTCCCAATAAATTATATTTTATTATGACTTTCATTTCTCTATGTACAGACAGACTTCAGGTAGGATCAACATCATCATCATCATCATGCCTCCCCTAATGCGCGCCATTGCGCCCTGTCCTCAGCTCGACGCATTCAGCTTCTGCCAGCAGCCTTTCGCAGATCGTCACTCCACCTGGCCGGGGGGCGTCCTACACTACGTTTGCCGAGTCGCAGGTAGGATATAAGTTCCGTACAACACGCACAATCGCTCTTTAGCTCTCTGAAGTATCTGCGCAGAACCCATTTTTGATGACGCCTAAAATCGTGCTATCTTTACTCTACCAAACCTGCGCAATCGTCTATAGCACCTAACTTCAGAGAGCTAAAGATCCGTTGTGCTTAGTATACCACCTATTTTTAAAATCAAAGGACACACGGTAATTGACCTTTATTTACCTCATTTACCCTATTTATATCCCAACTGTTATGCTCATGGACCTGTCATTGAAATTACCTCGAATTGTTTTACATTAGAAAAACAATATTATTCACGAAATAGCACAGTCTTTATCAACACACTAACCTAAATGTTATAACAATTTCAGCAGTATTAAGTCACGTTTAACCTTCATTGCATTGAATCTCTTTGACTTTACCGTTACCTGCTTCATCAAACATTGCGTGTCAAATTTACAATAGAGTAAATAATCTTGAAAGATGCTAAAAACAATACAAAAACAAATCAAAGAGTACCCTGGGAAAGTATGTTACGCATACACGAAACCCGATCTGACGACCACATGTGATTATGTGCAAGTAGGTAGGTATCTCTACTGTATGGTCTGGGATGGTACTAAGTAGTCGTTAATCTGTGGTGCAGGGCATGAATGGCGCGGGCGGAGGGCTTAGGGCTGCGGGGTGAGGCGCGGGGGAAGACGCTAAGGCTTTTTTCAGGCAGTACAATTTGAACCGCGGCGGGGGATAGGCGTCCCGTCAGACTACGTCCCAGTGTTGTGTGTGATCGTGACTGTGAAGTTCAAGGTTGTTAGGTAAGTTCATTTGTTAATTCTAAATATGGAATAATTATGATCTGATATATTCGCGATTGGAAACTAATTTGTATTCAAATGAAATTACCTACTCATTTGGATTTTTCTGCATTAATTAATAAAGATTGGTCTTAATTTAAACATCCTTATGTTGAGGATATCGATCTGTTTCATAAAATTTAATATGTTTTTTGATCTAAACACGAATTAAGTTGTAAAAATACAGTTTCTAATTTCGTTATTTTTTGTTTTATGTAGTATTAAAATGTCGGACCCAGCACCGCTGTCAAAGACAGCCAAATACAAGAAGATCACGAAGCCTCTCCTAGAGAGGAAAAGACGCGCGCGCATCAACCGATGCTTAGATGAGCTCAAAGACCTAATGGTTGGAGCTTTAGAGGTAAGAAAAACATTACTTATAAACTTCCTTTACTTTTACTTTTTGTCACATTATTAACTAGGTACACATAAGGTAAAACTCATTAATTTTACCGTGTTTTGCTATTAGCGATGATAATATCTGCTGGCGCATTACAGAACTATACTTTTTGTTAGTCATCAAAAAGCAATCCATCACCCATTCACACGACATTTATTTTTATCGCAGACCAGTCGTCCTTCTGTTTATAACACGAACCTACACTTATCATCCTGTCGCCAAACAGGAATAAAGTAGGTACTAGTTCCATTAAAGAAACAGGAGCTTGTTCTGTCGTACAGTTATATTAATGTGACGTTATGCTTCGGAGCGTGAGAAACGACGCTCGCACCTGCTTTGTGTTTAAGTTTATTATTTTTGTTCCCAGATCGATGACGACAACCTGAGCAAGTTGGAGAAGGCAGATATCCTTGAGTTAACTGTAAATCATCTCACAAAGTTGCATAGTCCAAAAGACCCGGTTTTAGAGGCTAAGAAGTTCCAAGCTGGCTTCGGGCAGTGCGCGGCGGAAGCGTGCCGGTTTATAATGTCGGTGCCAGACTTGGATGCTAATGTTAGCCAGAATCTGATCGGACATCTATCGAGGTTGATTACGACGGAGCCGCTCAGCATTCAAGTCCCTGAAAGGCCGTCCTTCTCGCCGCCTACTTCGCCGTCCTCTATCGTATCAGATCGGCACCACTACTACAGTGACCATGATCGGTCATCATCCGACGCCGAAGACTCGGTATATTCCGGAGATGGGTCGAAGTGGCTGCCTAACAGAAAAAGTCCTGTCCAAAGGAGCGCGCCTCCCACGGCGGGCCTGCTCACAACGGTAGACAAGCTCGGGACGCACCACGTAGCGCCCGAACAAATAAACGGACATGTCAACGGACAAAGGAACACATATTTCAACCGAGTGCCTGCCGAGGCGAAGGACATTATCTTGCAAAAAATCAGACAGCACATAATGGATAAACGCGGCAACGAAAACGTCGACAATGCAAACGTCGAGCCGGAGCCCAAATATTTGTACAGAGATGATTATAGGAGCGAGCACTACCAGTATTCCAGCATTCCCAGCAACGACACATTAGATCTCAGGAAAGTAAGATCGCCAACGAAGCCGGTCGAAGCAAAAAAGCCGGTCGCATACCACGCCAATCAATCGGATTCGACTCCGGCATCGGCAGTCGAGAGCAAGGCTGAGGCGCGCGCCGCCCCGCCGCCGCCGGAACATTGCGAATCGCCGATGGACTACAGCAACTTGCCGCCCAAAAAGAAGAGGAAATTGATTGAATACCAGGAGTTTAAGAAGCAAGAAGCAGCTAGGCTGGAGATGGAGGCTTTTTATGCTAAGAATGAGCGTCACTACGACGGACCACCGGTGGACGAAGGGGACAAATGGCGCCCCTGGTAAACCCGCATTGTTTCGACTGCATAATGTGATATGAATAGTCTCTTCCACGACAAAGCTTTAATTCGTTTTAAATTATCTTTGATATTATATTACTTTCTAGAATAGTTGATAGTTAGGTAGGTATAATTGTGCCTTATTGTAAAAAAAAACTTAAAATTGTTAGTGTTTTGTTTCTAAGCATGTGCCATTGTTTTGATCTCGATGTCTTCCAACAAAACGTCGAATGCTTGTACTTAGTCTTCCTTATTAGCACAACCATTTTTGAGTATTGTGATTAAGTTTACGTAATAAAATTATGATTTTAATACCTATACGGACCCATTTATTTTATTCCCACTACCCCATTACCTAGATACCTAGGTAAAAAACTAAGAAGGATAGACTTAGGTAGTAGGTGGTACGGTAACGAGTAGGTACCTACTCGTTACCGTACCACCATAATAACCACATAAACTCATGAAACTCGAATTAACATAATTTTTGGTTCGGACCCACGTATCTTATAAGAATGTTACTTAATTCAATTATCTAGAGAAATGGGCCCAACCACTATGAAGCATTACCTCTGCAGTGGCAAAAATAAGTATACTTATTTTTGCCACTGCAGACTTGAAAGTTTGGTACTTTTGGAACATATAAGTAAACCTGTAATTACAAGGTAACTTTACAAATACAATACTTACTTCATTATATTTTTATGCCGAAATTACCTACCACCTGGGTTACCACCGAAAAATGACCCCCTTCCACTCCCTTCTTTGTTAATGGATAATTAATTAAATAAATACCGAAATTAAGTAATTAAATAATTACAGAAATCACAATAACTTATATTATATTTTTTTTTTATATCATGCATGGCCAGGGTCATTTCAAAACGGAACTCTAATGAAGTGTATTTCGTTGTACGTAGCGACATCTATTATTGTTTTCCACATTCTCGCAACATGGTTAAGCGAATTCTCGAGAGCATTATGACCATGACATTTTGGTTCCTACGCGGAAAACTGAAACGATTTTAGTTTTCATGACAAAGTTATAGATGGCAGGACCTACGAAATATTTGACACTGCCATCTAGTAACGTTATTTCAAAACAATTTGCAGCATTAATTTGAACTAGATGGCAGCACTATGTTTTGACTACTCACCGCTAGGTGGGTCTGATACTGAGTACAATTTATAGTCGTTAAAAGTCCCTAAAATTACAAATTATAGTTTTAGATGCTAACGCGCATCTCGTTATAATATTGCTTAGTTAGGCTGCGCGTTAATTTGAAAACTGGTAGAATGCTTCGCTAAGTAACCTTTGTTTTTATTTTTGCCACATTATTTAAGCTTAATTATGATGAAGTGATAAACAGTAAAATCTGATAGTTTTCTGATTAATTTCCGTAAGGTATGAAAAGTCCACTCGTCCAGAGATGGCACTGCAGTCGTAATGTTTACATTCCGTAACACGCACACATAAAAACATTACGACCAATCATCGTATCGCATAGTAGGGGAAGAATGGAGCGTGGAGCGCTCGCTTCGGCAAATCAAATCCAATTCATTCATTCATTGTCGTGCCGACCGGTGGCTGGCCTGTCGGATTGCGTAGAACGAAATGGAATAAAAACTCCGCGCGTAAAATAACGAACTCTTTCGATATACGAATTTGACTGACAGTTGTGGAAAATAAAAACTGGAAAGTACAGTTTCAAGTGGATTTGTTTTGGTGTGATGATTGTGTAAAGTGTGTTGATGCAATGTTTTGGTGAGGCGATGCTTGTGGGTGAACAGTCGCCGGCCCCGAGAGTGGTGGCCGGATTGAGGAAGCTCCGACCGGAACTTACCCCTGGACCATATCCTTTGCCTGTGGATCCCGATTTTAGGATATCAGGTTGGCTATGATTCTTAAACCCATTTTCGTAAGCAGGTTCTAATTAGTAGAACATTGCTAGCAAGATAAGATACCTAACTACGTTATTGTGTATAGACCTTGTACCTACCTACCTACCTCCAGTAAAAAAACAAACAAATCAGTAGGTAAGTACCTACAATACCTACCCACTATTAATTGAAATGAAATGAAAATTATTTTTTTTTATTTCATTGTAAAAAATAAAGTAACCTAATAAAGTTTTTTTTCATTTCAATTGAGTAAGCAGTTATAGGTACCTACCTGCCTAATTTTAGCTTTCATGTAAATAGGTAAGTAGGTACTTTTTTAAGTAAAAATAAATAAATAAATAAGTAAAATAGGGGGCAGCTGTGTACAGGGTGTAGATTAGAAAATTAATAAAACATCTGGCCAATCAAAATAGCAGTTGCTCCAAACCAATCAGCTGCTGCAGCTGACCTGATAATCTATTCCAATAGAACTATGAGTTTATTGGCCAGAGGTTCCGAGTTTAAAAATCTGTTTTTTTTATGTCTTGTCTGGTTTACTAATAAACTACAATACAAACCGGTAACTAATAATTTTATTGACATAAGTAGGTACAGTACAAATACATTAATAAAGCGCTTCGGTTGGTTTCATTGGTATTTCTTTAGTAGTAGGTCCTTTAAAATTTACCTTCTCGTATCTAAGAACATGTTCTTACATAGGTAAGTATGTAGTTAACAATAAACAATGATACTCCCTCTTTGACCACCCGCTTAGACCAAAACAACTGTACTTAACCTAAGAAGAGTGTCTGCTATTTCTTCAGGATACCATCTTCTTCTTCTTCCAATTTAAGTATTTACTCCTAGTCGGCACAACTGATGAATCCCTCTCCATGTAGCTCTTTCCAGGGTTGCTTCCTTGACATCTTTAAACAATATGAAAAAAAAACATGACACCAACAGCTACCTTTTCCTTGTTTTGTTTTGATTCCCACTCTACATTCCTCAATAATATTAAATTCAAAAGAGCATGTAGGTACTAAACTATTCCTACAAACTTACTTAGCTTCATACCTTGAACTGATATCTATTGTAGGTAGCTGTATATTACCTACAACTACAAAATAAAAATAACTATTCGATGAAGGTAGGTTACCATCATTTACAATTAATTACTTTTGAAGTTGATGGAAGGAATCTAAGTAGGTACCTACATAATACAATTTGTGTATCTAATACAAAAAGTACCTAGTTAGGTAGGTACTAGGTTTTCTATAAATCAAGCTATGTTGGTATTCATAAAGGAAAACCCTGACCATATAATAATATTGTTAATTAATAGCAAATGGTTATTAACCAGGTGTTCCATTAGAGTTCTATTACATTTACAACTAATAACAAATAATGACTGTAGGGTAACCATGTATCTGCACTGTATTGGACTGTCTTGTTGATTTCCAACAAAAATTATTTTATCAGAACAAAAATGTATTTTGCACTTGCTTCTGACAAGATCCGTTAGAAGAACTGTACCACTTTAAACAGATAAAAATCTTTAATGATTTGATCCAAGCCCTAGGGTAATGTCTGCTGTTGTGATTTTTTAAACATTCAGTTTCATTATTAACTTACTTACAATCTACATTCAGCTCAAACCTGGTACTTATGTTAAAAGTTTTGTCAGATTTTCTTCAGAAGACCATAATAAGGATGGCGTGAATGCAGATGATTTACGTATGAACATGATTCACCAGCTATTGCCTTGGATTCGGAGATCAAGCTCAAAATACCTATACCTACATTAACCCTACATAATTTGCACCCTATTAAAACATTCAGATATTAGGATAACAAAATATACGGCATAATAAGTATGAACTCAATACCTGGATGATACCCCAGATGATACTGAATAAAAGTTTTGAAAGCCCAGCTATCTGTCACCTAAATCAGCGTGAAACCACGTGATACAAATTGCAGTCGCGACATTTACACGCTCCTACGATAACATCCAACTTATGACCGGACGATCAACAATGTTGTACAAGTAGGTAAATAGCATGGTTTAAATGGATTCATTCATAAACGTGGTTAGATTATCAATGCATTCATGCTCGCATTTTTATGCGTGGAATCTCGTATACAAGTCACTGCAATATTATTAGGTACCTGTTGCACGATAATTTTCCTTATAAAGACTTCGATCTAGCTCGATCGTGTATTTCCTTAATCACGCAGCAATTACTCGAACCAACTTCCTAGTCACCTGGAAATTTTAAATTTTTGGTTAACAGCTATATCTAGCATTGTTGACTTTTATTTTGTCTTCCATTTTTTTTAACGTTATACCAAGCCATACGAAATAGCAAGAAAAGGAGGTGGGAGAGGAGTGAGTTCTGTGAAAAAACAATAAAATAGTGAAAAATTCATATTTCCTTTAATACATTTATTACATTTCTTTGCAAAGATTGATCCAAATCAATAAATAAACCCATTAATTCAATAATACAGGCTGTTTTTTTTTTTTTAATCATTCGGGTTGATTTCCGTTAAAACTAAAAGATTTTTAAAAAAACTTAATATGCAGTTATTGTTTTTTTTATAAACGAGGGCATGTCTCCTTGCACGACTTTTCTCTAACTCCCTTGGTTTCGGACTTGGCCGTCACCGTTCATCTCAAAAAACCACCCTGTATAACCAGTATAAGTACCTACCTATGTTACATACACATCAAATATATACATCAAAACTTTTTTGAAACAGGTTTAATATCAGCAAAATAAAAATATATGTTCATACCGGTACCAAGCAAGAACGAATTGTTCAAAGACCGATTTGCTTTCAAACCTTGGCGATAACTTATCCTGACAACTCAGTGCATTTATCAGACATGTCTCAGATATGTCTAACTTGATATGCTTTCAAGATTATGAAAGTACCTACTAAAATATTAAAATACCTACCTAGGCAATTGCTTTCAAAATGTATCATAAGAACAGATAGTTGTTATTTCTGTTGTAAGTATCCCATAACAAAACTAGTGAATACTTTGGTTATATTTTGAAGTTAGCAATATTGTGTGCGATCGCAAAATTTATAAACTAAGCGTCGCTCGTCGTTGCAACTGAATTCTTCACAAGACACGTTGAATTGACAGACTGTTAAATCGTCACGAAAGTCTTCATATGGTAAAAACTCCATTATCAGAAAATTGGTCATTAGCTTATTAAACTTTGTTTTCTTTGTACTTTTTACTATTTTCCCAAACTCTAACGATATAATTTCTTACCAGGTGTCCTACGACAGTATTATAATGACGACGTTGACTCTTGGGCATGGGTGCGATGCGCAGTCCGAAGTGGCTGCTTGCTGGCCTGGCGCGAGGGCACCTTGCCTCGGCGGCCCGCTGCCAGGCTACCACTGCGCGATCTCCACCTTCGAACAGCACCATTCCTCCCCAACGCGTTCCAGCTATCGAGGCTCCATGATGACGCTGCCGTTGCCACATTTCAGGTAAGAAACTGATTTTAAAGCAACACTATGCAACAGCTACACAACAACTCAGACAATGAATCCACCTGCTGAAGAAACCAGATTAGGTACTCGAAAGTATTTTGGAAGTGGGAAGCTTGAGAAGCTTCCAACAAACTCAGCTTCAAAAACTAGAAGGTGCCATTATTGTAATAAAGCGGTTTTAATAGTAAGTAGGTAAGCCTTTGAACAGCTCTTACAAAGTTGTACTTCCATACAGAGAACTAAGTTAGATAACTATTTCCATGTAGGCAGTAGCTAAAGCTTGTTCGTTTACAAATTGTAACATCGGCAGTAATGTACTGTAATTAAATATCATTATTTCTGTTCCTCATTATTATGCATGGTTTGCTGATTCCCAGTCTTCTAGAAACTTCCAGTGTACTTTCTTTTCCTGTTTTTTTATACTTCGTATCCGGATAAAGTCAACGGTGGACAAAAAAATGCTTATTGTCGATCATAAAAGCAATACCGTATCGGTTTCACTGTTGTGCCACCGCGATACCCACAATTTCTTTGCTGAACAAAACTAGGCTAATATGTTTATCGTACTACCTATAGAATGTATGAATAGCTCGCAAATTAAATTAATTAGAACCAAACAAAAAAAAACAATGTTCCAAATGGACTGAAAACGGGAATTCAATAATTACTAGCATGCCGCGATTTTAATTTCCATCCGAAACAATTTAAACTAACCTCAATTGGCAGCACTCGTTTTAGCCGATACAGACGGCAATTTTCTAATTGCCGCAAATGGTCGAGTTCCGATAACAAAAACCGATAAATCAATGAGGATCGCGTGTTTTAAAGATTAACTCGATCATCTGTACAAAGTGGACAATGTTTTGTGAAGTCACGTAGGCAGCACTGGCATTGTCTGCCGACGACAATGCTTTCATAAATAATGATCAATAGTAACAGTAGATAATTATTGTCTGAGGATACACGACTCTTTGGACGTTAGACTAATGAATTATAACTATTCAAATAATGTTGTGCATTCTTGCATTTAAACGAGTCGGGTGCATTGACTCCATAAATAATGTAACTGATCAATTAAGTTTAAGAATACTTACAGAACAGTCATGATTATAGAAATAATTCATAAAACATCGGAATCATTCCGAAAGTACTTCTTTTTTCCTAACGCTTTTAAGTCTCGAAAAATATCAGCTATTCTTTTGTCAGACATGCTTATTGAAGTAACCACAAAGAGCCATAGATACCTACATCAGTAGCAGGTAAAGCAAGATATAAGTGAAGGTCTTGCAAGACGTCTGTCGGCTCCCTTCAAGAATCACCTTTCTCACGACTCGCTCACTTTAATAGACCTCAATAAAGCGAAACACCCGTAAATCAAAGACCTTTGTACTTGCGACCTTTTGATTGTGCTATTTACATAAGAAGGGCTAGATACGTGAAGGTGTTGACACGTAAAGAAACACGTTTGACGAAAGAATTCTCCATAATAACCCCTCAAAAAACTTGTCTATTAATGTAATATGACCGTGACTAGTTCTGTCCTTCACATCAGCTGTTCATAGTCACCCTAAAATTTTGCATACAACGTATTTTTGACATCCGTTAAAATATTCAAATGAAACATTTAAATGCTGGATCTTTTGATTTCCATGTCTACGATCCGTTTTTTCAAAATTAAGTCATAAATCCTATATTTTTCCGTTGAGTTTTAAGTGCAATTTAATAGTTATTCAAATCATTCATAATTGTCTTGATTATTACAGACTTGCAATGCGGTGGAGTACGCCAAATGGGTGCGCGCGTTGTGCGTCGAGATTCTGGGGCAGACGCCGCTGCCACAGGTGAGGTTTCTAGATGTGCTATGCGCCGCAGATACCAACAGCCGAGAACCAAAGAAAGAGATACCAGTCCACGAGACACCCGCGTGCCCTCCACGGGCGCCGCCGCGAGCTCGCCGAAGGCTCCTCACAGTCGAAACGCAGCTGAGACGCGACCATTCCCCAGCCGCGACGGACGAGGGCATCGTCGTAGAAGACGACGACTACGACTCATCGTCCGATCGCAGCCTCGACCTGACCATGTCCATCGACACTCTGAAGCCCGCGAGTATCGTCAATGCGCCAGTCCGGAAAGCTGAGGTCATCAAGTGCGATAGCTGCAGCAAACTGAACGCGCAGCATCACACGCTACCTCGCGCCGCGAGAGCCGAATCGGAGCAAGGTCGTCGATACATAAAAAGATGGGAAGGTACGGCTGGTGGTCCGGAACGAAGTCGCTACTCAATGGAAGCGGCCCGGAGGAAAGCCTCTTCGTTAGAGAACAGAGCGAGGTCCTGTTCGCCGAACGCTCACGAAGCTGTTGCAAAGTACGTTCCTGTGAAAGAGCGACGTGCGCTATTTGAATCGATGTCTCAATCCGGGAGTAGTTTAGCTAGAAGCAGTGAGCAGCTATCACGGCCGATGCCGATCCCTGCAGTGACTACTCCTAGACGCGCAGCTTCTTTGCATAATCTCCAAGCACCTCCGACGAGGTCTGTGAGTGACTTGAGACAATTCTTCGAAGCCGTGGCCAAAGGCGCGGGCGCCGGCACCTGTTCCGTTGGTGTCCTAAGGCACAGCGCTCCCCCTAATACACAACCGCGTGCTTTTGCTTCGTTAACTTGCGCTTGACCGTAATTTGTAGTTCGTTACATTTGTAAATACTGTAGATAAACCTGCGTTGACCGCTATCTCACTAAGTCGTTCGTTTTAAGACTGTTAAAAGTATTGTTATAGAAATACCTAATATAAAATTAAATGAGATGTATTATTCGATATGTACCTACTTATTATTTGAGCCCATTCAAGTGTTAGGCATTCAATCTATTTTAACCTTGATCTATGAAACGTATTGTTTCAAAGTTTTAATTTGCTACAGACAATTTGATGTGTAAAATTGCCAGGCATTGTAGTAACGAATAGAAACATCGCTCGATTTTAATATCAAGTGAAATGCCAGTTTGCCACAAAGGTTAGGCAGTGCGTCCTTCGCATAAAACTAAATGTCGTAACGTTCTTACAAAACTAAGTCATTGTTGTCTTGAATTTTCTCAGAATCTAAGAGATTGTTTGAGCTTGAAAACATATGCAAACTGCGCTTAGTTAAATCATGTGACCTATAAACGTTGTTGCTGTACCTATTTATTTAACTTATGCACGAAAAAATAATAAGGAAACAGCGATTTAGGAAAAAAATATGTTCAAATTATGCTGATAGTAATCTGACATTGAATGAATCACATTTTGTTCGAAATATTTTATACCTATGTCCTGCATAAAACAGAGACATGTTCACACTAGTATAACGTTCCTTTTCGCCTTCGTCAGCAAACTTGGTACTTAACTCAAATATGCGTCAACATTGATAACTAATGAATACGAAAGCAGATAGGTAAGGAACGTTATGAATGAGATAAACAAAAATATTAACCTAATGAATCATTACCAAGTATGAGATAAGCGGAAATTGTTAGCACACAAGCATCTTAGAATGAATGCGTGACATCAAATTCCCTAGTCGCTTTAGTGTTGGTCCTTCGAAGCCGTACCCCGTCTACTCTGCAGCCTTATTGTCTAACTTTAAATCCATTCCCAGTTGTCATCCATCCCGTTATAGCTCAACCAATCAAATAACAGGAAAATTACAATTGAAGTCCAGAATGAGTTTCAAATGTCAAAATGAAGTCCATGTCCATTGCCAGTTGAATTACACAATAAGGCCCCATGGTCTAGTTACTAGACTCATTGTATCAAGAAGATCAATCAGGAAGAATGAAGGTGGTAAAAAAAGTTCACCATGGAAATAAGAAAAAATGTCCTAGAAAGAGTAAGTACCTACCTACCTACTTACCTTCAGCCTTTTTTCATGTACGTAAGTATCATCTTAAGTAAGAACTTTAGTTGGAAGATATTGGTGAGGTTCTTATTTCAGAAGTAGGAGTTCCTACTCCTACTTCTGAAATAAGAACCTCTCATTTAAAATAAGTACTACTTCCTAGTAGTACTTATTTTAAATTAGGTATGGTAAGCAGGCGTTGTCTAAGTATATCTTTATATTATAGAAGGTACACCTAGGTACAGTAAAAACCACAAACATTTTATAAATTGAATAACACAAGCACAGAACACACACAACCTCACACAAGTAACACAACATAAGCTATCAACTCAAAACAATCTCACGGAACTTAGAACTCTCAACTGTTTGCTGACTGTACCTACTCAAATCTTGTTTTGTAAGATTACGGACAGCTATCCAGAATCTAATATTTTTGGAGTTCTTTGTTCAAAATTATCTACGCTCACGCTACCGCCCATAATCTTCCCCTGAATAGATCATCACAAACAATCTATTCAGGATCTCCTTTCTCTTTCTTACATTACTGTAAATATCCCTCAGGGCTTTGTCTCCTTCTTGCATTAGACCATGGGTGTTTTTAATAGTCGAATTAGCAGTTGGTATGGGATGCCGTGTCGAAGGATGCGGCTGACACCGAAAATAGTAATTTAATCTGAACAAAAAATCTTACAAAAAGATGAAATAAAAAATGTATAGAGGCACCGGGGATGATACAGGTAGCGAGAATATGATTGGACACGATGAGCTTTATAACGGACTTCTGAACTAAGGGTAGATAGGTAAGATTACTTCAAATAGTGTTGGAATTCAACTACTTACTAGGTATTGTGTTAGCTAAAGTCCGTACCGAGTTTTGAGGCCGCCTAAAGACCATGGCTAAACGACTTTAAAACTGTGATCTCCGTAACATTGTAACGGAAGAGAACGATACAGCTTTCGATGATTCTCAAACTTACACCATAACTGCTCTAAAATGTAATGACAATATTCCTTCAACATTATTCAGAAATAATACCTATTACTTACCTTTGTAAGGCTGACTAAAACGCACGAAAGGGGCTCCCTATCCTTTCACCCCCTGGGGGGTTATTCGCGTTCGTTTGATGATTATTCGGATGCTACTTACTACGAGCTTAATTGTATTCAGTCGATAAGATCAAGGTAAAAACACGGTCCTAACTTAGGACCAAATATTCCAAACCAAAAAATTGGCCCTTGAAGTCAGAAATCGTAGTAAGAAACATCCGAATATTCATCAAACGAACGAAAATAAGAACGGGAATATGGCTGATTCTCGAAACAATTAGGTGACACGACACTGCGATCTAATAACTTTTGAACTGCAAAAAAAATCACGGCCGAACAATCAGAACTCGGTCAGCGAATGCATTGACCTTGAACGTGACTCCGCTACTTTCGGATGATAAGCTGTCCAATTTTGCTCTACAAAAATAATTCTATTTCATTTTTTTTAGCTTTAACCATTAGAGCGAGCGGGATGGCTAATCTTAGTACAGCAGGTGCAAGGCTGTAGAATAAGGTTAGCGTCGTGATCGGCAGTCAATTTACCAGAACATGATAGGCTTTTGATCTTTACATTGAAATAGAAGGCATTATTGCTTGGCAAAACTAAATGCCAGCAGACCATGAACCCTGTAAAAGGGTGCCTGAGTAACTTAGCATAAACATTAGACAGAACTTGTCTCAAATCGTAAACAAACCGCGGACAACTTTGTCGCACACAGTCATAGTGAACGAAAGGAGCTTCTTTGAGGCGCACCTAATTCATCCACCTAAGTGACACAAGAAGAAAGTCGTTTTTATCGTAGAAAGATCATCTATTGTACCTACAACCTGAGTCATTTGATTAGCCGACTAGTTGGCCAGTCGTTTTGATATCCTTCACACGGAACCGGTAGACTAGATAAAGGACCAGCTGTTCTATGAGAAAGGATCTAGTTAAGGATTAACCAAAAACACGGTTCCAACAAACTATCAACAAAGGCTGAGTAAGGGTGAAAGGAGAAAGGAAATAAAGGGTCATCAAAATGGGTCATTTTTGGGGCCGGTTTTATTAATCTTGTCTACGGATTGCTGTGCTCATTTTTGAATCTTTCAAAACGTTAATTCATCTTTAGAAATGAATCATTTCATTTGCATAAGGAGATAAGTAAAAAAATTGATCGGACATAGTCTTCGTTTATCTTCTAAATGAAACTAGTTGGTTTCATAAATCGTTCTAAGAGAATAGGATTTAGTTAGATTCTTAGTTGATGATTTAGGATTTAATAAATAAATAAATAATGCTGGACTTTTTCACACAGCATTATCTAGCCCCAAAGTAAGCAGAGCTTGTGTTATGGGTACTAGAATGACTGATAAACTACTTATATACATTTTGTTTGTAAATACATACATATTATACATAGAAACACCCAGACCCGGGACAAATATCTGTAGGTCATACAAACATTTGTCCCGCGGCGGGGATCGAACCCGCAACCTTCTGCGTCGCAGGCGGACCTTCGCCCACTGCGCCAAAGAGGTCGTCAATTTGTCCCGCGGCGGGGATCGAACCCGCAACCTTCTGCGTCGCAGGCGGACCTTCGCCCACTGCGCCAAAGAGGTCGTTAGTTTGATTTGCTGAAGCCTCCGGTTCATCATGCCATAGTGCCATAGTTCATCATGCTTGAAAGTCAGGCCAGACTGATAGATACCCAACTTTTTTCAGTAGGTTCAGAAATAGCAAATCAGCTACTTATGTCGGTATGTTTTTGTTCCTAATACAGAACTTAACGTCTTAGATCATTCAAACATCCTAAGAACCAATGTGAAAGGCAACTGATCGATGAACATCGATCGATCATCTAACCAGCACATCACAGCTCTAATTATTCCGCTCTATCTTGACGTAAAGTGCCGTTGGAACCGCAAAAAGTTGCCACTTGGCCTCAGATCACTTGGCTCAACTATTCGTTTCTGTCAGACTGACAGGCTCAAAGTGGTCTTGTGTAATACAATCGCACATTTGCATGCGATTGTACAAAGTCTTTTGATTGATTTATCTGCAATAAGCGTGTTTTATCAGAAGTAGCTTAGCAAATAGTGACCATGACACTTTAAATTGAATTAGACCTAACCTATACCTACATTCATACCCAACGCTAAGTTTGAATGTTAACGTGTTTGATGAATCTTTTGAAGTTGTTCAGGTTTAGAAATAGGAATTAAAGCAATGTTTTACCTACTACAATGCTAATGTAGCCATGTGGGTTAGGCCCAAAAAACGTTGGCGTGACGACCTTTGCTTTCAGGAAGGCTGGTGTTATATGATTTTTTGACGGACAGTACTTTAGCTTAGATAGGTAATTGACATTTAATTTAATTTAATTTTACGCAATGAATATTAAAGAATTATGTTGCACATGTTTTGCATGCCATTGTTTTGGTGAAATATGTGATACCTCTATAGGTAATTATTTGACCTTTTACCATATTTCGCAATAAATGATTTGAATTTGAATTTTGAATTTGGCAGAGGACCTTTGTGCAACTAAATACGTAAACAAACTACCGCTAAGCTACAAATGGTTACTCAATTTGCCAAGCTACTTTAGATCGCAATCGTGCAAAACATTCTCATTAAAAACCTGTTTGACCGTTCGGCACGTGAATCTAACTGATGGTTAAATAATTGCATAGGTACATTGTGATCAAACAACGCTATTATGTCGATACTTATGTAATGATCTTATGTTTTGGTACTTACGACTGGCAAACGTGAACCATGCACACGATGATGACGTCACGTGGGAATCGAATGGGAAAAAACAAGGATGCACAAACAATTTTTATACAGAGACCTTCACTACTTCCCACTATTATTAAAATACGAAAGTTTTTGAGAAATGGCCTTTTACCTATGGCCTTTTTACTCTTCTACGTAAAATCTTCGCAGAATTTGGATGAAATTCGACACAAAGATTATTAGCAAAGTTTAGCAAAGTCTGAAAATGCACGTAGGTACCTACTTAGGCTTTTATCCTATAGGTGAATAATTTCAAAGGGACCGCATGTAACGTGACGTAGCTAGTCGTATTAAAAAATAAGTACAGGGACAGTTCGCCCAACGGATCTAGGTATTCGTGAAGTTGTGTGTCTGTGCAGAACACAGTTTTGTATGAAAAAGTGGTCACTGCGCAGACAAGTACTTAGGCTTTTTTTTATCCTTTTTCGAAGGGACCGCAGGTAACGTGACGCAGCTAGTCGTATTAAAAAATAAGTACAGGGACAGTTCGCCCAACGGATCTAGGTATTCGTGAAGTTGTGTGTCTGTGCAGAACACAGTTTTGTATGAAAAAGTGGTCACTGCGCAGACAAAACGGCTAACTTCACGAATGCCTAGATCCGTTGGGCGACCTGTACAAACAATATCCTGAATCTCCATAAACGAATGTTCCTTTTAGAAGATTTTAATTCCCCATCCACATTTCACGAACCTTAGTTGGTAACAGCAATATGTTGCAACTTGGTAAGTTAGTTCCTACGGTATGTCAGTTGCCTTATTTGGACTTAGTATTGACTAACTACAAAATTCTATTGCTTCATTAAGTAACTTAATATTGGTTTTCCTGCTTGTTGAACTCTGATAAGATTTAACTTGTTAGTTGAACCCTTCTAAGATCAATCTACTGTCTTCCGTCTGTTTTTACTTTTTAATTTCGGTCACATTTTTTTTCAAGAATACTGCCTTTCTTAGGTTTAAGGTATGTCGCCATGTACTAAAGTGATGGGGAATTAAAGTTAAAGCCATGTTGGTCAAATGGGGTTGTGCCTCGACTTTCAATCTGAAGGGTTCGAATCCCGGCCATCAATCGGTACATCAATGGATTTTTCATTTCGTAAAATTTATATACGCTATAACACGAGCTCTTAATGATGAAGGAAAACATCGTGAGGAAAACCGCAGCTTAATCAGCTACACACGTTTTAACGTTGTCTTTCCTGTGGGCGGCTGATTAAGAGAGGATGGTTTAGGTGCTGGGCAATCCTTTTCCATCTCAAAGCAATGTTCCAGGCACTACAGCGTCCCGTTAAGTGTAGGCATAGATTGCCTCCTGACGCTGTATAAATCATCTAATATACCTAGATGTAAAAGGCCTAAGAACCTTCACCAAATGGTAACCCCCCTAATAAGGCATGATGCCTTGTGCAGGGTTACCAGTTGACGCTGATCGTTCATAGGTAAACAGCATGCTCTATTTGTCTTAGGTTGGTACCTATACAAGCAATTATCTAAGTAGTTGGTATCTAATCGTAATCTAATGTGACTCATTCCTAGATTGTTCATTATTGCCTTTGCAAAGTTCCGGCAATTAGGTAGGTATATATAGGTTGATTGTAGCTGTTAGGTATTATTATTAATCAATGATGTTAAAAAAGTTAATCTACTTACGTTCTTGATTCTATAGGGTTTTTCATTTTAAACTACACAAACTGACAAGGCCTCATTTTTGGGTTGTAAATAGACGTTTGACCGTATCAATTTAATTTCTAAACTGATTTAAGTTTTCACTTACAAATGAATCATTTATAGATTGTTTAGAAATGTTACATAATGATTTTCAAGGAGTACAGACGTTCCACCAATCGCAGCGCAGCTACATCACGAATGGTAAGTTATACAAGAAGGAACAATCAATTAAAAGAATAGTCTATCGATTTTCTCGGGATGTTCATAACAAAACAAAAAAAACAGTACATAAATATTTTTTAATTTACCTGAATTAAGTTAGTTTAAACAAAAAGAACTTAGATAAGTAACCTAATGTTATCTGTAGGTAGGTATTCTGTTATAATGCCTGTGACGATGTGTCTAGACATCTGAAAATTATGCACACAGTCATTTTTCGGACTAAACTGTCCCAGAATTAACTCATGACGTTTGAGTCAGCATTCGATAGGGATTTGAAGTCACTGAGTCAAGTTAAATTAATCGCGACGTAGGCGCCACTGATTACTCATTTGTTTAGTGTCATTTTGTTTGAATTTAGTGACTCGTGTTTAGTCTTATTAAAATGATTAGTAAATTATTAAAGCCAAATGGACATTGCTAATTTACTTATCTTTGTGTTAATGTATCTTACTCAATTAACTAACGCCTCAAAATGATGACTAGTAGTTATTATCCTAGAATTAAATAAATTCTTGTACACCAACTTTATTTTATAAGTTCTAAATTACCTTACTTAGTAGAGCAGGCACATTTATTTTCTTACCAACTTTGGACATCGAAAGCTAGGAATTGATATGATGTCTTCATTAAGCCTAAAAAGTCTGCAGTTTTCTTTGTATGTCCTCATAAAAGTCGCATAACATGCCAGAGCAACTTTACGCAAAATACAAACATAACCGGCTCCACAACTTTTTACTCTCAAATTAAATTATACCTACCTACCAACTAGTTACTACTTGAAGTAGAAACGACACAAAAAGACGAAAGCAAGGTCAAAGATTGTCCGGAAACAAGAATTGAAAATTGAACGGACACCATCTACCAGAAACGTCCGATTCTGATCTTTTCCTTCTTTCTCACATTCTATCGTTACGACAATTCATCACATATTTTGGGTAGTGCTGCTATTCCATGTCTAGGTCTACTTCTATAACGCCATCTTTCAGAATCATCCTTGTGTAGGTGCAAGGGTACTTACAAGTGTTGGTTTGAGAAGTCGACCATCGACTGAATGCCGTCTCCACAACAACATGTAGGGTGGTATTTGTAAAACTGTGCTTAAGCCAAAATTTTTGTGTGCGTTGGTATCACAATATAAGTTTACCTGATCGCATTTCTGTTATACTTAGTATGTACTTACGTTTTAACTAGCAGTAAAATATCAATTTTAATGTTAGCCAAATATCAACATAACGGAGACATTTGCCGGCGCCAGTCTCTGCCGTTATGTGATTTAACTGTTCTACTTTTGGATGTCATAGTTGTCACAAAATTGTCAAGGAAAACACTTAAGTCTAGATTTGTACTCTGAAAACCTGTGTTGTTTTTTGTTACGGTTTTACTGTCTACTTTAACTCAAAGAGAAGAAAAAAACTTACTTAATAGGGTATCTTAAAAGATTTTAACAAAACGTTCATTATGAATTCTCCTGATTAAAAAACACTGAGATGAGAGAAAGCTGTCAAAAAACATGTAAACATTGCATGCCATTGCGCGGGTAGTGACCTCGCATGATTTATACAGAACCTACGTAATGACCTTCCTAAAATTCACTTTCTTACAAATTTTATGTTCATAAGAGTAATTTTATGCAATTACACAAATAAGCAGGCATCTGACATTGATTTTGCATATTTTCATCTCAAACGTAAATCAGCCCTGTCATGTCAGTAATTGATGACTGAACTACGTCTTCTTTCGACTATTTAAAAACAATGATACTTACTTCATTATTATAAAGTGCCAATACTTATTATTTATTCAGGTTACTTTATACCTCCCTAACCTCGCATTTATTAAAGGGAACCTTTTGAATCCTGTAGGAACAACTACCTAGGTATGTTCGAGAAATGCGATGCATTTAAAAATCTTTAATGATTTTGTATAGAGTCGTAATCTAGCAGTCGCGATGCATTTTAAAATCTTTAATTATTTTGGCATAGTGTCGTAATCTTCACTGAAATTGTTTTTATTCGAGAATCATTTAGGTACGTACCTATATTTATGTGATGTAGGTACTTAGGTAAATTTAACATACACATTATGATATAACTTTGAAACAGCGTAACGAAGAGGAAACAGACATTTCATGCGTATCGATGAGTACATAATAGGCCTAATTAGATTGGGTACATTTCTGAGGTTAATAATTGAGCCGTCGAATAAATTAGTTGGTACTTACTTAATCAAACATTCATTTCACTTTATTAATATTAGGGTGTTTCATTTTTAAAAGATACCTAAATCGAATAGGTAAGTAGTCCCTACACTTACATAACTAAAATTAGTTTATTAGTTACAAGCCACTGTGTTTGTTTTTGTGACAGTAGCAATATTTTGCGTAGGTATCATCAATAACAAATATGTTTATAATAAACAAATAGATAAAAACAATGAGAAATAATACCTATCATTTTACATATTTGAAAACAAACGAAGCAGAACACTGCTTCGTTTGTTTTCAAATATGTGAATTTACTTTTGATTCGAAATTAAAATGCCTTCCATAAGAATGATTTTTCGCTTTGGAAATATCATAGGTCTACTTCTACCTATCGGCGATGAAAACTATGGTAAGGAATCTACGTACATGATGCTAGTCTTTTAACTATGTATGTATTTGAAAGCGATTTTAGACATTTTCAAAATTTGTGGTGAAACAAAAATGAGCATACCTAGTGATGTTACGAATGAAACAAATCACAACACTAGATTTGAATGAAGTGATCAAAACAAATTGATTACGTCTTATTTTAAGACATATTCAATCGATTGATAAGTACCTACACCAAATTGATGATCATATCATTTAGATACCTACCACGTAGTTCGAAGCAAAAATGGAAGCTACTTTTAAAAAAATGATTGACTTACTTAAGTAGGTAGTAATAATTTGTATCACAAAACAATAGGAACATTAAGGAACCTACGTAATAAGGCAAAAAACTAAGATTAAAATATTGGCAATGACACATTCTATTTCTGGCCGGCACTTTTTGATTTTTGGTGCATAAATGTATGAACGCTGAATGATGTCCTTTAAAAAATTTAAAATAAGAATTTTTGGTATTTGTGTAAATATACCTACTTACTTATTTTGATCTTTAGTGTAACGAAATAAAAACGTCGTATTTTCCTTAATCAAGAATTATTTTTTCAATGAACAACAGAATCACCAAGCCAAGCAGTGTCATATTCATTAAAATGCGACAAAAACTCATATAATTAAACAATAACGAAGGCTTTTTAATTGTTTTGTCAATGTAGTAGTTAGTCTCCGCGAAAGTTCTTTTTCACGAGCACCAACAATTCACGAACAATCGTGGTGCACTTAGACCAGAGAGCTATGAGCTTTTAGAACTGGCAACTAAAAATCTGTTGAGTAAATACTACAAACATTACAATATCAAAACATATTTTGTTTCTCTTTTATTGCTTAGGTAAAATTCCAATGGAAAGAGTTAATGTAAAACAAAATAATCGTACCTTCTTAGGTAAAAATGTTCCTAGTCTAGGTATTTTTTCCTAATGTTTCCTAATGTCCATGTGAAGATATTTTAGTCGTGTGTTGCATTGAAAAACTGCGGCATTGATCATTATACAAAGTAATAGGCTAAATTGCTCATCCCTACTCTTAAACTTGAAATGGCAAAATAAAATTACCACAAATTCTAGATTACCTCGTACTTTTATTACAACGGCTACAAATTGTATGATTCGCTTGTGCAACATACTTCGTTTAATATTTTACGATGCTTTTCAAGGTTTATGACTTTTGAAACTTTATACGATAACAAATTACTTATAAGTAGTAATCAATTGACGCGGGTGATTTTAATATCTAAATAAACTAGTTTCTTGGTAGTACTTAGCATTCTTAGCATAAACCTAATTTCAAATAAATTAGACTGTTTTTGTGTTCAATCAGAATTAAAAAACTATATTTTATATCTAGTTAGGTACATATCACTTTCGGTACTTAGGTACCCGTAATAATAGGTACTACCGGTGGTACTACCGGTAGTAGGTACTTTCATAATTTCCTCGAAGTCAATTGAACATTTGTAGCTCTATGGTAAGGTCTGGAGCGATGCAGTAAGTGAGAGTGACGGGATGCGCCTGCGCATGTCTCATGAATGGCGTCGATAATTACCCAACGACCTGTGAAGTGTTCACTTTCAATACGAGTTTAAGGGCTTTAATAAATAACAAACGTATAAAAACGGACGTCAATTCGCGAAATAAAAAATAAACTCGCCATGAAAGACCTAGAAACACTGAACTTTAAAATCATTTTTTCTATCGATTGGTATAATTATGTTCTAATTATTGTAGGCATAAGTTACTTAATATTCATCCTTTTCTTGCCGCAGAAACGTAATTTTCCCAAAATGTTCGAACCTAAGACACACAGGTTTCAAAAAATTAGGGAAGATCTTAACCTAGCCAGGCCCTTGATTCAGACTTCAGCGGAATGCATTCGGTTCGGAATTTGAGCACTGTGATGGGTTGCGGTCGGTAGACAGCTGACCGATTCCAACCCGAATGCGTTCCGCTGAAGTCTGATCACTAGCCAGTATAGGTTTATTTCTATAAAAGCTAAGACATAGAGCAGTTTTTTATAACAACCTAGGGAAGGTTTAAAATAACGCTCGCCGCAGTATTACGTACGTTACAAGTAAGACAGCTAGAAACGCAAGGCTCTAAGTGCTTTTTGTTGTATTGTATTGACATCTCTAACATGCTTCTCAAAGTTCTTAATGATTAGCATTATTCTAAAGGTGAAGAGATGTAGTAACTTTTATTGCACTGGGTTAAGAAATAACTCAATGAAAAATATTGCTTAAAATTTTAAATATCAAGTCAATTATCAGGCCTATTCTTTACAGTCTGATAATGCTCCACCCATATTTCAGGGTCAGGAACAGCAACAATTAGGTATTTCCAAACTTTATTTCCGACTTGACTTACCAATTATCACGTAGGTAAGGTTGTTCGTGACTTTAAAAAAAATACTTTATTAATTATTAAATTAAGTACCTACTTATATCGATTTTCTACAAATAAAAGCGTGTTAAAATAAAAATTTCCTAAATAAAATCCTGTCAGGAGTCCACAAATTTTGAACAAATGGAGGACTTAAAACTATGGTAACTATGGTTAAATAGCAATGATTTACCACAGCCATTAACACCAACACCCTCCACTTCCTACTTTCAAAGTCGGTAATAAAATTATCTAACATCAAGCAGATGTTTGTCTATGTTACTCCATGCTCTATGGTTTTGTGGGCGTGTGTCGTAGACAATGCTACCAGCTGGTTACTTTCACTTCAATGGAATAACGATGTTTGTGTTACCTAAATTGATAATAGTGTGTTCATAACTGTCACATTTGAACCGGAATGGAAGTATCAAAATGACGATTTTTTCATGTGCTTAGATTACAAATGGATTATCAGCTTGTAAAACCATGGGTAGATAGACTAAGTATCTAGAACAAACAAACTGAAAGCAATTCGACATGACATGTCATTGAAAATGGATTCAGCCGTTTTAGTTTTCGAAAACCATCCATTATGGAACAGATCAGAAATGTCTAAAAAATATGTTATACCTGCCTAACATGATTTTTTTAATTTATTACAGAATACTTACTTATTATACAAAACAACCATAATTAAAAAAATAAATAAAGAAGTTTGAAAAAACCTATCGACATTTTAGCCTTTTCAATTGACTTTACCACGAAATAGGTAGGTAATTATACCTACAGCAAATTACTCAGCCATTCTCAATAACGTAAACAGAAAAGAACATCAGAAAATCAAGAAAGAATAAAAAACATCATTCATGCCTTGTCCAAAGACTCCTATAAACTAACAATAGAATAGATAAAAGTGCAAAGTAAACAGAAAGAACGGTGGCATCATTAAAGTGACACTTTCGTAAAAAATCGTAGATCCGATAGGGGATACAACAATAAAGCTAAAGCTCGTGGGAATTCTCTGAACGATTTGCATTACTAGGTACTTGACTAGCAGTGTTGAATCCAGGGAGAATTGTTTAATAATTCGAAAATACTAAAAAAGTGTCCGCACCACGAAACAAGTATTATTCATAGTGGTGTTTAGCTTTTTCTAAATTTCACTGGTCTTCTTTCAGTGCGTAGTGCGGACTCTGAATAAATAAAAGTCGTCTTTATATACAAAACGGTGTTGTACCTATAACTGTTTTATATACTTCAGATTGAACGATTCTTCGTTGAATACATTATGTTTCTGTGTTTAGAATACGAAGCTTTTCAAGTTTTATCAAAGTTTTGTCGCGGATGCGTTCCGCAGAAGAGCTAAACATTTTAAATGATAAATTAAATAAATCATTCGTATGAGCTTCTGCCACTGTAACTAGAGTTTTGAGGCCGCTTGATTTAAAGTTTCCTGTACCAAAATCCGCAAGTAGAATCTCCCTCAACCCGTCCATTAAACAAAATGGTGTACATTTTTTGTACAATAATCTCCCCTGTCTCTCAGATAAGTTAATTTAATGAATACGTTACTCAATAGCCGCAGTTAGGCATGGTAATGAGTTGGAAACATTTGCTTTATTCTATTGTTCGTCTATTGCAGTTTATTGTCGCAAGATGTGTAAGGCTCAGGATGAACAAAATTAAAACTGGTTTTATACAATTAGATTTTGTTATTATAATTAAGAAGTAAATTATTGCAAAATGGTATGGCTGGTTGACACACTATGCGGGTTTACGCACTAAATAAATAAATAACGCTGTACTTTTCACACAGCATCATCTAGCCCCAAAGTAAGCAGAGCTTGTGTTATGAGTACTAGATGACTGATATACTACTTGTTGTATAATGCATAATGTGGGTAGGTTTATTTTACAAATAAATCAGTCAATACGCATCCATGGTCGTTTCACTACATGGTGACAGCGGTGTTACTTGAAACTAACGTTATTTACAATCAAAGTAGAAGTAATTTATTGATTCGAGCGCTGTTTGTACGGAAATAGTGAAAAGTGATAAAAGTACAATGGAGCATGCGCGTCCGCCGTCGGAATTATTGTTGGATGGCGGTCCGGCGAATCGCGCTGAGGCGTGGCGTAAATGGCTCAAACAGTTCAAAGTATTTCTCAAGGCGTCGGGCGTTTATAAAGAACCGAAGGATATGCAAGCTAGTTTGCTGATTAACCTAATTGGTCCCGAAGGTTATGACATATTTTCCACTTTCAAGTTTGACTCAGAAAGTGATCGTGATGACATTGAAAAACTCATTGAAAAATATAATGGCCATTTTGGAACGAAACCGAATACCACAATGGTGAGGTTTAAGTTCTTCACGAGGAATCAAGAACAGGGAGAAAGCATCGACGAGTACGTGACCGCTTTAAAACTCCTGAGTCAACAGTGCGAGTTCGAACAGCTGGAGGACGGTTTAATTCGCGATCGCATCGTATGCGGCGTACGAAAAAGTACCGTGCGCGACAGGTTACTTCGTAGCGAACAACTTACACTCGAAAAGGCCATTATTATATGCCAATCTAACGAAATTTCTCACGAGGAAAGTCGTAAGATAGAAGGTGTCAAATCAGAGTCAAAGGAGGCGTCGGTGGATGCCGTGTGGAATACTCGGGGAGCGTGGCGAGGTGCGCGAGGCGGCGGCGGTTGGGTGCAGCGGCGCGGGCGCGGCCGCGAGCTCAGCGCGCCGGCCCAGCACGCGTACGCCGGCGGCGGCGACGGCGCGGGGCCCTCGCAGCCAGGGCGCGGTCTGGCGTGCTCGGCGTGCGGGACCACGTACTGTGATGGTGGAGCCCGATGTCCGGCGAGAAACGGAAAGTGCCATGTGTGCGGTAATAAAGGCCATTATCGAAAAATGTGCCCAGTGAGTGTGAATAGGTCGAAAAAGGTGTTTCAGGTGCAAGAAGACAAGGAGGACGATCTGTACTATATTTCTACAGTGGGTGTGCCTAGTGATGCGCGATCGGAGGACAAATGGTATGAGACTTTAATTCTATTAAATAGTAAGACAAAACATTTGTTCAAGTTGGATACCGGTGCCGATCTGAATGTTATTTCCAAGAACCAATTTTTAAAATTAGGTTTTACGATAAACGATTTGAGCCCGGTGAAACCAAAAGCTGTGTCATACTGTGGAAGTTTTTTGCCTATTGTTGGATCGTGTAATATGAAGTGGATGTATAAAAATAGTGTGTACTGTATAAATTTTGTTGTATCAGATCACTATTGCGAAAGTATTTTAGGTAAACATGCTATCGAGGAAATTAATTTGGTGCAACGGGTATATACATTGGATATGGATATCTATAGTGACCTATTTGAGGCTCTCGGACGGCTACCGGGACATTACACGATACCCATAGATAAAAACGCTTCTCCTTGCATCTGTCCTGTTAGGAAAATACCTATTAGTTTGAGAGCTAAGTTGCAAACGGAGCTTGAGCGCATGGAATGTATGGGTGTGATAAGAAAGGTGAGTCACCCTACTCCCTGGGTGAATGCCATTGTAGTGGCGGCAAAAAAGGATGGTAATATTCGCGTTTGTTTGGATCCTCGTCCCCTCAATAAAGTTATACGTCGTCAGCATTTTCCTCTTCCTACATTAATGGAAATATCTACACAATTGAAAGGAGCTACGTGTTTCAGTAAGTTAGATGCTAGATCTGGCTTCTGGATGGTTGCGTTGGATGATGAGAGTTCCGATCTTTGTACGTTTGGAACCCCATTCGGCAGGTTCCAATATTTACGATTACTGTTAGGAAATGAGCTAAAAGATTAATGTCCAATCCAATTGATGTAAATTAACTCTATGGTACAAACCTACGTTGCGTTGGTTGGTAGAATTGATTTGTTATTTTTTAATGTTGGCACCTACTGACAAAAACTAATGTAAGAAAATAATTATGTAAAAAACCACGTGTGTGGTGTGTGTTCCAAAAAACCCGTGAAGAATAAAGCATCAAGAAAAGGCCTGGTATTTCTATTATATCTCTCAACCTGCAGATAGACAAACAAATAGTATTGGGAAACCCCCATACGATTATATGTGGCGACCGTGACATATTAAGGGAGATATGGATATTCAGGTGAAGTTGCGAACAGCTCTACGGAGCCAATTTACAAAACGAGCAAATGGCTTTGAGGCGGTCATGGCGTCTGAGGAGAGGCGGGCCCTGTCGCAAGAGATGTTAGAGGCTTCGTATAAATCTCTTGAAAGTTTACGGGCAGAGATCGAGAATGTAGACGCGAAAATAAGAACCATGATGCTGCCAGATAGCGATGAAGAAAAACTTGAAAAGGAACTTGACGACTGCGAAAAATATAAAACTAAGTGGCTAATAATTGAGGCCAGATACAAAAACATGAAAACGAATCAAATTGAACAAAAATCAAAGGTGAACCGGGTTAGGCTACCCAAACTCGAAATAGTAAAATTCAACGGTGAGTTGAAAAGCTGGCTGCCATTTTGGGGACAGTTTAGAAAAATACATGAAGACCCAGACATGTGCGCAGAAGATAAGTTCGCTTATTTGTTGCAAGCGGTCAACGTCGACTCCGACGCCCGTCTACTAGTGGAGAGCTATCCAATTACAGCAGAAAATTATCCTAAATGCATCGAGCATCTACAATCCAGGTATGCGAGAGAAGATCTACAAACCCAACTATATGTTAGAGAACTCCTGTCACTCATCATCCATAAAGACCATGCTGATTTGATAAACCTATATGATAAACTAAGTGCACAGCTACGTTCTTTAGAAACACTGGGCGTTACCAAGAAAAATGCTGCTTTTATACTACCTATGGTGGAATCAGCTCTGCCAGAAGAAACACTGAAGGCGTGGCAGCGAAGCGGGAGTCACGACAACAACATGGAGGAAGAATTAAACAAATTACTTACCTTTTTACACTCCGAAGTTGAACATGACCAAAGAATTAAAATGGCAAAAATGAATTTTAATGATAAGGAAAATAATAATGGGAAAGAAAGCCAGCCCACAGCGAGTTGCCTGTTCACCAATATAAAGAAAAATGACCAACCTAATAAGAAAAGCACAGCTACTTGTATTTGGTGCGACAAAGAAAACCATTGCAGCATAGAATGTTACAGATTACCAAAGCTGGCGATGGGAGAAAGAAAAGATATAATAAACAAGAAGAAAGCGTGCACCATTTGTTTGAAAAGAGGTCATTTCTCCACAAATTGTAAGGCATACTATATAAAATGCTTCATATGCAGCAAAAGACATTCCACGGCTTTATGCACAGCTAAACCAGAAGAAAATAAAAACAACAGTGATAGAGAATCCAATTCTACATCTCAAACAACAACAACGGCTTCATCAGCATCATCTGCATCACCCCCTTCGGAACAATGTGTAACCCTACTGCAAACAGTTGTGGTGGAGCTTGAATACAACAACAAAAAGACCCCCGTCCGTGCATTGTTTGACAGCGGCTCACAGAGGTCTTATGTCAAAGAAGAGGTTATGAAGAAGATGAACGTTCCGGTCATGAAGAAGGAGATACTCACACACTCACTGTTTGGTGGCATGCAGACCAACACCAAGTCCTACAACATTTACAACATAAAGGTCAACAACCTGGACAAGAATTACTCAACGGAGATGGCAGTGCTAGGCCAGAATATTATCTGTACCAATGTACCAAGACACAGCGCCAAGTCAAACACAAGTTTGACAAATAGTTTAAAGGCTAATAATGTAATACTGACAGATAATAATGAACACTCTGAAGAGATAGGTCTACTTATAGGTTCCGACTATGCAGGGACGTTTTTCACAGGAAAGGTCATCCACCTGGAAGAAACTGGTTTGGTAGCAATCAATACAAAGCTGGGATGGACTCTACAAGGAAAGCAGGTAAGCGCAAATGCCAATAATATAATCACAACTTTGTTCTGCTCTGATATAAATGATTTTACAGGATATTGGGCCCTGGAAACAATAGGTATTCATGATCCAGCCGAACTGAAGACAAGAGAAGCTGCAGATAAAGAGGTCATCACTTCCTTTGAGGAAAGTATAAGAAAAAATGAAGATGACAGATATGAGGTAAGACTTCCATTTAAAAGTGGTCATGAAGAGTTATTACCCAATTATAAAGTTGCTAAAAAACGACTTGAAACAATGAGCCAGAAATTAAATGCTAGTGGCAAATTTCAAGCATACCATGAGGTTTTTGAAGAATGGGAACGATTAGGTATTATAGAAAGAGTCCCAAATAATATAGATGAGTGTGACAAAGGTCACTACTTGCCACATAGGGCGGTCATAAAAGAAACAAGTCTCACTAGCGCAATAAGACCTGTGTTTGATGCGTCTGCAAAAGACAGAAATGGTTTGTCCCTAAATGCATGCCTAGAAAAGGGGCCAAACTTTATAGATAGCATTCCACACTTATTAATGGGGTTTAGAACAAAAGAAATTGGCGTTTCGGCTGATATACAAAAAGCATTCTTGCAAATAAGTCTTCCTGCAGAAGATAGGAACTATTTAAAATTTTTGTGGTGGGAGGATGAAAACTTAAACGAAATAATAACATATAGACATTGCCGGGTAGTATTTGGGTTGACTTCAAGTCCATTTTTATTGTCAGCCACACTTATGTACCATCTCAGAATTATAACTAGCCCACATGCAGATCAACTGAAGAAATCCTGGTACGTAGATAATTGTCTTACTAGTCTTGACAGTGAAGAAGAGACTATAAAGTTCATGGATGAAGCCAAGCAGATCATGCAGGCTGCCAAATTCAATCTACGGATGTGGGTGACTTCTCCACCTCTAGGAATAAATGAAGCAGGTAAGGATGTAATATCAGTCCTAGGTCTCAACTGGGACACTTTGTCAGACAAGCTTTATTGTAACACTGCTGGCCTACCTGCTGCTAAAGACATCCAGAATATCACAAAGAGGGAGCTGTTGTCACTCACGCAGAAGGTATTTGATCCTGTAGGGTACACTTCACCGGTAATGTTAGTCCCTAAACTAATTTTACAAGAAACCTGGCGGAGAAATATACATTGGGATGATAACCTACCATCAGACTTATTAAGTAGATTCATGGAATGGTATAAAGACTTCACATACCTAGAGTATTGCAAAATTCCAAGAAAATTAACAGCAACTAACATAAATAAAAGTGAGTTGAATCTACATTTATTTTGTGATGCAAGCAAAGATGGATATGGTGCAGGTGTAGTACTCAGGGCTGAAAAAGAAAATAAAGTAACTGTCCAGTTAATATCAGCGAAGTCACGAGTTACACCACCTAAAAGAATAGGGATCCCAAGGTTAGAGCTACTAGCCGCACTAATAGGTTCACGTTTGTTATCTCAAGTAAGAGAAAATGATAATTTAAAAGGTTGTCCTACCTACTGCTGGACTGACTCCAGCGTAGTTCTATGTTGGATCAAAAGGGAACTGCCCCTTAACAATTTTGTAGGCAACAGAATAAAAGAAATTAGGCAAAATACTAATATCAATGATTGGCGGCATATTCCAGGAACAGAGAACTGGGCAGACACGGCTTCCAGAGGCTGCTCCGCAAAGGCACTCTTCGACTGTCGCTGGTGGGAGGGGCCGGCGTGGCTGCGCTTGGCACCGGAGCTGTGGCCGCATTCTGAAATAATTGTTGATGAGCGTGAGGTACAAGCTGAAACCAGGAAAACCGTATGTACCACACAAGTTGGAAGTTTCTTCAGAAAGGCTGAGAGATGAGTTCCAACTGCCGGCTACTTCTTCATCTGCTTCTGGTGAGGAGGGGTTTACAGGTCAGTCTTCTATAGTTTTTGGTAGAACACCTGATGCGGAGATACCATCATCTCCAGATGTTACCAACCCACAAACTTCCAGGTGTGGTAGACAGGTGAAAATCCCTAGCAGATTTAATATTTATCATAAATATTGAATGTCATTTTAATATTAAGTTTCATTCTTTGTCTGTCAGAGATTGCCTTGTTAGAACCTTACTAATTTGATTGTTATGCTAATTAAATACTTATACTTAATATAATAGTGAATAATTTTCATTACTTGATAAAATGATTGAATATCACTAAAAGATGTTAGAGAAATACTTATACTTAATTTAGTTTATAAGAATACAATGGTATTATTAAGAAAATTGAATAATAGGTCGTCATTATAAAGAAATTGTCTAACAAATTATTATAATTAATAGTGGTAAGTTAATTGATAAGCAAAATATTACTTTAGGCAAATTTGTAAACTTAATGTTGTATCCATTTTGTAACATTTGTGAATTGTAACGCCATCTAGTAGCGAACAGGTAAACTTAAGAATTTTAATGCCTAGTGGCGAATAATAGAAACTTTATAGAAATTTTATTTTGTTTGGATACATACGCTATGTTGTAATTTATTTTGTTTTTCTTTTTGGTGTTGGAGGATGTTAGGAAATGAGCTAAAAGATTAATGTCCAATCCAATTGATGTAAATTAACTCTATGGTACAAACCTACGTTGCGTTGGTTGGTAGAATTGATTTGTTATTTTTTAATGTTGGCACCTACTGACAAAAACTAATGTAAGAAAATAATTATGTAAAAAACCACGTGTGTGGTGTGTGTTCCAAAAAACCCGTGAAGAATAAAGCATCAAGAAAAGGCCTGGTATTTCTATTATATCTCTCAACCTGCAGATAGACAAACAAATAGTATTGGGAAACCCCCATACGATTATAATTACCATACGGCATAAATTCAGCTTCTGAAGTATTCCACTGTAAAGTAAAACAGTTACTTGAGGGATTAGACGGCGTAGATTCATTTGTCGACGATATTATCGTGTGGGGATCGGATGAGAGTGAACATGATGAACGCTTGAAACGACTAATGGATCGTGCTAGGGAGGTAGGTATAAAATTCAATCATGAGAAATGCGAGTTTAATGTCTCTGAGGTAACATATTTAGGACACAAGTTTAGTGTAAAAGGTATGGAGATAGATGAAAGTAAGTTAAAAGCAATTAAGGAAATGCCATCTCCACAAAATAGACAGGAGCTGGAAAGATTTATGGGAATGGTAAACTTTCTATGTAAATTCATTCCGAATTATTCCGAAAAAGCAACTCCACTCAGGAATTTGTTAAAGAAAAATAATGAGTGGCAGTGGGGAGCGTGTGAAGATGAAGTAGTGAAAACGTTAAAGAGTGACTTGTGTACCGCGCCGGTTCTGGCGCTGTTCGCGGCGGACGAGCCGGCCGTCGTGTCGGTGGACGCCAGCTCGCACGCGCTAGGGGCCGTTTTGCTGCAGAATGGTCGACCGATAGAATTTGCCTCTCTTACTTTGACTGAAACTCAACAGCGCTATGCTCAAATCGAAAAGGAGATGTTAGCTATTGTCTTTGCGTTGGAGAGGTTCCATCAATACGTATACGGTAAAAGTGACGTAGTAGTAGAAACCGATCACAAACCTCTGGAGGCGTTATTTAAAAAACCGCTTAATGATGTTCCTGCTAGATTACAGCGTATGATGCTCCGCGTTCAAAGATACGACTTTACCGCTATGTACAAACCCGGTAAATACATGTTCGTGGCGGACACTCTGTCGCGCGCTCCGATTCAGGAATTGATGAATGAAAAAGTATCTGATGAGGTGCAGAGCCAATCATGCTTTTTAATAAATAATTTATCATTCAGCGATGAAAAAATTAACCTGGTTAGAGAACACACAAAACGAGATCCTGTATGTCAGTTGTTAATTCGCATTATAAAAGAAGGTTGGCCGTTAAACAAACATGAAACTGATGAAAGAATAAGGTCACTGTGGGAGTACAGGAATGTTATGGGGTATTGTGAAGGGATTTTATTTAAAAACGATTTAGTATTTATTCCGAGCACAATTCGTGAGGATATGATTGCAAGAGTACATGAAGGGCATTTAGGGATAGACAGATGCAAAAGGCGTGCACGTGAAGTAATGTTCTGGCCGGGTATGTCGCACGACATCGAACGTGCGGTACGCCGGTGCCGCGTGTGCGCAGAACACGCTGCGATGCCGCAGCGAGAGCCACTGATAGCTCACAGCATACCCAGTTTGCCATGGATAAAATTAGGCTCCGATATATTTGAATATAATAAAATGTACTTTGTGATAATAGTAGATTATTTTTCAAACTACGTTGAAGTATGTCCCATAACTAGTATAACGTCGAAAAGTGTAATTAAGGCAATGAAAGATCAGTTTGCGCGCCACGGCATACCACATGAACTGATAACAGACAATGGTCCGGCATACGCGTCAAAAGAATTCCAAGACTTTGCAAAAATATGGAGTTTTAGTCACATTACGTCATCTCCTAACTTTGCTCAATCTAACGGACGTTCGGAGCGCGCAGTGCGCACAGTAAAAACCTTACTAAAAAAATCACTGGAGGATGGTTCTGATTTTTATCTGAGTTTGTTAAATTACAGAAGTGCCCCAAGGGACGGTATTGCTAGTCCGGCGGAACTTCTTATGAGTAGAAAATTAAACACACGTCTACCGATTCATGTAAGCAAGCTTAACCCGGCTAGGAATAATGAAGTAGACTACGAAAACATAATAAATAAGCAAGCCTATTCGAAGAGCTGGTATGACGCTCACTCACGCGAGCTACCCGCCCTCAGTCCGGGTGATGATGCTATTGTCATGGATGGCAGTAGAAGGCGAGAGGTGCAGGTTGCGGCTCGCGCTGCTCAGCCGCGCTCATACTTCGTAAAGGATAAATTAGGCAGAGTGTACCGTCGCAATCGTAGACATCTATTAAAATTAAATTCTCCTGCAATGAATGAAAGGGTAGTGAATGGTGATAATGATGATAAGAGTGAGAGTGGTGATAGTGTGTACGATGATACCGTTGAGGAAGCAAGTAATGCAATTAGTGCAACTGAAGCGACAGCTGATCATATTGAGCCAGAACCTACTGTATCTGATAGAACCAAACGGTTTGCCTTACGTGAAGCTAGAAAAAATAAATGATTTAATTAAATAAACCTATCTAATCTAATCTAATTAAGGTCCAAATCTATAGATACTTACTCGTTATGCTATTAATTATACTTAGGTAACTTTTCTAACAACTTAACCTACTTATTGTACTTACCGAATCTTGATCTTCTTGTGTTATAAATAAGTAGACTCAAAGATAAAACAAACAGGTAGGTACTTAAATGAATAAACTTAAATAAAATAATGTACCTATAGGTTTATAATTATAAGATAATCATAAATTAATTTTGTTTGTTAATTAAAAATTTAAGTATTAGATTAATTAATCTTCATTCAATTAATAATTTATTTATTGCTTAATATTATGTATTTCTGTTAATTTAGTAGTCTAAATTATTCATGAAATAGCACCTATATTAAAAGACCTAGGGATATGTCTTTTATGCATGCCTGATGAATGTATACCTACTTAGATTAGATACGCACCTATGTTAATGTGTAGGTACCTACTTACTAGTGATTTTGCATGTTAAACAAGTACTATCTATGTACTTCATCTTGTTTTATAAAGGGGGAAGATGTTGTATAATGCATAATGTGGGTAGGTTTATTTTACAAATAAATCAGTCAATACGCATCCATGGTCGTTTCACTACACTACTTATATACTTTTTCTTTGTAATACATACATATTGTACATAGAAACACCCAGACCCAAGACAAATATCTGTAGGTCATACAAACAGTTGTCCCGCGGCAGGGATCGAACCCGCAACCATCTACGTCGCAGGCGGACCTTCGCCCACTGCACCACAGAGGTCGTCAAAAAACTAAATGCTTCTTATTCCTAACCTTATGGTTTAATGTGTGTTAATTTGAGAGTCTATTACCTCTACACGATACGTATAAATTGTCTACCTACACTACCACTGTAGACATTATTGAAAGCTTGATTATTCTCAAATCAATAATCTCCATTGCATCAAATCTCATTGTAAGGACCAGAGATCTATGAAAAATATAAAATAACTGACAAAACATAACGGTATTTTTATAACAAAATCTAACATCGACTTTAAAGCAAATCTAATCAGCTTATCCATTAACCATCAAGACGTTAGTCGTTAAAAGTAGCAAATCGTTAAATTTAATGTTATTTCTCCCCTTGTATCATTTATCAAATCAATTCTATTTTGTAGGAAACTGTCAGATGCCCAGCGTTCGGTATAGTCCCTTCAACACATGTCCGTTTGTCCAAAACTACTTTTATATTGTGACAAAGCTTTCATGTAGGTACTTTTTAGTTACTAAAGGCCTTTTACTTTGCCCAGTGAGGTAGGTATTAGATCTTCTGTATAGCGATTCATACCACAGAACACAGAGAGTTCATACTTCAGCTGAACACATCGCGACGAAACCATTCCGTGGAATAGATTTTTTCCAAAACTGACGTTTTCTTAGTTACGGTCGGTTGAACAGCGGAACGGTTTATCGCGGATGTGTTCCGCTGATGTATGAATCGCTATGTTGGTCTCTGTAATTTCTTAAAAAATTAGAAAGAAACACCTTCAAGCTTCAGGGGCTTTCATTCAGGTTCATTTTGCAATCGATAGAGCTTTCGAAAAGCTTTTATAATAAATAGCTATTTAGGCAAAAATTATCAAGAAAAGACCTAATCATGAATTTCGCATGTTGGCCACTAGCACAGAATACAGACAATTCTTGATGAAACTTGAGTCTAATAATTTTTCTGAACATCTAGTCTATTCAAAATCAAAATCAAAAATATTTTTTTCAGTAAGACCGCTGGGATCACTTTGAATCGTCTTAAAACTAGGTGATTTTACTCCTGTTCCTTCGCAACAAATACCGTGAAGAACCAGGGCAACAAACACGGTTTGGGGCCTAGCTTTTTTTAAGGTGATCCATCTTAAATCTAACTTATTCAAAGTCAAAGTCAAAATTAGTTTATTCATTGAAATCAGATCAAGAATTCAGTGCAATTCATGTTAAATGTGGAAACTTCCACAAAAACTACGGTAAACTTTGTTTATTAGCTTAGAATCGCTTCCCACAAACTATCTTCACTTGATCCAAGCCGGATACGTTACTATAAGTACAGATAGCTACAAAAGTTTTAAGCATTTAAACATTTCAAGACTGTTATTATATAAAAACCAGGCATAGGCTTTCATACCTATACATTTATATCTAGATGTATATTAAATATTATTTTAAAACCAAAATGACTAATCACTTACCAAAAATAAAATTATAAAAATTTTAAAAGGCGACTGAAACCCTCTTATGATGAGTTTGATCAAGTTCATGTATTTTTGGTAAACTGAAATTATCTTAGGAGAACTCCACAAAACATTCGATGGAACGGTTTGCAATTAACTACAATATGCTTGCAAATGATTCTAGCCAGAAACATAGATGCATTGCGAGAATGGCAGTTCTAGAAAATGATGAAGAGACGGAATATGCTATCAACCATTGGGTTGATGGTAGACGTTAGTTGTAACGTCTATTCTGCCAAGAATGCCCGCCCGACAAAGGAATAAGACTTTTGTCTGTTAGTGTACACTTCAGGTCATTGAATGCATCCACATGTTGGCCACATTCAATTAATTTGCGATGGGAATATTTGTGGCTGAATGTATCTTTGTTTTGTGAGTTGTTTGTTTTTCTTTGTTGAGATATTAATTTTATTTTGCTGTGGCGCATGGCGTCAAGTACGTACCTAATAGAGATTTTAAAGCTTTTCACGATTAAATTAATCTACACATGAGTAAATCACTTATAAAATTACTTATAAAAACTTTTGAAACCAGCAAAGTAGTAAGTATTATCTACTATGCCTACATTTTTTTTATTCTTTATCGTTACTTTCATAACTATTATTATAATATTGAAATTCCTTATCACATGCTTCAAACTTTAGTGACAGGTGACTAGATAAGGGAGACTCGTAAAGTGTCGTCCGTGTAAGTAGGTACCATCTTATCCATCAAACACTCAATTTAGGTATTTTGACCAGGGTGCACTCGAGAGGACTTAAACAAAGCCATGGAGGAGCGTAAGAGTCGCCGAATATTGGGCTAAAACACGATAGAAGAAGTTTGACGACCTTTGTAGCGCAGTGGGCGAAGGCCCGCCTACGCAAAAGGTTGCGGGTTCGATCCCCACGGCGGGACCAATGTTTGTATGATCTACAAATACTTGTCTCGGTTCTGGGTGCTTTCTATGTACTTATAATATGTATGTACCTATTTACAAACAAAAAGTATAAAAGTAGCAGGTATATCAGTCATCCAGTACCCATAACACAAGCTCTGCTTACTTTGGGGCTGGATGATGCTGTGTCAAAAAGTCATTATTTATTTTATTTATTTATTTAAATATGAGCTGATAACTTTGGAATGAGACATTCAGAGACATGCGGCTTGTTGTTTTCCTCAAACATTCACATATTCCTACATATTTGTCTACGTGCTTTGACATTTAACCCTACCCCATGGAATGTCTCTAAACCAACATCAGTCATACCGTCCCTAATCCAAATCGATTCATCTCAAGACATAACCCGAACCGCATTAAAGGATAATGGGACATTTGGGGCCTGATGTCCCTTTGTACCATGGGCCTGTCAATCTTAGGTGATTACCGTGAAATCAGTCAACGCCAAGACCCACCGCGGTGTTCTATGAAGATTCCATTGATCGAAATATTTGGGATAAAATTAAGCTTCTAGGTACCTACAAAGAGACACTATCCCAGTATACCTATAATAAGTAACCGAAACTAATTTTAGGTTACTTAGAAAAATAGGTAGAAATAAAACCGAGTGGTTTTATTTCTACCTACCTACTCATTGTGCACTCTCTGATGGGACCTTTACGTCCAAGCCATCTTATAGTAGGTACCTACCTAAGTAACTGGTAGGTAATATCTTCTCTCTTTAGAATGTTTAATCTTAACCAGGATTTTTGGCGTACGAAACATTCAAATGACTTATATGTTGTATCAAAACATAAGTAGCTTATTTTACATCCAATACCATACATTTGTTTTCCTTTGTAGTTTTGTAACTTAATGAGAAAAATTGTGAAGCAAACATTTTTTTTGTTATTTAATCAAATAAAAAGACGTGTTGGCCAAATGGGGTTGTACCTCGACTTTCAATCCGAAGGTTGTGGGTTCGAATCCCGGCCGTGCATCAATGGATTTTGCGTTTCGTAAAATTTATATGCGCTTTAACCACGTGTTAAAGCGCATATAAATTTTGGAAGGTTTTTTCTCTAAACGGTGAAGGAAAACATCGTGAGGAAACCAGTTAGTGTTCTTACAGGCGGCGATGGGCTTGCAACCTGTAACGTATGGAATCCTAACTTCTGCAAGATGTGGGCATGTATCAAATATGTGTTTGGACATGCCTCTGACTACCCCCCTTAGACATCTTCAAAGGATCTGGAATAAGTAAGTAACATAAAAAGATCTAAGAGAATGTCTATCGCACTTTGGGGATACAGTCGTGAACCTGTTTACGTTTTTACGTTTAATCAAATAAATAATCTAAGTTAAAACTTGTTGTTGTTTCATGTGAGTAGAGTGAATCTAAGCTTTCACTTTCTCCCAAAATAATGAAATTATAGCATCGTTATATCAGATAACAACATCATTGTTTGAACATAACAATAAGAAGGTACAAAATAAAAACGGTCCTCACCTAATGCATGAACTTATTAGAAAATATATTGCTCAAAGAGCTGTTTATTAATATTTATACAGGGTGTAAAAAGACGTCTACCGAAGCCGAAAGGGGTAGGTACAGCATCCCAAAATACAGCCAAATCCAAAAGGATTTTCCAAAAAAAATCATTATATCCGAAGAAAACAGCGTTTGAAGATTACTGTTTGCGTATGTACTTGGCACGTTTTTTTACGTAGATTGCTAGATTTTGAGTTTAAATTGTTTATTTCTTGAAAAAATTAAATAAATAGGTAGGTATGTTCTTATTATGTTAAACTTGTAGTCAATAACTGAAAATAACATAAAATGACTAAGCTAAGTAAAAAATTTTTATGCATATTTTTTTCGCTAAATGAGTTTAGAATCATGGTCTGATTGCAACCCCTCAGTTTTCGGTAGTTGTCTTTTTACACCCTGTATATAGAATATAAATATTTATTATTGTGATTGTGACTAGGTATTTGATTAAAGGACAATAATGAAATTCTAAATTTTATTTCAAATTTGCGTCACATCCCGCTTAAACGCTAAAATAATTTAAATTTGTAGCTTACCACACAATAATGTAGGTGCATTACCTATTGTGTAGGTTACCTACAATTATATTAACCTGATTTACCGCTCGCATTTCCGTCAATAATATCGTACACAAACAATCTACGTCCTTCCTTCCTCATATCGAACGTAACGATAGGAAGAAAATCGGTAAACAAGCGCAAAAAGTCGTCACAGAGGTTGGACATGCGTCATCGGTTTTTTCTGGCTTTCAAAAACATACAAATGGACGGTTTTTTATACATTAATGAATTGATTTGTGATCAATTTGATCATGATTGGATAAAAAGTTTAATTAAGCAGTTCCAGAGCTTGCACATGTGCCAAAAAATATCTACAATTTTAAGAAACAAACAATAGTTTGTTTCTTAAAATTGTAGATATTTTTTCATTTATTTTCGGTTTCTTCATAATAATGAAAATAAATGTGTTATCCTATAAAATCTACTTACACTATGAAAAGTGCCAAGTGGGACCACGCCTTGACTTTCGCCAATGTGTTCAAATCCCGAACGTGTACTATGGTTCCGTAGATTTTTGTGAGCATATTTTTACGTGATCTAAACGGAGTCCTGAAGAAAATCTCAAAGATTGTAAAAAAATTTACGTGATAGTCGTGGAACCCTTGGTTGGAACGAAGTTTCACACACATTTGTCACATAAATTATTGTCAAATATTAAAATCCTAGAAACGCTCTTCCGTACTAACTATGTAACAATCTATTGGCTGTTTTGCGACTGCGCACTTCGCACTGTGACGTTTTGACCTATGTAGGTATGTGTCGTGACGGTAAAATCGAAAGCTTTTTTCTTCTCCCCCACCCATGATACCGTCCAAAAGAAACTTCCCTCCAAAAATTTTAAAATTCTTTGTTTCCTAAGAAATACAAAACAAACAAATCTTTTGTCATTCAAATAGTAACAGTAGGAAGTTCCTGATGCAATAATTACTTCAACAATGAAAAATTGTTCGTTTGCGAAAGCCAAATTGTATTTACGTGCTTTGCAACAATGAGATACTAGGTATCTTGCAACTATTTGAGAATTGCGCCAGAATGTGGTACTAAAATGCTGCATGTCTTTGCTGAGTACGATCGAGCAATTCTGGTACAAAAACTGAAGCATTGATCATAGGTAAGTATTATCAGGATGGTACCAATATTTGATTTATCTCACGAAGGCGGGCTCATTCGTAGATGGATCGATTCTGATCTTACGCACGCATAAACAATATGCATCTATATTACACAAGACCAACCCAAGAGATAGAACAATACCTATTGTACCTAAAGTTATAGTATGTACCTAATCAGCAAGTCCAATAGAGTATATCCAAAGAACCACCGTTTTAAAAAAAATCAAAAGCATAGATACCTAATCAAATTTATAATTCTCAAAAAAAAAAGCAAAAACTGAATTCTCACACCTAAAGCTGCTTAGCCCTACATAACAAGCTGAGATTTGGAAATAATTGTGAATTTATCGCTTTTAAACAAGCTGGAAACATCGATCATTTGTAAACTTTGATTGATGAAAATGATTTGTAGCCGTTTTGAAATAAGCTTTTGTTCAACTGCGATAAAGAATGACAATGAAACAACTTCTTTTTAAATTATTTTAAAATTTTCGGTTACGTTGTGCCCGAATGATATAAACTTGTACCTAATCAAAGTTCAGAAGAAAGTATGAAACATGATGGTTGTTCCTTGAATGTGAAAAAAATTACATTGCATGTGCAAAAAATCCCAAGATTTATTTTTATAAAAAAAACACAATAAAATTAACGACGTTTATCATATTAGCGCTCTCATCAAAATGAAAAATACTTACCTCAAAATTTTTTTTTTTTTGCAGAATTTTGATTAGATTATTTTTGAAAGCACGTTACATTCAAAGGGCCAAACTATACCTACAATTACTTACATTGGGTAACATTTTAAATGACAATTACAATAGCACAATGCACCCAGAGCATTCGTTGTGCAAACTCAGATCCGTATCACTGACTTAGATCGAACTGATATGTTCGTGCTTAGAGTTGAACGTTATTGTGGTTAAAAATAATATGAATACTTAAATGAATACACAATTTCCAATTTCAAAGTAATATGTAATAATAAAGCAAATAAATGTTGTGTGCTATAAAAAAAAAAGTTAAGCAAAATTCAAAATTTGAAAAGTAAAGTTACTATACTTTTGTGCCCTTATTATTAAACGTGGTGTAAAGTTACGCCAGGTGTAACTTAGGAGTAACCATAAATAAAATCGTAGTAGTAGGGTCTTGAAGAGTAGGTAGGTATTAGATGTAAATTATTATGAAAGATAAGGTAGAGAGAACCTTTTCCCAGTGCCTAATACCTACGGAAACAAAAAAGCTTTTAGGATTCTAATTAAGTTCTAAAGGAAAAAGTTCCACGTTTCATACATTTTTGATCCAATATACAAAAGTGCCGGCCAAAAAAAAAAGTGCACGTCGGCCTTAGCATTTGTTAATATGGCACCAAAGCTGTAGCAATTTATGTTGTCTTATGATAACTTTATTAAAATAACTGTTTCATTATTAGATTATAAGTCTTTGAACGAAGTGTTTCTATACATAAATAAATAACTACATTTTTACATTGTTGCCTTTTTTTCCCAAACTACACAAAGGATTCTTTGTTTCCAAGCAATTTAGCATAAAACGCTTGGACATTGTGACTTCACGAAATCGTTTTTATTTCTTTCGCGTTAGCTATTGAGCAATCATGTGATAGTTCCACATTCATAATTTTTTTTTAATGTCAGTAAGTAAATGAAAAAAAAATGTTTTTGGAGATTCCTGTCAGCATTCGTTTTTTTTTTATGATGGGTCGGCTCTTGACCTCAGACTTACACAGGCAAGAGTGAGGTCTACGATGGAGCGAGCTTACCCAGAAGGTGCCTATTAACTCTCTTCTTAAAAACAATAGGGTCGTAGCTCAGCGGAAATACAGACGCTGGAAGCTGATTCCAAATTTTTGCAGTGCGCATATAAAAGAACTTTCGAAGCGCTTAGTTCTAATAAGTGGAATATCAACCAGATGAGGATGATAATCAGCTGTGCGTCTGAAGTCTGAAGTAAAAGAACGGTGAAGGCGGAATAAGGTCGTGTAGCTCCTGGGCACACTCACCGTATTTTTTTTTATCCCGGCAGTCTCCGGTCATTTTGTTACATTATCGATAGATGCCTACCTAATTTTATTTTCGTCTTGATTTAAGTTTAGGGCCTAGTTTTGGGATTCGAACATCTAACGGTATTTCTAGGGACACTATTTTATTCCTTAAAAAAAAAAAAACTTTCAACACACGGTCAACACGGCTCTTATAAAATATATAATTATTCCTTACATCATTTTGATTCCCTACATCATTTAATTCCTACTTAAATATCCCCTTCAAAGGTCCCCAAGTATTACCAAAGATTATACAACACTAAAGCTCCATTGAAACGCATTCGACCCGTAAACTACGAGTGGATTCGTATTAACTCGTTCGCACATTGTTTTCCTAGCGTTCTCACGTCACTTTATCGATGTGACGTCATTATAGTGACGTTCAAATAATTGCTCAGTAGGTGGTCTTGCTACTTGATCAGCTTTTTACTAAACTTTTTTATGGGAAATTCGCTTCCTGAGCTGTGAAGTGTGTATTGTTCAATACATGTCTCATTTTAAAATCTTTTTAATAATGCTACGCACAATCATGTTAGGTAATACCTACTTGTCTGTGGTAATACTTATTATTTTAAAAATATCTACTGTCTGAAATTAAAAGTGGGTAGGTAGGTACCTAGCTTACTTATCTAACTAACTTAAAATTTGTATACTTATTTAATCAGAATTAGCGAAGAAATAAAATTACAGTTTTGTTCAGAAGATAGGTACAGGTACCTACCTAGACCTACTAACTTATTTTGTAGCCTCAATTTTTTATATTGGTTACGTATTTACCTAATCATTGAACTGGTTTCATTGAGTAATTGGATAAATATAAGATAATGCACTCACCAAAACTCCTTTAGACAATGCTTATGCAAGCATTACTCACGTTAAAATCTGCTTGACAAAACTACTCCTTATGCTTACTAAGCTTAGGTTTTATTTTAATTGCCCCTTGAAGCCTGTTTTAGCCATAAAAGTGGGATGCGTTTTGTGGTTAGTAAGAGCATGATAGGATGACCATGAAATACAAACTTTCGAAAAATAAACGTCGTGCATAAAAGAAAAATAAGCAGAATAGTTTTTTTGTAAACTTTATTTATAATACCTACTTCATTATTGGATACTTTGCTCAGTCTCAGATCGGAATCAATTTCCGCTCCAATATATTTCGTTTGATATAACTTAGGTAGGTACTACTATAAGTTTTGTAGCATTTAGACTTTTACATCCTATCGACATATAGGTTGTTTTCTTGGTTACTCTTTAAGGCGCCTTGAACAGTTTCTATTATCTTTAAGGCTGCCTAAGCTGCGGGATTCCTCATGGTTTTACCTTAAATGTTAAAATTACTATAGGACGCGACTTGAATGAACTAGACAAATTCGCAATACTTATACCTAGCCAAGACCGACAAGATAAGTACCTACGTGCTTTCCTAAGCACATAATATTAGAAAGCTTCCAAACACATTGAGGGGACTGAGTCTGATAATTTTTTGGAAAAAGGATACTTTTATCCTGGACTTATCTAAGATTGCTATTTCTTTAGTTTTTATCTGTTTTACATTTGAACATCTGGGGTCGAAGGGTTGTTTCGGAATTCAGTGTGTAAGTCTTACCTTTTTATAATGTTTCTATAACAACACAATTCATGGACATCCCACCCTCTCACATTGACGAGTGGGCGCTCTGTCAGCACACTAAAGGTCACAAATCACGTAACACTTTCACGCTTGTGACATGCAGATGACATATTTATGTGTTTACGATGCTAAATCGACTGCAAATTGATTTTGCCTCATTAGCTCTAAGATGCTTGTGATATTGACATACGATGCAACAAATGATTGCTCTGTGGATGCAACTACTTAATACCAAGGATTTTTAACAGTTTGAAAAATAAGTCTTAATTTTTTAATGGTCTCTGAAGTGATCTGACAAACAGTTCTTTTTTTTCATAATGTTTGATGGAAAAAATTAGAAAGTTCTAAGTTAATAAATATTCTTACAAAATAGAACTGATGCCTGGCTTTGTCTATTTGACTTTAAATCCTCCAAACATTATATTAATTACAAAAGCCAAGTTGAATCAACACCAGATGGAGCGGGGTTATCTGCAGGTCAACTGACATAGTGTGCTTACAATACAAATAAGTAGGTACTGAGGTACCTACCTATGTATCTCGTTGTCCCACACAATTTTGCACTATTCTCATACAATTTAACTATAAGTTCGTATAGTTAGAAGACAACTCAGCCCTACTATGAGCTCTTAAGGTGCACGATGCGATTTCAACCCATACGATATCGTATCGCGCATCAATTAATTTTTCGTTTCGTAAAATGTATATGCGCTATAACACGAGCTCTTAACGGTGAAGGAAAACATCGTGAGGAAACCCGCAGCTTATTCAGCTCCATATGTATTGACGTCGTCTTTCCTGTGGGCGGCCGATTAAGCTGAGAGGATGGTTTAGGTGCTGGGCAAGCCTATTCCATCTCAAACAATGTTAAGTGTAGGCATAGGTTGCCTTCTGACGCTGTATAAATCATCTAATATAGATGTAAAATTGTAACAGCCTTACCAATAAACGTGGTATAAAGTTATTCCTCGGATTAAACTAATAATAACCATACATTTTGACAGTTTACACTCAGGAATAACTTTTCACAATGTTTATTAGTAAGGCCCTAAAGTTTTTTTTTACACTTAGTGAAAATGATAAGTTACGATTCCACACTGCCAAGTGTAGTTAGATCATCTACAAGGGTCATTAGATAATCGTATTACTTGCACTTTTGTTGCATTTATCATAGCCCAATGAATTCAATGATTACCTTGTTGTTACATTGTAATAAGAGGGCTTTTTGTGATTCGTATCTGTTCAGATAACCCAAGTTCATGATTACTACAAAATAATAATGACATGACAAAGTGAACTTCATAATACCTACGAGTATTATTAATTTTCTAAAGAAAGCTGTAAAGTCCCTATTTCCATAATTTTAACCATAATCGTAATTTTTTTGAAAGGATACCCGATAGTACCAAGGTACCAAGAGAAGTAGATGATATGCTCTTGACTAAACTCAAATGTCAGCTTAATCTAAATATTGGGTCTTTAATTTTAAACAGTTAGTTTGTTGTAGTTGTAGTTTAAACTGACAGTAGAGCCTCATTTTTGGGTTGTAAATAGACGTTTGATTCAATTTAATTCCTGAGCCCATTTAAGTTTTCACTTCAAAATTTATCATTTATTGATTTTTTAGAATTGTTGCATAATGATTTTCAAGGAGAACAGACGTTCCACCAATCACAGCGCAGACATCACGAATGCGCTAAGTTATACCTACAAGAAGCAACAATCAATTGAAAGGATGGTCTTTATCGATTTTCTCGGAAATTTCATAACAAAACAAAAAAAAACATTAAGTACATAAATATTTTTTAATTAATTTTTTGAACCCAACTGAATTAAGTTAGTATAAAATGAAAGACCCTATACAGGGTGTAAAAAGACGTCTACCGAAGCCGAAAGGGGTAGGTACAGCATCCCAACACACAACCAAATCCAAAAAAAAAAAATAAAAAAATAAAAAAAAAGGATAAAAAAAGGATTTAAATAAAAGGATTTTCCGATAAAATCATTATATCCGGAGAAAACAGCGTTGGAAGATTACTGTTTGCGTATGTACTGGGCGCGTTTTTATACGTAGATTGCTGGATTTTGAGTTTTAATAGTTTTTTTCTTCTTTTAATGCAATTATTAGGTAGGTATGGTCTTATTATGTTGTACTAGTAGTAAATAACTAGAAACTAAAATAAAATGACGTACCTAATTCAACATTTTTTTTGCGTTTATTTTCGCTAAATATGTTCAGAATCATGATCTGATTGAAACCCCTCAGTTTTCGGTAGCAGTCTTTTTACAACCTGTATATAAGGGATCATTATCATTATAAGCAGGCAGGACGATGCATGTGACAGTTGGTGTTATTTATTTATCTAAGTAGGTATATTTGACACAATAAAGTCACCAAGATACAAAATCAATATGTCACCTGCGGTCAGCCATGGTCTGGTTACGTAACGAAATGCTTTATTCATGTGGTGAGGAATGTTGGCAGCACCTATCTGCATACGTTGCCCTAGCTTATACCTATAGTTTAGGAGCTAGTCTGCTAGCGCAGTATTTACAGGATTTGTTAGCGTAACTAGAGTAGATTCCATAACCACCTCAGAGGATTTATATTTTTATAGTGTTAAACCACAACGATCAGACCTCCTAAAGCCAGTACCGGTGCTATAACCGATAAAATATGAGCTTATCAAAAATTTCGTGACGACATGGATTCTGTGGCCGGATGGTAAGGCACTCCGACTTTAGGAGGATCGTCTGATCGTTGCGGGTTCGAATCCCGTCGGAATAGAAAATTTTGATAAGACTTTTCATTTCTCACCTCAGAGGAGTCTGACTGATCACTAAATTTCTAGTAAAATACCACAAATAATAAGCTTGAAATGCAAATAACTTTGTAATGTCAAAACAAACTAGCTAGCTTTTTAAAAAGATATCCATGGTTGTACACATCTCCTACTCGTACGTAAATAGAAATCTTGAAAATCAAGTTTTGAGGTTGGGGTAGAAACTTACCCTCATTTTTAGCAGAAAATCATTTTTATTCGCTGTTTCAAAATACCACGTTGTCTCCTACTCTACAAATAGTATTGTGCTGTACACTACTACTTCTAGTTAATGAACACCTATTTGCCAACGCATGCATCAGATTGTTTACCTACCGTCTGCATGATCGTGAATACGTTGTAGGGCTATAATTTTATTATTATTCTATTGATGTATTTGTTTCATGCTGGCATTCAGGAAAACTATTTGTTAGATCTTGAACTTTGACGAAGATAATAAAATGTGATAGACCTAACAACCGTGGGCCTTGGTTGAAATTATAAGTACTTAAATAGTTGGAAAAAATATAATTAAATCTTATTTTCTTACATAAAGGGGCGATTTAAAACTATTTAAGTAGAAATAAAATAATAGTCGACGCTTTTGGGTAAAATAGGAACTTTGAATGTTGAATGTTTAATTATGTCACGGACCAGAGTCTAATTTTGTTGCTTAGATGTCCCAATTATCTCGTGTTTTTGGTCACCCGATTATCATAGCACGCATCGCAACCACAGAATACAGAATCTGTATTCTGTGGTTGCGTTGCATGCCATCTGTATTACAGATAGACGCAACGCCAAATGTCCTGGTTCACCAACCTTCCCGATTCACAAAACCAACAACGGAACAAAATAATACTTTAGATAGAAATGCATGAACACTTAAGAGTCATATATCGAATCACACCAGTGGGTAGACTTTTCCGACTGAGTACATGCTCTACCTACGTAAGTACCTAAATAAGGATAATCTTAAATTATAATATGTAAATTCCGTTGATGACTCCTTCTTGTGTAGTAGGATTTATCAACAAAATATTGAATAGACATAGGCCCGTGTGGTTTATGAATAGCCGCGTACCCACCTAGCGCACAGGCTCGCGCGGCAGCCTCGCGAGCCAAATGCCTCGGCTGGTGTGGACGTGCCTCAGCCTGCCTCGGGCGCACGTTTGCTCGACCGAGCACGGCTCGGCCCCGAGCCATCTGTTGTCGGTAAACTTGACGCGCTCAAAGGTGCCTCAGTGAGCGCTGTGCGTTAGGTGGGGACGGTTATGTTTTGGCTCGCGCGCGAAGCTACTTCAAGTTTTGTCTCTTGCTTTGTTTGTATTTTGTAATTTTGATATCATGGGCAGTCAGGAGGAGTCCATTCGCTTCTTTCGTCCATTCGTTTCTTTAAACAATAAGCAGCTAGGAAAATAGCTGCAGCTGAAAATACACGACTGTCCATTACGAATACTCGCGGACTTATGATGGCTCAGCCTGCCTCGCGAGGCGGCCTCGTGTAAATTGAACAAAACTACTGAGGCTGCCGCGGGAGCCATCGCTCGCGATCCGGACACCGAGGCTGCCGCGCGAGCCTGTGCGCTAGGTGGGTACGCGGCTAATGAACAACCACCAAACCACATTGACTCGTAGGTATTAAGGAAGTTCCTAGTACAGTCAGCAACGAAAGTCGCTTAAAAGCCTGATTTCTTAAAACAAGAAATATTGAAATTTGTGATATTGTGATAGGTATATCAAATGTAATGTGTAGTCAGCAACAAAAGTGTTTTGACAGATTTAGAATTATTACTATGTTTTTATTATAAAACTGGTTGTTGCATAAACTAAACGCAAGTGCAGTCATGTAAGTTTGTAATTTTACTGTTGGGAAATTAAAACGTAAACTGTATTTTTTTATAATTTTTAAGTGTAGGTAGGTACTTATGTAATGATTGTGGATAAAGACTTTGATCTTGAAAAAAGTTAGGTATGATAAAAAGATTATCAATAGGTTCCTACCAGAGTTATTCGTTTGAGCAATAATAGTAGGTATAGAGGTAGAGCTCGTGAGCTATAACTCAAAAATATTCACTTCACACAAGTAGGTACTTATATTTTCTTACTGAATATACCTACTCAATAATACTATCGAAGTAGTAGGTAAAATAAAGTTTAACCTAATTTAGCGCCATTGTTACACTTTCGTCAGACGAAATAAAATAAATGATTAAACAATTTTGTCTTTATACAAAACACTTGTAAAATCGGCATTGAAACGGAGACCTTAACATGAATGCATCGGAAGTGTTCCCAATACTTATTTCCACCAACTGTTATACTTACATAAAATAATCTGCGTCAATACAATACTAACTGTTAGTTAAGCTGTGGGATTTGATCCAGTTTTCAATGTTAATGTAAACATCCTGCGCTTATGTAAATAAGTAGGTACACTTTCTTTGACTATTCTGTAGATAACCTAACGTGTGGTCATTGATAAGGAATAATACCTATTTAAAGGTAACCTACCTTTAAAATTGTATTACTTAATAGCTATCTGTATTTTGTGCTACAGTGCTATCACTACCACGACAGTATTGAAGTCAGCATAGACGGACTTAGGTGGCGCAGCAGTCGAGTATCGGCGCAAGGTTGCAAGTTTGATTTCGGATCTAAGAGCCTTATCACACTGGCGGTTGACGAGCGGATTCAAAGCGGAGCGGGCGCGCGGCGGATTCGCCACGGTCGCACAATCGATGGCGATCACGCCGCGGTTGCCCAGCGGATTCGCGTAGCTTTATACACTTAGTGACAGAATGAACTTAACCTTCTTCTTATTTAAGGATTTACTCCTTGTCGGTACAACTGATGAATCCCTCTCCATGTATCTCTTTCCAGGGCTGCTTCCTTGACCTCTTTATACGACATGACAGCTACCTTCTCCTTCACTTGGCTCATGTAGCTTATCCTCGGTCTTCCCCTTCCTCTTCTTCCTTCCACTTTCCCTTCTATAATGTTCTTAATGAAACTGTCATGTCGTATAAGATGGCCGAGCATCTTTCCCCTTCTGTTCTCGACAACTTGCAATAGCGATAGCTCTTACTAGCGCGAACTTAACCTATATTGTATTTTTTGGAAAACGTCTTCTTTATTAGGGCAGGTTGGCTTTTTACGACGAGTATACAAAATGGATTTCACGCGTGCTAATCCGCGGCGTATCCGCCGCGCACCCGCGGCGAATCCGCCGCGCGTCCGCTCCGCTTTGAATCCGCTCGTCGACCGCCAGTGTGATAAGGCTGTAACAGGCGGCTGGACCAATCTACACTAATATTATAAAGAGGAAACATTTGTTTGTTTGAATTGAATAGGCTCCGAAACTACTGGACCGATTTGAAAAATTCTTTCACCATTAGAATCCTACATTATCTGTGATGAACATAGGCTATAAATTATTTTCAAAAAAATTAGAGATCCTTATGAAAATTGCAATAATGTAACCAAAGGTGTAAAAATTTTGAACATAAAATTCTTCATATCGCGTGCGCTGCGAAAACTATTTATGATAGAACAAAAAAATGTTCTACAATATTAAAGAACGTATCAATATCTACAAAAAAGTCAGCGATAGCATATGTCCAACTATTGTGGTTGTGTCAGAATAACAACTTTTGTAATTTAAAAAGTGAATAAAAATGCCGACCAAAAGCAGACCACTTGTAAATTTCCTTGACGTGTTATTCATGAAATAACTAAATAAATGATAATTCTGATTATTATTATTATTATACATATTAACCTCTAAACTTTAAAGGATCATACATCCCGCTCTGGGATCGCCATGTTGTTATTAAATTTTTGTTAAATACCTATAATAAACCCGTGCGAAGCCGGGGCGGACAGCTAGTGACTTAATAAAAATGACATGGTATTGACTGAGTATGAGTGGCTGGGAATCCTACTGTGAACTGATTCAAGATTTCAAGCAAGCCCAGTTGATATTTATTTTTCCCTTTTGTCCTCAGATGGTAACAGTTGTGAAATAAAAGTTTATTTATATATGTTTATATCCTTTACATCAACTGTTTTTAAAATGAACTTGAAGGAATATAATAATTTATTCGTCGTGTCAGCTATAAAATAGTTGTTAACCAAAACATTCCTTCACTTTTATATTTGAAATCGCTATCTAGGTCGCTCGAGCATATAAGATCAATCATACTCCACAGTAAACAAGGAACGCACATTTATTATCGCTTTTATTGAAGCGAACCTCAATATGTCATGTCTTCATTTATCGGAAGTGTGACTTTGATACCTACTTCATGCCTTCCTCTCCAAAGAAGATCATGGAAAGTTGGAAAGAACCATGGGAGAACCAACAATTTTTATTTTCTTCAGATTATCGTACTTAGCTGATTTTTTTATAGAAAGAACCCACTTTACTGCACTAAGCACCAATTCACTGTTGGTGATTTGGTTAGTAAAGTCGTGATATTGAAATAAGTAGAATAAATATCAAAAACGTGATTTGCAACTTACACTGCTGGTACAAGTTTTGACATTCAACACATAACTGTCTTATCACGATTCGTAAAATAGGACCAACAATTTCTTGCATTAGGATGATATGCTTTTTGTTAAGACACTCCACTTTGACTGATATACAATTTATGATATTTAATTTTTTTTTTTTACATTAAAACCTACTGTTTTTAATGTACCTATTATCCCATAGACTCCTAACTACTTATCCATTCTTTATACTATCCATACTAATATTATAAATCTGAAAGTAACTCTGTCTGTTTGTTACGCTTTCACGCCCAAACCGCTGAACAGATTAAGCTGAAATTTGGCGTAGTTAAAGGGTGTATTCCATAGAAGGACATAGGCTACCTTTTATCCCGAAAAAATGAAAAAATCCCGAGGGACCGTGGGTCACACCGCGGGAGCGCCGCTAGTATATTAAATATAGTCGAAAAATCCTATTTTTCGCGGTATTGGTAGCAAAGGCACTACAGCGTCCCGTTAAGTGTAGGCATAGGTGCCTCCTGACGCTGTAGGTATATATCATCTAATATAGACGTAAAGGCGTGATTTTTTTTTGGTAGCAAAATAACAGGAGTGAAATAGTTGTTTTTGGCCATTTCAGATGCACATGAAAAGGCACGCTGGAAAAAAACAATAAGTACTTAGGTACTTAATACAAGTCTCATAAAAAAATAAATACCTAACTACTTCAATGATGGTATCATGATCATGTCGTCGACTCAAAATTATATCCACAAAAAATTCAAATGCTACTTCACAAATACAATAGACAGAACAGATTTGAACTTGAAGGTAAAAATAGTAGAAGCTGATAAAAATACTTCTATAAAGTTACCGAATATAGAGATTCTAGAGTTTTATAAGTACCTACCTACCTAGAACTTATAGGGCAAATACACGACACAGTCTAAGCACGTACGATTTAGCATCACATGCCAATTTTTCATGTATAAACGCTCACCATACGCTAAATGTCTTAGTAAGTGCGACGGTCACCGGGTCTTAGTTTATGACTGAGGCTCATTACCAAAAATATGGTCTTGCAAAGGTTTTTATGCTCTCGTCAAAGCAATTTCGGATAATAAATGTGTCTCGGTAAAGTACTAGATGGTCTGTTGGTCACGCCATTCAATTTGTAGACGAACCCATCTATTGTTTCCATGGATGAAATGATACGACATCAGCTCATTTTCAGAGTAGATTTTTTTTTACTATTGACGCACCGATAGACACTTACTCTGTTATTACAAGAAACGAAGTTAAACCCGGCTCAACCCTGGTTCTTCAGGAACTAGAGTTGCTACCTCGCTTTGGAGATAAAACTCGTTTTGGTTTTGACTCAGATTAAAGCAGTACTTAGACCAAAACCCTAGATAAACTTCGCTTTGTAATAACGCAGTATTTTGGGGCCTGACAAGTCCCAAAATGAGCAGAGGTTGAGTTATGAGAACCATAAATGATTGAATGAAAACCTACTTCTTTCTATGTTTTATGGTATGATTCCACCTAAATAAGTAAGTATTAATGATTATATAAGCAAGATTTCATGATTGTCTTTGGTGAGCATTTACTTTTTTCCAAGTCACAAATCATTATATACTCCAAGTTAAGAAGGTGAGAGTCGTTTATGAACAATTAGGTACTATTTTACGATCGGTCAGTAAAGATATCGAACCCTATTTAAAGGGACTGATTATAAAGCGAGGTGAACGTTATATAAATGCAATAAACCTAATTGTACTAAGGAAATGAAATTCTTGGTGTTTACTGTGCTAAAGTAAATAAAATAAAATACCTAATTAAATAAATAAAGTAATCATAATAATAAATAAGTGTGCTAGACCTCACGGAGATGAAACTGACGACAAGAGTTTAGTTTAAAAACTGGGATCAGTGAGTTCTAAAATAAAAAAATATAATCAAACTAGCTGCGTTCTAAATGTATTTAGCTTCGGTTCCTCGGGAATACTTCAGTTTTCCGGGATACAATATAAGTATTCGATATGTATGCTATTCCAAGCTATGATCTACATCCATTCTAAGTTTCATCTGAATCCGTTTAGAGTGATTGAGTGACAAACATACATAGGTACCTACATCCAAACTTTTGCAATTCACGTTTTAGTAGGACTAAACAAGATATGAATGAAATTCTGTAGAGTCTAGACTAGACTTACCTACTAGACTGTCTAGTGCAAGGTTGTCTCCCGACCTTTGTTTTATCATCTATAGCTATTTAAAATAGCTTTCATTTCCTGCAGTCTGAGCTTAGGTGAGCCATTTCCTTCACACTTCACAGGTTTCACAACTTTCCCTTGCAGATTAAGATGTAATTCCAAATTAATAGCTTATTTCATATAAGTGCAATTATATAGTAAAGTTATGTTTATAACTGAGTACGATTACTTACTCCATTCTAAGAAAATTACAGTAAAATAAGTTAAGTATGTGTGTGTGTTTGAGAAACATACCTGGTTTTTGATTTTGACACTATTTTGTGGGAATGATATCCAGATCCCTTGATTACATTTTTAGGAATAGAATTGCTGTGCTGTGTTAATTTATTTAAGATAGTAAACATTATCATTCACATGATGATAAATGTAGGAAGAATTCATAAATAAATAAAAACACATACAATACTTAGTCTTCACCAGAATACTAACACTGTGTCGTGTATCAGCTTTAAGAAGCTCAACAAACACGGTCAAGTCAGCTTTCCTACTAAATAAATAAAATAATAAAAAACGCTGAACTTTTTACATAGCATCATCTAGCCCCAATAGCTTGTGTTATGGGTACTTACTAATAATGATTTATCTTTTTACATTTGAGTAATTCAAATTCAATACATTTATTTCAGATACCATGATCCATATCACACACATTTTAAATGAAAAGCTCACAAATAAAATCAATAATAATAATAATAGAAATAATAATTAGCAAATCACAATACGTCCTTACTTACCTATAAACTGTGCATGTACCATACTACAGTGGTTAATGTACTCACAGTTAAAACGGCTTGATAACGCATTCAGTATGCTGTTAGAGCTGGCCCGAACCCTGCACCCCAGGGATGTGCACCGCTTGCGCATGGTGGTGTAGAAAAAGTCCACACGCGCAGCGGCGAACATCCCCGACGCGCTACAGAAACGGGGCAGCCCCACCACCACCCTGAACGCGTTATTGTTTTGGACCCGTAGGGCGCTGTACTGTCGCCGCGAATAACTCACCCACAGGCTGCTCGTGTAGAAACTAGTACAGTACGCTCTGAATAGTAATAACATAACCTATTTACTAACAAACTGGGGATGATGCGAGAGCATAGTTTGAATGAGAGTCCGTACCTACGCGATTGTTGTCTGTAGTAGATAGGTACTTTTTTCTGGTAAGAATCTATAGCCCCATTCCTAGCTTTCATGTTTACTTTAGGTGTACCTACCCAATAAGCAATGTTTAATGGTATAGAAAAGGGAAGAGGTTGGGTCATAACCGGTTGCAACGTTGGCCAATAGGAAGCGCCTGTCCTACTTCAGACAGGTGCGGCGCCGAGCAGTCTGCTGTATCCGAAGATCCTCAACTGCAAAGCAACTTCAACTTTGGATATTGAGGCTAAGGTCGTAATTTGTTGAACTGCTGGTATGAAGAGTTTCGTAACATTCGGAGCGTCTGATGGCCAAACAATAAGGTAGGTAATGCAATTTGAACTTTTCAATTCGGATTTATGGCATAATATTGAGTGTTTGATCAAGTCAATATCGAGAAGTGTATCATTGTTTTGTTCTAAAGGCTAAAGATTTTTAGAAATCCAGATGTTGTCATACTTAGGTACCTACATTCTTGTTCAAGATCAAACACAATTCAAATGAGTTTGTGCAAACAACCCATCCTACGTTGCATGGTATACAACAAAGACGATGACTGCACCAAACAGAAATCTTTCCTATCAGTTTAATCAGAAATATTGTTTCCTCAATATCCATTAATAGGTTTCTATAGCCTCTGATTACTTTGTGCATCCTACAGCATTCCTTACTAACGATGGAACCCACGCCGATGCATTGAGGATCCTACTCAATTATTACATCAACCATCAACAATAGGCAATAACTCAACTGCTAGGCGTAGGTTACTGAGCTCTTAATCTATTCCAAGAGGCTTCTTAGGAAACCGAGGATGTAGAGCCTTTATTCATCCATCATATTCATTCACCATCCATAACGGAAATCATTTTAAACCCTTTGATTGGAACTGCTCACATGACAAAAAACTAGTCGCTAAGCAGATCTGTTTTATTTTTCTTCTTCACGGAGTTGACAAAGGGATAACGAGGGTAAGCTAGAATACTATTTTCTCATCGATTTGTGTTGCCCGAATGGCGTCTTTCACTCGTAAAGTTGTGGGTTCGAATTTGTGCATCAAGGGATGTTTCATTTTGGAAAAATATCCGTATTTCAACATGAGCTTAAGCGGTTGAACCTACGACCTTCGGGTAGAAAGTCAAACCATTACTCCATTCAGCCAAACCATCTTCGATAAAAATGATATGAAACATTTTTGTGGTAAATGACGCAGTAAGTACGCCCCCGAAAGAACAGTTGTAGATAAATTTCGATAACAGATTGAAATGTGACCTTACCGTACATAATGTGGAGTCCATTATTGACTTAAACACAATGATCCTATAAATATTAATAATCCTAGCCGTTTACTCCCACCTTTTCTGTTGAGTAGTTCTGTTGACAGAACTACTGGGATTTTTCCCCCATTAGTTCTGTGACTTAAAAGACTATGCTTTACACCTGACTTTACTCCCACCTGTTGTGTTGAGTAGTTCTGTTGACAAAACCACTGGGATTTTTTCCCCCATTAGTTCTGTGACTTAAAAGACTATGCTTTACACCCTCCCTATGGGACCACAAGGGAGAACTGTTTCTCGTAGTCCCATTCCTATGCTCAGTAACGTATTTATCCTCCTGTATATAGGTATGTAACTAACAGACCTATAGCATAGGTTGCGAGGAGCGAAGCGACGAGTGTTTAGGTGTATAGTGAACAACCGCGGTAGCGGCCGGCGAGTGCCAGATCCCCGGATTAACCTACATACTCGTGTATTTCTCCGCATTAGTTCTGTGATTTAAAAAACTTTACCAATCTATGTACATATTGGCAATCCCCCATTTGTTTTGTGGACAGAACTAATCAGAAAAATCCCAGTAGTTCTATCAACAGAACTACTCAACAGAACAAGTGAGAATTGTATTCCCATTTGTTTTGTGGACAGAACTAATGGGGGAAAAAATCCCAGTAGTTCTATCAATAGAACTACTCAACAGAACAAGTGAGAATTGTATTCCCATTTGTTTTGTGGACAGAACTAATGGGGGAAAAAATCCCAGTAGTTCTGTCAACAGAACTACTCAACAGAAAAGGTGGGAGTAAACGATCCTAGCTGGGATAGGAGTTGATAGGATTGGAATATTTTTCAACATAAATGAATAAAGTTTTTGGAAGCATTGGCTTGCAAATGCATGAGCACAAAATATATACCTATTCTAAGTATACTTTTATTATCTCGTGGTATATAGTGTTCTGCCAGGGAGCATGTCATTAAGATCTCCCTTCTTCAACCCAACCTAAGTACCTATATCCTATGCAAATCTTATTCCCTACGACCCAAATATTTGGCACCTATTGATACGAATATTTAGCATGAGACTGCAGTATTCACGCGTATAATAATGAAGATTAATTGCAGTTTAATTAATCAGTCAGATACACCAGTAATCGGACAAACGATACTGACTCACGCAGCTAGAATGGAAGTAGAACATGGTAATGTTTCAACAAAGATTACTAAAGCTAACTACTTGGATTCCTTTCGTAAGGTCGTGCTAGTTTTAACAGCAATTACTTTTTCGTATGCACAAGGTGTGGTCTGTGAGTTCAAGCGATAACTAATTATTTTTACTGACATATATAGAACATCACAAACGTTCCGAAACATCAAGAATCAAAGGTCATAACAGATTGCCTTGATCCCCTTTGATCCGCTTGACGATTAAGAAGATTCCGGAAGCATCCGTGACGGAAGCACATCCGACAGACGATCAAGGATCTAATTTATATAGGAGCATCTCTAAGGAGACCCAACTCTAACGGGAGAGTTTAAAAGTGTTGCCATGTGATAAAATTACTCGTACCTACCAAAAGACACAATAGCAAAAATACAATAACAACGGTATGCCATTGCCACCAAAGACATTGAAAAATCATACCTACTGCCACGTATGGGTTAGTAGATAGACCTTAGACAAAATAGGTATCGTACCTAGGTATGCCAGACAATAAAAATAATATAAAAAATTTAAATCAAGACCTTACTAAAGAAAGAGGAAGTTATTTACATGGACAATCCAAATCAATTAAAAGAAAAACAGAAGGAAACACCTACATAAAGAAAATCACGGAACCAAAATAGACCTTCGTGCAACAAATGGAGGATTAAAAATCATTGTTTTAACAAAAGACGAGGTCAATGGAAGTTGAAGAGCGGTTATTAGGTATGTGAGTGGGTTTTTACTTATCACTAACCAAACCACAGGCATTGAAATTAAAATAAAATAACAATGTTTGTGTATGAATATGATGTTTATCCCAATGTTGGGAATACTCAATAACTTAATGCTGCTGAATCATTGGTGAATTGGTTGATTAAAAAAATTTTTCCTGACCTGCAGGAAAATATTTCATGAAAAATATGAAATTTTACCTATAGATCATTATTGATGCCTAACCTATGCTTGTGGAAATGCTCGGCTGGAAAATACGAGTATCTGGGATAAGTATTAACTTTTTAAACTAAGTTGGTATCATAAGGGTATCGAAGTGTAACCATGATAGACGGTAGGGTTTTTTCGCTACGCTCAAATTCTACGCTTTTAACACTACAATGGGATAATAACCATGATGCAATGTAATCAGAGTTTCCCGATATTTCAGTGTACGAAAAATATTAAATTGAATAGGTAACTCCAAAATCATTGAATCATTGTATCCTAGAGATTGCTACCGCACTTTATTGTAAACCATATAAAATATGAATAGAATCAACTCCAGTATTGAATGTAACTTCTAGGAAGGTAGGTACTTGACGCACAAATGCTCAACAGTCGAATTAATGATTTTTTAAGGAATCCACAATGTAAAATTGGATGCTATGCGTATGGGTATTGCGTACCATGCGCCTCACATGCGTGTGTAAGCGACTGGCCGCTGGTGCCGTGGGAATCCATTGATCACGTGCATCAAGGCTGTTTGCTGAATTGTTTACACTTCCCTGTTACTGCAATGCACAAGGAAATTAGACATTTTGTGATAATTACCAGTCGACGAGTCTATTACAACAAGATATTTGCGACCCTATTGAGTGATAAGTACAGGTAGAGTTTACCAACCCTTGAACTCAAACTCCTAATCTAACATTCTAGTTTGACTTTTCTCCAGGTTCATTTTCAGTTACTTCCTGATGATATCCTTCGTCTATTCGGAGTCGATAAAAATTACTTAGGTAGAATTTTAAACATTGGTTAAACTGCAGAGATGACATGACTCATAGATTTAGCATGGTACCTTTTTGACATGACTGATAAAATGACAGACTTTGTCAGTCATTTAAATAATAAATAATGCTGGACTTTTCACACAGCATCATCTAGCCCCAAAGTAAGCTTGAGCTTGTGGTATGGGTACTAGATGACTGATAAACTACTTATATACTTTTTGTTTGTAAATACATACATATTATACATAGAAACACCCAGACCCGAGACAAATATTATGTAGGTCATACAAACATTTGTCCCGCGGCGGGGATCGAACCCGCAACCTTCTGCATCGCAGGCGGACCTTCGCCCACTGCGCCGCAGAGGTCGTCATTATCATTTCATCAGTATCATCACCATGTAGGATGTATTGGTCTACGGTAGGATCCTAAACTTAGGAACCTAAGCCTGATATAGGTCTTGCTTATTTGCCAATGAATAATCAGCCATATTTTCAGGAAAGACATGGGATAATACTTGGGAGCTGATTCAGCCATGAGTTTTCACAATGTTAAGTAAATTATTTATTTCTAGCTATAGCTATACAATTTGATAGATATTGTGTATGACTGTTCTGCCATTTGTCACGGCCATACACACCTGAGAAGCATCATGGACAAGGTTGCAACTGAACACGGCGTATACGATTACATAGATTGTTTTATGATGCGTGGGTTGGTATTTTAAGTAGGTAATTAATATTGCAAAATTTAAGACATGATTTAATAAAGACTACACTGTGCTTCCGTATTTAGAATAGAATAGAATAGAATAGAATAGAATAAAGTTTTATTTTCTCCACATATACACAGTAACAAAATAGGTACTTAAATCTATACAATTTTATGTGGGTGAAAATACGGCTACCCCTCAGCATTTGCTCGAACAGCTCGAGAGTGTTGGAGCGCTGGTTTTCAGTGGCGCCGTATTCGTAATTATTCGTGTATTCTATCTGCCTCTGAAAATCTGTGGTGACTTCGCTTCTTCTCAACTAGTGGGTAGGTAATAGGGTACCGCTTCTTCCCCGCTGCTATACTAGATTGCTCAACTGTAGAGATTAGTGTGGTCATGGTAAGCAGGTACTTAGATATGTAAGTAGGTACTCCAACATTTTTATGTAATTAATTTTATGATAACTGTTACCTACGCACTAAGGCCGCTCAAAAATAGCATCTATGCAGGTGTAAATATCAAGAGTGCCAATGATCAAAAACTTACACTGGCGTATTACCCATTGAGCTCTAGGTATTACAAGCAATTTGTAAGTCAAGATTCTACTTTGGCTTTGCCTGGCCTTTTTTTTAAGCCAACCAACTACAAAGAAAGGAAATTAGCACAATGACTATTGTGAATCTTTTACTCTGAATGGCACCGTGACGTGACCCATGTGGAGCCACAAAAAACAGGCGCCGAAATGAAAGGCAAACCGGATGTCATGTAGCTAACCCCGCGTATCGCAATGTTCCTACCTATAATAATTTAGTTTCTTACTTTTTAGGGTTCCGTACCCAAAGGGTAAAGGGAACCCTATTACTGAGACTTCGCTGTCTGTCCGTCCGTCTGTCTGACAGAAAAATTTTTAACTTTCTGACGAAAGTTAAAATTTTCACAGGTGATGTATTTCTGTTGCCGCTATCAAAAAACAGAATAAGTAAAATAAATATTTAAGGTTATATATTTAAGGCTCCCATACAACAAAAGTGATTTTTTTGCCGTTTTTATAGATAATGGTACGGAACCTGTTACTGTTTTGTTTGGTACGGAACCCTTCATGCGCGAGTCCGACTCGCACTTGGCTGGTTTTTTTAACCATTTAGCAACCATACTCTACAATTTAGTTTTTAAAAGCGAATTTACTTTATGTTATTTTGTTATTGTTAGTAAGTAAGACTTATACTAACTGCATTATTTTTTACAATGAATTATTTTATATCTGATTTTACGCAGTAGTTTTTGCTCATAAAGACATCTTTGAAAAAAAAACTTTTACGAATCTGATTAAGCCGCTGCGCCGGCGCCGGTAGCAAATAGCCTCCATTTAGCCTTTTAGAACACATTATCACATCGATCGGCGTCTAATAAAACAAAGGTTTTTTTACTGTAGGTATTTTATCTGGTTCTATCTGCACAGTGGCGCCAGTCTGACATGCGGCATACTATCGCAGCTTTGGAGGTCGTATCCTCTTTTCCGTTTGATTTGCATCCTCTCGATAAGTGCTGCAAATATGGACTTATCTGCATGTTTGCAAGTTGCTTGCAAGGCCTTTTGGAAGTCATATAAATACCTACTTAAAGAGAACTCTACTATACCTATACATTAATCCTACTATAAGATAAGATATCTCACTTTTATCACTTTACACTTTACCTAAGTAAGTCTTAGACCCATTTTAATAAACCTTACTCAGCTCAAGATGCCGCACTTGATATCAATCTTGAGATCCTGATCATACTAATAGACATGATTATAGAAGTTCTCAAGTTGCGGATAGGTTTACGTCATCAACTGAGTGATGGTCTGATTAATAAACGAAACTTAAACTTAAGTATACAATGAGTGCGGGTTCTTGAGATGCTATTTCGTAAGTGCAGGCAGTCCGTGACTTGAGATGTGATTATAGTATTTATGTAATTAGCAATAATATTGAGATGCTGATGACGTCATGATGGCGTATCAAATGATATCGAACTTGCGTACGTTGTTAAGTACCTACTTGAAGACGGTGAAATAAGCTTTAGTCAAAAATTTGGTCCAATCAATTCACTCTCACTAATATTTGTGTTGACCGAGAACTTTTTACTTCAACTTTACTTTACCTTACTCACTGACGTTTACTAGTGTGTATTTAGGACATAAGTTGGGATCACACACAAAGTTAAATTTTTTTTTAAATATTTCGCACATCTGGTCCTTATGGATAAACTACACAAGTATAGTAGAACGATAGAAGATCTCGGTTCGACTACATACAAACTCTATGTAGATAAACATAGAGCAGAAAATAAGAAAATGAACCAGAATTATTTTGCATAAGTTGAACAAAACATTAGTCTATTTGTTTTAAATTCTTAGATAAAATATAAGTGCTTACCTACCTAGCTAGCTACCTAGCTACCTACCTAGCTAGGTAGGTACTGAACTGTTGTTAAACCTAGTATTAAGATTCGTTTATGATAGTGATACTGAATTTTCTTCCTAGCAGTTTTTTTTCATCCATTAAGGACGTTTTAGACACCTTAGATACTCGAACAAGTTTAAGTAAGTATTTTAGTAGCTGGCACTCTGGCTTGCTTTACTAACATCGTGTGGTCCGGCTTTATTGAGGGTAAAGCGTAGAGGGTGGCATCGTTTATGACAAATTTTAATTGCACTCCCTTAAGATGAAACTCGTAAAAGTTTTACGACTGTTGCGATGTTTATAGCTACCATATTTTATCCTATTATAATATATAATGTAAGTAATGCTATTATTACAATGCTAATCAATTATAATAAATTAAATGTAGGTATCTGCCGTAAACAGAACTTTATATTTTTCTTACACGTGAAATCGCACCATTCATTGTTATGTTTAATGTGTTAACAATGAAATTTACATTTTGAAAGTTACCTAAACTAAGATAGACACTTATAAGTATAATTTCCACTCTCCGCGGACAAAAGCCGAAAGATTAAAATAAATCATCAAAACCAATTCATTTAAAAAAAACCTCTTTCTTTTTAAATCTCGTTGACATTCGATACTGGCTACCTACACCAAACCCATCCAAACCAACATTATAAAAAGAAAACAGATAAATCATCGACAGATACCGATAAAAAATGTTTTGAGAAGGTGATAATCGCTCTAATGCTTTTTTGGAACTACCTGAATGTTGGAGAGTAGAAGCTAAAATTGATACGAACCCGATTTTTCATGCTTTTATTTGACTTGTGTATTCAAAATTATCTTATCAGTGGTAGCGGATATTAGAGTAAAGTAAGTATTAATAAATAGGTACACAGCATAGGTACTTAGTGAAGGCACAAAGGCTAGTCCTAAAAATGTTGATACCACACAAGCAAAGCCTAGTCTCCTTAGGTAATATTATTAATAACCTGAAGAGCTTTTAATAAAACTCAAGGACTTCAAACATTATATTAAATGACAGATTTCCAGGAATAACACATGTTAGGATGAGAGTTCACACCTAACTGCACATCAATCTTGTTTTTTAAAAACAAATAATTTAAGATCTGAGATGTTTCTTGGAAAGATTCACTGACTTTATCACGACATTTGACAGTTTCATTTCTGATTGTAACATTTTAGACGATAATGGATTATACGCAGTTGAAATAGGATTCGGAATAGGTACTGTGTACGTGATATCTCGGCTTATAAAATAAGTCCATACAAAGTTATGTCCTTGGGAATTCGGTCCCCTTTCAATCCGTATCTTGAACACGTTTTAAAAATCTTTAGAATGCTGTTTTCGACGGTAATAAAATTTTCATCCCCTAGGTTAATGTATTTTTTTTTATTAGAGATGTTAATCACGACCTTTACATTCAAAGCGATTAAAGTCAGGACTTTATTACCCAAAAGGTGAACTCTGATATCGTTTACAGAATTACCGCGGAAGTATTGAAACGGCGGTCCTGCGATTTTGGGAAATAGGCTCTCATATTTTTATGGCGTTTTTACGCACAATCGAATATTACAAAAAAAAGTACGTGAGTGTCGTGGAACACTCGGTTGGAACGAAGCAAAGAGTACTTTTCTATACTGGAAATTTCAAATTCAAATTCAAATCAAGCGCTCTTCTGTACTAACAATGTAACAATCTATGGACTGTTCGCAGCTGCGCACTTTGCACTGTGACGATTTCGTGACGTGACGGTCGTGATGGTAAAATGGAACGAAATTTTTCTTCCATTCCGTATAAAAATTAATTTCATCTTATTTTGCATTGCTTACCTAATACATTTTCAAATTTCGATGATAAAAAAAACAAAATGTTTATAAACTCCCATTGCAAGCATCGCGTCAAAAGACAGTGTAGAGGTATATTCGGTAAACTTTACACCTTTTTGTGTAGGTAGATATAAAATATATTAAATATAAAATATATATAGGTACTTATTAAACTATTTTAAAAGGTGAGCATATGTTTACCTGTCGGACGTATGAGCTGACCCTAAACCTACTAAAATGGTATGTTCTCCTCTCTCAGATTTAAAATATAACATTCCCCCTGTCATTAATCAGTATGCATAAGGCGTGCGATGCCAAAGGGTTACTGTGTAGCCGCAGCGTCTTATTTCAACACTGATGAATTACTCTAAACCTTGCTTAAACCTTATAATACAATACACTTGCCAAACCAAAACATACCCTATCACAACCCATTACAGTGTAAAGTGGGAAGTCTGGGAAGTTCGTCCTTGAGTATACTAATTCCAGTTGCTTATTCAAATGTCTCCCCTCAGTTCATAAATTTAGATTACTTATAAGATTAAGGCATATCTTTGAAAAGATTTTGGATTTTTTTGATGATTCGGTACACCACGTCTTTTCATTGATCAGTTAGTTTTATGTTACTCTTATTTAATTAAAAAGTAGGATGTCTGAAGTCACCTTCGTGATGATAAACGAACGCTTTTTGTGTTGGTAAGAAACTTATTTTTTAAGGGAAAAAGATCACTTGATGAAAGAGAGTCATAAAAGTTTAACTGATTTGCGTCTTCACCTAAACAAATTGCAATCGATTTCTCATTATCACGTTTTAACAACTCCAAACCAAATCAAGATATTTTCAAAATGTAAAAAACCATATCTTCATACAAAAAAAGTAGTTATTGAACATACCAAAGCCACTTTCAATATCTAAGTAGGTACTATTCACTGTCAAAAACAGCATAACTGTAAAGCGATCGATCTTCGTCTCTGAGTTCAGTGATCTAGAAAACGAATATTACCTATATATGAAGAACGCCCTCAATAAGACGCAACTATGTTAGCAGCTCAGTACTCAATTATTTTTGTATTGATTACAAAGGTCTAGTTTAGTACTACTGCACATTTTTTTTCGAAATCTGTGAATGCAGATCAAAATATCACAATAAGAGCGTTTTCCTGTAGCTACAACGGTTAAGGTACCTGCCCTTAAATCAAAAATCCAGGATATCCACTATACAGGATAGTGTTCATAAAATAACAGTTAATCCAAACAAAGCCGCTCACTTCTGAGACAAATATTAGGCTAAGCTGAAATTGCCGTTTAAATTGTTTTGTACGATCTCTAAAACTATGCTCAAAATTACTCTACATTACAACAATGACAAAACGTAGAACATTCGCTCCAGTAACACAGTTACGAAAGGTCACAGATGGGGGCGTCTTGTACCACCCGAAATTATGTATTTTACTATTAGCACCATACTATAGGTAGGTACAGTCAGCAACGAAAGTCGATTAACATTTTATGTGCCACAAATCTGAATATTTCCGAAATCCATAACATCGTGACCAACATTATTACTAATATTTGGGTTCATAATAATTTCCCATAAAAAGTTTATTTTTCTTGGTTCAGAAAACAAAGGCCATTTTAAAAAGTCCAACTGTTATTGACTTTCGTTGCTGATTGTGCTTACCAAAACCACCAAAACTTTGCGTGCCTGACTTCTCCGATCTATCTATCTATGTATCAGTTTTTAGTTTCAGTCAGTCACGCAAATTTTTTTAAACATAGGTAGGTATTTGGTATACTTAGGTAGGTACTTAAAATTATTGGCTATCGATTGTGACTGGCACTTATAGAGTACTTACAATATTGAGGGCACTTAGGCAAATTCCAAAATTATTTATAACCTTGTTAGCAATTTTTAGAATTGGAACAGATTGAGGTGTGTTATTGAGTGTGGTTTTCTTTTCATAAATTGAACCTCTTTTGTACAAAAGCCCAAAGGTTTTCTACCTACGTCTGTGTCCACTTACTTAGCATTAGGTAGATATAATGCTAAAACTTTTCAAGGGTCATGCAAGTAGGCGTACTTGCCACAACTTGACTCTGGAAGAGGAAGAAGGAATAAAGAGAAGAAGAAGCCGGGGAATGAAGTGAAACCAGAAGAAACCAAGAAGTGAAGTGAGAGAGAAGAAGAAGAAGACTGAGCCAAGATGTTACTGATTGGGCGGTATAGTCGCTCAGCGACAAAGCCCTTTTCTTTTTTGTTCATATAAATTAATAAAGACTCTGGAATTTTTACCTACTTAATAAACAATCGATCTACGTCCTATACTTTATAGATTAAAGTATAGCAACGAAAGTCGTTTAGCATTTGATGTTTCAAAATCTCAATATTTCCAAAATCTGTAACATTAAGAGCAATATTTTGTCAAATATTTGAAGAATAAGTGTCAGCCCATATTAATTTTCCAGGAAACGATATTTTTTTCTTAGATAATTACGTTTTTATACTAAAAAGAAAACCGACTTCAATGTTTGACTCGAAACGCGGTGTGACTCAGGGCGTCAAGCTGTCGATTCGATTTCTATTTGTGACATGGCTAGGAGGGAAGGTGTTTAGAGTTTTACGGGGAAACTATCAATCCCTCAGGAATAAAATTTATATGGGACCACCTCTGGAGTATACCCTTTCAAACATAAAAAGAATTTTGCAAATCGGTCAACAAATGGCGGAACAATCGCGTAACAAGATACAAAAAAAAACATACAGACGACTTGAGAACCTCCTCCTTTTTTGAAGTCGGTTGAAAAAAACAATGTTAATCTGTTAATCGACTTTCGTTGCTGACTGTACCTAGGTATGTATTGTATGAAACCCCAGACCACATGAAACACAGGAATTTAAATTAAATCTCACTAGATTTATTAATGTATGTGCCTTATCGCTTCATCTACTAATTTCATGAATAACAAAGTAAACGTTGAATATTCAACAGAACTGACAATACCGAGCTTTTAATACAAGATTTATGATCGAAGATCGTTATCCACCTAATTATAATCTCCGTTACTTTAAATTTAATCAACTTGAAATTTTTATCAATAAGGTTCCCGATCCTTAGATGGGATATGCAGATAATAAAATTGAATATTCAAAAATACATTATAACGGTTAAAAAGGGCTTAAAATAGGGATTATAGGTATAATGAGTTTTAAATGAAACTATGGTATGGAAAGCGATGTGAACTATCTATTATTTATATTTAATTAAGGCAATTGGTAGGTACCAACTAAGTTAGCTAAGAAATTAGCCTAAGTTTAGATCTAAGATGGATCACCTAAAAAAAAGCTAGGCCCCAAACCGTGTTTGTTGCCCTGGTTCTTAACGGTATTGGTCGCGAAGGAACAGGAGTAGAATCACCTAGTTTTAAGACGTTTCAAAGTGATCCCAGCGGTTCTACTGAATAAATGATTTTACTATTACTTAGTAGGAAAAAGTAACACATATATTATATATGGTTCCAGATACCTAATCGATTGATTTCATTAACAAAACATTGCACCTACAATTTTAATTTTTCAGACAACTATAATCATTCATTTCACACTATAAATTGGATCGCTAAGAAATACACAAACAGTTACTTTTCAGATGTAAAGGATGTAGGTAGTTGAGAATGTGAAAAGGAATGGAATTTGCAGTTTCTGAGTTCGTGGCACCTATAGCCTATTAGTTCAAAGTCGGTAAGTCACAAGTCCATTTTCGCATATCCCGCCAGTTTGTTTGACTCACCATAATGACACATTTAGGCCAAAGATATCGGCAAGTGCACTGCAAAACGCAAGTTTACAATGCTTGTCTCAACTTTTGGTGGACATTGCAGTTTAATACCAATCTGTATTCGAATAGAGTTTAGAAAACCAGCAGTGGTTGGTGTGATAGGCAATGTTATTGACCTGAAAAAGTCCTTCGTTGCTGGGGAGAACCGAATGGGACGCACCACGCGTTGATTTATTTTTAGACTGTATCTTTTTATATTAGTCATTGTATTCTCATGTTTATTCCCTTTTGTTAGGATTAATTATAAACTAGGTACTTTCCTTAATGCCTAGGGGCAAAGTAGGTATACCTACCTAATGTTTCTTTGCTCTTTAATCAATGGAATCAACATTATTGCTAACCATTGTTACTTATGTATAGTCATCAATATTAAAATTCACATGAATTCTTAAATCCACAACACCAATTATATCGTCCGACATTTAGTTTTCTCTAATGACTCTATTCTTGAAGGCAATTTAACTGTCAAAAAGTAAAAATAATGAAGATTTTTATAGTACTTACTTAGGTAACTAATTACTCACAGAACTGATACTTATTACCTTCACGGAACTGTCGACTGTCGCAGAATTGGAATAAACTCCAGAAATAAATGTTAAAATGTCACAGACACAAATAAAGCTACTTGGCAACATAATGCAGTCTGCATGAAGATATCATTTACAAGTGGCTTCTACAACGAAAACATAGAGACGAGCCCTTCAGTAATGAATCAAGAGACAGTGCTTCTTTTGTTGCGTCTGGCTGTCATGTCAACGTTTTGATAGTTGTATGTACAGTCAGCATCACCAACTGGCAACCTGAATGAAACGAGCAAATTCAAACCGCCTTATTCCTTAGCGTCACTAAACTTTTTAGTACCTACCACGGAGATAGAATTCAGCAATAGAATTTTTTAAATTCCTTTCTTAGTGCTCACTGGGATGTACCTACACTCCAAATTTAATGTGTCTAGGAGGTATAGTTTAGGCTGTAGGTTAATATATCGGTTAGTCACTAAAGCCATATACATTATACTTAGATGTACATTGTACATTACATATTTATTTCATGGTGCTTTCACATCATAGTTTCAAACATTTGGAAACGGATAAAATTTAAACTTACGGTCATTGATTTCAGAATGGTACCTAGGCTTTATCCCGGACAAAGTCAAAGCGGGTCGCTTAAAAGATTAAATAAAGATCTTATACAAAACCATCAGAGGATCAAGAGAAATCAGCTCTCATCAACAATTAATCAAAGGAGACAGTCCTCTTGTTTTGTCTGGCATCGGCTGGTCACGCCAATTGCACCCGGCATCGTTAACATTTAACTGTTAACCCCTCCGTTGTCCAATTAAAGAGTTGTTTTGTTAATTGCTGGGGGTCCTATTTTTATTTGAGCCTAGTTATTGTTTCTCAACTAAAAATGGATTAATCATCTTTATTTTGTTTTGTTGACAAACTGATTAAACTTGGATTTTTTGGTCCTCATTGGTCGAATGACACATTTGACCAACAATTCAATTTGAAGATGATTTGCGTTCGAGAAACCGGCCGATAGTCACTCTAGGTTGTAACAGCTACTCGTATGTGATAAGTTCATCTATACTAAAGTTCTGTATCTTTTGTATTTTAATGGTTTTGAACTTTTTTCTTTAATCTTTTAGAAGTAATAAAAACGATTGGTTACTTCCACAAAACTTCTCTGATCTCGATTTAGATGAGTTTGTTTCTGGAATACGGCTTTATTTATGGTGTTCTTGACTTCTTTGGTAAAATATAAGTAATTTTGACTTTCTATCCATAGCTTCCCTACTCCTTGTTTTTTTCTGGCAGTGGTGGGTTTGTTTTCACTTTATTAATAATCACTTGCCCATCATTAAAAACTATTTCTGTAAAGTCTCCTTAAGATCTTTGATTGCTTAAAAAGATCGATAAAATCGGTGGGTATAGGTAAGATAAATGAAAATTTTCAATAATAACTTTAGTAATTTTAAACACGTCTAAATTGTCCTTGAGTCTCGGCCCACAGAAACGTGCGCTCGGTCACAATGAGACAACAATCATACAATTTTTTTCCCAAAACCGTTGGTGATGGAATTCATACAAAAAACGCGGCAAAAACGCAATGCCACACGTGTTGTGACAATAGTGAGCACATGTTATAAGAAAGCCTTTGATACTTTGCAAGTGTGTAAGTAAAGTAATGCTTATACCTACTTGCACTAAAAGTCTTTAAGAAAAAAATATTACTTATACCTACGTATTATTTAGCCTAATAAAACCACTACCTACGCTTGTTGAATTTATTTGTCAAAATACCTTACATAAATTAAACGCATACATAAATATGCTTCACCTAGCTAAACAAAACCCTTGCGGTAAAGATTATGCCTAGAGTGAATAATATTTTTCCTTATATCGTAAGATATTTATACTCGTATTAATTTTTCTTTTACCTACTAAGTTATAGTATATTCTAGTCAATACTTCAATATAAATTTTATATAGAAGTCATTGCAACACGCTTGGAGTTTTGGTTACTTACTTTTTTGGTCTATTACATTTGAATGTCAAATAAATACTGGATTATGAATAATTCTACGGAATAAGCTTTACTTTCACTTAAAATTATACACTTTCGTGCCTCAAGTCGGTACGACACAAATCCAATTCAAGGTGAGTGGATGATGTCGCAATCGACCAAAGAAACCTTTACCTAATGCAACTCGGTACTGACTTGGTTGGAACAATACGAAATTATAGAACTGTGAATTCTTGTTGAGTGAAACTATTCAAACAAGTGACTGGAACACTTTAGCTAAGAATTGTTCGGGAACGAATTGATTTTATCATGTGGTTTAAGGATCTCTACCGTTCCAGTCCTAAAACAACGTCCTTGGCTTGAAATAATGTTTGCAACAAATATTTGAGCTTAATATTTTTAAAGTCAAAGCAAATGAGGAAACAAAACCCTTCGTAACACTTATCTACTATTAAAAACAGATTTTCTAAGTTTTTACTGGGCATCTATTGTCCTTCCCGAAGTCCTTACTTCATAAGACTCTTAGACAAATGAAAATCGAAATTTAGGTGTTTTTAGGGCTTTTTTTTATATTGAAGCCACAGAACTAGAATAGTTCTGTGATTGAAGCCAACATGCTCACGGCTGTGTCTCCAATGGCATAAAGTTCGTCATGATACGTCATCTGCCAACTTGAAATAACGAAAAAAAAAGAATTCTATAAAATCTATAGAATTTTATACAAGGAACTAAGTACCTACTTATAGTAAAAAAATAAAATTCAGACATGATGTTTGCATGCAAACGGGCCTGTCAACAGTTTATGCAAGTATTTAGTGATAGATAGATTTCATCCCCTTCATCGTTTAACCGGTATTGGTTCCCCCCCCGATGGATTCTTGACGCGATGGGGGGGCTTAGTAACCGTGGTTTGGAGGCCCACGGTGAAGCCAAAAGGAATCCCTGGCGGGGACGCCCTGGTGGCGTCTGGCGGGTAGGGTCGCGGGTGAGGAGGCGTGTCGGTGTTTCGTTGCCGCTCGCCCTATCTCCCGCGACCCAACGTTGGCGCACCGTAAGATGCGTCGGCGGTGGGGCCGCAGTGGAAGAGGAGTGTCGGTGTTACGTTGCCGCTCTCCCTGTCCTCTGCGGCCCTATTTGGAGGCTTCTCCACGCGCACCTCTTTAATTAGATTGCACAGTGGACGAAGGGAGCGGAGAGCTCTGGTGGTGAGTAGCGGACGCTAGGTGTGGGGGCACCTTCGTCCGCCTTGCACTACTCACCACGACGCGGGGCCGCCGTAAGGGCAGGGATCGCTAGAGGGGGACTGGACGCAAAGGCTGTGCCGGTTTCCCAGACCCCCTCCATTCCAGGCGACGCCGAAATGACGCTGGGTCGTTTAGTGGGTATACCGGGAGTCCCCGGGAGTCCCACATACCCCTCTCGCCCCCCGGCGGAGGGGATGCGTAACGCATTTTTCGCAGCGGGAAAAACAAAAAAAAAGGTATAAAAGGTGGTTCCCCAACTAACAACCTCACGATATTTTTCATCATCGCTTTCAATATTAATTTATCTACAGATTTCAAAGGTGGCTCAAATTAGACCGACCGACTTAGGGCAATTACACACGCGACCGCCACTTATATTATTACCATTATAGCCCGTTACAGACAGTCGAATGTGGGCAATAACGAAACGAGTTGCATTCTAGGTATATCGGCCGTGGTTGATTGCAGTGTTGTCTATGTGGTTATTTTATTGAGGTCTGGGGAAATTACTGAGTTATGTCTTGTTTTTACGATTTTACAGTAAGATTTCCACGTTTATGTAGGTAAGACCTACCTACGCGATCTTAAAGAAAAACTTGTGACAACGTCTCCCAATGACGTAGCAATCTTTGTTCAATTTATCTTACCACACACATGGTCAAAAACAATCTAAGTAGAACTATTTAGTCGGACTAGGAACCACCTACAAGATAATTCAGATAGGTACTTTAATTTAATTTACTACCAGAATTACGTAATGTGTAGACCTAAACTTATTACCTAAGGCAGTTCACCTTAACATTGATTTATACAATATTGTTCTCAAAGCTAATAAATAAAATAGACAATACAAAATAATTCAACGGATTTCAACTGCGTAGTGCCTCTCTGTATTCTGTGGTAGTGCGTAGTGCAAAATAACTTCAGTGCATTGCGAAGAAGCCGCTTCATTACAAATACTTAGTTATTATATTGTGTAGGTATTTTAGTTCGCCATAACGATTCTACATCGCTAGTTCTAAAACAAAAAGATCAATAATTGGCCAAAAAATACCTAAGTAAAGTAGGTATTCATTTCGGATGTTTTTTTTTAAATAATTTCGCGATGACCACAATATGTATATTAAATTTATCCCGTTGCACTGTGAGAATTTATACAAAAAACTTTGCTGCAACATGATTCAAATAGCTTTTTTAAATGTCCCTAATCTAGTTTAATTGTGAGTCCATTTTGTAGGGTCAGTAAGATTGTAGCCCAAGGTGCATTTACACGATGCAATTTCAACCTATACGTTATCGTATCACACGACAATTTTTCAGGTGTAAACGCTCATCGTATGCGATTTGTCATAGTTAGCGCGACCCTCGTCGGCACGTTCAATGGGTGGGGCTTAGCAAATCGTACGAAAAATCACATCGTGTAAATGCACCTTTAAAGCTGCTGGAAATACGTTGAATATTAATGCAGCCTTGGATAGAGATGATATATTGTTAAAACCACATTCTACAACTATTGATTGATATCAAAATGTTAAATCATTATTGTAATTAAATATTTGATTGCCATTTGAATGTAATCTGATCTGATTTCAGATATGATAAGTCAACACCTCTACGATAAGCTCAATGGTGGATCAGCTGATTTGCAGGTGCGTGTTCGATTCCCGCGGAAGGACATGTTATTATGACCTACTAGATACTGCAAATATTTGTGTGACCTAGATGTCGTTATTTTTAGGTTGCTTAGGTACCTCTTCGGACCCGGGTGTGCTACGTATTAATTATGATAGAACTTCACTAGGTAAGTTCGTTTAACTATAAATTATATCACAAATAAATAAATAAATAAATAATGCTGGACTTTTCACACAGCATCATCTAGCCCCAAAGTAAGCAGAGCTTGTGTTATGGGTACTAGATGACTGATAAACTACTAAATAATGTTATGTCTATAGTTCCTAGAATTGTACAATGTTTATTTACAAGGCTCCACGTGCTAAGCTCTCAAGGTTGTCAGTTTCACACGAAAAGTCTCAACTTATTCTGAGAAATAGTTAAGTATATTTTTTTATAAAACTCGGCTGAATACAAAGTACTTTTAGACAAATAGGTATAGCCGTTCTGCGCACGTGCCGATCGTTGCATACTATGAATAATTTGATGAGTAAGTAGGTATGTGATTTAACTTATTGATCGTAGTCATTGGTAAAAACCGCTGTAAAACACATTATTTCAAAGGTAATAACATCCTCCCTGATATCTCCTCTATATTTATATAAAAAATCGAAGCGCTTGATATATAATCGAATTGATATTTCAGATTCGAACCCAAGTTCTTAAAGTCTTAAACCATCACGGCTCTCACATGTAAGTAGCACCTGTATGGGTACACCTAGGTAGATAAACAGTATTTGGTAACAAGTTGGATTAACTTCAATTAAATGTGGTAATGTTGCAGTAACATGAGCTAGTTTCTAGTAGATTAGCGTCAACATGCTCGACTACCTATTACAAACCGACTGCGGTTTCTAAATGCAACTTTTTTTCTATCTATGTTTGCGGTACAATGCTTTACGAGTGTACACTACTCAGCCAAGTGCATGTTGGAATTGTTCACGGAGGGTTCTGTAACCAAAAGCATATTCCTTTGAAACGTATTGTTCGTGTATGACGTTCCCATAAATGTAACTTTGGCTTATTCCCAGAGGTCCACGACCTCATTGAATTTATTTCTCAGTGGTTCCATGAATTTTTCTTTTTAGAAGTAATGATAAAACAAGCGACAGCGATACAATATTTGAATTGTGTTTCAGTCACTATGACCTCTGCAGCGGAGCGGGTGAAGGTCTGCTTGCGACGCAGAAGGTTGCGGGTTCGCTCCCCGCCGCGGGACAAATTTTTGTATGATCTGCAAATATTTTTCTCGGGTCTGGGTGTTTCTATGTTTATTATGTATGTATTTACAAACAAAAAGTATATAAGTAGTATATCAGACATCGACGTGACATGAATACATATTTAAAGTGAAGTGAAACAGTTGCCATTATTAAAAAGAAAAGAAAGAATAAAAAGATGAAGAAGAAGAAACCAAGAAGTGAAGTGAAACCAGTTAAGATGTTAGTGATTGGGCGGTATAGTCGCTCAGCGACAAAGCCCTTTTCTTTTTTGTACAAGTAGAAACACTGTAATTAATTAACAAAACCATGTTTCCGCGCTCAGTTTTTTTAAAGTACCTATCGCCAAATCGCCTATCGAATTTGGAAACATACTAAACAAGTTGTACCTACCTATATAAAAAACTGGACGCTGCCCGACTTTAAGAAACATGTTGTAAAATTATATAACGGACATGTTAAATTAATTTGCGTGTTGGTGTTACTTAAAGAGACTTGTAATTACTTATACGTACTTACCTACATCAAAATAATTTGATGGTAGAGCAAGAATAGTTTAAATCGGTAGTACTTATGCCTGTATTATTTACTATTCATACCTATAGGGCGTATGTATGTTGTATGCGATTAATTTAGTTTTTTTGAAATATAGTTGTCATAATAATAATGCTGGACATTTTCACACAGCATATCTAGCCCCAAACTAAGCAAAGCTTGTACTATGGGAACCAGATAACTGATATACTACTTATATACTTTTCGTTTGTAAATACATACATATTATACATAGAAACACCCAGACCCAAGACAAATACCTGTAGGTCATACAAACATTTGTCCCGCGGCGGGGATTGAACCCGCAACCTTCTGCGTCGCAGGCGGACCTTCGCCCACTGCGCCACAGAGGTCGTCAAATATCTCAAAACTTTCAAAGCTTCTGTGACTAGGCAGGTACTACTACTTTTCTAGTTTAGAAGCAAATCTTCGGTTAATGATCTACCTTATCTCAATCGTAATTATTTACCAGCAGGATATCAAATGACATTCTATAATTTCTAACATTCTCTAAGCGGCTTGTACTCGTAAATCAAAGAGAAAACGCGAACAAATCATAACTTGAGGCTCGTTAATTAACCTTATCAGTTGGTATCAAGTGGACATAGAACAGAGAAGAACCAGATATGAAACTCAGCTAGACAAAGGGAAGGGTTTTTTATTTGCTTAGTAATGTTGTGAAAGGTTTTTCATATTTGGAGCCAAAATTTGAATAAGTATTGTGTTTCAAAAGACCGATTGTTTGGATCATAGCCTGGAATAGTAGAATAGCACTTCGTAAAATTGTACTTATGTCCTTTTGGGAGCAACAATAGACACACGTCAAACATCACGTACCTACTATACTGAACTCTTATTTCCAGCACCTTGGTAGGCACCATAGCATAGCCTAAAATGGCGCTGTAAAATGTCAAATGTCTAAAAATAGGACCAGTTTTCAGTGATCAGAAAGAATACCTAAAATATTATCTTGTTGCATATTCTATGTAAAAGCTCTGAGAAAGTGTGCCACTGCCGGTACTAATGAGGCGAGCAAACTGCATATTTGCCGCCTTATTTGTTCCACACTTGTCTTTCCACGTCCAGAAGAGGCATCTAAATTAGGCCAGTTCATATAGGGCAGAGTCTTTCATCATCATCAGCCTACGGTAGTCCACTGCTAGACATAGGCCTCCCATAATGAGCGTCATTGTGCCCTGTCCTCAGCTCGACGCATCCAGCTTCTGCCAGCAGCCTTTCGCAGATCGTCACTCTACCTGGCCTCCGGCCACTAGAGGGCGTCCTAGACTACGTTTTCCGAGTCGCGGTGTCCATTCAAAAACTCCCAACAGTAATCGGTTCTTCGGCAGATATGGCCAAGAGTCTTCGATCAGCAGATTTTAGATAAGTTTTAGAAAGGTTGAAAAATCTGTGTAAAAGGCCCAATAAGTTAGAACGATCCCCGAATATCAAGTTGGGATCATAAACATGCTGGCTTTCGGAGATGTGGTAGCCAAAGATGCTCACAATAGCATCCCAAATTCGTAATGATACTTGGGGAACTACAGTCAGCAACGAAAGTCGACAGTTAGACTTTTTAAAATGGCTTAAGAATACACTTTTCTTGGGATATTATTACGAACCAAGACTTTATCTTCAAATATAAGTCAAAATTTTGGTCATGATGACAGATTAAGTACAGATTTTGTTTTTAACAGATTTCGGAAATATTCGACATTAGTTGCTGACTGTACTATGTAAAAAAAATTTCACAAGCAGGCAGCCTCTTTTGGTTCCTTCATCTTGTCAGAAGTTTAAAGTAGCGAGCTCGTCGAGAGACAAATCTGTATTTTGTACAGTCATCAACAATATCTGTTGCGTTTAGAATTCACAGTAGGTACTTAAGTAATACTTCGAATCGTTGGAAACGAGGTACCTATGTCCCTGGTGTGTTTAGTTAGATTTCTCAACATGACATGCTTATCCAAGGTAAGGTTCAAGTGACCGGTGACTTGCCAACACCAACGGACATTGAGAAATGTATGAAACATGTTTGGAAAACTTGTGTAATGAAGACTCTGTACGCTTAGATAACAACTTAATAAATTATCTACACTCATTAAAAGTTTAAGTCATTACATTACAGGGGACTATTAAACGAGGAATAAATTTTTGGCCCAGCTATGGTCTAAATAGATACAAACTGGGTAGTGGCCAACTCTGGGGGCGGAATTGTTATTCCATCGAGAAGCCTCCGCCATGGCTAAACTTTATAGCCAGGGCCGAAGCAAGAAAGCGCTCAGTCTATCAGGAATGACCAAGCTACGCCATGAGCGGCAAATCAATTGTTTTACTAACACAAATCAAGTAGGTTAGCACTTAGGTAAGTAGTAATCGTTATCACGCCAGTTACAAAACTCTTTTGAAACCGTCGCCGTTTCAATGTTTAAGTGAAAGTACTGATAAGGCTTGTTGCACCTCGGCCCGTATCGCCACAGCTCTGAAAAGCTAGTTCAATGCTGAATATTATTTTCATTACCTGAATCATGATAATTACCTAATTACATGATAATAATAATTGTCGGTGTGTTAAAGGCCTAAATAAAATATTTCGTTATTATTCATTTTATAGTCGGCACCTATTTCACTGTCGGCCGATGCCGAGCGAAAATGCACTCAATTTATTTCGTTTTATCAAATATAAAATTCACAATTAAATAATTTAAAAGGCCATTACCTGTTCGCACATTTGGCCGCGCCGTACGCGCCGCAGTCATTTTACTATAAGTACAAAAAATACTGATGACATCAGAAAATGCTGCTGGCTTCTGACGTCTCAGCATTTCTTCTATTGAACTGACAGTTCGGCGCGGATAAGTCTGCGAACACCATAAAGGATATTTTACTGAAACTTTGTTTCCTTAGCTTGTTCGTAATCATGAGGTTTCACATCAAGGTTTACTTTACACTCTTGTCCTGGTGCCGTACCATGACCTACACAATTCAGTTTGGGTGCTATCCAGTTTAGGTTCCTAATCTGAACCGCAAAGCTTTCGTACCGTGACAACGTGACATTTTCAGTAGAAAACTGTTTTACTTGTATTATGCAAAATGATTCAGTTTTTACGACAAGTCTAGTTATTTTTTTTTAAAGTAATTCTTATTATCATACGTCATGGTACTTTATACCGAAGCAGTTCAGTTTAGGACCTAAACTGGATTCTATAAGAGCTCATAGTAGGGCACCTGATACCAAGATTCCTGGTTGCTGAATTTCTGATTTTACTTGGATTGTGGGGTGGGTATAATTTGTGCGTGGACAGGCAAGCTTCGATGGTGGGTTTATTTAGAAAATATGTTAAAACAAAAAAATACAAACGAAGTAAACCAGCTTAGTTAATTCTCAGCTACTCTTACCTCATGAGCCGGTCTCTTGGTCAATCCTGATTTATGAGAGCGATGCTACATTTGATAAGTAAAACTTTTTCATAATAAAAGGAACTTTTAGAAACTGAAAGTTGAAGAAAGAAACACGTTCAATAAATCTTTTGAAAACTGATCTCAAGCTAAGATCTGGATAAGATGCTGAAAAAATTATAGGACTGACTAAGCTTTCCCAGCTTCAAAACCCTCTCATCAAGTATGCATAACTACGTCCAACCTGGTGGAAAGCGGTCAACGCCCATTATTTTAATTACTTTAGGGACGCCCACGCCCAAGCAGAGTTCTGAGTGGTGATCTCTCTCAAAAATTGTTTAAGCCTCAGCCATATTTCTTGTTCCCCCATTCCATAATCATAGAAAGACATGTGGGAGTTAAAATAAACATATTTTCAAGACTACTGGTGCCCCCTTTCCATATTCATCTTATGGAACCAGGGGGGTTGATTTAGTAACTCATTTGCGTGGATAATATACTCGTATTATGGTCCACAAGGTCGCATATGGTCAATACCACGGAGTCAATACAGTTCACGATCATGAAGGTTATTAGGGGTTATTAGGTATATAAAATCATGGCCGTTTCAGATAGCAATTAGTTCAAGCGGGTGCCATCTCACGTATCGGACGGCCTTCACGCTGTGATCGCTAATCTCTGCCGCTTCCTGTCCGGTTGTTACCACCGAAAGGACTGATACCATTTAAAAATCAAATACCTAAACAAACAACCACTGCAAAATCATTGTAATGAAATGAAGTCTGCAGGAATTGGTATTTTATTCAACTGCATTCGTCTTTTTCAAAAAGTGTCGTTTCTTTGAATCAAATGGCTCGTGTGCTAGTCTAGCGTCTCAATGTGATCACTGAGCTATATTGTTTTTGTGTCTAGGTACTACTTTATATCCTGAAACAAAACAACAATAAATTCTACATTCACCAGCTACGCCACTTTGAGAAATTACAACGATACAGTTATTTTCATAGCATAGAATTTGACGTTCCGTTAGAATAGTTCAGTCTTGAACCCACTACTTACGAGGTATGTCGCGTCATTATATTTGATGACAGTACAAATTAGAATTAATTGGTTTATAATCCGGCTCGTCGCATTTATTTTAGAATTCCTTGGAACATTTGGATCGGCCGCCACAAATAGCTTAGTAGGTTGGTCCTACCACGGAATACAGAAAGGTCCTACTAAGTTATTTGCGAAGCAAGAAAAAACTTGGCTGTACATTAATACTAGATGATATAAAGCGTCAGGGAGGAAACATGCCTCAACCAACAAGACGCTGTAGTAGATATTACAGCCAGATAATAATCTAATAATGCTAGTATCTACGCGTAGAATGATAGAATTGACAATTCTCGCCTCAAACGAGATTCCCTACCCCTCGAGTTCTCATTTCGTTTATGTACGAGTAGCACAAAGAAATCGTGTAGGAATAGTAATTACAAGCAGTATCTGTGAGAAGGAAAATTCACCGGTGGTTTGTGTAGGTAGTTTCTTCGAGAGTCATGTGTGGCCTGAATCAGTCGGTCACATTTAATTGTTACACTATTCAGGCCAAATTGTATGATCTTTTGACCTCAAACAAAAATGCAGTTCTTTATTTGGTCAAAATGGTTCTATTGCAATTAAACTGTAATGACTCTAAATTCCAGCGCTTCGATCAAAGAAACTATTTTTGTTTTTTAAGTAGTCCACAATATCACAATCGAAAATGACTCTGTCTACACAATGATCCGCAAAAACTCGGGCTCAAAATATGGGGTACGGAAAAAACAAGTCGTAAACCAGGGGAACATAAATAATAGGTGACCACACATGGATGTTTATACAACTAATAGCACGCAACATTTGCTTAAGATCTAATTTCAAAGCTTGCCGAAATTGATACTTCATTTACCTACTGGTAGGTATAGTGTCCACCGTAGCAGTTTGTATCTTCGAGCCTCACTTTTGTTTGACTATCTCGGAGCTCCTTACTGGAGCTTGACTATTTAGCTTGGTCCCAGTGTTGGTGCCCCGGTTCTTCTCGGTATTGGTCGCGAAGCAACAAGAGAAAAAAGGATCACCTTAGTTTTAAGTGATCGCAGCGGTCCTTCTGGATAAATACTTTTTCACTAAGTAGGTATAGCTTTGACTTTTTACTTGATTATTTTCAATTCAATCTATCTACAAATATAAAAGAGCTTGACCTGACTGACTCATAGTCCGGTAACACTAAAACGGCCTCATAGGCCATTAGTATTAGGCCCTTCGAAAAAAAAAAACAAAAAAAAACTGACTGACTCATTACCGCCGAGCCGAAACCGCTGAAGCTAGAAAGCTGAAATTTTGAGAGTAGCTTCCTTTTATGACATGGACATTGAATGAAAACGTTTTTATGAAACTTTTTAATGCGTTGTGAAATTTGCTTGAAACTCGAACTTTATTCATAAAAACACTTCATAAACATAAATAAATATTCATAAATTATTAATTCTAACCCCTAAAAAAGTGTGTAGCTACCTAGCTAGTACCTACTAATGGCGTTAGCTGCGAAGCATACATGTGATCAAAACAAAAGGCTTTCTTGGAAATTGACCTCTGAATTTGAGTCCATTTGTCTCATAAATGATGGTACAATCTGTCAAGTCGACACGGCTTGCGACAAAGTATCGGGTTTCCAAAACTTGTTACATTCCTCGAGATAAATGCAGTCTCTGGATGCTGCTGAGGCACATGTGAATAAGTAAATAAAGGTAGGAACTTATTTTTTACATGTAGTTCTCCATCAGAACCTACTCAACAGTTCTGGAGGTGGGCGTTGAGACTGCTTCACAGTTTTTCAACTTTTGCAGTCTCATCGTTTTATTTGTAATTTTTGCTCAAGTGTAATTCGTTCTGAATAAACATATTTTTACTTTTTACTTTTTTTATTTTAATTTGACTTTATTGGTTGTGAAATTTTTGTAGAGTAGGTACAGTGAAATAAAATCATACGTATAAACTATTACAATGATATACATATATAATCACCAGAGTTGGCCACTGACTCATACGAACTTACAGTCTATTACAACTTTTATTAGTTCATGATGTTTATTTTCTTTATAATTACGAACATTATCCCCAGCAATACAATTTTTCATTCCCGCTATTCCAATTCTAATTTCTAACCCTTCAACCTTTTTTTCTACCCATGGCGTCATGACAATAATGCGCACTGCATCATTCTGCTTATGTCAATGTCATCAGCTGCTCACTGATATCCGTCGCTTTCAAAGAGTATGCATCTGCATGTCTCTTCGTCGCCTTCTCAAGATTGCCAACAATATGCGTGTCATGTTTTTCGATACACGATACCTAAGGCGATCACATTCGAAGCTAAAGAGATCAAGTTCAATATCTCTACGTGACAAGCTATGGCATCTGCAACTGTATTCCTTGGACATTAATGACTGTCAATTATTCACCACTTACATCCAGTAAATTATCGGAAATTATATAGAGTCGGGTGTATTTTGCAAGACAGAATCTTTTTCAGAGAAATTACGCATTTCAAAATGTCATAAAAATATTTATTAAAATATTTTCATAAATAACTAAATACATGTCAAAATTGTTTGCATGGTACAACACTATGGAAACTTCTTTTGCATTACAAAAGACGTAGGTACCTATACTAAAAAATCCTTGCTTCAGTGACAAAAATGAAGTAACTAGGTTCGCAAGAGAATCTAACGCAAGAGAAATCGCAGACACTAAGAGAGAAGCTAATTTACTAAAAAAACAGAATCAGTCCACCAAAGTTGAAAAGAAAGTAGTAATTTAAAGGATATTACGCATAGTTTGTAGTGTTCCAATCTGGCCATTTGAAAGGTCAATGTTGCGTTTTCTGAATTGGTCAATTTTTACACTTAGTAGGTACATACTAAAACGACTAGGTAGTCGTTTCGCGAACTAAGCATTTTTCTGAATTGGTCAATTTTGTCACTTCCTCTGTCATTTCCAGTGATACTAATTTATTAAATTGCCTTTTACTACAGACTTTATTATGTACTGGATCTTATTCTCATTTCTCATGCTGACTGACTATGCGCAATATTTTTGATTTGGGGCCTTGTTTTCTTTTCGGTGAGCTATCTGCTTTATTCAAGTTAGTAATTAAATCGAAATAACCAAATTGTATTGGGTTGTATACATATTGACGTTGTCTTTCCTGTGGGCCAGGCTGATTAAGCTGAGAGGATGGTTTAGGTGTTGGGCAAGCCTATTCCATCTCAAACAATGTCCCAGGCACTACAGCGTCCCTTTAAGTGTAAGCATGGATTGCCTCCTGACGCTGTATAAATCATATAATATAGATGTAAAGGCCTAAGTTTATTTTTTGTATACATAATAATATAAGGTAGTTCAAACAAAGTGAGATTTATCAATTAAAGACCCTAAAGGTCTGATGAGCCTGACCAGCCTTATCCCTTCATAAAAAACAATGCCCCTTTACGCACCAGCAAATTCAGGATAATCCAGATCCACCATCCATTACCCGCTTTATAATACAGTAAACACAGGTAGCGGCAGTAGGAAGAGTACAGTCAATATTTTGCTGAGTACAGTTACATCCTACTCTTTGTTAGTGTCCGTGACTATTATTATTCTATGTGTCCGTGACCGACATGGTCATTGTACAGCTATTGTCATTTCGCTAGATTTGATGAGGCAATTGTTCTGGATTATATCTAGCATGACAGATGTCTGCAAGAATTCGGCTCGCTCTACTTTGATACTTATATAGCTTAGAACATGATCTCAACGAAATTCTCAGACAAATATACTTATTAGAAAATAACATCACCACACACAAATATTAGGTATCATTTTCAAATGTCCTCGTGTCACAAAGTCGTATTGAATTTTTAGGTAGCATCACGCGTCGTAGCTAGTATGCTTACAGCATCTGAACAACTTCGCTGACAAAACTGTAAGTAAAGCTCCGGTTACTTAAAAACTAAACAATTGAGGCAAGTTTGTTCAGACTGAAAGTTACAAGACTAACAAAGGCTCCAGGGTCGTCGTACCTCGTGGGACGACACGACACAAGACAATTGTACCGGCGAATCATGTGCCAAACAATGCGTGGGCAGACGAATCAGTGGGATGGAATAATTAGTAAGTACAATTATAATAGTAAACAATGAAAGAAATAAAAAATTACAAGTTGTGGCTGGAAGATTTGTTTAAGCACATAGCGGTCGTACTAAACCGTGTTAACAAATAAGTACCAGTACCTACATATTTGAAAAGGAATTTAATGTTTGTCTATCATGTTATGAGAGACAAACATAAATAAGATTATAATTTATAATAGTCATGGAAAGTAGGTAACATCACAGAAATCATGTGAATTGATACCACAAACCACATAAAAACGTAATTGTAACGATAAAATAATTGAAATATTTGAAGCGCTTCCACAAATGATAAAACGCAATAATAGCTCTGGTTTTTATAATATACAAGGCCAAGGCCAATAGTTTTTGATAGCCACATTTATGACGGCTTTGCAATGGAAAACTTTGATATCAAGGATATGAAATCCCGACAGCATTATGTCTGCTGATAAATTAGTAATCGGGCACATTGGAATTGAAATTTGGCAAATCAGTTTTTAAATAAGTAAGTAAAACGTACTTGTAGGTGGAAATGGCCCTCTACATATTTGCCGATGCTAGACGAATGCCGACGTTCACGAACGTGTAGAGGGCCTCAACGCCTGTATTCGCCTGTCATTGTCTTTCCAAAAAATAGTTCGGCGAATGTGTAGAGTGTACACTAGGTAACTCATAAAGGTAAAAATACTTATTATTGTGTGCGTGCGCTTATCGCTGGTATCTTTGTTGCAAAAAAGTGTTAACTTACTTACTAGATATAAGTACATTTTTTGTTACACCTACCTAATAACTTCGAGAACCTAGTGCTTAGGCAAACTTATTCTAAGTTTTAAACACTATTAGCCATAACCTATGTAGTTAATACTTGTATTATATAAAGTGCAAAACTGTAGCGGAAGCACATCCTACGAAATTGCCTTATTCCCCTAGTCCCAGCAGGAAATACAAATAACGTTCGAGGGGAGTTCAACTAACTGCTAGCTGGGAATCACAATGTAGGTCAGTAGGGTTAAAACGTCTAATTTAATGTTACTTGAAGCTTAAAAGAAAGTTATATTGAGAGCAAAGGGTCAGATGAATCACTAAAATTTGTTGGGAATGTTACGTACCTAATGCAACTTTAGTCAGAGTAGTTGTGTTAATTGTGGTAATATGTTGGGATCAATTTGAACATTGTGAATTCTCAGTACTTTTTTTTTAACTAGCATAAAAAAAATGGCCTTTACATCTTTAATAGATGATTTATACAGCGTCAGGAGGCAACCTATGCCTACACTTAACGGGACGCTGCAGTGCCTGGAACATTGTTTGAGATGGAATAGGCTTGCCCAGCACCTAAACCATCCTCTCAGCTTAATCAGCCTGGTCCACAGGAAAGACAACGTCAATACGTGTGGAGCTGGCTAAGCTGCGGGTTTCCTCACGACGTGTTCATTCACCGTTATTACGAAACGAAAAATCTATTGATGCACGGCTGGAAAGCCATTTAAATGGAATAAGACATTCCTATCCTTACCTAAACAAAAAAAAACTTGCAAAAGTAAATCTCTTTTGCTCTCCCAGTAGGTATACCTAGAATTAATGAACATAACTTCGGTCGATGATTGATCATGTCTTTAGCTTTTTACGAATGGCACGTTCCATTAGTTACGGATGTTAATGATGATGATAAAGTAATTAAATACGGCCAATGAACTTTTCATTATCATTTACATGTGGCAAAAACTGAATGTTTTTAGAATCGCTGGCGCTGCTTTTGATCTGATAGGTGATTTGATATCTGTTTGATATTATGTTACCCAAAGAGTTATGAATATGAGTGTGGCTGGGTATGCAAGAAGAGGAAGGCCGAAGAAGAAGTGTTTGAATTGTGTGAGAGATGATATGAATGTAAAAGGAGTGGATGCACAGGTTGACAAGTGATAGGGGTGAGTGGAGGAAGAGGACATGTGCCGACCCCACTTAGTGTGGGATAAGTTTAGGGATATGATGATGTGATTTGATATCTGGTAGGTGATAGTAGAAATTGTAGTCTGACGGTGTCCAGTGAACAGCCAGAGAGGATTTCGACAGAATAGAATACCAGCGCCTTAGCACTAAGTAGGTATAAGTATTTTGTACTTTTTTCCATAGGCTGTTATTTTAAGTAATTTTTTTTAAATTAATGTCTGTCTATGAAAAAAAAAGGTTGCCTGGAAGAGATCGCTTTCAGCGATAAGGCCGCCAGTTGTCTACCTATAAGTTAAGTTTCTTTTTCTTGTATGTCTTTTCATGTAGTATGCAATAAAGAATGTATCTATCTATCTATGTTCTATGTCTAAGAAATAAATCAGTCCTAAGTATAAAAAGGAAACCTCATGATAATCCAATAAATTCTAACATATAGGGATACTATCAAATAAACATCTGTATGCAGTTGGCTTTAGTTTTAATGTTTGAACTCGTTCGCGGAGTAGGATAAGCAAGTTATAGACTAGCTTCATAAAGGCACTAATTATTTCATCATTTTACATAGTCTTCAGTCGTCACAACATGTGTTCTTCTATTCTGCTCTATCAGACGTCATCTCAACACTCACTCCTTTTTTCTTCAGGTTCACACCTTCCTTCACAAAAATCTGATAATGTCGTCTGGATAGATGTCATGTATGGATATTGTAAAATGAAATATAAAACTGCAAACAAATGTTTTGAATCACCTACAATTATCAAAACGCATAATTTTTTAAAGCTGAGTTTTGTAAAAAAAACTGGAGACCAAAAATCCATTCACCGTTTAAAGCTCGTGTAAATGCGCATTGGAATTCTAACTCGCAGCCTTCGGACCGAAAGTCGAGAGGATCGTCCCACTAGTCCAACATTTTTGTCCAACATATATAGTTCCCTATAACTTGTGTTATTACTCTGGCTAGTAACTTGTATCGCCAAACAGTCTGGCAGACGTCCAGAACCATTAGCTGGCTATCGTGCCAAGTAGCAACTGAAGGTCATTGAACCATGTACAGTTGTTCATCTCATGAAGGCGTGTTGGTCTTAATTGTGTGTGTAGATTTGTTTCTGTGTGCGTAAGCGATACTGAGCGCTCATTCGTCCATGGAGCGTTCACGAGCTTACGCTTCGAGCTTACAGACAACGTACATGTGAATTGATCGTGCATCATCATCATCATCATCATCATAATCAGCCTATGGTAGTCCACTGCTGGACAAAGGCCTCCCCTAGTGCGCGCCATTGCGCCCTGTCTTCAGCTCGACATAGGCCTCCCCTAGTGCGCGCCATTGCGCCCTGTCTTCAGCTCGACGCATCCAGCTTCTGAATTGATTATGCGTCTACACACAATTAAGACCAACCGGCCCTCGTGATATAGAACAACTATAGTAAGAAAAGTATGTCTTCCCATTCATGACGTTTATATGACGCAACACCGCAGGTAGTTTGTTGGCAAAATGTTTTATTTAGTGCAGAAGAAACAAATGCATTTTATAGTTTCCCGGGAAAGAGGCCAACTTCGAACAGTTGTTTTAGAAAAATTGGTTGCCGTTCCCATTCACGGGTTTCAATAGTTGAAAAATGACTCCAATATCATTATCAGCCTATAGCAGTCCACAGCTGGACATGCCTCCCCGAATGAGCGACAGGGACTCCAAGTTAATTCAAAAATAAATTAGGGTTTCTTCTTAAAAATAACTTCTGATGCACGCTAAAAATAATATTTGAACGAATTTTCATATTTATCATCTTGTTCATCAGTCCAATCGCCAACTCTACAATCTTAACAATTCATGAGGTTCAACGACCTTACTCAAAAAAACCCAACGTTCATTACCCTTTACATCAACCTAGGAAATAAATACATCATCACCAGTCATTACATTAAAAAACTGAGTGGGTACACGTGCGCTACCGTTATAGATCTAGAGATTGTTTTAAAAGCAAACTTCATCAAGCTAAAAGCTTTTAACAAATAAAATTCTTTCAGCTGGATGACTCTGGAAAACTAAATAAAATAGCAGAGCCACTAGCTCCTTCAAAAATGGCGAAAGAAGTCCGTTATGAACCTACCTAACAATGGAAAATGGTTTCCGGTAATAAAGAACCAAAAAAATACTTTTTGGTTTTGGGGTTGGCCAGAAAGTTGATCAAAAGCTTGTACCTACGAATAAGCTATTCCTGCTTAGGAACGTTTACTTTTTTATCATGTAGGTACTTATTATGTGCCATCATGAAAAAAAAATCCTTCACTTCCTCATTGACGACTTTGTTAGGCACTTTCACAATAAATATCCAGGGAGCCAAATTATTTAAAATATTGTAACTGCATAGGTAAACATCTTTAGAGGAAGTCTATGTCGAAAGACAAGCTGTTGCAGAAGATCCAATATTCATAAGTAGAAGAACTGTAGTAAGTCGTAATAACACTTCTTCTTCTTCTTATTTAAGGATTCACTTCTTGTCGGCACAACTGATGAATCCCTCTCCTGTATCTCTTTCCAGGGCTGCTTCCTTGTCCTCTTTATACGACATGACAGCTACCTTCTCCTTCACTTGGCTCATCTAGTTATTGTAGTTATTGTCCACGTCTCACACTCATATAGAGTTATGCTCCAAACATATGTTTTTATAAATTTCTTTTTAACTTTCTTGGATATTTTTGATGTGAAAATGCTTCTTTTATTGTTAAATGCTTGTTTAGCTATAGCTATTCTTGATTTAATATCTGGTGTGCATCGGGAATCTGAAGTTATTAGGCTGCCTAAATATCTGAATGTTTTAACTCTTTCTAAATTTGTAATAACACTAAAGGCTTATTTTATAGGTATATCAGTGAAATCAATCATCATAATCATAAAGCAAACAAAGAAACGTTTCGTAAAACGAAATGAATGATTCATGAAGTTTTTGTAAATAATTAAAACAATAGAGATCACTATCACGCTGCCACAGTCCATTGAAGTAGCTAGCACACTATTAACTTTATTTAATACTAGCTGCGCTCCCGCGGTGTGACCCGCGGTCCCTCGGGATTTTTAATTTTTTCGGGATAAAAAGTAGCCTGTCCTTCCCTGGGATACAACTTTTAACTATGCCAGCTTAATCTGTTCAGCGGTTTGGGCGTGAAAGCGTAACAAACAGACAGACAGACAGACAGAGTTACTTTTACATTTATAATATTAGTATGGATGGTATGGATTTTTTGATTCCGAAAATAACTTATGCCTTTGACATTATTTTGAGATGGAATACGTTTGTCCATCCAGCACCTAAAACTATCCACAAGAAAAACAACGTCAATAGATTCCCTAGGATGTTTTTCTTTAATGAAACAGATAGCACACCAACTGACTCTGTTTAATGGGCGGTTTATATTGGTCAAGGAGTCACACACATAAAAAACATCAATTTAATGGACTAAATCAGTTCCTAATTTATTAAGCTGTGATGAGAAGCGTGTGAGGTTTTTTTTTACATTTCAGTAACATGCGGATGATTCAATTATAATTGCAAAAAAAAATGGTCTTCAAAAATCGCCTTTCGTAATAAAGATCTTATCTGTGTGTGAGTGGTGAAACAAAAAACAAAGAATTGCCAAATCTATGGGATTTTCTGGTTAGTACTCGATTGTTATTATTATTTATTTATATGAACAAAAAAGAAAAGGGCTTTGTCGCTGAGCGACTATACCGCCCAATCAGTAACATCTTGGCTCAGTCTTCTTCTTCTTCTCTCTCACTTCACTTCTTGGTTTCTTCTGCCCCCTTAGCATGGCGTTTGTCTAGGCACCGGAGAATAGATATAAATGACAGTAATGACATTAAAGTGTGGATAAAACGTGAAGAATGTGGATAAAAGTTACTTTTATCTACACTCTAATGTCATTAATGTCACTTTTATCTATTCTCCGGTACCTAGACAATCGCCATGCTAAGGGGGCTGGTTTCACTTCATTCCCCGGCTTCTTCTCTTTATTCCTTCTTCCTCCCTTTATTCCTTCTTCCTCTTCTTCTTTTTATTAATGGCAACTAAATGTAAACTGTATTAACAATATAATTCTGCCAATGTCAAGTATCTTCACCTCTCAAATATGTATTAGGTCACGTCAATTTGGTTTTGAAAAAACATGGCGGCTTGTCATTTCAAAACTCCAACGAAAATCTTTCGTCAAATGAGAAATTTTCTTGAATACTCCCCCATTCCATTTACCAAATCTCCTGTTACGTAATCCAAGGCTTCATTAGTAAAATGCCACCGAAATTACATAATAAAACCTAGTAAAACACGAGAAAAGTTAATAAAATAGCAGAGCCACTAGCTTCTTAAAAAATGGCGAAAGAACTCTCTCCTCGATTGTTTTTCGTAATTTTTATCTTCGTTTGCGACACAATTGAAACGATTGATATAAGACAGTGAAGTTGTAATGTAATAGAAACCTAACAATAAATTCAAATTAAAGTGGCCAATATCTAATTTGAAAATAGGGAATTCACATAGAGTTTCTATGCCATTTGCATAATGCTTTAGAGGTATAATTAATTATGATTCTTAGTCCTATGGCGTGTTATGTGCTATCCTTTAAAGTCATTTAATTTTTTGAGACGTTATGCCGCCGAGACAAGAAAGAATGCAGGCGTATTGCAAATTTGGCAAACCACGTTAGAGATATCGATTTGAGGCATTTTGCTTTGTACGAGTAGGTGTTTTAAATATGAGTTATCAAAGTCGCGGCGTAGGCATTGTGATCAAAAAGGGGTACTTAGTAGGTACCTATGTTTTATTTCATTATTATTTATGATTCACGTGGTCACTGGATTGTTTTAAAAATTTTATGATTTTAAAGCTCACAAGATATTGGAGTTTGTCAGAGGCAAATCCATTAGGTAGGTAATGAGCAAGGACAAAATGAGATTTAATAAAAATAGCAGAACTCCAGTCTCCCATTTTGTACCATTTGTACGTAAGAACGATGACTTGATATGGTCACTTGGACCAGAAGTAGAGAATGTAAAAGTGTTGCAAATACTTCTTATTGCATGTGCAACGCTCCATCGATGCATTTCATTTCCATTGGTAGACATACTTCTTGGATCACAGTCATTCCGGTGACCATGTTAGGAACTCATTAGTTATGTGTGAATCTAGATTTGTATTTTTAGAATTACGTACTTCCATTGCGAATGAAAGTATGAAATGGATAAAATTGTACGGTAACTATAAGTCGCTCTTTCGTAGGGTAAAATTCCGCTAAATTTAGACGAGAAAAAATTAAAAAAAAAATTAAATAGGTAGGTAAATAATATTATTTAGGTACTGCGTAAAATTGTTATTTAAAATTATTATTAGGTAGGTACCTAATTACCTATAATGGAGATCTCCATTTTTGGGATACATTTAAAAACCTTTAAAAATCTCCATTATAGGTAATTAGGTACCTACCTAATTTTGATTCTGTAGGAATTCATCATCTCCCTGACCTTATCCCACACTAAGTGGGGTCGGCACAACATGTCTTCTTCTTCCACTCACTCCTATCACTTGTCAACTGTGCAATGTGCATCACACAAACCAACTACTTCTCTATTCTTCGAAAGAAGCAAAAATTACCTTGGTAATCATGATTTTGTGTGAGGAACATAGAAGCATTTCAACCGAATAAACATTAAAATACGTCGGCCAAATAGTAAGTAAAATCCTAATGTTTTATTAGGAAGTATCTTGAATGTTTTTCCTCTAAAATATTATTCAGGATTTACCAGTACCTATAACAATTCTAGTTACCTATTCTAGTTTCCAAATACCTACCGAAACCTACTTCCAAACTGCCAATAAATCCCAGATTGGAATTGTCCAGCGGGTTGGTGAGTTTATCTGCGGTATGAATGACCTAACTTCATTCTCAGATAATTTGAAGATAAGATAAGTCTTGCGTAGGGTAATTCGTTAATAAGGGGTAAATTTTTTTTTTTTTTATTCTTTATTCTCCTTAATGCACTTGGCTGTTTTTTTCGAGAATTTTTCACTTACTAAAGAGATTTATGTAACATACCCACATCTTTCCACTTAGGTACACCAATGTCAGTAATTTTACAACCAAAACAAAGGATGCCCGTGAGGCCACTCACCACATTGTGGTCAGTTCCCGTTCGGTCAGTAGGATAGTATGTCAACCGCAGTCACATTACCTTCATTGTAGATCCCTGATGAGAGTTCCCTGGTGGCTAGATCAGTTGGTAATTGTCTTGACAGTTAAACAGATTGCATTGGTGCAATAGATTCATGCTATTACATTTTCTGTCTAGGGTAAAAGTTCACTCTATGCTACGCGAGAAAAAAACATCCCCACTTTAGGTAGGTAAAAAATATGTTCAAGGGTAGGTACCTATGTACATTTTCAAGTAGGTACCTACTTAGTTGGTAAAAAACCAATAAGCAAAGGCCTCCCTACCCCCCTTCCACCTTTCTCGGTCAACTTTTCCTAAACGAGTCCAGCTCGTCTCTCCACCTCAATCTAGGTCTGCCCTGCCGCGACGTCGTCTTCCGCCATAAGGGGCCCATTTGGTTGTTAATTTGGCCCAAAGGTCTCATCTCTCATCTCATCTGACATGAGGCATACATGTAGGACAATATGGGCTATAAATAAAAATTAGGCAGGTATACCTAATACCATATGATTGGTGCTAATACTATTACATTCAACTTTCACTTCCGTGCTTCACTCGGAAGAGGGCTCATTAATTGTGGGTCCCAGTGATACTCTCATTTGCCTCCGTCACCACAGCTAACCATGAACTCACGTCCTAAGGTTACTTTACAAGTTCAGCTTTCTCTGACGTAAACAATCGCTCTCAATGTGATACTACGGGGAAACGGTCGTGCGTGCGCGATTGTTGATATCCACGCACGAGCCATGACGGAGGAAGTAGTGGAAGCGAAGATATGCATTAAACGTGAAATAACAGGCAATTCAGAATATACACTTTCATTATTGCTCTTTAGTAGAGCCAATGAGCCGTGGTAGGTACTTATTGCGGAAGCAATGGTAAAGGCCCTTCTGTAATATTACCTACCCTCAATTACAGGATATTAATTTACTAGGACGGCGACGGGCTTGCGACCTGTCAGGTGTGGAAAGCTAACTTTTGGAAGAAGTGCTAAATATGAATTTGAACGAGCCCTTACTAAGTACATAAGTATCTAAGTATCTCTTTCAGAGATCTTGAAATCCCTAAAATAGTTTTAGTTTTCCATTTACCCACTTTGAACCACTGGGTCAACACAGGTAAGATAATCTCGGTGGATATTTTTTTAGGTGCTGGACCAGCCCTTTCTACCACAAGCAGTGTTACAGCCGCTACCAACGGTCTTATCGTCTGTCTCCGACGCTTAAAGACACAGTCTAATTTTTTTTAATTAAGGGATTTGGAAGGAACTTGCACAAAATGGTCCTTCTAAATACCTTCCCTATAAAATCCGTTGTAGCCAGAAGTTACTTAAAATAATGTAAGTAGCGCCACCTGTTGACAAGTAGAATAAAATGCATTTTCTTTTTAGAAATCAGAAGTGCTGCCACCTAACGTCGAGTAGTAGAAGCTGGTTTACAATATACTTTCCATTTAGTTCTACTGTGGTTCCACCAAGGACCAAGCTACACTGGTTCCATAAAGTGAAGTGTTTTCGCTTTATGTTCACCACCAACACAAGGTAGCCAATAATTTAAAGGTTTGGTCAACCTTCATTAATTTTATTGTACATTTTTTTTAAGTAAGTACATTAGTTTTTAACGAACATTTTACCTAGACTGATGTTCATTTTTAACTTAGTAGATTTATTACTTGCAAATTGCAAAATTAAACCAAAAAATTGAGAATAGAAAATCATGAAAATCATCGATGTTATTTAGTATTAAAAGCTATCAGATACCGTACTGTAATTTTGACAACAACGTCATAGCTGCGGTGTCCGAGTGGTTAAGGAGATGGACTTGAAATCCATTGGGTTCTACCCGCACAGGTTCGAATCCTGTCCGCAGCGGTTTTTTGCCTCGATAAAGATTTATTCAATCTACTGTTATTTCAAACACGTTTTAATAAACTTGTATTTTATTTTTCATGTTTTTTGATTAGATGGTACTATTTGACTATAAAATAGTTATCAATTATTTATTTATTTAGTTTTCTATCATAAGTTACGCCTAAAATAAAAATAAAATCTTTTTGTTTTTAAATATTGCGAGACAAAAATGGTTCCTTCGAGCCGGATTTGAACCAGCGACCTATGGATGACAGTGATTACCCTCTACAGTCCACCGCTCTACCAACTGAGCTATCGAAGGTTGTAATGCAATAGTTGAAATTTAAATTTAGTTTTTGTTATAGATACCTTGATAAATCAAAACGATGACGTAATAACGCTCGAAGGAGCTAATAATGACGCAAATGTTTGCACGTGTGATTATCTATAACAAACTAAAAAAGACACATTTTAACTGTTCATTTAGTAAATAGGTACCTACTTACCTACCTAATTTATGATAAAATTAAGTAAGTTCCTACAGTAACTTCACGAACGTTGTATTGTAAGTACTTTCTTTTTGACGACCACTGTAGCGCAGTAGGCGAAGGCCCGCATGCGATGCAGAAGGTTGCGGGTTCGATCCCCGCCGCGGGGCAAATGTTTGAATGATCTACAGATATTTGTCGCGGGTCTGGGTGTATTCTATGTATAATATGTATGTATTTACGAACAAAAATGTATAGGTATAAGTGTAACACAAGCTCTGCTTACTTTGGGGCTAGATGATGCTGGTGTGAAAAAAAAGTCCAGCATTTTTTATTTTGATACTTACAGTAGGTAACCCATTGAAAATATCCCTTTAAGTAATTACCTAAGTATTTTAATGTTTTCAGGCAACTTCCTATGTTTGTTATTTTAAAGTGGTTTTAAAGTTCAAAGGGGTCGTCAAACTGATGCACTTTAATATCATCAAACAATATAAGACATTCCTTATTCTTCTTATTTTAACTTATCAGCTGTTTGCTGACGCTGTGTTGACGCTTTCAGTAAGTCGACATTAATTTTGTAAGAAACAAAGGTACCATTAATAAAATGCGACTGTACGCAACTCATTGAATCCCGGTGTCACCACGCGAAAGGTTCTATTTTCATCGACTCGACGAACTCGGCTCGAGACATGCCCTAATTTACCTGTCTGTGACTATTTCCATCCCAAATAGCCCAGAGCGGTTCAAGAGCAGTGACCGTATGCAAACAACTTGAAATAGAGGACCTTGCAATAGCCTAGTGATACTCTCTGATAACCTTGCTGATTTGCGAAAATTATCAGCAAATAAGAGAATAAAATCTGCTTAAGCAACGCAGCTCATACTTAAGTCTAAGTCATTCTGGAATATGAATAATTCAGGATGGATTTTTGGTTATGGATATTTGAAGAACTTTTTGGAATGGTACCTACACATACAGCCATATTTTTTTAACCAGTTTTAAATAAAAAAAGGACTCTTGTCAGGATGCATCAGTTATGCCGACAAGAGACGATCCCTTAAATTAGAAGAAGTCAGGAAAGATCAAAAAAAACCTGTTAAAATCTTGAAATTATCTTGCCAACTTACCCATAGCATAGTTTTAATTCTAAGACTTACTAATAACTTGACCATATTATTATGCTAATTTAATTTACTTTTTATTAATAATTTGACATCTATTTATTTCTTTAGTTATAACTTTGTAAAATGTTTGTATGATAATCAGCAAGATCTAGAGTTTCTTAGTTTCAAGCAAAACCATCTACTCTGTAACCTAGGTTCACAAGCAATAATTGAAATTGAGTTTAAATTGAACTTGCCTACACAAAGTTACTCCGATCGAACAAGTTACGACTCTTACGACAATGAAGTCTCAAAGGTGAATTTGCTTTAAAATTCTCTTCGAACTCGCTAAACCGTTTCACGTGGATGTTTTCATCTCTTCAGCACATTGACGTCACAGGCGATGTAGCAATACCATTGTCAAACACATATTTAATTACTATCGTGTGCAGTGCGGCACACGCAACCCTCTCGTGAAAATGACCCAACTACTTGCAGTGTTGCCGATAAATAAGTGCCGTAAGTCCTGGTAATAAGTTCGATATTTCGAGCTTTTTTGTAGAGGTGGTTGGGCTTTTTAGTGAAGGGAGGTAAGGGTGAATTTCGGACGATCCTGTGTGGTACTACGCTTGCGCAAAAAACGTTGAGCGCTCAGTTGAAGAGAGGCGGCGCGCCGGCTCGCGCGCTCGCCTGCCGCTCGAGTGCATCCCTCCCGTCGCCGGGACCCCCCTAACCATAACTAAAACCATGTCCCAAATTGCATAAAATTGCTCCTATAACCGTGTCGTGTCAATTGTGAGCGGATGAAAGTAGAAGACAAGTCCGAAGTCTTTGTCTTCCCGTAGTAAGGCTGGAGTGCCGTTGTTTGGATGAGGTGAGTGGAGACTTGCAGTCCAGAGGTTGAAGGTTGCCCTTGGTAAATGCCAAGTTGAGCACGTTGGTCATATGAGCGTGCTCGAGTTGGTCGCGTGCCTGCACGGAAGAATCATTCAGAAAATTGCCGCCTCGTTGCGGTGTGTGTTTTTCAGTTGTTAGCCTGTGCAGCAATTTTCCGTAATCGAAGGGAAACATGCTAATGTTTACGATAACAATGACGGTGAGGGTCGAATATAATTATATCATGTTGATATTCACATAAACAAGCATCGGCGGTCTTCCTGTGTTTATACTTATTGAATTATTAGGACATCAGCCGGGGCTTTTAAATGCCAACTACTCCCGCTTACTCAACTCACTGATTTTTTATTGATATTATCACTTAACCCTTTTACAATTTCGATCATACTAAGCTACGAGTACCTAGGTAGGTAAAAGCGCTCGATATAAATCGCTGTTATATAAGGTTGAATAAACAAAATCTGATAAGATTGCTACCTTTGCGGTCAAGACCCTTCGATAACGAGTCACGAAGGGCGTCTATAAAGCCATAATAATGATGATTATAATCACTCACACTTACGGGTCACTTCTAATGGCATACCTGATTATAATGGCATAATGAGATAATCAAAAAAGTCAGTACGATAGTCCTAGATTAGAGCCACGGGATTCTACTACGAGTATGTCTATTTTACACGATTTTACATCAAAACCACTAGGATAAGGTAGAACTAGAGGACTCTACTATGTCTGTTCATGATTTTACAAAAGTATACCTCGCGACTGTATCTCAAAAGTATAGCAAACATGACGTTATCACAGATATTTCAGGGAACTTAAGATAATTTGAAGATGAACGAGGTAGTCATTTTTTTTCGGAGGGCCTAATTGGCCTATGAGGCCGTTTTAGTGACTGTAGGGGCACACTCCAAATATTTATTAGGTACATACCTAATGCCACAATTTTAAAAAGTTTGCCAGGTTTTAAAACGATAATAAGCCCAAACAGAGCACTAACATGGCAATTACTATTAGTATCACTAACCTAGCCCATTACCCAAATAAAAATGTTCGTTTTACTTCCTAATTTATGAGGCATTTTCGTTAGCTTTTAGCAGAAATATGCCCACGTGCTTTTAATTAACTCGAGTAGGCCACATATTCTAGGCTATAGTTCTATGATTAAAATTATTATACCTAATCTACTTAAGTATATTAGAAAGTTTGATAGAGCCTTGCTCCACTAAGCAAACATCATGATAAACTTTGAACAAGTTATGGCCGAGAATAGGGCACAGAATTTGAGATTTTCAATAATAAAAGCCCATATTTTGGATGTAAGAGGTACCTACAGAACCGGAATGAGAGGGATAATCAGACAGAAGTAGTATTGGGATAATATTGGCTCTGGCAATGAAGTATTCGCTCCTACTTCTGCCAGGCCTTTGTCTTCAATAGTTTTCCTTTAATATGCTGAATGAAATTTAGAATACCTAGGTGCATATCTTTTTGCAAAGATACACACAAAAACTAAATAGATATAAAAGCTCTTTTGTATCCCAACCCAAAAGTTTAACAAAGTACCGGAGCTTAAACATGATTAACATACAAAATAGCACATTTACAGAACCACCTATTGTAAGCAGCTTATCTCGTTATGAAGGGACGTCCAAGGCTAAAAGGATTTCGCAAAGGGAATGATTAATGAGACAACTGCTGACTGTCTCTTTAACTCAAATGTGAAAGATGAAAGACACAAAAATTATAGTTATAAATAAATAGAATCGAACAGTTGACACCCCATATTGTTATTATTTTACACCACCACGGTTGATGCATCAGAACCAAAAGGTCGGGTCATTAAATTAGGTACCTACAGGCGAGAGACCAATTAGGTACTTTACACACCTATAGTACAAGGTACGCTATTTTGTGACTACCAAAAAAAATTTAGGAACAGTTGCAGCAGATGCAGCAAATTGTAATGCCATGGTCAGATTTTTTTAAATAGTGAACTATCACAAAGAAATCGAGGATTGTAGTAAACCAACACCTAACAAAATTCAGTAACAGACACCAAGACGACGTTTAAAATTTTTTTGGTAATTAAAAAATAGGGGTGTATATTAGTCCTATTCCCACGCACTGAATACGAAATACTGAAATACGGTCTACCAACCACAACACACTGAACCTACTGCATCTTCCAAACATTTGCAGCAATAACTTTTCCGGGTAATCCAGTCATTGGAAGTTGAGTTGGGTTATCAAATTTGATAATCACAGTGAGGCTAAGCCTATTAAGATCTTCTTTGCTTAAGCTAGAACGTTGGTTTGGTAGAAATTTGTCTGTAAATATTTTAAGGATTTTGCCACCTCATAAACCTTTTGCAATTAGTCTCTTCACAACAAACACCTGATTAAAGAGGTAGTAGTATTCAAAAACCTATGTAAAGCCAAACTAAACCAGTGCTAATGAAGCAAACATTGTCTCTACTATACAACCAGCTTAAGGCTTGGTTTCCATCGCCGAACGTCGCAGCCTTCATGAGCTTTTTGGCCCACAATTTGTCTGCCTAAATGAGCGAGAAATTGGGAGTAGAATGTTGAGATAATTTCCCAATTTTTCAGAAGTAAATCTTCCTGGTTATCTTATCTTATCTAGTATCTTTGTATAAATCTGCCGGCATCACATAATCATCATCATTGGCAGCTAGATGGTAGCCCACTGCTGAACATAAGCCTCCCCCACGTCATGCATGTGCATCCTCAATAATTCAAGATAAAGTAATTTCGTATGAGTTGTCGTCGTGGCCAACTCTGGTGACGGAGCTTTTAGCCTGTCTCAAGTCATGGCTAAAAGTTGATCTTGTTGATGATGATGGACAAGGTGACGGCCGTTCATTGATGGCCGTCTATCCACAGTTCCACTCGCTAGGAAAACAAGACTTTAGACCCAATCATGTCGCACAAAGCGAAGAGCGGCGTGTTAATGAAGCTTCGTTAAATGTTTCTATTCACTAGTTCCCATTCTATTTGCACTCATTCAAGTTGCGTGGGTTCAAACAAAAGTGAACTTTGAACCTGAAAGTTTGTGGTACAGTTTTGAACGTGTTGTTGTGGGGATGTCTCATCAGAGCCTGTCGAAGCATTTCGTGTGACCTTTACGCGTGTTGTTTGAAAGTTTGTCTTGAATATGTTTTCATGTTCTTGTGTGGCTGTATCTTGCTTGTGACATGTTATTGTTACAGTTTCATTAAGTTTAATTAGTAATGTTGTTTCATTTTCTATATGATTCATTTGATTGGTTCAAATGTGTTGCTTCTCGGTGCCACCAAGTCAAAAAACTTTATATTTAGTTGTTACCTGAGTGAGTTCATGTTTCGTTGTTTAAAAGTTTATCTGTTGCTTTTGATATTATTTAATCATTAAATTATCCGTTCAACTCTTCAAATTTAATTTCCCATTGACTGATTTTATGCGACCGATAGGAAATATTAGGTCATTGATTAGTTCATGGGGCTATAATTTCGCCGTTCTTATTTATGCCAAGTGGGACACTGTGCCGTGGGAAGCAAAGAGTGCGAATCAAATATTCATAGCTCCCTGTGCCGTACGGTGTGGGCTGGAGCTTGTAATGATGGGATTTGTGCAAGCTGCACTATTTTGTATGATTTTTGTACGAGCTCTCCACTGCGAATTGTATGGAGTTTTGTAAAGATTTTGAAGTTTAAAATTTATATTTCATTCCAAATCTCATATTTCTGACTAGGAATTAAAGAGTAGAAATCTGGCGTTTGCTTAATGTTTGTTGTGTGTAGTGTAAGCAAAATGTTAATTGCATTGTAGGTAAGTTGCTTTGTACCATGATGGTGAATGAACATGAGCTAATCGATCTCGTTCTGAAACTACTAAACTATATGTATCTACAGAGGAGATAAATAGATTCATCCCAGATTCCATTGCATCATAATGTCAAGAACTGAAACTTCGTTCATTTATCATTGTCATAACGGGCAAGCTGTCTCAACTGAACTTTTTGTTCACTGCCATTCTTCTGCAATCACTGATAAAAAAAGTATTTTCTTAAATCAAGATCTCATCTTTCTTCTCCAATAACGCTATGATGTCATAACTTAAGGAATCAACGAAGGTAAAGGATGAATTAGATCTTTTCAGCTAAATAAATAGGTACCTACTAACGAAATAGGATCGACTCACTGTAACCCATGCACAGAAACTGAAAAAGAAACTAGAAACAACTCTGTATTTTATCTCATCTTGTGTATATTTTCAATATATAAAAGAATCTAAAATAAACACTTTTGAAATGAATACAGTTAGAAAATAAATACTAAAAAAAACTACTTTGTTTTTTATAAATAGAACATCTTTGGGGATGTATGTACAACTGAATAACGTGCAAGAGCATAATGATGAGGTCACAACACACGGGCAAACGTGGAGCTGACTAAATTAACTCTGAACATAATGTAGAGTTCTGTCTTCTAGTTCGACTTTGTCATAAATAAGATTAAATAAGATTAAACTTACTGACATCTACTCGTATACCTATCATCATTAGTATAAATAATTATGTCTGTAGGCCCGATACCTATACTTAGGATACCTATGTCTTATCAATAATCTCTCGTGTAACCTTAGATTAAAAAAATTTTCAAAGTACTTATTACTTATTACGGCTTACATACTTTAGCTTTTTAAACGTGTTTCAAGCACAGATCTTAGCGACTGCAAATATTGTCTGAGTAGACTCAATTCGCTTCTTTTTACCTAAACGTATGTGAGCCGTGTTGGTCGAATGGGGTTGTGCCTTGACTTTCAATCTGAAGGTCGTTTCGAATCCCGGCCGTGCATCAATGGATTTTTCGTTTCGCGTAAAATTTATATGCGTTATAACACGAGCTCGTAACGGTGAAGGAAAACATCGTGAGGAAACCCGCAGCTTAGTCAGCTCCACTCCACACGTATTGACGTTGTCTTTCCTGTGGGCCAGGCTGATTAAGCTGAGAGGATGGCTTAGGTGCTGGGCAAGCCTATTCCATCTCAAACAATGTCCCAGGCACTACAGCGTCCCGTTAAGTGTAGGCATGGATTGCCTCCTGACGCTGTATAAATCATCTAATATAGATGTGTCACACGTTTCACGGTATTTAATTCCCGGAAAGCTTCACATTATAATTGAATATCGATTGAGCTCATCCACTTTGCATTTTATTTTACACTCAATGGATCATGTAAAAAGTGAAGCGCTTTAAAATCAACTGAATGAATCCATTCATTGAATATCGTACAAAATGAGAAATATGGTAAATAATAGGTGTACGACTGCACGAATCAAGTTGTTAACCATAATACGTACCTTTTACACACATACTGAGTAATTAAAAGGTGTATAAGTACCTAAAACATAATGTACTAAAGGTAGTCAAAGCGATGAGGCGTATTCTCAGCTTCATTGGCTTTATCCACAAGAAAAACATGGCGAACTTTCTTACTAAAGGGCTCATAAAATGAGTGAAGTTTGACTGCATGTATGATACATACAGTCGAACATAGAACCTCTTCATTTATTGAACATAGGTACAAGATGTACTTAGGTATGTTCACCGATATCATCACAGCTTTTGTGTAAGTTTAAGTGTAAGTTTGTGCTTATTTTTTTTCTCTATGTTGCCTTAAAATAAATGCCACATTCGCATGTAATAGCTCTGTATAAATATTGCGGCAGTTTCGCTCGTCCAATACCATAATTTGTAGCGGACAGCGGACTGCTGCGGTGGCGTGACGTCATCACCGCACTGCCCACTGGCCTAACACAAACTTCGGAATAAGACAACATTGTGAGATATCATCTGGCTTACCAGGATCATTCTACTCTATGGTAGAAAAGAGAAAATGACATTTCAATTTAGTCAATTTTTACTACGAAACATCACCGACACAGATTGACTCCTAAGAAGAAGACTATTTTGAGTTTTATTTTGGTCGTAAAAAAGATACTTTTGCCCAAATGAACTCAAATGAAATATAACTCTTTTCTACTAGTGGTAGAGCGAGTGGAAGAGTAGTAAGCCGGCTGTATTCCTACAAACCGAAGGCAACCTACTGAACGTGGTCAAGAACTTTTTAAAAAACCCTTGCAAAGGCGTTTTGGTGTTGCACTTAGCAATTTGAATAGTGACGTACACTAGAAACATGAGCCTTTTTTCAGTTATCAATGAAGGACAATCTATAGCCTCCACCTTCGAAACTAACCTTGGTTAAATGACCATTGCATTGAATGAATTTATAACTATTTTAATTTGATGTGAAGCTACTAATAGCTTCACATCAAATTAAAATAGTAAATATGAGGCATATGTTTGGATGGACTACTGGAAGAGGAAGGCGTAGATGAACCATATTGCGACGTTGAGAAGGATCACTATTCCTTACCCTAAACCGGCAAGCTAGTATGAAGAACGTAATCAGAGAATTTACGTTCAACCGCACGCAAAACTATTTTGTATCGCTGTGTGGCATCATCACCACACGATATTTTTTAGGAAACCGAATGCAGAGTTTACATAGTTACGCAAATTACAACTCAAAAAATTACGCTCTTTTCACTAATAAGGTAAGTACCTATACTTAGTGCACAGAAAATAATGTTAACAGTTATTTGCCCTGAAAAGATTACTTATCCGAAACATTCCCCCACGCACGCGAGATCCGACCAAAATATATGATTTCGTAGAACAAAAAGCTTTACTTAATTTCCGACACGCTGAATCCACATAATGGAGGCCTTCCTGTTATTTCAAGACGTGAAAGAAAAGATTTTTCGTTTAGGCGAGAGAAAAACAAAAGGCGTGTTTGTAACGCCCAAGGCAATGCTTTGGTGACTGACATTGGTGTCTGTCTACTCCACCTAAATGTTTGGACTTTTGAATAAGAAGCTCAACACTTTGGCCCATACTAATAAACGTGGTGTAAAGTTATTCCTGAGTGTAAACTGTCAAAATGTATGGTTATTTTTAGTTTATTCCGAGAAATAACTTTATGACACGTTTATTAGTAAGGGCCTTTGTGGGTATCGAAAAGTATGAAAATTGTAAGTTAATTTGTTTGTATATTACTAAACATTTTTGACCCAGCGCGTAGCTTGCATAATCGTTCTTGAAAAATCGTCGAGGCAAAGTTCCGCGCAGTCCAAAATCAGTGGATGGGTGGTTAAGCTGTGTTTCGGAGTGCACATCAAATTGGCTTAGCTTACCTATCAATATTCAGCCAGGAACGACAATTTAACGTTACTGCAAATAACAATTAACAATCACACATCCATTTTAAGACCACACCACACAGACCGTTAATCGCCACAAAGCGATCGGTGAATTTTGTTTATGGTATACCTAGTAGTACTTACCCACCGTATGAAAATAAGGTTTGTATGAGGATTTTTCAGGCTAAACAGTATTTTCTTCTCTATACCTACTACTTTTGCCTTGATATAAACAACCTGCCAAGAAATACAAAAAATATATAAAACCAGTTGGTATTTCAAGGGAAGCAATATTAAAAGTTGTCGGTGCATACAACTCAGAATTTTTCTACGTGTGAGGTTCACAATTTTCGCAATACTTAAGGTACCTTGTATGTAGTACGAGTAGGATGACTGTTAAAAGATAAACATATAAGAGGAAGTTACAATAAGTCACATTTTATAAACAAGTAAGCCCACGCATTTTCTTCATCAGAGTCACATTCATTTCATTTTTACTTACCCACGTATTTCCTTTCATCGTTCACAATACTATCAAACGAGCTGAGTAGCTTGTTGGTTTCACTATGCGTTAGCATCCTAAAAGTTTGTGGTTTCACTCTATCTGTCAATAATCAATCTATCATGACACGAAGAACAGGATAAAAAAATATTTTCAAAAACTATAAATATAAACTGCAAAACTATGAACAGCAGTTCACCGTTTGAAAAATTATGTTATCATTTTCCTTCACTGTAAAAATCTCGACTAACAGATACATAACGTTTTGTAGCTGTTTATAAATACCACACAGGTAATAGAAAGTGCTCGATCTAAAATATTCGGTTCTCCAATAAATAGCAACATTTCACGCCACAAAAAAAGCCTGCAAGGATTTATAATAGGAAATAAACATAATCAGAATAATAAACTGATTTCAAAAATCGGAAACACAAACTCTTAGAAATAATATAGAATGTTTGAACTGCCCCAACTTACTGAAATGATCGCACTGATGTTAGCTTAGATAAGTACAAAAATCATCACCATTTGTAGGATATTGATCCAGCTACACTACAACGCCCATGTCTGGACAAAGTTGTGACGAGTTTGAAAGAAAGTTACGGCTGGATTGGGAATTTAACTTGATAGTGTTGATAGGAGAGTCTGACAACCTCAGATTAGTTTTTATGTTACAAGTTTTGAATGAGAAAAGTTTCTTCTTTCGACAAAGTTTATACAAGTTATGATGACCATAACACAATACATTGAGATTGTTTGTTACTTGGCCACTCATAAGTTGATTAAACTTAAATAGCATATTGATAAAAAAAAACTAGATCACGACTATATTGCACAGAGACTCTTAGATCCTCTAGTGATGACTAAGGGGTAATCAGAGCTAAATCCAAATACGTATTGCAGACAAAATTAGGTAGGTATTCCATACGTGATAGGTTATCCCATCACCACATTTTAAAACTTCACGAGAGCTGTGTTCAATTTTTCGAAATAAAAATCCATTGATGCGGAGGATAGAACCCACAACTTTCTTCTTCTTCGAATTTAAGGATTTACTCCTTGTCGGCACAACTAATGAATCCCTCTCCATGTATCTCTTTCCAGGGCTGCTTCCTTGACCTCTTTATACGACATGACAGCTACCTTCTCCTTTACTTGGCTCATGTAGTTTATCTCTTCCTCTAGTCTTCCTCTTCCTCTTCTTCCTTCCACTTTCCCTTCTATAATGTTCTTAATGAAACTGTCATGTCGTATAAGATGGCCGATCATCTTTCCCCTTCTGTTCTCATAACTTTCTATTCATCAGTAAAAAAAGTACAAAGAGAAAGAAGTCGATGGTGGGTGGGATGTTTCTACAAGCCGGAGCGAGTACCTATTTATTGCTTAGAGCAGGCTAGAGCAAAGGGAAAATATATAATGTAGACAGCTAAGCTAGATCAAAGTGAAAATTTAAAATGTTTAGGACTTGAAATATTTAAATCGTTTGAATCATATTTTACTTCGGTACCTACATGATTGCCTTCTATTCTTCAAGTTCAATATCTGTCTATCTTTTCCCGAAATATATCAGAAACCTTTGGCGAAACATTCAAAGGGTCTGCAACGTCGCAAATGGCAGAGTGCTTGATATTTGGAAATTGTGTTCTTGAGCGTAAAGGGGATGCCACATGGTGCAAACACAATGGAGATACTGTAGGCACTTATATAAGTTTACATATCTTTTCTACATAAGGAAGTTCAGTAGGAATAAGGACAGGAAAATGATGTAACTCTTCTTGAAACTACTCTTGTCTCCAATATGGTCATGTTGTATCAAAAACCCTGGTCAAAGCCCTTTTTATCATGCTTCTATAGTTCCTATTTCTATAAGGATGTTCCTATTCCTACCACGCACCCATTTATATGAGTTCCTTGAACTCAAACCATCACTTCTTTTGTAATCACAAAAAGAAGTCTTTATTTTTACACATTGTATCGATTGAATTGGAGTGGGAACCACCATGGATCACCCTTTATCAGCTCCGTCGTCGTGCCGATCGAAGCACATCAATTGTGGTACATCAGTAGCTGTGGGCTGGCACCGGCTTATACCGAGTACGAGCATATTGAATCTCAAGTTCGATTCGATTTCCCCGCCGTAAAGCCTATTGTAAAGTTGCAACAGGAATATCACGCCCGGGTTTATAACTTTAAACCGGTATTTGACACTATCAGTGCTCAGGAAGCATATCATAGACTGAGAGCACCCTAGAGAGACAGGAGACAACAAAATTTGATTAATAATAAATAATAATAAATAAATAACGCTGGACTTTTCACACAGCATCATCTAGCCCCAAAGTAAGCAGAGCTTGTGTTATGGGTACTAGATGACTGATAAACTACTTATATACTTTTTGTTTGTAAATACATACATATTATACATAGAAACACCCAGACCCGGGACAAATATCTGTAGGTCATACAAATATTTGTCCCGCGGCGGGGATCGAACCCGCAACCTTCTGCGTCGCAAGCGGACCTTCGCCCACTGCGCCACAGAGGTCGTCTGATTGATTATGAATTGAGAATTTGATTTGAGATTTTGAAAACAAATCCGCCAAAACGACAGAAGAGTTGACAGAAGCAGGCAGTCCAGCAGCAGATTTCTACTAGGTTTATGATATGATAGTCTTACTCATAACCACGACTGAAATTCATCTCTGAGTGGACTTAGAGATCCATAAAGATTTGTATACCTACTACAAGTTGTACGGTCTCTATATAACGTTTGCCGCCTTGCGAATACCTCTCTAGACAACTGATAACGGATCAATGTTTAAAGGGAAAGCTAAGTAAGGTCGGAAAAGCCGTTACAAGTTTTAAAAGAGCCCTTTTCTAATCTATCTTTTGACGAAAATATAAAAAGGATCCAATTTTACGAATATTTTAAAACACGAGTAGATGAGATGTACTGACTAACAATACAAACGCCAGCCGTTTCCAAGTGAAACGCTTCAATAAACAGCACTTCATTTATTAATAATAATACCGTAATAAAATGTAGCCACCCTAATACCCCATTCATCGATATTGATAAACAGTATACTTAAGTAAAAGCTATTATCTGTCCGGGCTCCAGAAGGAAGACATCAATCAACTCCCACGGTTGTTGCGTCTATTCCTGGACGAAAATTGCCTTCGTCGACGATATTGGCAAACTTGCTATCAACTAATTTATGGCCTTAATTGGGCGTGAGACAACGGATTAGGGAGACTGTAATATTGTCTCCCTTTAGCCTTTTACCACTATCAATTGAGGTTATTAAAGCCGGTGTTCAATACACTTTCCCCAAAATGTGATTCTCTATTATCACTTTATCCTTTACACATAGGTTGACTTGATGAAATGAAGCTATAAATGTAATGTAATGAGGAGTCAATGACCTTCTTGAGAACTTCTAGACACTTCTTGGAAAAAATACGATATTGTCGAGACGTAGTGATCAGAAATATTGAGTAGTTAAAGTTACGAGAATTTAGATATATAAAAAAAAGTTGGAGGACTTGCCTGCCTAGCTCTTCAGAAAGGAGGCGTGATTTCATGTTTGGTGCCAATTCGGTGCTCATTAAATTAACCCCTTTTTTCTTTTGTTTCAGATTGAAATGTTGGCGTTGTTATAAAAATTTGTGTAAAAATAATAAGGTCTATTATAAAAGCAATAATTAAAACTTAGAAACCCCATAGTGAATAGTTTTGCTTAAAATAGTGTTAAATATAGTTCTTCCAGTTGACTTGAATATGATAATAAAATGACTTTTATTATGCTAAAGTCTAAAACAGTTCGTTGTCGAGTACATTCGACGCAAGTGTTGAGTGAAGGATGGTAAGATGCCGGCTCGTAGTGGCAGCTCTAGTTTGATGCGACCGTTCGTGGTGCTGGCTTTGCCCGGGATGTATTTGCTGTTTAAGTACAACCAGTACCGTCAGCAGCAAATGGAAACCGCGCGACGAAGAGTCACTGAGCGGGAGCTAACCCACCTTAACACCAAAATCGTAAGTACACTAAGAAAGATATGATAAATCTGGGTGGGGCATATTAATTTACCACAAAAGTTTACAGCAGGTTACCGGTGGACCCCGCACTAGGTGTGGCCTGTGTTGCGAGAGGCCTATTATAAAATTAGGAATAATTATGCTAGAATCTGCATCCTACAGGGCTTATATTATACTTTATCAGGTCTCTGGCAATTCTTAGAGAACCGGTATTCGACTAAGGCTTATGAAGTACATAATATATCATAAGGCAATATGTAACGAATATGGGACGAATATGAGAAATAGGGGGTGATAGGGATAAAAACACAATAAATACTTACCTACATGTAGTCTGCCCTATGTGTATAAAATAATATTTCTCTGCATAGGTACTTTATACACATACCAAACAAAATACAATAAAATCTGAAAACGAGAAACATGAACGCAAAAGTTAAAAAACACGAAGAGGCGAATATTTTTAATGGAACGAAAATATTCGAGTTGACCTCTCGAATGGAGTGGCAGAGAGGAAACCAATTAGGGAATTAGCCTCTGATGCCGACGAAATCTGGTTAGTAGGCCTGCAGGCTCCAAGTGCTGGATGTTGTTTTGAATTGACGAACTCTTCAGTTCGTCTTTACCTGTTTGTTGAAACGTGTACCAAGGTAATCAAGAGTTTGTATTTTTAATAAAGATCTTACAAAGTATGTAGACATTTATATGAAGCCTTAAAAGAAATATTTCTCGTAGATTTTTATATTTAAAAATGTAAATAAAATTAAAATAAATGTAAATTGTAAATTATGTAGATTTAAGTACCTATTGTAACTGTTGTATATAGTGTGGAGAAAATAAAACTTTATTCTATTCTATCCTATTCTATTCTAAAATGAGATTTTTGACCATTTCGTTGCGAAATAACTTGTTGTAATTTCCAATTAAAAAAAAAAGTCCTAATTGTTGTGAAACTTAGGTAAATATGATGATGATTTTTATTCCTTCAAATATTTTGTACCAACGCTATCGATCGCTCCCGAAGCGATCAGTCATGATGAAATCCGGATATTGCGTGCCAAACTAAGGAGACTGGTAGTCGGCCAACGATGCTAGATTATTTAAATGCCTTATTTGTAGGGTGAAACCTTTTAGAGAAATACCTACTTAGTATATAGGTACTTTACGTCACCACAATTATTATTAAATTACTGGTACATCTGGAAAAATAGTCTCACAAATGAACATCACCGCAAGGTAACATGAAAACGAAACGGATCCTCTTACAATTTTGTTGTTTATTTTTTTCTCAGTAAGTACTAACCTAATTAATCCGAGAAAAACAAAAAAAACTAATTTACTTTTCATATGTACCTACCTAGTTACAGTGAACGAAACTATAGCGTGCGTAGCTAAAAGCCATTCATGCAAAACAACAACCCACGTTATACACAATTTGAATCAATAATGTACCTAGTTTTTACACCCCCGGATTTCAGCGAAGTGACTGAGTCATGAGTGTTGTGTCGCATGATCGACACGCCTTGTCCAGTGGACAGACGTGACCCTGGGTTTAGCAGACCTTGGAATAACGAGGGTCATAGGGTGCGTTTACGATTTGTAATAAGTGCTAGTGTTTTAAAAAATACTTCTGGTTAATCTCTTGTAAAGTTAAAAGACTTTATATAGTTTCCGCGGAGTTCTTGCAGGTACATAACGTTAATGTCTTGATAACAATGACTTCTGTCGGCTCAACCATGTTTTAAGATAAAACAGGCCATTGGTATCTTTACAAACCAACACACGTTCTACCGAGCTTTTTCGCTGTGATTCCTTTCTCATATAAAATTGACCGCGATAAAACTCCAAATTCTACTACTATGGTCACGTTAAGACGGTAGATGTCTCTTACGAATTATTCAGTATTTTAGTGAACATGGACAATTCATTGGTTGTGCCCTTTCCATCAAGATTTATTAGAACATCAATGCGATGGATTTCCTAATACGTGTAGAAGGCTTGAATAACGCTTCCTCAAGAAGATTGATGATCTTGCTCCGCCAATGACCCACTAGGCGGCCATTTACGTCGTTTCGGTCTTCTAAGAGCTTAAAGAATATTGTAGCAAGCAATTTATTTTGCTTTCCACTCCTACTCATGTTTTAAGCCTCCGTACTATAATTGCTGGAGACTTGTAACGAATATACTCGTAGCTACTGCTTTTCTATAATATTAGTGCCTACTCATACATTCAGAAATACCTAAGCGTTACTCGATTTAGTATTTCTGAATGTATAAGTAGGCGCTTTAAAAAAATATGTAGGTAGTGAAAACTCTTCAATCAAGCAAGTCGCTACTAGGTAGATACTTTGAGTAGCGAAACTTCCCCAAACAGTTTCTGCCTCGGAAACTATACCCGGCTATTAGACAATGGGGCAAAGTGCTAACACCCCACCTTTGAGACAGACTTAGCGAAAAACGGTTGTAAGTATCTAAAAGAGTGTCTCTTCAGACAAGTGTTTTCGCTATAATATCTGAAACGATAGGCTTTAGAAATATATCTGATTGACTCTGGATGCACGGAACTTCCGCGCATCCAGAGTCAATCGGAAATAGAAGAGGCCAACACCGGAGGGACTATAAATACTGCAATGCCAAGGCGGGACGTTGCTCTGTTTTATACTTTCCCTCTCGATACTAGCTCACTATGAATACGAGCTATTGGAACTGTGGCCTAATTAATTATTCCGGTTGGGTTAGGGCTTGTGGGTTAAAGGAAAGTCGTTTAATGAAGCGAAGTCTATAGGATAGCTGAAAAGAGTAAAACTAGATGAACGTATCATACTTTTTACTCATAGTAAAAGGCCCGGCTATGAAACATAATGCAGGAGAATCCATAAACTATGAATTATCTCAATTCACAAAAGACGTGTATCGAATTTTAACGTTTTACTGCTGAAATTTAATGAGTAACATTTTGTTTTTTATTATTTAAAGTCTTCGTTTTGCGAAAGTTTTGCGAATATCATTTTTTATTATTATTATTATTTTGTTTGTCAAAGTTTAACATCACGGAACTATAGAGTCCCGGACCTTTGATAGGCATGCGTGGGGCCGAAGCCAACACACAGAGGCCTTTTTGACACTTTTGATCTTGTGTGATGGAGACACATACCGGCTATTATTATTATTATTATTATTTATTCACAAAAACACAAAAAAGGGCTTTGTCGCTGAGCGACTATATCGCCCAATCGGTAATAAACATCTAGTTTGTCTTCATCATATAGGTCTTCATTTCTTTATGGTTTCACTCATAGATTTAGCATGGTACCTTTTTGGTACTTCACTTCACTTATTGGTTTCTTCTTCTTCTTCTTTTCATGACTTCACGTCAAATCTTTCTTCAAAATATGTATTACGTCACGTCAATTTGAGTCAATTGAAAAAACATGGCGGCTTGTCTTTTCAAAACTCCAAGGGAAATCTTTCGTCAAATGAGAAAACTTCTTGAATACTCCCCCATTCCATTTGCCAAATCTCCTGTTACGTATCCAAAGCTTCATTAGTAAAATGCCACCGAAATTACATAATAAAACCTAGTAAAACACGAGAAAACTAAATAAAATAGCAGAGCCACTAGTTCCTTCAAAAATGGCGAAAGAAGTCCAAGAGTATCATTTTTTTATGTGATGGTGAAAATCTTCACAGATCCTTCGTAAAGGTAAGCCTCTTTTGTTATAATCTCATTATAGACTATTAAAAAGGTTTCAACCTCTGATATTAAAACTGCTGGCCATAAAGTCCATAATTAAATCTCCTTCGGCTTATGAAATGATGAAACAAAGAAAAAATATGGTGGAAGATAAACTTCAAAGAAAATAAAAATTCACAACAGCAACATTTATGCAAACTTTTTCAAAAATTTTCAGTAAATAAATAAATATGGTTTCATCAAATCTGCTGTTTAGATCAAAATGCCTGTGGTCAAGTTTCATGGGAAACTTTAGGGCTGAAGCTTTGTTCATACGGACCTTCGCGAAGAAGTCTGATGATGGATGCAGAAGGGCGATAGTGGATATTCCACCTGATGTGGATCCTGTCTGCCCGGAGCCATGCAAGAGGAGAAGCGAGAAAGAAGGGATTCTGCACAGAATCAAAATGAGAGTCGTCGAGGGAGGAACCAATTTTGGAAGTAAGAAACCGTTTACATACCGTCACAGTCTTTTTGTAACGGTAGTTTTTGTTTTTGTAACCAATCTAAAGTACAAGTATGCTCATTTTACCAAATAATAATTTTACTGATTCCCGCACAAGGCAAGTCGTATCGCGTGAAACAAAACGTTAAATTTTTAAGAGAACACACTTAAACAATCTACCATCTCCTAGCTCCCTTTCGGCGTCTCACGTGCAAGGATGAGAAAATATGCAAAGTGGTCAAGGTGCCTGAGCCTAAGCCTGAGCCAAAAGCACTGCCTGCGCCTCAGAAGAAGGCATTGCCGATGCCGCTGCCTCGGGCGGGGGTTCAAGTGTCGGTGTTAGGGGCTGACACAGCCATAGGGCAGTATGTGTCCTTACTGCTGAAACAGTGCCCTTGTATCAAGAAGTAAGTCCTTAAAATTCTATTTCACCTATGGGGACATATTCCACAAGGGCTGATCCGTGATGACGTTCTAACTGAGCTAATGGGCAATCAGCGACCATAAAAGTTTATCTTAGTACAATATTTATAATTTACACCTGCTAAATAAAATAGTGCATCAATGTCAAAACCAGATATTATTAGATCAGTTTTTGGCAGTGCAAGTCTCGTTATTTTCGCGGTCAGTCGTGTCATAAGGGGAGATATTTTTTACTAGCAAGAACAATTCAATCCTGTTTATCTGAACATTGGACGTGACTTTGTTATGAAGCACTCGTTCTATGAATACTAAGATAGGTAGAACTATGGGTACTTGGCATTTGGGATAACCTTTCCGGCTTCATTTGGATAATGCGTAATTAAAAGGCATGCCTAGTTGAGTTTCATAAGGTCAGTCCCAAACTCACACATGTGCGCGAATCTCTCTGGGATTATAGACCTTCTATACCTACTGATTTATTCAAGTTCATTAGAGGTATTTTTCTTCCATTAAACTTTATTATAGAACTCAAATCAAATGTATACTCACTATGCCAGGTAGGTAATCTTAAAACGAAGAAAACATTGTGAGGAAACTGTCGTGACAAAACCTACTTAAAACGTTTCGAAAACATGTGTCAAGTTAACTTAAATCTTTTCACCACACTAGTTCGAAGGAACTAGGGACACGATAAAAAGACGAAGGCATTTCAACTCCATTATTCTATCACAACAAACATCTGCATATTGCCTACAAGCTCTTCTCTATCACTGTCAAAAATACGAGGAACCAGTGTAATCTTTTAGAAATGTTCACATCCTTTTGTGATCGCGTAAACTCTGTTTTGAACGGCTTGTGGTTTGTCAGCCGTCTGTGACGTCACTAGGCCCCCGACACGGCTCATGTAACCGTCCATGCCCCAGAGGGATCGTTCGTCTGCTCCGCTGTCACAACGCCATTTTATTCGTCCCGAAACCGACGCCCCCCGCTTATATTTACCGTAGACTTGATGGCCAGTAGCTCATGTCGATTAGAAATTTCCTGTGTAGTTTTTCAGGAGTCGATTATCTAGTAATTTATTTCCAAAAACATTTCAGAATATCTCTAGACCTTTAAAGAAGATATACCCTTCTGCTATATTGTGCAATGTTAACTCCCAATGGAGCTTGTCTAGGCTAAATAGATAGGGTAGCTTAGCAGACCTGTATTTATGTGAGGTCTATTGAAAGCGAGGTTCGGAGCATTTTGAGACAATTTACTTCCCTTTGGGCACTTTGGCGATTGCATTCAGATTATCGAAGAATAACTAGATCCATTTTTGCTTTATTTTTCTATCAGATCTTTTTCTTGTTGACTAAAATTTAATGCTTGTAAGAAACACTCAATGCAATGCATCCCATACATTTTAAAGAAGGAAGACTACGTAAAAGTGTAATGGTTTTCTCCGTTCTCTACAAATGCAAGCTTCACTGATTCAGCGCTCGTCACTAGCCACTGTCAATGTTAGCTTAGGACTGGCACATCTTATCTACGTTAGCCATTCACACAAACACGGTCTGAATGCTCTCTCGCATAGCACACATGAAACTCTTACACGACTTAGACATGCCATTATATGGCTCATTCGGCCAAACGTAATAAAAGGCCAAGATTTTACGGGCGGAGCGTGACTGCCGCGCCTGCTCCAAATGTTTATCACGATTCTTTGGAACGTTCTTGAAAAGTTCCTTTTCGGACGGTATCGAAGAAAAAAAAGACAGACTGGAAAAAAAAATTGTTCCATTTTACCGTCACGACACAATGTATGTATATGTCAAATCGTCAGTGCGAAATGCGCAGCCGCGACACAGTGATTGTTACATTGTTAGTACGGAAGAGCGTTTCTACGATACCTAATTGACAATTATTTTAATAAATTCCCAGTATAGAAAAGTACTCTGCTTCGTTCCAACCGAATGTTTCACGACACTCGCGTACTTTTTTTTATTGTTGGATAACTGAGTCTGTCTTTTAGGTCCAACTTCATGGTACGTAGGATACAGGGATTTTGATGTTTTCTTTCTCCGACCAAACCCTGACTGACGGATTCGATCTGGGGCCGTATTCCGGTTTTATTTTCGTTCGTTTGATGAATATTCGGATGTTTCTTACTACGATTTCTGACTTCAAGGGCCAATTTTTCGGTTTGAAATATTTGTTCCTAGGTTAGGACCGTATTTTAACGTCTAACCTAGGATCTTATCGACCGAATACAATGTAGCTCGTAGTAAGAAGCATCCAAATATTCATCAAACAAAAGAAAAAACGAACGCGAATAACCCCCCTGCTACGAGTAGTTGTCTCTAAAGCGTGAAACAACCAATTTTTGATGAAATATTACATACTTACTACAACTGTCTCTGATACTTTGAACGTAGCTTCCTGGACAACGCTCCGTTAATTTCAGTAATTATTTTTCTGAAGCACTAAGCGTACTTTATGACCTGAAGTTAATTTTTCTTAACTTGATTTATATTTGAAACGAAATTCGCTGGGAAGCGTTCACAAGATTAACTTTGAAATATCTTACGTATTAAGCGTAAGTAAGCGTTTATTCGCCGAAACTCACTATAATCACACCATAAAACCGACATCCTACAGGATCCAATAAGCGTTCCTTCCCTCATTCCCGATTCGATTCCAGGTTACGACTGTAAGGACTCTCAGCGTTGCTGATTGCAACCTTATATTGTGGTATATCAGTGAAACGCAAACTATATTAATGCTTTAGTAGTTCGAAGGAAATTGTAACCAGGCATGGAGTTCAAGATTTGACTGTGGTTTTGTTCAATAGCCAAGTTGGTATCTGTGCAACATAGAGACTGAACCTGTAAATATGTCGTTGCATTTAACCAATATTTGTATGATCTACAAATATTTGTCTCGGGTCTGGGTGTTTCTATGTATAATATGTATGTATTTAAAAAAAACAAAAAGTATATAAGTAGTATATCAGTCATCTGGTACCCATAACACAATCTCTGCTTACTTTGGGGCTAGATGATGCATAAAGTTAAGAAAAAGGCTGTGCCAATTTATTAATTACCTAATTGTTAGTTAAGTTAGATTGTAAGTTAAGTTAGTTACCTAAACTAAGTACCAAATGTTGCAGTGCCCCAGCGGGGCTCATGTTATGAAACACAATTTTATTTTAAGATCTATTTACTAACATGAAGCAATAAACGTTTTGAATTTGAATTTGAATTTGTATGAAAAATGTGCATTATTTATTATTTATTATTTAGTCGTTCAAACTTTTATTACCCTTATTTCGGCTTTTATTATCCTTAGGTCCAAAAACTGGTGACACGATAAGAAGAAGAAGAAGTAAAATATGAAACCGCTACAAAACTCTCCTTTTCCCTTATTAAAAAGTATCACATCTCTGTCTACCCTTACTGGCTAGAAAGGGACGCTATCCTTTTTATCCATTCCCCATTATATTTTACTGTCATAATTCCTTACCTTCTTAATCCCCTCTAGGCTAAGACTCTACGAAGCGCAAGACACCTCCTGCTCGGATTGCAACCGCAACTTGTGTCATATCGTTCAGGACCTTCAGCATATCAACACCAACTGTCTTGTGCAAGCGTTTAGCTGCTCGTGCTGTGAACTGGAGAGATGTTTACAGGTGAACTGTCATGTTATAGAAATAAGGTTGAATTTTAATTGCAAGAGTTCTGCTACCTGCTGTGAACTCAAGAGAATGTTTACAGGTGAACTGTCATGTTGTTTAATTTTAATTGCAAATGATGAATAGCTTGTGATATTATGAGTGTATTTGCTGAATATGATAATTGTGTGTTCAATTGAGTGGTAGAGATATGTTTACAAAATTATTTCTTTAACTTATAAAATAAAATATACCTAAAACTTCGTAGGTATAGGGTACACGGAAACTCCAGAAACAACGATAGTGCAAACTTACTCTAAATACGCTTTCCCCTTGAAATTCTCAAATTATTCACGGATTTATGTCGCCGATTGTACACAAAAGTCTTAAAGCAAGGAACATCTAACATCATTACGTTGTAAAGTTCTGAACATTCTGAATTTGCATATCTTCACTTGCAGTCTGCGAACTCATGTCAAACTTACAAGTTGAAATCCTGTGGACTTATCAGTGTTGGTTGAATAAGTTATGAGTATTTTGAGAAATTTCCAACAATTTGATTAGGCAATAAAACCGGCGAGGTACCCATACCTTATCTAAAACAAAACTATCTTGACACTATCAAAAATCTTTTTTTAGCTAGACAATTTTTTTTTTTATAAACACTATATTTTTTTTTATTTCAGCAAGTAACTAGCAGACTGGTTTAAAATTTATTAGATCTCAAAAGCCCGATTGAAATGAAATTAAATGAAATGAAATTGTAATTTAATTGGCTTGTGAAAGTTGAAATGAAAAATGCAAACAATCAATAGAACAAACAATAGAAACTCAAGTAAAATCAATCAATACGGTGTACCTTTTATTTTATTTTCTTTTTACCTTGGCTAAGTCAATTGTAAACGTTCATTGGGTTTGTTTCTCCATGCATGTATTCGCAAGGCTGTTGAACCCAGGTGGCTTGCCAATCAATAACAACCACACACGCGAAATAGGCAGCTGCTGAAATATGAGGAAAATGTAAAAAACGCTTCGTTCTGCTACGACCAGACCTGTTTTACCCGATTTACTCTGATGGATTAACACAGGGGCAACTTTTTATTCGAATAAACTGAGGTAAAGCAAGTAAAATTCCCGTAGGATTCCGGGTAACACTGCCACGGTGCAGCCAGTAGCTTCAATGTTTTACTTGAAACCTTAGCTTTCTGCCGGCGCCAATCTGTCTGGCGTGCTCTGCAAAGTATACACAGATCTGATACCATTCCTCTTTTGCTTACATTTCCGCTCAATATTCACGAAATATTACGCACATAAATTCCCATTTACATCTAGTAGATACCCAGATTCCGGTTTGCTCATTTCCATACTATCTCGTAGATTATGAAGCTACAAGACAGATTTATCTGCTATCTTTTAACATTTACGAGCATTATGTGCACTGCATTTCAACGGAATGATTTGTGATTTGTTTGAAGTTCAACATTTTGTAACGTAAATCTATACTCTATACATTTTGGGCGGGACTTTGAAATATGGCTATAAATAATCCCATGAAATTGAGATATTGTAAGTAATATCCGATGCGAGCGAGCTAATACGTAATACCTTGTCACAAAGCACGTAGGTATGTAACAAAAGCAATTAAAAACCATGAATGTGTATTTAGAGATTTACGTCGATTTTTTTCTTCTAGCCCTCATCCTCGAAAAGGAAGGATGAGGGCTAGAAGAAAAAAAGCATTCGATTTTACCGTCACGACATTTCGCTGTCTCCGGGGAATAAAAGGATATAACTGCAAAAACACAACTTTCCAGGAGAAGCAAAAAAACATGTTTTCGTTGATAACTTCACAAATTGTGCAAAATGGTGCGCATAGTTGTGCGCAAAAAAAGATGCGCTGAGTGCGAAAAGTGGTGCACAAGGTGCGCAAAGTTGTAGGTACGCAAAATGCACAAAGTGTTGCACGAAAAAACAAGATGCGCAGAGTTCGTTCCAACCGAGTGTTCCATGATACTCCCGTACTTTTTTTTAATAAATCACTTCATCCATATTTCAGCTATCTACGCTGCTAAAGTCATAAACAGACAAATAGATACACACGTCAAACTCATCACAACCATCTTTTTAGTTCGGAGTTAAAAAAATGCGACTAAATAGCCAAACCCTTTTTCAGAACACAGACATAGTGTTGATGCTTGAAAGTGGCTACCTGAACGTGGACATGCCGTTCGAGAAGAGGTTCTGCTACCAAGCTCCGATAGTGAAGCATTACGCCGACTGCATCGCCACCGAGTGTCCTAAAGCTTTTATCATTGTGTGCGCTTCGCCCATCGACTGCATGGTGCCTTTAGTTGCTGAGGTGATGTTTTTATTTTGACTTTTTTTATCATTTACTTTCTTTATCTCTTAAAACTATATTTTCTTCCGCAAAAAAAAAAAGCACGTCAGGTGATTGAACATTTTAGGAATAGAAAGAAAACATATTATATTATGAATGCGCCAACGCAAGGTCTCGTTTGAAGTCTGAAGACAGACATAAACATTTATTTATTTCTGAAGAGTATCTCCTGTGGTAGATGAAACCTGTGACCTATAATTTGAGGTATAGTTACGGCTCTAAATGTCATACAACTCCATATGCATGTACAGAAGCAACTGTACCTACGTGAGCACTTCAAAGCTCAAGCATGAATCAAATGTGCCCTTTCCACGACCTTCACAATACAAACAGAGTTACATAACAAGTCTGCAATGCATCCTTCGAGTGACATAAAGTATTTACGACCAGATGATAGCGGTATGCCGACAATAGCATCGTTTATGGCTCGTAGTACCGTAGCAAATGTAATGGTCGCTTTTATGAGTATCGGTAGCTAATTTCATCAGTTCGTCTTTATGGACTCTCTTTGTAACTAGTTGTTTTCAGTCTATTTTGAAAACGTTTATTATTGTCTATTCATAAATGAACTTAGAAATAGATAATAATATGTGAATATTCAAGAAGTTACAAATTCTTTCGGTAAATACCTATAGTTGATAAATCTGTTTCATCCATGAGCTTTCTGCATTTTTTCTGCCTTTGGAATTTGTGAGCTTAAAGTGTAAATGCTCCCATGATCCATATCCATCCATAGTAATAGGTAGTACTAGTATATACTAGTATACTAGTAATATTATAAATGTGAAAGTAACTCTATCTGTCTGTCTATCTGTCTGTTTGTTGCGCTTTCACGCCCAAACCGGTGAACAGATTAAGCTGAAATTTGGCATAGTTAAAGGTTGTATCCCAGGGAAGGACATAGGCTACTTTTTATCCCGAAAAAAATAAAAAAACCCGTGGGACCGTGGGTCACACCGCGGGAGCGCAGCTAGTAGATATATATGTTCAACTTCAATTCAACTCGGGAACCTTCGTTTCTGAATCTCATTTCGAATACAAAAATATTTACCCACTTTCTTCCAAAAATAGATTGCAATCCCGAAACTTATCCCGTTCCCAGTAACAATAATCATATTTGGTTCATATGAGATGTTCTTTGTTTGTCCATGTGGCCAATTTAGCTGATCAACATACTAGCTCAGTAATGGCTACGGGAACATACGTCATCAACCTTTAGGATCATAGGGACATGTCGATTTGCAGATTGTGTGTGCCTTGCGGTCATTTGTAGTGTCGATTAAATGTTTAGTCGTGAAGGAACAGGTGTAGGTAGATACCTACCTACACCCAGCACTTTTCTGTGACCACAAAAATCCTACTGACTTTGGCTAATAGCATAAGGACAGCTTTGCCATTCACCTCATTTAATTTTTTTTGATCGTCTTATCAGTATTGCTGGTACAATCATTTCATTTGTAATCTGTGATCAATTTTTTGATAAATTATGAGTTATGACATGGATAACCTAGATAATTTCGTGTGGAAACTGAAAAAGGTTATTTTGTCCACAAAGTCGACGTGAAAGTCCGTCTTATCAAACAACGTCTGGTGAAAAGCCATTTCTTTTTGTAACTGAAAACTATTGTATAACAGGTTCGTTTTTGAGGTCAAGGCTTACATGTAAAAGCGGAGTTTAGTTCAAAACATGGACATTTTCTTTTTAATCTAGCACTCGTTAGAAAACTATGTAGGTTGTACTGACTATAAATTATTATCACTAATGACTAAGCCTGCAAACTTATTACTTACCCCATATTAATAGTGTACCAAATAGTAATTCACTTCTTGATTAAAATACAAGACAGCATCAAAAATAAACTTATTCAAAGCCAAAAAACAGGTAATAATACCTATAAAAATATTATGATAAAGCTAGAGGTGCTTGCGTTCGGTATAAGAAGTGTAGTTTAGAATGGCTATCAACAATATGAAAATAAAACTTAATTACTGTATGAAACCCTTTGAAATGTAGTCAAGCTTTAAATTTTTATCTTTTACCAAGGAAAACTTATCCCCAAAACTTTTCTCATGCCCTTCCATCCTCAATCCAAAAGCTCTATCATTTTCAATAATGTTCCAGATAGTATTTAATCAGGGAAATGTTTTGGCTCTGGTTACTCTGAAACATGGAGCGGGCCGAGTTCCAAGAAAATTAAACGTTGTTTTTTGCTGAGCCACCCTGCGAGCCCGTGACGTAACTATGCCACAGATTACAGCATAATTTCACAGGGTGTAAGGGAATTGCTCTCGAAAATTGAAGGTGTTCAGATTTGTACAATCATGAAAGAATGATTAAACCAGTGAGTGCTAAGACTAAATAGTTTAAGCCGAATAAAACCAGTTTACGACTGATCAGCTGTGAGTTGTAGGTAAGTATAGCTAGCGAAATATCGTAATGATTTAAAATAACTCTTGACTCTTGAGATTTTAACATCGCTTAATTGCAATAATGACAATTTAATTTAACAAAAATACAACATGAAAAATATAAATTTACAAAGATATTAAAATAGGCTCGTAAATTGTTTATTTTACAACTTATATGTTACGTTGGTATTTTGGTAGGAATCGATTAGGAAGCACGGTTAGACGCGTTCGTTTCCGTTTTCAGGTGCGTTATGTTGTGCGTTTCCTTACACCTTGTATATCCAATAGAATAAGGTATAGTAAGTACCTACGATAAAAAGCGACGCTAAAGGGACGCATAATCTGAGGTCCTTTGTGCCGAATCGGGAATGAACTTTCTAATATTGGAATGTTTTATGTTTATGCCGAGTCTTATCAGGTTTATGTATTGAGATTGTGTAAATAGGACACGGTTTCGGGATTTTAGAGCGCAACGCTGCTTATTTTATTTAGTCATAAATTGAGGTGGCGATAAATATTGAAAGATAATATCTTAGTCTAAGGGTGAGCTTTTATACCGATGGATGTCTTAGTCTTATTTGTTATATGACTAAAGACTATTTCACCATGAAATATCTACTTACCTACTATTGTGAATCTGATCGTCTGATTTTACCCCTTTTAGAATAACAGTTGATGTGTCCGTTTGTCGATAGCCAACGTCATCAAAAGCAAAAACTTTTGCGCGTATTGTCTTGACAAGAAGTTTTCCTGCTCTCACAAGCTTCTTTTCATCGCGCAAGTTTCTAAGCGAAACTAACTTCTTACCACAGAATGCAGAAGTAAAAAAACTGGTAGCACCTCAGTTTGGCATTCAAAATCTTTCTAGATCTAAGTTTTAGTTATAAAGTATAACTACCTTCTTTCTTGATATTTTTCACTTAGCATTTCCGTTATTTTTATTGCTTAAAAAACCTTAAAACTTAATTAGTAAGTCTGAAACTCAGTGTAAAGTCGCATCCGGCTATTACGTCGCAGTCAGCTCTTGACTCCTCAATTATTCACGAGCTCTTTCGCAATTTCGTCATCCACAGACGTTAAAGAGAGGTTTAACCGCAAAGGACTCACCTCCTTAGTGACCTCAAAAGTTTACTCTTCAAACAACGAGTAAATGGTTGTAAAGACTGATGCAGTCACAGACAGTAGGTACCTACCTATGGGTACTTTTTTCAAAATATTTTCATCTGTTGACCGAGCGGTGTTTTGCATCAACTTTAGATTCGAATTAGGCTTGAATTCTGGCCGTGCATCAATGGATTTTGTTTCAAAAATAAAAAAAAATGTGCATATATACGAGCTCTAAGCGATAAAGGAAAACATTCCACCATTCCTGTATTTTCAGTGTCCACTGTCCAGACCAAAATTCTCACTTATTATTATCATCCACAGTCACTAAAAGAGACGGGATGGTACGACCCAACCAAAGTGTTGGGCTCACTAGCCGTACCGGAGATGCGAGCCAGTACGCTTGCCGCCAGGGCTCTGTGCCTCGAGCCGCGGTACACCAGGGTGCCTTGCGTTGGAGGCACTGAGGGAGACTCGCTGGTGCCGCTGTTCTCAAAGGCTGTGGAGTTCTTTGACTTTGCTACGGTATCTCACTTGAATTCTCATTAATACAACATAAGAGTCAGAACAATCTGAATTACTGGTCCTGACATTTTTACATAGGTACTTTTGTAACAAAAAAAGGGGCAAACAAAACCCTAATCTTTACCTTGGGAAGTTTAGAAAGTTGTCCCTGATTTACCCATAGGACCTACAGTTCCAAGAGTTCATAAGGTAAAATCTACTGTTTTTTAGATGGTTTAGACTCTACTCTTGGACGTCTGCATGGGGAATATCTATCCATGGCATTATTTTTTTTTGTATTTCTGCTTGTATTTCTAACATTGACTGCAGTGTTTTTGTAAGTCAAGTTAACTTTCATTACTAATTCAGTTATGTTAAGGGATGTCTACCGACTGACGATACTGCTACGAACAGTATAATTCAATTCCAAGACCGACTTAGCTATCGGGCAAAGTTCAATCTCTGTATTCAGTTGATTGATGTCGACAAAGTTTTGTAGATATTTTGAGACCATGACGTCACAAACATAGATTTACACGACAATATAAATCGTAGACAGGATTTATCGCAAAATAACCTTAAGGATTGCAGGTCTCAAGTATTTTCTCCAGAGCACTTATTTTGATATGTAGGTAATTTTGCTATGAATCTCTTAATATCGGAATCTCATTTTCGACTACTTTAATACTTACAGAATATTATGTTTAAATTTTAAAACAGTGTCCTGTTTCAATTCAAATTCAATAAATGATTGCAGCCACTTCAACGTGATTCATTGTAACACAACTCGTGACGTAGTGTGTGCCAAACTAATAGCCGCTGACGTATCACACTGATGTGTAGATTAATAGCCATTGCCATTGACTATTAGATGCTACATGCAATAGCCTTCAACTAATAGGTAGCGGTGACTGACCTGATATAAGTTCTTACTGCTTTCGAAGCTGATTTAATTAAGTTACTCCAACAATACTGAACACCCGTGGTCCCACAATAATGCCCTGCAGAAACCCTACAAAAACAATCACAATAAGCGGAGATCGAACAAATCCTTGGATTATCTGCCAGTTCCTGCAAATCCTTACCAGTATTTGATGGCCGCGGTGAAACCTAAATTTTCAATCAGTGGCATACCAAGCTTTATAGGTGTAGCAAAATCGCCTTCGTATTTATTTCCTTCCTTGAAGTAATCTTACCTTATAAAGCTTATTCTGCATAGCAAATACACAGTGTTGGGGGAAGTTGCTTTCATGAACGAAATAACATTAAATCAAAGTTAAGAGTAGGTAAGCACTTACTCTCTCCCTAATTTACCTCATAACTCACTCCTCAGCACAATGCATTGTTGATGACGGACGCAGTGCGAGCTGCACCAGTCGCCGTGGCCAGGTCTGACGGACCCTGCATGAGGGCAGCAGATCTAAGTGAAGCCCATGCACTAGCAGGGCTGGTGACCAAGGTGGCCCATGCTCTGCTTTGCCACGATATACCACGAGTGACAGGATTTGTCGAAACTGACGCTGGACAAGTCATTTCACCCGCCAGGTAATTTAACAAAGGCCAATTGACTTAGTTAGTACTTGGAGAAAGGTTGTGTAATACGCAGTATAAAATTTCACTTGTTTGAATGTTTTTTAAAAGAATCTAAAGATGAGAGGTTGTTTACCCACCGTGCCTGGTAGATCCAGTCGTTTACTTCTTCAGTCGAAAGTTTATTAAAATAACCTTACTCCAGCATGAAATTAAATTGACTATCAATGGTCTATCCTAGCGTAGCACGTGCTTATCGTAAGCAGCAGTTTTCAAATTACCAATTTTACTGTTCTGTTGTACACAAAATCACTCATAAAATGTTATACGTAAATATTATGGCTACTAAAATTTTACGATGGAATCAAATTCTTCCTAATATGAACAGTGTTTAGTTTGTGCCATTATTGATTTTGCTACTGCGACTCAAAAAGGATACTTGAAACATCTGCAACCTTGGCGAAATTCGATGAACAAGCAGCATAAAGTATTTACAAACGAATCAAACCCTGAGCTAAAAGATTTAAAAGTAGGTTTCACGTGCAAGGACTACTTTAATTGAGAAGTACTAAGTGAAGATAGAAGACTACTTTAAGTGCAAGTACTACTTTAATTGTTTAATTGAGAAGCAGATGTTCATCAAACTCTTCTTGCTGCAGATTCATCGCAAACGTCGTGGAGCTCGGGGGGCATGGGATATCAAAGAACCTTGGCTTGCCAAAGATGACGACTCATGAGACCACGCTCACGAATCTGGCTCTGAGTGAACTCGAGGCTCGGCTAGAGTATGTGCTGGACTGGTACTGCAAATACAGCAGCTCCTCTGTACGACTTGACTCCTGTGCCTCACAAAGCGTGTTCTTTACCCCCTCGACTCACAACCGGTTCGATGACTGCGCCTATGCGAATCTTTGAATTTTGTCTCATAACAGTGATGGTTTTAATGTGGATATTTTGATATAGTTGTCAAGTGTTGTGAAACTGTTTTGAAATTTTTGTGATACTGAAATAAATTTTGTAGAATTTATGATTTGTTTTACTTAAATTTTCAGATCCTAAAACAGAACTTCTATGAGATTTTGATTATTTGTGCTTATTATTTTGGAATGCTAGGTTATTTGATTAATTTTTAAATTTTCGTCCAACAAGTAGCTACCGATTTGTTTATGGATTACCTAGTTTTAGCCTTTACGTGGTATTTAAGAATATGAAATTGATTTATTTCTTCTAGATATTTGGCAATCGACATGCTTTTGAACAACCGAGGCATTTGCCAGAAGTTTGACTTGCCCGCCAAAATGAGTACCATAGAAGTAGAGCTCATGGATGTGGCACTGGCCAACGTGCAGTACAATGTGGATCTAGCGCATCGTTGGTACTTGTCACTTCTAGAAGAGGAGTACGACAGATGCCACATGCAAATGTGCACACACTTTTGTAAGCGGAGACATTACGATCATTTGGACGATTGTGCTGTTCAACTTACTTAGCGATCTTCCACCAATGACGCGGCCATAGAGAATAGTAATTTATAGGGACATGCATACTGTGCTTGTGAATGTCGAACTGCGCGAAAAAAGGCTGTTCACCTGATCTATTCAGTTGACTTGATGAGAACATGTGACAAAACGTTTAAATCATTTTTTTTAAAACTTAAACCAAAGCAGAAACTAGCTTAGCAGTTCGGAATATAATTCATTATTTTTTAATCAATTCATAATTGAAGTGTTGCTGTGAGTGAATGTCAAAAAAATTGTAAAACTAAGAATTAATAAAAAAATATTTTTTTACGTGACTTGTTTTATTTTCTCTAGACACTCGTTCAAGCTCTGCCATTCAACTATTTCACGGTCCATTTTTCGCAAAAGGAGGGCTGTCTTTTGTTTGAAGGTACATTTTTCCCGACATCCTGAGAACAAAGAAACTTAGTAGGTAAGAAAGCTCAATTGAGAAAATTTAATGGCGAATCTGCTAATAGACATTTTACATTGTTCATAACGGACTGACTTCTTTAGCAGAATACTTTCTGTTATTTACTGAAAAACGGCTCCTGATTGCTTTTTCTGATCAGCTCTGTCAAGTTTAGCTCAATGATGGTTATGCCAGCTTTATTAATTTAATTATATATTTAATATTATATATATATATATCTATATTTCATTTCAAGTGTTCGTTTGACAAATTGTCAAAGTGGGTTAGGTTCTTGCGGTTACTTACGGCGGTCTAGCACCGAAGCCCATGTATCCATGGATTTGGAACTGGCAAGCATTCGTGGCAGACTTCCAGTCTCTGCACAGCGTGGCTGGAAATCCTCTCGGGTTCTGTATAGATTCCGCGTACAGTCGCCAGGCACGAACGTGACTGCAGCCATCTGAAACAATTGGAGGCTTAGATGTATTTTGGAAATTTTACCTTCTAAAGATTGGCACCTACTATCATTTATAGCATGACATATTTCAAAAGCCAAGTTTACGATTTATTGCCATTTTGATCACAAATTACGATTAAGTATCGAGCACTTAAATTGCGTTGAGCTATTCCTTCAAAAGATCATTGTCACAAAAATATCTCAAACATTTAATTAATTACCGTCTATCAAAACGGTTGAAAAGAAAAGTTATTAAAGTTGGAGCAAGTCAACTCATTTTGTTTCTTTTTATTGGAGCTATGAATGTTTCAGGCCCCCTGAGGCTCGCGGCATTACCTCTACTGTCGATGTTGTTTTAGTCTTATTTTATTCTATACTAGCTAAAGCGCGCGGCTTCGGCCTATATGCTATTTCAGGTCACCTATACCTATTCATCGGTTATCGGTTCACTGGTTTAGGCGTGATTGAAACACAAACATACCCACTCACAAACTTTCAGCTTTTTTATATTAATGGGATAGTGGGATCTAGCTGTAACGAAATTAGATTGAACGCAGTAGAGCTACTGGGCTAGTCAAACAATATCGTAAGTAAAATAAATAATGTTTATGGATGTTACCACACAAACAAGTTTATACAAGGGTCGACCCCTGGGCCCTGGAATAGCATTAACTAGAACAGTTACACACGCCTCTGCGTACTCTGAGTAAGATATGAAATTCACAGTTTATTGGTGGATATCTTGCTTAGTTATTTCAGGAATAACACTTAGCAGGTGCATTTCCACATTGTAGGTATTATTCGTGATGCACCTATACCTACCAGTAATGCAAATTGTAGCTTTTTAACATTGTCGAACAAAGCGTAACCTTTTGCCAACATCGAGACATTTTGCCCCATTTTTTCCCTAACCTAGTAATATTTGAGGGGTGTATTTTAATGGCAAGTCGAAATATAGTTTTCGGCTATCACTGTAGCGCAAATTGACTGAATTCGTCAGTACGAGTAAGTAGCGCTACGTGTTAGCTGAAAGCCGTTTAAAACTTGTAAATAAATAAAACATTTGTTAAAAAAAGACTACTCAAAATATTCCGAATTCCGGAACCAAGTTTTGTCATCAAGATGTGCCAATTTACAATTCGGAAGTTGTAGTTAAAATGGCAAATCTTATATCTAACCTTCTACCTGCTATTGACATTTTGCCTAACGATACCGTAACTCAATCCCTGGATGAGAGCCAAGGAGCTTGGTGCAGTCTTTAGATACTATCAATTCAATAGTCTCTCTTAAAATGTCCTCTTGTTATGTAAGTCTTATTACAGTCATAGAAAAAAAACGATACACTAGTTCTATAACTAGTGTATCGTTTTTTCTGATACGCGTGACACAGAGAAACCTAGTATCGGGTCAGGACCAAAAAAAAAGTCAAATCAAAAAGCATTTATTCAATAGGACCGCTGGGATCACTTTGAAGTAGTCAGATCAGGACTATGTGACTGTTGGTTGGGTGTTATTTATTTATTCTCAATTTAAGAATGTTTAATAAAGAGTCAGGTGCGCATTTCGTAGTATAAGAAGTGATTTTATTTACCTATCAATTACTAAGTCATTTAAAACGTCTATAAGGATACACGCAAAAGTTATCTACTGCACCATCATAAAACTACGCCGGCTTACCTATCATTTGGAAATGGTAAAGGTAAAAATCGTTTATTGACATAATATTGAACAGTGTATTAAGAAACATTGAATCCACAGGCTCCCAAACTAGTAGTTAAAAACTGTATTTCAGGAGCCAGTTCTCCAAAATGAGCACCTATTAACGAAAAATACATCATGTCTACTAAAATAATCTAACTTTCCCTTCAAAATAGAATCTTAAACTCACGAGGTGCGAAGTCACCTTGCTTCAACACCTCCGAAACCTTCCTAAACTAATCACATGTCAAATTACCCCCTTTCCAATAACCCCCGTACGACAACCGCATATTTAGGAGGGAACGATCGATGCTCTGACGTCACGGGACAGTAGGTACGAGGGGCGGGAAGTACAGTTACCAACAAAAGCTCCGGTAGGTACCTCCTACAAATTAAGATAATATAGAGTTCGAATTTATACACCTGTATTAAGTAGATTTCACGTGATAGTACCCACCTTACGGTAGAGTAGGGTAAGTCAATGTAAGTATTTGTGGTATTTGTCAACGAAGTGAAATATTTTTGAAGACTGTACCTACTGCCTGCTCTGATTCGCTGAAAAAGCCATTATTAGCGTTCATGTTTACAAAACGATCGTCTGACATCGGCAAAATTAATTTCGTCGAATTTTGTTCTTTGTCACTTTTTTTGTCCTCTCTGACGCAGCGTTTTTCGGATTATTTGTAAAATCCAAGGTAGAAGTTTGTTTTTTCCTAATTTTTCTATTCATTTTATAAGTAGGTACTTACACTTTGAACGGTGAGGGAAAACATTTTTTTTTGCAATCAGCCGCCTTATTGTCTAACATGAAATCCATTCCCAGTTGTCATCCCAATAGAGCTCAACCAATCACATAATAGGAAAATGACAAATGAAGTCCAGAATGGGTTTCAAAAGTCAAAATGAAGCCCATGTCCATTCCCAGTTGAGTTAGACAATAAGGCTACGAATGATAGGCTCACATCTGCAAAATGTGTAGGTAAGTAGATCTTTCGATTTGGACATGAACATCATCAAAGAATCTTAAGCTCATTAAAGATCTGAGAAAATGTCTACTGTGCCTTGGGATTTTTTTGCACAAAATTAGCTTGATGAGACAATTTATCTTTGAAGCTACACTTTTGGTGGTTTTCCAACGTTTTTATTATCTACAGCGTGTTAATTGAACGAGTTTAGATCGTTCCCGCCGAGGCTTATCAAATTCTCATCATTTTTTATGTCATTTGAAATGAGTTGTTTGACATGTTCGTGAATCAGGTTTACAGCGGTGTCCCAAATGTTACACATTTCTTTTTGAAGCTTTTATTACAAAATGAAGGTGACAACTTGCCTTTTGTGGGAAGGAGGCAAACAAATGTGTTATAGGGCGTGCATTTGAATGTATCTACTGAAAACCATCATAGTCCTAGGATATCTTCGGAAAGATTGTGATAATACCACATTGCATTTTGTACCTGTACAGAAGTCAAGTAGTAGGTGTCTAGTGCCGATTTGTTTGAAAAGTTCGGGAATTAAATGTGGCGGTTGCTTTGCTAGCGTTTCGTGAGTTTTTAACTTGCTATTTATTCTTATAACAGTTTCATAATAAGTTATGTACTCTAGCCTGTCTTAGCCTGTGCACGTTATACGTTAATCCGTTTCTTATTCAATAAAATATGAACTTATTTCAAAGTAATAAACTTCAATATCGTCTAACATTCCAACCTCCCGTTTTCCATCAGTTCAAGAGGCAATCTCCTAAAAATGCAATTTTCGGGTAGTTCGCTTTACTACAGCAGATTAAATTGAGCTTACCTAGGCATAAAGTACCTAGCTCATTTAAATAGTTTAGCTTCGTAGTACCAAACGGTTAAAGAAGTTTATGATTTCGATAGACCGTAAGATGGGCTTACTAAATAAATGAGGTACCTAACTATCATTTGCAGTCTTCTTACTTTTATTTTAGCTCACGTGAATCAGTAGACCAGCAAGGTAGACCCAGCAGTAGCTGGGTCTACCTTGTTATTGTGGAATTAAACTAAGTAAATTCTACTTGGCGATGAGAAACAAGTCTGAGTTTGGTACTCACAAATAAACCTAGTCTCCCTATTCTTGATGAGCTGGTCGACCCAGCAGCCGGGCTGGATCCAGCTCCCAGCGTTCGGGTAGAAGTCGACATCGCCTATTGCCGTGGGAAAGCCGAATACTCCGGGGTTAGTGTGCAGCACGTCCACGAACAACGCATCTCCTTTTGCCAGGTGCCCTGAACTGTTTGTCAGACTGTAGCCTGGGTAGGCTGGATCAAGACCTGGAACATGGACATGGACCTAATAATCTATCCAATAAAAACCTTTTTGATGGAAGCCTATATATGACCAGAAAGGTGTAATACATCTGAGTGTTGATTGAGCACGCGTGATGCCCCGAAAACACCTGTATCTTCTGATTGAGCACTGACAACCTACACTGACAACCTCGCTTGGTTCGTTCTCAAGGGATTAACGAATCTTACAACACCTTTTCATTTTTATTTAAAGACAGCTTCTATTTGGTGAAACTGACCTGTGATTCTTCCGATCATAACCCCTCTCCTCTTGAGCCTCTTGCCGGCAAACCCAGCTGCCTCCGCGCCAAGAGAGAAGCCAATCACATGCAATGAATACGCGGGCACCCCAGCCGTTTCCAGAAACTGAATGAATGAGGCTAGTCTGATGCCCATGTATCGGGTATTTTGAACTGCTTGGAAATACCTGCAACATTATGATTTATTTATTTTATTATTTAAGGGAACGCCAACAGCTTATGTACCTACTTATTAATAATTGACATAATTGTAGGTTAGTATTATTATTAATATCTTAACCTGTAGGTAATGGTTAGGAGCCACTTATTGCAATAAATATCTACTGAAGTAGGTATTTATTTAACAAAAAGCTTGAATTTATATATCTTAGGTACATACAAGTAGGTGTGTCGATCTTTGAAAAGCCCGTGTTTCTCACGAATCTTATTAGGTACCTGCTTATTATATTTACTCGGGTTTACCGTTTATAAAAGTATCAGCAATGCAATATTGAGTATCACTCACCATGGAAATGCAATAAGTCTTGCCCAGTCCACAGCAATAAAATTGTAATCCCCTGATGACAAATATGCTGTAAATAACGAAGAGTTTTCATATTTTTTTTGCACAACGTCGACATTTTTCACTTGATTCTAAGCATTGATGGAATTGTATAGACGAAGTCGCGAGAGGTAACAGCTATTTTTATATCTGTGTTTTATATAAAAAGATAGTGTTGTAAAAAATAGAGAACCTTCAACCATATGGAAAACTTACTGGTGTTGTGTTCCGTGTGTTTTTGTATACCTAAGGCCTCATGACCCAATTCCACAAAAAATCAACATAGGCTACTAATACTTTATTACTTAATAACTATTAACATGTTCCAAAGTGTAAATCAAAGTTGTTTTTTATTTGATCCTCTATAGTAAACAGTAAATGGCATGTGCTAATTAAATCGCAAGTTTCCTTATTCCGGAGTAGGTACTGTACTTATTAGGGATGGGCCGAAGTTCGTTTCACATTCGGTTAAACCGAACTTCGGCAGCTTGAACCGAAGTTCGGCATTCGGCCGAAATTCGGTTCAAACTGCCGAAGTTCGGTACTACAAAATATAGTAATCAAAAGTACGTGAGTGCCGTGGTACACGAAGCAAAGAGTACTTTTCTATACTGAAAACTTCAAATTCCAATCAAACACACTTCCGTACTAACAATGGACTGTTCGCGGTTGCGCGCTTCGCACTGTGACGATTTCGTGACCTGGCGGTCGTGACGGTAAAATGGAACGACATTTTTCTTCCAGCTCCAGCCTGTTTTTCTTCGATACCGTCATTCGATACATCACGATCGACAAAAGTAAATATAAATCTTACTATACTACTTACGGAACCTATGTTCAAAGAAGGACGGCAAGATCGGACCTCAAATTTTCCATAGATAAAAATATACCAATTCAGTACATTTTAGGGGTAAATAAATAGTCACTATTATTTTTCGGCTTGATAATAAGAAATTACGAATTGCATACGGCAAGTGGCTTCGTAAGCAATAAATCAGGCTGTAGGTAGATCAACTCTGGAATCGTAAATTTTTTGAGCCAAGTCACAGTTTGTATGGAGACGACCGACGTTCTTTACGTCAAAATTGGTTAAAAAATGCGACCTGAATGACAGACAAAAGATTTTTTTTGGCCAATCTCGAAACTGAGACGCTTCGCTCACTCGATCAACTAAAGTCACACACACACAGTTAACACTATAAAATGTTAAATCGGAAGGTTTTACAGTGTTAAACGTGTGTGTTATCGATTTATGCCAATTAAAATAGTGAAATGCGTCGTAGGTACGTACACGTACCTTCAGAACAGTCGTAGAATTGAAAAAAAGTAGTTGTCACGACAACCCAATCATCCATATTTGTCACACAGCGAAAAGCAGTACAATCACCACACTACATCTTTAGAAAACTTCAACGATCGCGTAAACAAGATTTGACGTATTTCTTTAGAGAAAATACAATGAAACTAGGTACCTACCGAACTTCGGCCGAACTTTTCATTTTAACCGAATGTTCGGCCGAAGTTCGTATTCGATTAAAACCACATTCGGCCCATCACTAGTACTTATGTAATTATACGATGCGGTGCGTGGAAAAAATTGCTTATATTTTTTCATTGTTTGCTTATAGGCATGTAAGTAAGTGATCGTAAATCAATGAAAGGTCAAACTTGTTACTTTGATTTGATAATAATGATGTTCGATGTAAAATTGGCCTATGTAGTGGATGGAGGCCTTAAGGAGGTCTGTATCCAGCAATGGTTGAAGTCAGGCTGTGGATGATGACGATGATGACTTGATGAGTATTTCATACGCAATTCATCTTTATAGACCCTACATTTTTTTTATTTTAATTTATAAAAACTAAGCTACTACATATTATACAGGGTGTAAAAAGACTGCTACCGAAAACTGAGGGATTGCAATCAGGCCATGATTCTGAACATATTTATCGAAAAAAAATTTTATTGACTTAGCTACGTAATTTTATTTTATTTTCTAGTTTTTTGCTACTAGTACAACATAATAAGACCATACCTACCTAATCATTTCATTTATAAAAGAAAAAAACAATTAAAACTCAAAATCCAGCAATCTACGTATAAAAACGCGCCCAGTACATACGCTCGACCAGCTGTGCGAGGTCGGTTATCTCCGGATATAATGACTTTTTCTGAAAATCCTTTTGGATTTGGTTGTGTATTGGGATGCTGTACCTACCCCTTTCGGCTTCGGTAGACGTCTTTTTACACCCTGTATATATTTACAAAATACATCAGGATTAGTCAAGCTATCTAAGGATCGTTAGAAACGATCTATAGATAGCTCAACTGATCCAGGTCACTGTCTAAAATGACCTGTAATGACCCTAAAATGCTTATTTAATTAAGTACTATGGGAACTAATGCCTGTATTCTGTGCTAATGGGAAGGAATTGTTTAAAGAAATATTCAGTTTACCTAACTTTTTAATGTAATTAATGCAATGGTAAAATAACAATGAAACGCAGAATTTTCTTAATATAAAAATTGAGGCAATTGTTACGCGATTCTGTTTCATCATTCAGATTAGCAACGATAGTAAATAATGTAGGTATAGGTAATGAACATACTTTAGTACCGCGGTCCGAGGGGGGGGGGTCACAGGGCAGACCCCCCCCCCCACAATATCGAAAAATCTTCTAAAAATTTACAAAATAAAAACAAGTCGTTAAAGTAAAGTAAAGAAAATAGATTATTGACCCCCCCCCCCCCCAATTCAGGCTGCGACCGCACCTGATAATAAATAAGGTTTAGTTTAGGTATAAAATAACGAAGCTGTAGTGGTCTCCGTCATATTATAATATGAAACAAACATTGATTTCGTCAATCAATAAATTGTTACAGCCATTACTAAAAAACAGGTTTATAAATTGCCAGCTAAATAACTTACAATCTCTGAGTAAAGTAGTGCTGACCCCTTCTGTAGTCTCGGAGAACCCCATAATATAGATGACTGTGGGCCACGAGGTATCGAAGGCAGTGTTTCTGATCCCATTTATGTCGCCCAGTGGGATCACCTGGAATTCTGTGGGATTTGACCTGTAAATATAATATTGTTATTCATGAAGGTAGATTAGGTACCCTAGTTTATTGTGCTTATTCTTCTTCTTATCGTGTTCAGTTCTTTCGAACCAGTATGGTGAAAGGATTTTAAGTGCGCCTCAAAGAGGCACCTTTCGTGCACTTAGACTCTACGACATGCCAGTTTCCTCATAATATTTTCCTTTACCATTTGAGAGTAGGCACTGGCTTAGTGCACGTTATGTTTTGGACTAAAAAACAAATGATGCACGACCGGATTCAAATCTACGACCGAATATCAGAACGAAGGGTTGGCTATTACCACTAGACCATTGCAGTATGAGCAGCAGAGATGCTTTAACTACTGTTTAACCTGAGTACTTACATTGTTTAAGTACCTACCTTAGCTCAGTATCCGATTTAGAACTTTACCCGGTCACTCAAACGCGCGCAAAATTAATTCCGAGCTTCCGTGAGTAAAATGTTTTCATTTATCTCACCTAGTGAACAATTTATATTGAATGTCAATAGCATCATTTCTGGCACAGCACTCGTTACATTGTCCTACTGGAGCCGCCATGTAGCATATTTCTGCAATTCCTGCGAATAGGAATTTATAGCTATGGAAACAGTTGGAAGGATGAATTAAAAAATATATATAATATACCTACGCGTCGACTTGATAACCTCCTCCTTTTTTTTCGTTGGCTAAAAAGTACGTTACCTATGGATTAAGCTGGAAGTGGTCCAGATATGAAAAATTCGGGAAACTAATCAAACTACGGAAACTAAATAATTTAGTATTATCGTATTATGGAAATATACCTAATTAAGTAAAGAAAATTGACTAGGTAATAATTATGATTATAATTTATTGTGATGCATAGTGTTAGATCATTAATTATTTAACCTCCCACAATCATAATAAATTACAACCGATATTAAATTCTAGCAGAGGTTCAAGACCTAGCTAGACCTTAAAAAACCATCAGCTTTGTAAAGTAAAAGCTTCTGTTGCGCGATGGGTAGACGATGTGAAGAGGCAACATATTACACCAGGACCCAGTATTATTGTTCTGTGCCAGGACCGGAATGAATGGCGTAGACAGAGAGAGACCTAAGCTTTACCCAACTATGGGGTAGGTGTATATTCTTGGCTACGGGTGATGATAATGATGATGTTGAAAAATTATTTTATTGGCATCGATACTGTATAATTGACAGATGTACCTATAACAACTAAGTTTGTGCTCCAGCTTGAAGCACAAACTTTGTTGGTGTAGGTAACGACGACGTGCAGAATTGTTTCATGTCAAAAAAAATAGGCAAAACACTAGATTAAGTAGGCAACTCACTCACCAATAAAGAAAGAAGCTATCTGGCAATATGATGATTCGTGCATTTTCCCACTTTTCACAAACACTTGACTACCCTATCGTATGAAAAACTTTATCCTAGCGCAGCACATTTTTCCTACTCTGTGAAATTTCCACAATAGACCCAGCACAATGCAGGGAGCTCGTTAAAACTTTTTTTCTCCGAGTATTTTTCAAATAACTGTCGGAAAACCGGAGTAGACCACACTGAAACAAGTTGAAATGAACTCTAAGCTCTTCACTGGCTTTACATGTCTTTATTGCTAGGTAATAGGTACCTTGTGGCACAGTAGGTATATTATAAGAAAACCGTAGGTAACATTGTGATGTGTAATAGGTATGATTTGGGCACTTAAGGAATTGCAGGCACTTAGGCTCGTCATAAAATTTGTTTGTTGTTAGTTTGAGGGGTGCACGGTAACTGTCTCGTAATTTAGGTCTATCGGTCAATGTTGCAACAAAAAACCTCGCTTTATTTCACTCCATCGAATTGATTTCGACGGTAAAATTGCCTTCAATAGAAAATTACCTACTCTAGTCTGTCGTAATTTCGATAGTCTTTGTTTATTTTTTCTAGTTATCTAAGAACTAGGTAGGTACCTAAGTGACCAAGTTACATGCGCAATGTAACTAACTTTGATCTTAGATTCGCACGAGTAAGTTACTTGCCAGCTGTTCACAGACTGGTTGTTTTATTTACCTAATCAATTATTATTAACTTCGATCACTTGTGTTGCTGATACATACCTAAGTATCTACTATCTATGTAGGTAACTAACTACCTATCTTCAATGCAAGCTAATTTACTCTGCGATAGGCTATACAGGTTCACGACTGTATCCCCAAGGTGCGGTAGACATTCTCTCATTTATTTCCAGAGCCTTTACCTAAAGATGTCTAAGTGGGCTATAATAATGGGATATAGCTAATAATGCGGAAAACTATTATTTCTCCTAAAATTCAGCTTTTTGCAGGAGTTGTATGTTATCTTTATCGGGTTGATCTTGATATAGGTAGGTACCTAAAGTTAATATGAAAATAGTGTAGCACGAAAAAATTAAACTAAGCTCGATTCTCTTTTGTTTCAGGATAAATTGCTCAACAAGCTAGAAGAAAATGAGCCTGAACTAGCCACATCACCCGAAGAAGAAGTAAGTGGAGTCTGCAATAATTCCTGTGTCAACTTTATTAAAAAAAGGAGTGGTTTAAGCAGTGAACCTTGCGGTACACTACTTGTGATTAAGACCTAGAGGGCATGACGTGATTGCTGATCACAATAACTTAGGAATTAATTATGACATTGGAAGAGAAGACCTTTGAGTACCTATACCTATCGTATATTGGTGGGTAGGTAGGTAGGTTCTTTGGCGTCAGATCTAGTTACCAAGCAAGTAAGAATTTATTGATTCAATATCACTAGCAGGAATTTCAATAAGAAACATTCTTGCTGAACGTCTACACAAAATTTAACAAAGGTTTTACTAGACAATTAAGGCACCTTAGCTGCTAAAAGCATATTTTCAGTCGTATTTGAGGATTTATGTTGGTATTTTATGTAAGAGCATAACATAAAAGATTTTTCTGGGAAGCATAGGTCGGTAAGAGCTGAATCAGTCGAAGGAGTTATAAAGATATGAGAAGGGGGTCGATACTTGGAATAGGATATAGAAATAGAAGATTAGGATTAAGTTATTGTAATTTTTGCAGTGTGTAATATGCGTGAACGCAAAGGCAACGATGCAGACGTCGCCGTGCGGGCACCGCGTGGTGTGCCGCCGCTGCTTCGTGAAGACCATCCAGATGGCGGTCAGCCAGCGCCTGCTGCCGCTGCGCTGTGTCATCTGCCGCGCCAAGATCCTGAGACTGAGGCAGGCGACGCCGCAACTTGTTACTAGCAAGAGCTGGCAGGTGTGTGGCGTTATTTTTGAAGTCTCGTCCGCTTCTTTGCTCGTGTCTGGCCATCATTTTACATAATTTACATTCATTTCAAGTTCCAGCATTAAGACACAAACGTCCAAACATGGGCTAGGTACATAAGTACTCTCAAACTTTCAGATTTATATTAATTAATAGGATTCAGATGAAAAACTATTTTTACATGAAAACTCGACACTCGAACTCGAACAAACTTTTCTTGACAAACAAAATCTAGTAATCCTTAGAAATCCTAAACTTTAAGTTCGTATTCTACCACTTCAGGTGTCAAGCAGCAGCGGCAAGTCATGGGGCGTGCCGGGCTCCGTGTCCTCGTACTCTGTGGGCGCGCGCTCCGTGCCCGCCTCGGCCTCGCTTTACTCCGTCACCAGTGGCGAGTCTTCCCTGTCTGGTAACTATCTCACCGACTTAAAAGGCGATCTTCTGCACATAGAAGCTTCCGTTAGATATCTACCTAAGCATTAGGTAAGATAGCACAGATAAATCTACATTAAGCAAAGACCGGTGCAGTCCACCAAGCTTAGCTGGTGAAAATTATGAAGGAAAAACCAGCTACCCTAGACAAGGGACTCTAGGGTAGGTAAATTCAGATCATCTCACATGATCTACGTTTCTTCCTACGTAGTCAACCGTCTGCAATCCTCCGTTTCTTTCCATTTCTTCCAGGTGTGTCTTCCGTATCATCAAACAGCGGGGCCAGCGTACCGGGTTGCTCTACGAAGATATGCGGCGGAGCAAAGTGCGGGGGCGCTTGCCTTGGCGCAGTGCCAAGGAACACAGCGTCCGCGCCACCGAAGGCCAGACAACCAGCCTCCAACTCTCTCAGGCGTTCCCAGCATCAGAGCATGAAGGTGATTTTTCGGCGATAATATCATAATATTTAATTAAAAATAAGTACTTATCTTCTTAATAAAATATCGCCTACCTACCTAGATCTTTAAAATGATATCAATTAAATAACCTACACCCAGGTATAAATAAAAATTACATCTACCTACTGAGAGGTCATTTTTACTTGAATTATATACGACGGAATTCGAAATGACTAAGGTCGTGGACGTTAGATGGGTAGGATACGTGGCAAAGCGGGAAGACCGTAAATGACAAAAGCAACGACTGATCGGTGGCCTTACGAGGGTCAAAGATCAATATATCAGGTCAGGTCTATAAATATTACATAAAAGGGACCGTAAGATCAATAGTGGTTTAACCTACAAAACGACCATAACAATAACCAAAAAAATAAACGCTATCTATCTATGGATTTCATAAGCATTCGCATGACAGTTTCAAGCCTATCACAATTAAAAATCTCAACATACTGATCCCCTGTCTTAAAATCCTTGTATCACCAACAGGCACGTCTACAAGAGTACCAGGTGCACAGCTACACTGGAGGGCCAGCAGGTGGGGAGCCCTCAGGCCGGCTGCCTCCCATCCGCGAGTTCCAGCGGGAGTTCCGCGAAGGACGCCGCGAGAGCGCCAGCGCAACCGCCTCCGCATCCACCAGGATCCGGTAAGATGTCTTAGGCCTTTACATCAAGGTACCTACGGGTGTCGTGTCCGTCAACGGCAAGTCTTGTTATCTCTAGATATGAGACCTAAGATGGCTTGCAAAGAGTATATTTGCAAGGCTACTCAAGATGATTTATACAGAGTCAGGAGGGAAAGCCTGGGACATTGTTTAAGATGGAATAGGCTTACCCAGCACCTAAGTCTGAATAACTACGGTAGTAACTAGCCAAGTTGCCGCTTCCTCGATGCAATCATGTAAATTCGAGTAGTATCCAATGTCGAATCTGACGACCTGACGATAAAATGACCACTTCCAGATCCAGTTTCAAATTAAACATGGCAGTCATTCTTAAACTTTCGCGATCACAATTCATCTTTAGAGATATATTTTATAACAGGATTTTATCGCGTATTACCTTTATTATTTCCCGACGTTTCGGCTGTATTGCAACAACCGTGGTCGCGGGCGAACTGGAGGTAGGTCAGCGGAGCCGACGAAAAGTGGCGGTAGTTATATAGAACTACCCTCCACTAATCTTCAGAAATAAGATCGGCCGCACGTCCACCACGGCACACTACACTAACAGTATCTTCACACCGAAAAGTCACATTACGACGCGCCTTGCACCTACTAATCACGGGATTCCACGCAGTTGGGAGCTTGAAACCATCCTCACGATTGAAATTTGGGTACTTCTTGATTTCAATTGCCTCACGAATCATTCGCTTGTAATATTGTCTTTCGTTGGCAAGAATCTTCGGATCATGAAGCTCAATCCAGTGATTAGGCCCTGAATCCACTACGTGCTCAGCTATCGCCGATTTATTAACCTGGCGGTTCTTAACTGCTGCTATGTGTTCCTTTATGCGTTCAGCTATTGTACGCTTCGTTTGCCCAATATAGGAACGGCCACAACTACAGTCTATCTTATACACGCCAGGTACTTGAAAAGGTATGACGTCTTTCGGTGATCTTAATAGCTTTGCTACTTTAGTAAAAGGTGTAAAAATGGTCTTGATAGAAAATTTCTTTAAAACATTGCCAATTTTGTCCGTCACTCCTTTTACATAAGGCAAGTATGTGGGCTGTCTGCTAACATCCGGTAATTCCCTTCTACTCGTACAATTCCGACGTCGCCTCTTCAAACCTTTGTAGCCATTTCGTTTGAGAACCTCCTGAACATGCGCCAGTTCTCCCTCCAAATGTTTAGGGTCACAAAGATCATATGCTCTGCTAGTTAAAAAGGACACTACAGACTGTAGTTGACGAGGATGGTGGTGTGATGCAGCATTTAAATACCTGTCTGTGTGTGTTGGCTTTCGATATACAGAGTGCGCTAAGGAACCATCAGTTCTCACCATTATTTTTACATCAAGAAAAGCCAATGTTCTTTCTTCCTCCGTTTCATGAGTAAACTTAATTTTAGGGTGGATTGAGTTCAAGTAGGTATTCAATTTCTCAATATCGTGTACCCCACCCTTTAATGTACAGAATACGTCATCAACATATCGCTTCCACATTTTTACACCATAGCCATTCAGATCTAAAAGATTTTCAAAATGCTCCATCCAGATATTTGCCAACACCGGCGCCACTGGTAAAATATATAATAAAATAAAATCGTATAAAAAAATATAAAATAAAAAATAAAATAAAATAAAATCCTGTTATAAAATATATCTCTAAAGATGGCAGTCATGTATACAAAATCTAATCTAACGTATTGTCCCCAGGTGTGCACAGAAAATAGTAACACAATTAGAAATATCACCGCAAAAGAACGCACAGCACTTCTTCCGGCCACTGAAACCCTCAAGCAAAGATGACCCGCCCAGATCAAGAGACCAGAGTAAAGAGACTGAACAGAACAAGGATAACCCCAAAGCAAAGCCCAAGAAAGATGACAAGAAGGACGAACAACCAGACGACAAACACAAAAAAAACGAAGCCAATGACAATAAAAAGAACGAAACAGCAGAAAAAAAGAAGGAAGAAAAGTTAAGGCTAAAAGCGGAAAAAGAGGCCAAAAAGGAAGCCAAACAACTGGCTAAGGAAGAAGAACGACAAGCTAAGCTTTTAGCTAAAGAAGAGGAGAAACAGGCCAAATTATTAGCGAAGGAGGAAAAGAAGAAAGCAAAGAAGGAGTTGAAGCTCGCAGCCCAAGCAGAGAAGGAGAAGAACAAATAAATGTTACAACTGGTTAAATTTTAAATTGTAGAAACTCTTAGCCGTCTTACTAATATTAGATTCAAAATTGTTACGATGAACAATTTTAAATAGCGTTTAACAGTCTAATAATGTAGTCCATTTATAATAAGATTATTACTTTTATTTTTTTACTTCGATCAGAGAATATTACGCTTTGATAGTACTCATTTTACAATTTGTGTTGTTAGTAGGTAGCTTAGTTGCGAATTTAACTCGAAATCGTTAAAATAGGAATGTTTGTAAATAGTTTTAAAGTCATGTTTTAAAGAGAAGCTATCTAAGTACCTACATAGTTGTGTCGGATCATAATTGGAACTACAAACTGCGAAGACTGAAAGAATGGGATAATGAAATCATATCGTTTTGTAAATTACTTGAGTAACAGAGTAGGTAAGGGCTTGTGCGTTCTGCACCGCCTTCATTTTGGTAGCCTTTCGGTCTGTAGGATATTATTACTTAGTTGACGCTTAGAATTAGCAATTATTTATCTAAAATTTGCAATAGCTATTAAATAACAATGTGGACAATACATAAGTTTACTATTCTATTTACTCTAAGAGATTTCTGTGAAATCAATAAAAAATGCAAGTTTACCACTGCTGTACAAAGCTAATAATGCCACATCTATTCTTACATATTTTAATTTAACCCTTTATTAGGTGAAACTGTATTCATAGTATAAAGTTACAATATTCAGATTGATTGTGACTCAAGGATAAACTCTAGGGCCTTTCTTTTACAATAACCTTTTTTTTTAAACAACGGAAGAGATACAAATTAAAGGTCCTCAATATTTAAATCCTATTTGGAAAATAATCAATGTGATATATTACCTACTTAGGTTATGGGCAGCAGTGGTTTCCTTTGTCTAATAACTTTCTCATAAAATTATTCCGGCTAGTTAAATTATCAACTCTTGTAATATTGATTGTGGTTTACATTCAATTATCATTTTCTTAATGAGCATTACAGCAAAAACTAATAACTCTGTCTGCTTATAACATAAACCATAGCAGCTGTAATATTTTAATCCTTAGCAAATTTCTAATGTAGAATCATATCAGATTGCGTTTAGCATACGCTAGATAAGTGTTGACATTAATTTTAGAATGGTTCCATGAATCGGAATTTATTATTGTCAATCGTTACATAGATCTCCTGTAAAATAAATAACAATGTTACCATAATCTTATTCTTTTATTTACCCCAAAGGCGATATCACATTAAAATGAACTAAAAAAACATATCAAATTGAGGTGTCAGGTAAAAGCAACACAATAAACTGTTACAAAACTGAGTTGACACAGTAACAGAAAAAAAAGCTATTTATTTTATTAACAATCAATAGTTTTTATTTATCTACACTGAAAAAGTAACAATACACTTGATCTAAATACATACTAACCCCGAGGGGTCTATTCCTTGTAGTTGTCTCCGAGACGGTCATACAGCTCGTCTCCTGTCTGCTTGTTGATGCGCAGATACTTGTTGACCATTGGTTTGTAGTAGTATGCCTGATAGTCTTGGCGTTCACCCATTTTCTTGATGATCTTCTGCTCAAGCTCACGAAGCTTAATTCTCTGTTGCTCCTCATCAACAAAGTGCATGAACTTTTCATAATCCTAGAAAATATATATATACAATATGTATTTCATATTTAATAATTTCATATTTAATTGTATATAATATGTAGTTCATATTTTTGGTTTGCAATAATTTGAGTTTTAAAAGATTAAATATTTCAGCGTGAGCTGGCTGCACCTATTACAGATGTAGCCATCACACTCTATAGGTCCTCATGCAGTATACTACATCATGAGTAAATAACAAACTTAAGAGTCTCCTATGGGACTGCCGTAGTTCTCAAAACTAAAAACCCCAAACAAAAATAGAAAAAGAAAAAAAAAAGACCTATTTGAATAAACCATGAAGAAGTTAAAGTGACTTGTATTTGAAAACTTCTTGTAAACTGTTGTGGGATACTATGTAAGTGTAGTAATGTTAAAATCATTACTGAAGTATATCTTGGAACATATGTGTGACACTTCGAGATGATGTCAAATTCAGACACACAGTTTAATCAAGATTATCAAAATCGATTTTATTTCACAATTTAGTAACACAATCAATTCATCTCAATCAATTATTAATTACTATGGTATATTCATAGATCAAATTACTAAAGCAACGATTATTTTTTTACTCATCGATTCATAAAGATGAAATCTAAACAATAGTGTTTAGATTTTTAATTCACTTTTTAAACTCGCACGATTTAAACTCATTGTTGTTTTTAACGGGACGAGATTGCATAACGGTTATAGATAATATAATTGATGTTTCGACCGGGTTGCACCGATTGTGGTCCCCTCAAAACCGTGTAACCCGGTCGAAACGTTAAGTGATCTCGTCATGTTAAAAACAATAATCGATTTTTAATATTCGCAGTAATTCGCACTCTCTAATAACTTACGTTCCATTTTACTCAGTACTGTTACCTATTCAAGTTCAATGTGTCAGGCATACGTTCCGGCGTAAAAAAGGCTATAGATTGGCAGAAAATATACCTGCTGTGGGCTATTGTGAACGTAGCGAGCAATGAATCTTGTTATAGGATGACGGTGGTACTCCCAATGTTTGGGCACACAACCGTCAGGAACTGGAGTCAGCGTAGCCGGACCAATGAAAACGTTGGTGTAAAATATGATGGCGCCAACGGGGATCAATCCTACCATGAAGTAGAAGTGCAACATATCCTTGAATTTGTGCCATTGCCATCTGAAAAATGTAAACAACAGCGTTAGGTTAGGCGTATTTGTAAGTTGATAAAAATGTAAAAATAGAATAAATTATAAATACAAAACACATAAGTTTTTTTACACCTATTTCACAAACAAATTATAAGTTAGATCAATAATTAGAGAATAAAACTGGTTAGGTAATCACAACAGAAGACTGTACCTAGATGGCTGCATAGCCATTGTCTGGTGTCCATGCCCAGCCTTGAGGACAACATTAGTTGAAAAAGCTACATTTTTGATCGTATTGGGTGTTTTGAGCTGGTTTTTTATGATATTTAAGCCAAAAGATCGGCCGAGAGCACTCCAAGAAACCATTTTTTCTATTTTGACTAACTTTGACGTGCGTTGACTGACATAAATAAAGTGAGTGACACTCAGACAGACAGATCAGATGACGATGAGGTTTTTTTTTTTAACGGCTTTGGATACAAGTCCTTTTAACCAAACATAACTCTTTTTGTTTACTGAATTGTTTGTTGTCACTCATTGATGACCTGAAATGAAAATCAATGTAATCCCTTTATTGATTAGCATGGGCTAATCAATAAGAGATATTAGCCATTAAATTAGCCATTTACAAATTCGACAGCCAAATAAAAACCGGTGAAGTGGAATACTATCTTATCTCTCGGATTATAGACATCACTACAAAGCTATATTTTTTTTTCAAAAAGCAGCGCGAACATTCGAAATTCAAATTTCTGAAAGTTTAAGCTTGCTCGTTTTTTGTCGACGTAGACTTAATTTATTAATAGTCTGAATTTGTCTGCTATCTAATTATATAGTTCTGTAATGTCGTTTGAAGTAATTAATAATTAATTTGAGTAATTAGGAGGACCTTTCTTTCTCCAAACATACTATAATTCTATAGAGGAACAGTATTTGTGAATACCTAAGTTTTACACAACTTACTACTGAGTCACTCTCATTAATAAAATCTAAGTATTATTTTACCTACATACTCCTTTATGTAAATTATTGTTTATTTTCCAATACTTACAATTTTTGAACCACCTGTTGGCGATGTTTTTATAAAGCGGACAAACACTAACCTGCATCCGAACCCGTATTGATTTTTCCACTGAGCATGCTCAGTTTTTGTGTGGCGTGTGCTTACGTAGAGCTACTGATAAGCCCTGCATTCGACACCCACATACATTCTTATTGCGTTAGCACAAAATTTCGGGATATTTATTATTAGGTTAGATAGATCGTGGTAAAAATGTTCCTGTGTGAAATGGTGTAATGACAGTGAGATGGAGGAACTCCTGCAAGATATATTCAAGGAGGCCACAGGGCCAAAACTAACGACGTTGAGGAAGGCATGTGAGGGAGCATTAGGTAAGACAACTGGCATTACCACCACGATTAGGTACCACTAATTTTGGAACCCTTCAGAAATACATAATGTACCTACGAGTCGATGGACCTCTCTGAATAAAGCCGAACTAAGCACTATTATCTGCTCCTATGTACCTAGGTACCTATATATAGAGAAGGCACCTACCTACATTAGATGTATAGGTGTCGTACGTCTTATATGCATAAGCATACTTTATCACATAATTTTACCTGCTATGAAAACCTTTTCTCACTATGTGTACCTACATCTAAGCTAAATTCTTTGATTGATCTCTCCTAACAGAAATAAGTTCTTCTCATGATATTATCTAACTACGAATACAAACGCTGCAGTTATAAATCGCTATCTATAGATCGTTTCTAACGATCCTTAGATACCTTGAAAAATCCTGTTGTATTTTGTAAATATATGTAAACATGTAGTGGCTTAGTTTCTGTAAATAAAAGTGTTATAAATCCTATTAAAATGTTAGGCAGGTATAGATAGAAAGTTGCGATAGAATATTATATGCTAAGCAAACTGGGTGTCATAATCATAATCTATGACTTATCGACCTCGGCTTTTCCAAAGGAATGCTATAAGTAAAGATGGAAAGCAATCAGGGACATTATTTACAGAAGTCCTATGCATCCCAGAGAGTAGCAACCGGCGCCCTTCGTACGAGCTACGGCGAGCATGCTTGCTTCCACTTCAAATAGCTTTGGAGACAAAACGGCCGAGGCTAGTCGCCTTTGCACTACAAGGGTTCCATGTAAGTGTCTTAAAACAGAGTCTGTAATGCGTCTTTGGTCTCAGTAGGTAGTCTGTAAGTACCTACTTATTACAAAAATGGGGAGCGTTCTAGAGCTTAGGTCTGCGATTAACTTTACCTAATGTCCGCACTACTAAATCCGTTCCAAATTAAAGATTCACATTCCATGTCAAATTGCTGACCTACCTAGAAAATATTATTGTATTTTTATCGACCTAAGTTGGGTTTGATTTCTGAGCTGTTGTATTGAACTTGAAATGTTTGGTTCGATAAAACTCCTGCAGCTATGAATTGATGTAATACTATGTTCAAAATAAATTAAACCAATTTCGCAGAAAATACTTCGAGATGACAGATTCCACCGCGGCATTGAGCCTGAAGATGACTCGCTGTGGATGCCTTCGCAACTGCTGTGCGCGACCGCATCCGTTATGTATCACCTCCCTGACACTCAGGTACAATACGATCCTTGAACATCTATTTACCTATGATAAAAATGTGTGTGAAGGAAAGAAAAGGATGGTTTTAAGAAGCAAGCCACTTTTTCATATCAAGCTCTCAGTTTAAGTTCTAGGTAGACCTTATGTAAATCATTTGTTTACTTGATCAGGAACTCCTTATAATGTCATTTCTGTTTTGCTATTAAAATTCATAATGTAAATCTATAAATGACCATCCATAAGGGATATTGTGACTCCTTCGTCACAAGCGGCCAAAAAACTTAGTCATTAAAGTTGTCCAACGAACTTGCTTGTTTTTAACTAAAATTACCTACCTAAAGAGAACGCATTGGATAAATGGAGAAAGTTGCATCATTGCCTCGAGGCTCATAAAATTGACCTCATTCTCGTTTAGGTACAAATCTTCCGAATGTACCTATCACTGGCGTTATCCCCGCGACGTACACTAAACGGGCGGCTGTGCGTGTGGGCTTGCGGTCGGTGCGGCGAGGCGGCCGCACAAGCGCCGCACGTCGCCGCGGCCGCGCGCGCCGCTGCGGCTCAAGCTCTCAGGGCTTATTGTGCTCAACTTGGTACGTATCACTGGCGTTACATCCACAACGCATTACCTGTGACTAAGCGGATGGTGATGCTCAGGTTTTAAGGGCTTGTTGTGCCCAACTTGGTAATTCTATTGGATCTAATATTTTCAGCGTCTTTCTGCCATTGTCCCCTTATATGACACAACTCTATTCTATTTGCCTCTATCATCCGTCATCTCACACTCACTCCCTTCTTACTAATGTCAACTTTCACACAATACTTAAATCCATCTCTTCGTATCAAGTTCTCGTCACATGACATTTTTCACTTATAATCTTCCTGCCCTGCCCTTGCTTGTCCTATTTTATGTAAGGTCTAACAAAATATATTCCTATTCCATTTCCTTATCACTCGTCTGATGTACGACTCGACAGCACTCACTCCCTTGAGTGAAAAGTCTAATCAATATTTTCGATTCCGACGGGATTCGAACCCGCAACGATCAGACGATCCTCCTAAACTCACTAATGTCAACTTTCACACAATCTGAATACATCCATCAAGTAGGCGTACTCTTCTGTTCACATGACATTAATACTGAACACTCGTCCGGCGGATTTACCACTCATCTACTGGATGTTATTCATTGAACATTTTAACAAATACATTTTTCAGATGAAGAATGCCAAGAGCTCCTTTCCGAAGGCTCTCCTTTAGGAAGGAACCATATCGTAGCTGTGGGATGCTACAGCGAAGTCATACCTGTCATACAGTATTTATGTGGACGACTTTCCGAAACTCAACTGTGAGTATTATGTGGTATTATCTACCTTTGAGGCTCTACGACGTAGGATGTCTACGACGCTACGACGTAGACTCACTATTTCACTCTATAAAAAGCTTTTGACTCTTCCGGTTGGTTTTTTACGTCTGTCATTGATCTCACTGAATCTTCTATCTGTAGGTAACTGCCGCACTCAATGGCAACTTAAATTGTTCATTAGTAGGATATCAGTATTTACAGAAACTAAGCTACTACATATTTACAAAATACAACAGGACCAGTCAAGCTATCTAAGGATCATTAAAAACGATCTATAGATAGCTCAACTGATCCAGGTCACTGTCAGTCGGAAGCGTGCCCAAAACACTGGCGGCATTAGTAGGTAAATAAAAGTGAAATGGTGTACGTCGTAGCTTCGTAGAAATGAAGAAAGCAGTTAAATGCCATTAACTTTTTGTGAGCTGTGTGATAAAAGAAAATGTTCTTTTAAGCTCACAAAAAGTTATTTTTTAATAATTAAATTCATAATTTTAAGTAATTAGAAATTTATTTGAAGCATATTAAAAATAGACCAGAATGTTATTGTTAGGGGTAAATTAAGAAATAAATTATCTTATCTTATCTTATATTTTCAGGATACCAAAGCAGAATCCCTTAGCACTATTCTTCCTCGATTGCCTGCTGACTCTGATGTCGAGTCTATCTGAGCGCGTGAGCGGCAACTCTCACTTCACAACATTTCTGTGGCAGAAGTTCTGTCCATCGCTCATATCTTTCCTCGGGACCCCACGAGTGGACAAAAATATAAAATCAAGGTATTTAACTTAGGCATTTACATCTTTTCTTGATGATTTACACAGCGGCAGCGTCACATCACAAGCCAACGCTGCTATGCCTAGCCTACTTAACGGAACGTTGAAACAATGTCCGAGACATTTTTGAGATGGAATAGACTTGCTCAGCACCTAAATCAGCCTTTCATTTCAGCTTAATGGGCCTTATTCACAGGATAGACAACGTCAACGTTGAACCGATTCAGCTTATTCAGCTCCAGACTGACTGAGCTGCGGGTTTCATCACGACGATTTTATTTATTACTAGCTGCGCTCCCGCGGTGTGACCCGCGGTCCCTCGGGATTTTTTCATTTTTTGGGGATAAAAAGTAGCCCATGTCCTTCCCTGGGATACAACCTTTAACTGTGCCAAATTTCAGCTTAATCTGTTCAGCGGTATGGGCGTGAAAGCGTAACAAACAGACAGACAGACAGACAGACAGAGCTACTTTCACATTTATAATATTATTAGTATTAGTATATTAGTATTAGTATGGATTTTATATATTTTATATTTTATTATAAGTTATAGTTTTATTTATTGGTCAGAATCACCCAGTTTTAAGACGTTTCAAAGTGATCCCAGCGGTCCTACTGAATAAATGATTTTTAACTTTGACTTTGACGTTTTCCTTCACCGTTAAGGGTTCGTGTTAATGCGGATATAAATTTTACAAATCGCAAAATAGTTGATGCACGGCTATCATTCGAAATCAAGGTATATAACTTGCTACATTGATTAATTTATAAAACAAATACATACATACATACATACATAAAATCACGCCTCTTTCCCTATGGGGTAGGCAGAGACCACGGATCTCCACTTGCTACCATCCTGACACACAACTTTTGCCTCATTCACTCTCATTACATTCTTCATACATGCTCGCCGGTTTAGGGTACTTTTGACCTGGCCCTTCTCCAAAATGTCGCCAATTTGATCCAAGAATGTTCGCCTAGGCCTTCCCCTTCCAGCTGAAAAAACAAAAAAAAAATTGATACAACAAATTTAGGCTATTAAAACGTATTTTTGATTTCAGGGAGCATGAAGGTCATTTAGTTGATGATTCTGGGCGGGGATCCGGCGCTCTCAATGCTGCGCCGAGTTTCAACAGCAAACAGGCTAAAGCGATTTACAGGTAGTTTTGCTATCACACTTCATTTTCAACCGACTTCAAAAAAGGAGGAGGTTCTCAATTCGTCTGTATGTTTTTTTTTTTCTTTTTTTTTTTTTTTATCTTGTTACGCGATTGTTCCGCCATTTGTTGACCGATTTGCAAAATTCTTTTTATGTTTGAAAGGGTATACTCCAGAGGTGGTCCCATATAAATTTTATTCCTGAGGGATTGATAGTTTCCCTGTAAAACTCTAAACACCTTCCCTCCTAGCCATGTCACAAACAGAAATCGAATCGACAGCTTGACGCCCTGAGTCACACCGCGTTTCGAGTCAAACATTGAAGTCGGTTTTCTTTTTAGTATAAAAACGTAATTATTTGTAATAATAGGCACATATTGTAATTTTATGCCTCTTTTTTTACTTATTCTTATAGACATCTTAAAGTAACTTTTAAAACTATCATGGTTATCAACACTATTAAACATAGAAACATGGTAAATATCTATTTTGCACATCATCTCTCTAGCCTCAAAGGTTTGCTAGAAGAAAACTCTTTGTAGGGTTAAGCTCGCCTTTGTACATGTCCTTTTTTATGTTATTATCCTGTGTATGTCTATTTGTACAATAAAGAATTAAGAAATTAAGAAATATTTCGTTAATAGTGAAAGAATGTCTACCACGCCTTGATAAAAATTGATGGAATCCCTAAAACGGACCACGACCAAGATCCAATAGAACCACTAAATACCACTAAAACCAATAAATGTGTCTTTCAGCATTGCCAATCAACTGGTGCGACTTGTCGGTTCAACATCGAATCTACGCCCAGTTTTAGAAGCTCTCTACCACAGAATGTTGCTCTACCCTCCAATCTCACACCGAGTGGAACCTTTGAGAAGCGCAAGAGAACTGCTACAGAATCCTAAAAGACTGTGTCAATTGGTTCTGATGAAGAGAAACGATAACCATGAGAGGCATAGTGATGATATGGCTATCATTAGACTGTAAGTTTAAATAAATAATGTTGGACTTTTCACACAGCATCATCGAGCCCCGAAGTAAGCAGAGCTTGTGTTATGGATACTACATGACTGATATACTACTGAAACACTTTTTATTACAATATAACATACATAGAAAACACCCAGACCCGAGACAAATACTTGAAGATCATACAAACATTTGTCCTTCTGCGTCAGAAGTGGACCTTCGCCCACTGCGCTACAGAGGTCGTCACTACATAGTTTGCTTTTTGTTGGTGCACTTTTTAGACCAAAATGCATTCTCGGAAAATAACAGTTGCTCTTTGTAAACCAATAGGCATGCTCTGTAACTCAAAGTTGCTGTTTGTGGTACAATTTACCCCAAAACTAATGTGGCGCAATTCAAATAGAATATTGTGTGGCTAATTTGTACACTCTACATACGTCTTGTAACTTACTGCTATGATAAGCTGTGCTCTTTACAACATTCATACCAATAAAATAAATAAAACATTTTAAATTATTAATATTTTGTTCACACTTCATTGAACTTTGATGATATATCTTCTAACTTACCATAACGTTTTACTATTTTGTTTAGGATAATGGACGGCATAGAGGAATGCGGTCGAAGTGGCAATCCCGATGTAATCGCAGCAGCTGTAGAATGCGTGGTTTCCTTACTCGATGCTCTAGAAAAGCTTTGCTCCGGAACAGTTGAATATCTAACTCCTGATGTAGCTAGCCTTATTCTGGCACACTGGCCTAAACTTCAGGACGCAGATTATACAGGACCACTGACGTATCAGACGCTGGCTAGATTGCCAAGCCCATATCGGTAAAATTAACTTTATTTCTATTATTACTTATTTTTTTGTCTTGACTAGTTTGAACATAATTTACGTTCATAATACTGGAGTGTTCATTTTGTTCTGATTTCAGAGATGTCGTTGCTGTGTTACAAAGCAACGAAAGCAAGGACCATGATTCATCAGGTAAGTTTACAAATTGTCTATGTAAGTCACAGAACTGTAATGTAAGTATACACTTACTACTTACGTCTCACTACTGGATCGATATCAATTTGAAGTAGATGTGGTTTTTATTTTAAATGCTGGACTTTTTCACACAGCATCATCTAGCCCTAAAGTAAGCAGAGCTTGTGTTATGGGTACTAGATGACATATATACTACTTATATACTTTTTTGTGTGGATTGTGGTCTGAATTAACATCAAACAATCATGGCCAATGAATGAAAATGTTGAAAAATGTTTTGTTTTAGATACTTCCGGTCCTGAGAATGTAAGCTCAGGCAGCGACGGCGAGGCAGATTCCGATGCAGACAACGTATTCCTGCCGTCAAGAGCTAACAATCCGATGAGCGACACTGACAGAGAATCTATCAGTGAGAAAACAAAGGCTATTCCCAAGACATTGAATCTTGGCAGGTATGAGAAAATGGGTTATAATATATTACGAACGGTTGAATAGAACATAGCATACAACAATGATGAAGGCATAGAACGTAAGCATGGAGATGAAAATATGGAAGAAGGTATTTTAAGGAAAGTAATTTTTTCAGATGCACTATAACGGAATGCAATGTAGACTTGGAAAGGCACAACGCTAGACAGTTTGCGAAAACTCTTCAAAATGCACTGCTCCCGAAATTGCTGAATCTACGAACTTGTATCGAGGTAGGGCTAGTTTTTATTTCAATCGTTCATTCGTATGATGTGAGTGAATGAAGTATTGATTGGCTAGCGATATCTTACAGTTGTACTATCTCACGATGGCGGATTAATCATGTTTGTAGATTTATTGCTGTGAGCGTGACTGATACTGAGCGCTAAATCTCCGTGGAGCGTTCCCGGGCTTACGCACACAGAAACAACATGTATATGCAATAATATGCATCACACACACAAACAAGACCAACCCGTTTGTGAGATAGAATAACTATACAACCAAAGTTTAAAATGAGTGTTGTCAATTGTTTTCAGGTGGATGAAGCCATGCAAGAGTTTGCGTCTAAGTTTTGCCAACACAACGCGGCGCAACCACCCGCGACGGCCTGTATTATGAACGCCGATGGAGTTTACTTGGCGACCTATGCGGCCTTGTTGTTGACACTTAAACAAAGGCGAACTAGCTACTATAACGAGACCAGTGTGAGTGAACTAAAATTTTCCTTTGACTAAGTAGGTATGTTCAATAGAAGACCGTCTTAGGTGCTAAAACCTATTCTTCTCCTTATACCAATAGGTATTATGACGTATCAAGCTTACATTATAATGGGGCCTTTGCTTTCTGTTCAACTTAACCTTTTACGTATTCCTACAGCCAGGATAAACTCAGGAGTTGAGAAAAATTCGGTAGCATTTAGATACACAAAGCAGGTTTTACAAGCTATTTCAACTAAAACGTATACAGGATCGTAAAAAATTATCGAAGCTTGTAAGATTTACATACACTCACACAGACAGAGGCAGAAAACAAAACACACACTGTACCGGTCAAAATCGGTAAAAGTAAAGGTAACATCTGATATTCCACAGAAAGTGCAAGTATCACTAACAGAAGACGAGTTCGTAGAGGAGGTACAAGGCAGTGGAGTTTTAGTGTATCTTTCTGCAACTTGGCTAAGGGAGCTATATCAACAAGTGCTGGCTAACGATCTGCTGAAAGACACGCCGATATCTGATCATCCTCTCGTGCATTTACTGTCTGGTGAGTTGAAAAGGAATATAATAGGTAGGTATTTAAACTCCAAAGAAAAATTGGAGTTTGGCTAACAGAAACCGAGTCCTTAGATGAGAGCGGAAGGATTTTCAACCTACATGCTTCGCAAACATAGGTCAGACTCGTAGGTAACGATGATGGTGATGATATCGTAAATTAAAAAGGGGTTGTAACAACTGATCATCCTTCTATACATATGCTGAGTGACCGCCTAGACAAACAAAAAGCGAGGCACTAACAACACCCATTTTTCAAAAGCTTTTTACCGTATGAACTTACCGTCATAGCTTAGGTCGGGCGAGATGCTGCTGGGAAGCTGAAATTTTCAGTATTTTATTATCAGAAAGCCAAAGATCCTGATAATTTGTAATGCTGTGTTCTTAGTGTGCGAGTGAATTTTTGAAAAACAACTTTCAGATCTTGGAGGGTTAGACCAGAGTCCAGTGATGTCTGACTGGCAGAAACTGAAGGAAGTATCGATGCTGTACAACAATACGGACGATTCGCCGCAAAACCAAGCCAGTTTACGTTGGGCGCGGAGGTAATTTCTTGCACTTTCATGTATTAGAAAAGACTTTAGCTTATAGCCCCCTTTCATTCGTTGAATTTGAAAAGAAACAAACCTATACACTCGCACAGGATTTGAAAAGATTGGTGCTAATTTGTATGGAGCCTGAAACTGTTGATTACCTAATCTTCGTATCGTATTCCATGGCTATGTCCTCAAATACGAAGTTTTTTGAGGGTAGTCGCATAGACACGTTGAAATACCATATAACACATAGCTAATTGCTGGCTACAAATATTATTATATTGCAGAATTCTGACATGCATCTGGGATTCAATGGTGACGGTCCTAAGCGTACCTCTATCAGGATACAGAGGGAAGCAGAAGTTGCACGGGATACTGTCGAAGAAGATAAACACGTTCGGCAAAAGAAAGCGCATTGCTTGGGAAGGATTGACTATACAGTGCCTTGAGGGATTACATAAGGTGAGGGGGAAACATGATAAGAGTTTGGTGGAAAATTTTGGGGGACAGCTTTTTTAGTAGTGGGCCATACATAACAGTTAAACAAAAAAAGATGAAGGAACAATATTATTAAGAAGAGAAAGCATAGAAGTTATATTAAGTAGGTAATAAGTATAAGGGTGTATAGGGAGGATGATATTATTGAATACTGTAGGTAAATAACTTCACTAAATGTGTTTCAGGCGGCCAGAATTAGCAATACTCTGAACTTGCAAAGTCGATGCAGCAGTATTCTAGCACTGTTGGCCAACTCTGCCATCTCACAACCACCGAATGGCAAGATTCTGTCTACACACGCGCTGTCGTTGGATATACTTATTACAGGTATAATATATATTTTATACTTTTAATAATGCCTCTTTCTAAGGGGTTCTAGTCAGAAAAGTCCTAATCAAAACCTAGTCAGAAACCGCCTATTTCCGATTTCAGCAAAGGTCCCTTAGTTACCTACTTTTTAGTTCGAGTAAATAGACAATCACACAAAATTCAATGCGCCTTTGATGGATCTGAGTGGAACTCATAGTGGAAACAAAACCATTGATGGATTAAAGTGGAAGAAAAAGTGGAAATGGATTTGATTAGTGGATCAGAATGGAATAGGGCAATAAAAACACATATTCCTAAAAATGCCCGTTTGGGTGTTTAAAATTGATCTCGTGGGAGCAGAGTCATTGTTTTATCGGACTTTAATATTTAATAGGCTTTGTTTTAATTTAATTTAAATCATTTTGTCATGTGTCACATTTTTTTTATTAATTTTAAATTATTTTAGGAGGTCTAGAACTCGGTTCAAAGGCACCAGAATGCTGGGAGCACATATTCAGCGCTTGCCAATACGTGTCTAGCTTCGAACATTCTCTATTCGGCCAGCAAGGGAACAATGCGACTCCTATAGTGACGATGCAAACTGGACGGAATAAAACCGTTTCTATCCTGCAAGCTGATGCTAAACTAGGCTTAGATGGAAGGGATGATGAGACTTGGTATGTAAACAATAGGGTTTGAAAAAAAGAGATATAATAGGGTTTGAGAATTTCGGTAATATTTTTACCTAAATTGAACTTGATTTTAATATTGAAGAAGAAATAATATCATGAGAAGAATGTAAGGTTGAGTAGAGGAATATAATGGAAAGATGTAGCAAACCAAGGATTGGGTAAGAAAGGAGTGAATGTTGAGATGACGGCTGATAGAGCAGTAGGAGAAAAATCTGTTGTAAATAAGGTTAGATAAAAAAAGAATGGGCAGGAAGATAATGATCGTAAAATCTCGATGTCTTTATTTTCAGTGTGGACGTCTTCAACTTTTTGCAACCAGTCATGGAAAACAATATCAACAACGACATGTCTGTATCCAAAATAGTAGAGACTTGTCGTCAAGAGGTTTGTAGAAAGATATGGTGGTAAAGGTATTTGATATCAAATACATACATCAGAATTCCGTCGTGGGTATGAAAAGTACTACCCGAGATTAATATTCATAGATCATACAAACCTTTGCCCCATCTAATTTTTCACTCTCTTTGTCCAAATCTAATTTGCACCTCTTGTGTCACAGGCGACCTTTGCCCCTGAACCACAAAGGTAAAGGCTTATCCTGTTCTCCCACTTGCACACAAGTGACGTCACTAACGAGAGAACATGGTTTGCAACTGTTCAAGAACTGCCAGGAAATAATGTATTTCCATATTTTAGGGTGGTAATGTGATTTCTGGATCCGGAGCGGCTCGAGTTTGTTGCGCGTTATCAGCGGCAGCGGACACGTTGTTTACACGTCTGGCCGCCACCACCACTCTGCCCACACTGAAGGCTGCGTTACAGAGGCTGGTGGCACATCAACATCGACTGGTAGGTACCACTCCCTCCATTCATCCCTCTTCTGTGCTAATAAGGTCCAGTCATTACGGAATTTGGCGAGCTCGTCCCTCCATCTTGTTCGCGGTCTGTCGCGACGTCGTCGCAACTCCGTAGTCAATTTGGCCCACTGGTCTCCCGACATGCGGCAAACATAATTAATAAGTATTTAAAATTATTATGACGAATGACTAGGAAAAATAAAGATTGATGGACTCTTATGGAAATTATAGGGATGTAAAGGGATCTGTTAGTGTGTTCGCCTGCGCATTTTTAGTGTTAGACTGCTTTTCCAGAGATGTGCTATGCTAAGCTGCTATGGATACGTTTGATATCTACAAACCATATGGTTAATATTAAGTAGTCATTGCATGGCACTACAAATAAAAATACGAAAAACAATCTTAGGGATCGTCAAAGATAGGTTTTTTTGGAATTCAAAATCTTCATTGATAGATATCACGATGCAACAAACTAAGCGAGTAAGCGAGGCAGCTATACAACGCTGTCTTCGTCTTTTAGGCGTTATCAAAAATGTGTTCTGTGCAGCTACTTCAGATAGACAAAGATCGGTTGTGCGTATTGTACAACTTTTGGGAAGCATTTCAAAATCTTTGTTGAATGTTTTCGACAGTTGTTCACGTCATGGGAACAAGACGTGGTGAACAACAACGCCCCCTGGTGGCGGCGGGGGGGTGCCCGGAGCGCGGGCGGGGGGGAGGCGGCGCGTGCGCTGTGTCGTGCTGGTGATGTAGCGTTACGCTGTCTTCGTGCGGCCCGGCCGTTGGCGCATCGCATGCAGATCTGGACTGTGGTTGGACCACATTTTATGCAGGTACTGATGTGTCTCTAAAACTCACTGTCTTTCTAATGCTACTATTCCTCCTGCGTCTGAACGCGTTAACAAGTGACATAATATACGGCAGGTGGAGCAGTAGCATAACTCTTTATGCAGATACTGACTTTGTTTTACAAGCTCAAATATAGTGTAACAATAAGAATTATCTATTTATCTATCAAATCAGACATCTTGACTGATGATCAGTAGGCAACTGATGACTCTGTCTAAAGAGACAGAAGTACAAAGGTAACTCTGAGTGAGGGCCCAGGCACAGGGCAATGAATCCGGAGAGGTGCAGAAATGATTAGGACAATGGTCATTCAATATTATGTAATTTTGCATTTTACTGACAAGCGGGTAACATTGCAGTATCTAATAGGTATTCAGGCAGTTTTGTGACCAACGTAATACAATAAACAATTAATTAAGATGGCCAAAATTGTTCAGTCTTTTGAGAACCACTTTATTGCTTAAAACCTGGTAATACAATGCAGTATTACCATGTTAGTGGGCACTGTATTACCATGTTAAAACAACATTATTCTCATTTTAGGCGGCATGCCACAAGGACATCCAAATATCTAGCCTCGCGATCCAATGTCTTCACGATTGTGCCACAACTCTCTTAAACCAACAAGTAGAACTACCTCACTTCCACTTCAACGAAGCGTTGCTGAAACCCTTCGAAAATCTTCTGTGCTTAGAACTTTGCGATGACGATATTCAAGTAAGTTAAGATTGTAATAAAGTCGTGTTATTCAATGTGAAAGAAAGTAACGATAGTTTGTTTTCAGGAACAGATAATATCATGCATCTGTGAGTTTGTAGAAACAAATAGAATGGAAATCCGATCAGGCTGGCGACCTCTCTTCAACACTCTTCGCGCGGCCAATAATTCTAACCAATATTCCGCTATTCTCGAAATATTCAAAGTATTCCTCAGTACTGATAATACTTTGGTATTCGCAAACGCTGCGCTCGACTGTATTCTCTGCCTTTTGAGTCACATAAAAGGCTTGCATTATGATGAAACACAGCCTACTGAAGTGAAACTGAAGAAAGTGACGACACCCACCCAGCCAAAACCAAGCCTTAGTCTGAAGTTCTCCAAGAACAGTAAGTTCATTCCTCTCAGCGAGGAGAAAACAGAAAAAGTTATCGTAGACATGTGCAGAGAAGCACTTTATCATTTAGAAAACTGTGCAGATATTCTGACAATGATGTACAATATGCCGAAATGTCCAATATTCAACACTGGCAACAGAATCAAAGGTGATATGCCTCTCTCAGTGGTCGACCCAATAATTCCAAGCTCTTCTCTTGATATTACAAAATACATCACGAATGAGCCTTGCGAAGAAGAACTTATTTCCTACAGAAAACTTTCCACTACACTTCCACCTTCAAACACGACAAACTCGTGCTTACTTAAACTTGATAAACCCAGCAACATTTTAAAAGTCTGGTACGTATTAATAGAAGGATTGATCTCGGCTACGGTTGTATGCTCAAAGAAAAATCAACCTGCAGCTATGGAAACACTGTTCAAACTATTGAGAAACACAGTGGACGTGCCGGGAACACATTTTGGTTTACATTGCATAAATCACCTTCTGTTACCAATGGTCCAAAACTGGTTGCGTCAAATATCCAGTGTCAACACAAACTGGGATAGTGTTATGCCAAACTTCAAGCAATGCTGTGGACTCACAACAGACACACTTGTGGTATACCTTCATCATTTGCAACAGATCAATATAGAAAGGTCTACTGAAGAAACTGATGAAGCAGAGATAGAACCGATTGAAAGCCCTGAAGTGACTTTTGCGCTCAAGCAGATTATGCTGATTTTGGTGGAATGTATCGCGCAACCTCAAGAACCTATAGCGAGATTGGGAGCATCCTGCATTAGGCATATTATACTAACTTCAGGACATCTTCTGACAGACAACCAATGGGAAATAGTCTCTACAAGTCTACATAGAGCTTGCAATGTCTCTTTGACCCCATTGAAGCAGCTGACGTACGCTTTCAAAGAGAACTCGAGTAGTTTCTACGGAGATTTGGCTATTGTGAAAGTGGCTGCAAGACGAGATTGCTCAGTCAATGATAATGTACGACTTCACGCTATGGCACAGCAAGTGTTTTTAACAGAACAAACAAAAGGAGAAGTCCCAGTCAAACTAACAACAAAAAACTCATCACAGAATTTAATGTTGATCGATGACAGAAGCTACATTTTCTTGATTTATCTGCAGGAATCGATAAATTCACTAAATCCTGAAATGTATACAGCCAGGATTCCACACAGAGGGTTGGTTGTAGGATTGTTAGCACACCAAATTTTAGTACAAATAATAGCTACAGTGTTGATTCAAGCGTCATCGGACGTATTTCAAGGTATCAACAGCATTTTATTCGAGAGTCTTAAAACTGGTGCGAACACGTGTAACTATAAGTTTTTCTTGAATAACCACAATACCGAGTTACTACTGAAAAGTTTGGAACTATCGTTCAGGAGAGCAATGCAATTTGATTCAAGACCAGGCTTGAAGTTTCTGGTTCAAAAAGTATCAAACTTAGATCACGCTGCAAACCTTTACAAGCAGACAACTTCGTCTTGGCTCATCAAAATAATTGCACTAACCGAAACATTCTTCAGTGGTGTCCAAAAGTTCAAATTAAAAGCCTCTGATATATCTATAATTCTGCACAACTACACATCATCTCTGAATCTAACCCTTGAATATGATAGATTTGTAACTAAAATATTCGATCTGAAAGAAACATGGGAATTGCTGTGTTACAACTACGTCAAGCATTTGATCAATGTGTCAGATTTTGATGACCCTGAGACCGCCAAAGATAAAATTTCCTATTGCTCTGTCGAGTCAGATTCGTCATCGACTCATTATGAACAGTATTATACTCAAGCAACAGTAGAACAGACTGAAAGTTATGAAGAACCCAGTGAATTTGATAGTGATACCGTTCCGGAAAAAGCAGAAAATGATTCTGATAGTAAACTAGAAACAGAAACAGTTGAACAAGTGGAAAAACCAAAACCGTTCACCTTTGCAGACTTCAAAGAGAACCATCAAGGTTCAATTTCTGTTGAGATTCACGCTGAAACTGGGACTGAAGCGAATGAAGAAACTGATAAAACAGAGTTTGTAGATGACGACACACATGGACCAATAATAAAAAGCTATGAAATAAATGAAGAGGAGGAAAGTCAATTAGCTAGAGACAAAGATATTGGGAAGGAGAAGCGAATGAGTGCGTCCGATATACTTGATAAACATATGAATACTACGCGGAAAGTGAATATTTCGATAAGCGATGGACTGACGTATGAGAAACCGAAGAATATGGAGCCTTTGATAATACCACCACAGCCGGTACCGCCTGAGATTGAACAGCAAAGAGCTCTTAGTATTAGTAAGGTAAGAAATAAAATATAACAATATAAAGGTGCTTTACTAAATTATTTCGAAAAAATAATACAAATTATAATGTTATTCTTTCAGGATTTGGAAGTGCAGAGGAATTGCTTCCAGAACATTTTGATGGCATATCTGGAACTAGTGCTTACGTTTTCGTTGGAGCGGTTCCAATTGATCCAACCGGTGCTACATAGTGGCTTCGTGCAGCTCGCCAAAACTGTGACAGACCCACAACTACTCGAGAGAATTAATATATTTTTCGATAAAAAAGACTTATCCGAATTTAGCTGTAAGTAATATTTATTGTGATAATTATAATCCCGTGTAATGTTATATTCCTCAATTATTCAGTGTTATGTGAAAAATAAAAATCATACTGTATTGAAATTGTATTTTTTTATTTTAATAAATCTGGTAGATATAAGCGATAGACTATTTCAAAATTACAATAATTATACATCTAGAAAAAGACAGTCGTAACAAAATGCTTAAAATATCGAAAGTATTTGGTATTTAAGACTAATTCAATGTCTTTTACGAGTATTGGTATAAAATGCTTCCAGTCTATAAAGTTTATTAAAAATCCCTGGCGTAACTATTCTATGATGGCACGACGAACTCACAACAATCATATCTGTACATATACTATACAACTATACTTGTGCCTGTCACTATTAAAGCAAACCAAAGCAAAACTCTTGGTAATATTACAATGGCACTACATATTTGGTGAATGACTTCAATTTACAACTTACAAAAGTCTATACAAGAATGTACAAAATAATATAACAACATCTTACGTTAAACTATCTCGTTACAAATATAAGGACGCATGATATTAAAGCGAATAATGATAAAAACATACTATTTGCGGCATTCGTTGGATGAGTGTGAACAGGTAAAGCGTAGGACAATGCACTGAGTCCTAAATCACTTGTTATCAGCACACTCTGTCTATTTATCATATCCGCTAGTTTCTCCGCTTCTAAAACACACACTTCCAGCTGTAGATTTGTTGCATTTTGCAAAACTGTTTCTACTGAAATAAAAATCTCCATCTCTATCGTCAAATATCCTCTGAGAGCGCATTCTGCTATCTTCACAAGTCTGTCTAAGGACTTCAATATATTTTGCAGATTGATTACTGAAGCTGATATGTTTGTCCCGTATAAAGCTCTATCTATTTGTTTCTGTGAATACAGGATCCTCAAAGCTCCGCCACATTTCGGGCAACAGGCCCCGGGAGCGGTAAATCCGAGGCAGTTAGGTTTCTTCAATGGTGGACAGATAATGTTATCGATCGTGCATTTTGGTTCCATTAGTTTGGATATAGGCCCGACTGCAAAGCATGAACCATAATAGTCTACAGTCACAAATTCTGACCAAGCAGCACATTCTGAATTGTATGTGACCCCGTTGACTCCACAAACTGTACCATTCTGGAAATGAAAAACTATCTAAAACGAAACCCTCATAATATTTATGTTGTTCCAGAATTAAGTAGTATATATTTATCTCTAGCTGATACCTCTCTTATCCAAGGACTGTCATTAATAGCATTACACTTATGACACCGACATCATTTTAGAAATCTTTATCATACATACATTTGAGCATCTCTTCATGCACGGTCCCCAATAAGCCATCCTCTTCCCAGGGCTATTGATAAGGTAGCATGGATTGGAGTGGGTTCTCCCTTCGGTATCACATATTGGCATGGGAGGTTGCGTTTCGCATTTGTCATAAGTGTTTACTGAAAGAATGGAAAAATATAAAACTATCAGCCTGCTAGAGTTAGGACGATTTTGAGTTTTATAGAGACTGTAATAAGGAATACTTTTGGCTAAACTTAAAACTGGCATGATTCCAGAAGAGAATTAGATTGTTTATAACACTTACAACAAATATACTGCGGACACGAAGCCTGTAGCTTCGAAAGGCAGACGTTAGCGACAGGCAGGCAGATTCGCCACATGGAACAGTTCTCTTCACTGGAGCAAGGATCCTGGGTCCGGAACTGAATCTCCCCATCAGTTGCGCCTGCGCATCTGGAGATAAATTTACGAATTTAAATTTAGAGCATGAACTATCTCACCCAACCAACATACTGGGAACAGAAAACAACATAATAAAGACGTACCTAGACCTACAAGTAGAAATAAATAAATTGGGAAAGTTGAGTTTGAATTAGCCGTTGCTGCTGGGAGCCGTTGGGTGATCACAAGATCGATCGTTCTGGATATCTATGGTGAAGGTCTATGTTCAGCAGTGGACGTGATACGTCTGAAATGACGATGATTATGAACAAGTAATCATAGTGATGTCTAACCGTGCTAGACAAGTGTTGGGGTAGTGCACGGAGCGCGCGTGCACGGGCAGGTGGTGCGGCGGACAGTTGCACGGCAGGCCGGTCAGTAGTGCGCCGCGCCCGCACGCTCGTCGTGCGCACACGCGTTCGCCGCCAACGCAAGCGCACGCGTTGCATTCCATGTAGTACTTCTCCCCTGGAAATCAAGTTAGGTTGCAATAAATTAAAATTGACTAATCCAATTTATATTTCTACAATTTCTACGACGATTAAATCCGGCAAAAATAGAAAATGGTCCCAGTCAATGATCAAATCAATATCAGCGAGGGAGTTTTTAGTTAACTTGCGAGTGAAACGAGGGAGTACTGACTGGAATTAATCTTCAAGGGCAACAAAGATAATTATTCAGTTCTGTTTTATGAAGTGCTCTATGGTATTTTTTTATTACCTTTCTTTACAACCTTGTCATGTAACATACAATCTTCCAGCTCGACACAAGGCAGCGGTTGGCAGTGGCTCAGCCCCCGCCTAGTGCAGTTGCAGATCTTGTAGCAAGACTTCTGCGATGGAAGCGACATCGGTATCCGAACCCACGAACCCACCGGCACTATGTATGGACTATTTGTACCTAAGTGAAGACACGAAAAAGATCTAGAAAGAACGTTTTTAAAGTCAAAGACATGCTTATTTATTTATACCTATGATAACCTTACATGCAAAATCTGATGAAGAGATGAAGAAGAAAGAATGATGAATAAGAAAATCTTTGATGAATTTCACAACAATTGTGAAAGGATTTAACGTAATGCGACTAGTTTTATGGCAAAATTAAAACCGGCGTGCAGTCGTATGATGTAGCACCAAAAAGGCGTTATAGCCTCAAAGTGCCTGAAAATAAGAGTTAACATCAATCTCCCAGGTCAAACCTAAACCAAGTAAATGCTTACCAAGTCGACAGCCATCTACGCAGCGGTACTTCTTACAAGAGTCCCCTTGCAAACAATCTCTGTTGATAACGCACACTTGGTTGTCTCCACACGGAGACCCTGTGCATGGTGACGTCACAGCTTCTTTAGCTGATAGGAGAGCTGGTTCTGTGCCTGATAAATTGTGAAGTTCGAAAAAATAAGCACGTCGTAGATCCCATATAAGACCAAGGTAAATTAACGCGATAAAATCCTACTATATAATACTATAAATGCAAAAGTTCACGCAAAAACTACTGAAATGAGGCACTGAGATAGATTATTGTCTGGAATAGCATACGCTACTTAAAGCTATATAGGTACTTAGTTCCTACTTCGTCTTGTCGTGCCATTAGTTCTTTCAAACCAGTGTGGTGAAATGTTTTAAGTGCGCCTCAAATAGGCTCCTTTTGTGCACTTGACATGACCTGTTTTCAAACTTTTTAGGTTTTAGGTATAGACATGCCGGGTAGGTGTTCCCGAGGGACCGCGGAGCACAGTTATTCGTGAGAAGCGCAGCTATTTCTCATGAGTTGTGATCGCGAAGGTTTAAGACTTACTCGGTGTCATATACTGGCGTAAAGGCACACATGGCGCATTTGGTTCCCTTGGAGCCAGTCGAGAGCAAAGGGCGCGAGCTGTCATCATTTGCGGAGGGGCGCGGGACCACTCCACACACGAAGACACCAGGCGGAGGCAGTCTTCTTCGCAGAGTAGGCTGCTGTGACCCTAGGAAATAAGAAAAAAAAAGTTTGACTGGCTCCCCACTGGAGCCTGACTATTTAATTTTAAAGAAAGATAGGCCCCAAACCGAATCTTTTAAACTCAAATATCATTTTCAAGATGTGTGTTCAATGTAGACTATCTCTTTAACACATTTTGCAGAAGTGTGCTAACTTCTGCGTGCTTCTTACCGCTCAACTTACCTTAGCAGTGCAGGGTTTGACGTGTAAAGCACACGCAACACTTCTCCAAATATCAGTTGGGCACTGGCTGGAATTCTTCAGAGGTAACGCCAAGTCCGAAACGTAGACAAACCTTAAAAATCAACAAAGACGATAAAATAATATTGCCATGCATTGTAGTGGGACTTATAGTATATCTTCGACTCAAGGGTCGGTTTAGATAAATCCAGCGATGCATTACTCGTAGCAGGTAGTTACCTATAGTATCTACCTAAACTCTGAATCCACGGAACATAGTGAAAACATGGTAGGAATACCAAATAGTATTCTAATAAACGGCACATGGGCAAAGAGCACTGCACTGGGCTTGTACTCGTAACTTGTCATTCATAGTTAACTACCTATTGCAAAGCGCTGTAATGTGCCACTCCTACACATCTTCAAAGGTCATAAATTGCTCAAAATCTGAGAGAACAACCGTGTCTTGAAGTCGTGAATAGCCTGTTTAATTTTTACCATTTTACCGTTTATTTATAAATGGCAGACGATAGAGTGATTCACGCTGTGAACGCAATCAAACCTCGATTCGTCATTCTATTTTTCGCATCTCGTATTGTGGTTGGAGTTAATTAATGTCATCGCCATAAGAACAGTGACCGGATGTCTTGCTATTTTATTTGTTTTAGCTCCATCATAATCTGTGTAACTCCCACACAGTTGTTAAACGTTCATTGACAATATTTTGTAGCAAAAAAAGTTGTGAACACAAAATTGTATCAATCAGAAGTAATAAAAATTTTACGATAACTTTTACCACATAAATTTACTTCAAAGCAAACCTTCCCGATACCAAATTTATCTTATGTAGGTTGGGAATATCGTTTATTTTGTGTCACAGAAAAAATACAAAAGAAATATATAAGTACTCGTAGATCTAAAGTATTAACCTTACCCACTTCCTTTCTGTTCAGCAACTGCCTGATGAGCCCCGAGGTCTGCTTTGGCGGTACAAGAGCGAAACAGCCCCGTGGGCCGGTTGTTGAGCTGGCTGCAGTACGTAAGGCCATTACAGCCGAGCGAGCACGGAGAGTTTACTGAAAACGGATGTCTTCCTCACACACGCGTATTATCATCGTCCTGTCTTTGTCGCACATAGGATTGGACTCTTTTCCTCTTCCTGTTAAAGTCATTTCAATATTCCTTTTGTCCTACTTTTTTTCTCCCTATCTGAAAACGAATCCTCCTTACTCACACATTAGTAGCATCTCTTATTCCAATTTCTTCTATCAGCATTTCATTCACTCCTATCATTTTTCACACAATATAACTCATGTCATCTTTTACACAATCAATCTATAATTTCTTTGTCCTACCTCTACTCATAGGTAATAGGTATACCTACTCTCAATCGAACATCATATACCTACTCGCGACTTACGTCAAAGTATCTAAGTACAATATTTCGATGGTTAAAAGTATCTTGGACTGCTGGAAGCTGGTCCAATCAATACTAATAAAATGTCTTACCTTCATCAATACATTCGGAAAGACCCATCTCCTGCGGTTCGCTGAGACACTCCGAATGAAACCTCTGCCAGTTGTTCTGCCAGCCCGTATTGAAAGTGTGGAAGCACAGTTTACGGCAGTTTATAGTTGTAGCCTGTAATCAATTAATAAATAACACTCAAATGTTACATACAACTTCTTCAATCTTGATTAAGCCGCAAAAATCGAACTCGCACCTCCTACATCTACGGACTTGAAAGCTATAAAAATATGAAGTGAACATGACTTCAGTGATGGTTATTGACAAAAGCTCAATAACCATCACTGAACCCAAATACCTTACCTTTTCACAACAGTGCAGCTTAGCAATATCGTACGGTATTAGATCCTTATGATCAATCGGCTGGTCTTTCTTGAGGAAGCAGATCCATATAACGCTGTCGATAGCTGGTGGACCACAGTCAGGCACCAACGCCTCTTCTATATTTGACAGGTCGTCAACACGCTTTAGAACTGATTCACAAGTGCTGCGGCATTTTTGGTTTTCCGCTTCTTGACAACATGGCAAATCTAAAAAAGAGTTTATAAATACAGTGTAAGGAAGAGAAGTAACCTTTGGTTTAAATTACTCACAATTGAAAAGGATATTAATGCCCAAGTTACTGTTAAAACTTTATTGGATTTCTGAATGGGACTTACATTTCGATGTGTCAATATGAACAGGAGTGCCGCCCATTTCTCTCAGGCACTTCAGTAACGCTGGAGACTGGTCGCATTCTTCCAAAGCCTTTTCCCGAGCTCCACTCTCGATTTTGGAGTGGCCGACTTTCCATAGAACCTTTTGGCATGCTTCGTGGCACCTTAGAGACTGAGTTTGCGCTGAAAACAAAGATGAGATCTTTACCTATATTGACTTAATCCAAAATGTGAACCATTATGATCCACGCCACGACAAATATGACCTTAGACTAAATACAAGTTAATTAAACTCACTGCAGCACCATTGAGCTTCCTGTTGCTTCTGTACGCAGTGAAAAAAGTCTATCTCGTCACTTCGCCTGCAGAAGTCAGTGAGAGTGGTCGCATTGGTGGAGCTCGCGCACGCTTGGCGACAAGCTGATGCTTGGGCTAGAGTACAGCAACCTCGTCCCCACCAGCCAGAATCGGAGACCACTACTTCTGTGGACAAATAGGTTGGAATAATGGTCTAATTTTCTCTTAGTGTTACTAAAACACTAAACCAAATTATGTAGTGTAGATTAATTAATTACCTTGTATGGTGTGATTCATGCATATCCAGAAATCTACCTGCAAGAGACATAAGATCATGTGATAACTTTATTTGAAGTAATTCGATACATGCCTTTTAATCGCAGCAGGAAATTTAAATCCACCCCAATTACAATACAATGCGTATAGGCGGTTTATTGACTGAATGAAGATTTAGTTCGAAGAAATGAATAGGGCAGGACAAAAGACAGCGAGTGAATTGCTTTTATATGATATCACCTTACCCACATAGTAACTATTGTTTATACTGTGACTGGTACCAGGGTAGAATATATGATGAGCTCGTAAGGATGAACATTTCAATTGTACTTAAGATAGTTTAAGGCCTTCGATTAAATTATGACAAAAGTGTAGGAAACTATAAAACCGGGGATAGCTTTTTTATTGATAAAGTTAGGTGACGTGTACGTGTGCGACTTACCAATGTGGGTGAACAAAACTTATAAATATTTGGTATTCTTTCTTCCATAAATGTTTCTGTTGATACTAAGTCCATTAGTGACATCTGAAACAAAGTAAATAAAACTCGGTAATGAACAAAAAAAAGTCGGACAAAAAAACGGATAATATCGAATAAAGGATAAAATCAAATGTTATAACCTATGAAACATCAAAGCTTTCGCCTATTCATAAACATTTTTGCATATCATAACATTAGGTATCATGCAAAACCGCTTTCATCCACAGCAAAATACTGATTAGGTTCCTTCCTAATTCTTAGATTTAATTGAACATACTTGAATGAATGTTATAATACCTATTATGTCCTTACCTTCTCTACAAACATTTACAACTTCAATTAAGTACAATGTAATAAAGTTACGGTAAGAGCATGTAAGATCGAACACGTGTTCCCGGTCTGTTAACGGACTACATTAGGCTTGCTTAATTACTTTAATTGACGTAAAGACCTTAAAATCACTTTACTTATGAACCTTAACATCAACTAAATAGAGTTTACTTTTCAACATCAACTTGACACTCGTGATAATGTCACTCCTCTGTATTGAGACGGAAGAGGGAATCGGGGAATGGTAAAATAAAACTTGGGACGTTCATTTAAGAGTTCAAATTCAAAAGAATGATTAGATTTCGTTGTAAGATTGGACATAGATACAGACATACCAAATTACATTGAAGCTGTTTCCAAATATCAGATTACTTTTAATTAACTAAAGTTATAAAGTAACACAGTCACAATGTATAAATACAGTTCGGATTAACATTTAAAATACCAGAAATAAATACCCAACACACAGTCTACACATAGTAGGTAGATAATTTCTACTATAACTACTATAATATACTATAATTTCATTTTAACTTTGACTTGAACCCGTAATTTTAGGTCTAAGACGTGAATCTTTTGATCTACTTTCTAGAATTGTCAATTAAAAGATGTTACCTTACTCCTTATTTTGCAAAAATTTCTTAGTTAAGTTCTAATACCTATATTTTATTTAAACAAATGCTCAAAGTGATAAATAACACATTTCAAGTCTTAACGACATGCATCCAGTTATCTTAAATGGGTCAAAGGTTATCTCAGAGTTCCTTACCCAGATATGCATTATGTGTCAGTTATCAGTGCTTTTTCATAGTCAACAAAACATTACAAATAAAAAAACACTCATTTTTTAGGATTCACGGAGGAAAAAAATCACATAAGTAATATGAGAATAGTTTTGAGGGTTCTATTATACCCATGGCTAATGATAATTATTTCATTGGCTATCTATGACACATTTAAAAATTTTCAAACACCGAAAAAGCCCCTATTCGACAACGTTTAAGATTTAACGTTTGAGGCATTTCTGGTAGAAAAATGTTACTACAGTTTATCTGAGTTTTTGACTGACGACCTAAGCATTCAATTTGATAGGAATTGATAATTACGAGAATGTGTGATTAAAATAGATAATAATAATAAATACTTAGTTAGTAAATAATATAAATTTGCATGCCGACGATAAGGTAAGAAAATGTTGGAACTTTTCTCATTATCTTTAAGACCAATATTGTACTTACTTTCTGGCAAATAAATGATTTGATTTGATTTGACAATTTTAAAAAAGGGAACTTTCAACTTATTTTCTTCTTATTTTGATAAATTAAAGAGCAAAATCATAACAACAAACAAATCGATATCAAGTAATACCACCGATTAACCTTAAGGCATCGAGCCCAACTCACAAGGTGTCGAACCATCGAGTGTTGGAACAATGTTCATTGTATACAAATCACAAACACGCACACTTACCAATCAATTGGACAATCGCTTTTGAAGATTGCGACGTAATATGCACCGTTTATACCATCATAAATGCGATAAGACTCATCTTTCATTCAGATTTGATAAAATAAGGAATATAAACACTTAAGAAATAAACAATTTAATAACAGTCGCGGTTTGCAGGTTGTGTATGTAAACAAGGATCAAATTCTTTCTGAAATATTCGAAAAAGAGAGAGACAAAATTCTAAGCAAAAACTAAGGACTTGCATAGATGATAATGCCGATCAAAAAGTTATTTATAATATGACAACTATCCACAAATTATTTGGTTATCATATCATAAAAAAATGGGAGAGTCTTAGAAAAACAAAACTCAAATAAATAATATGTAATCAACGAATAGGGTCATAGATGTCAGTAGATATTATATCCTCCTCTTGATTGAATTGTTTTAGAAGACCCATATCTCTATTTTATGTGTGTTTTATCACCCATGAGTCATTTCTCATCTGTCGAGCGATGATTATGAGAATGTTGGCACCATCCACAGTTCCGTTAATTTAACTTGTATTTGATGAGTCCGGGACGACAAAATATTGTGATTATTGAGATAAATAAATTGTGTAATATAAATAGGGAATTAAAACAGTTCTAAGAACAATGATAACAGAATCACGACTGAATCCCTTCATCAGATCTTTTTCAGATCTTTACGTTTTTTATAGGTATTCAAGATCCTTTGAAGATAACTAAGGGAGAATCAGATGCAATTATGTTATTACATTCTAAGAATGATAAAACTTTTTAAAGACTTGTAGTGCTATTGGTTTTAAATTTTGTAGGGATACTGGATATGCTTAGATATCTTGTTAGGTATATCCAATTTAAGCTTGTAAAGTTTGCACAAAAGCTTATTCTATTTCAGTAACAAAGTTTGCGATCCAACGCTATCCGAAATAATCCTTCAATACCATGATTCCGAGAACGAAGCGATAATCAAATAAGCCGCCCGTATTTATACATTATGCTACTTATTATTCAATTCTCGATCGATGGCGACACCATAATCTCTTAAAACACCAGACCCTCATACTACGAAAGACGAGCGTCTGAACTAAACAAGTCGTAATGGAAATTGAAGAAAAATAAGAATTTAAAAGCATTAGGTACAATCGTAGAAAATTATGCGAATGTATGTAAGGTACGGTAGACATTTTTTATTTATATTTTTATTACATATTATAGCTAAGTTACTCAAGACTGAAGATTTCTGACTGTCTGTAGCCAAAGGCACATTTTAATACATATTTGGCGTATGCTCACATTGGTGTTTAATAATTTCCCCTGACAGTCCTAATATGTATAAAAAGACAAGTATCAAGATTTTCTTATAAGCTTCGTCACATTCGTTACTTTTATTCCGGAAACATTGTAAAGACGAGCACGAATTGAGTCATAATGTGGTCTGAGAGGTGGTCTACGCCACTAACATGGGCACAATCGGATGTCGCCGGTGAAGTTGACATCACCGCGCTTGCACTCACACCATAGCACGTCCTGCTGTGGACGTGGTTGGCATTAGATTAGTGCAGGTAAGGTAAGGTTTGGAAGTGATTCTAATGTGCATCACTAAGTTCAAGGTAGGACAATCATCATAGTTTTCTAAACAAAGACTTTTGTAAGTAAGGTTGTAGTAGTTCAAATGTCTTTGATATATAAGTAGTGAGAGAATTAAAATGGTAAACCAATTAATTAGCTAATTGTTCTTAGCTTTCTGTTCAAATGATCGGTACCCATGTAGAGCGAAAAGGCGATAACCTAACAAAACCTAACATTTTCTCATGCTTTCTGTTTGCTGCACATCATTTGCAAGTCCAGTAGCGTGATCCATTTGATAGACGGAGCTGATACCGGGGTGTTCGACCTCATGTCACAAACGGCATCCAGAATGAATCTATTAGAATTCGAAACACAGCCATTTCGCTACCACGTAACAGCTCAATAAAATTGTTTCTGTGCACACTAGGTCAGTGCATTGTTTTCCCTAAATTTAAACTTTAGTACTTACAATATTCATTCCATAAAGGCCCCATATTTATGTGACGGGATGAGATTGATTCCTGTATGGACGACTAGCTTCCACCCGTGATTTTACTCACCAGCAATTTACATAATATTCCTCACTAATATCTCTATCTTTTATCGTCCTCAATCAACTCCAAGTTTCATTTCAAAAGTATTTTGTTCAGAACAAAATGCTAGAGAGCTAGGTGATTCTAATTTTGTTACTTTCAGCTTTCAGATTTGCTTTTTTATCAAGCATGAAAGCGTAGTAATCAATGAACCCGTAGTAAGAATAGATTTACCTAGTATGCACGTGAACAAGTTGTTAACAGTAATAAAGTTTAACGAGTCCACGGTGCATTTTACCGGTACTCGGCGGTTCCCATTCAATTGGTCAGTATTATTGGGCTGTTGTTTTGTTCCCAGAATTTAGTGGGTTATAAATCAGCGCTATTTGTTTTGTGTTGTTAATAAAAGCAATGCAAACAGATTTTATTTTGAATGTGTAATAAGCGTGTATAGGTTTTAAAATTAAGACTATACGATCTGGGTGGCCGTATGAAGTATATCTTCAGCTTAAGGAAAGGATACCCAAAAACGCCACATTTGCTGCCCACTCTTATTCTTCTCAGTGTATGACAATGTTTAAATGGGCGATGTTCAGAAGAGCATCATAAACGTAACAAAATTACGAAGCCCCAAACATGAATTCATCGAAAAAACCTATGATATACAATCTATTATTTCTTTTGTCTGTTCTAGCAAGCTTTGATAGGGCAGGTCGTACAGATTTAATTCACTATTTCACACGCCAGCCCGCATTACCCAATTGAACAGCACTCGAAGCAATTATAGTTACTGTCCTCTTCCTTATTACGAGACTAATAGCTAGCTCAAAGAAATTTTCATTTCGAGTACCTACCTACAATGAATCTGTAATGTGATGACCAATCCGTGGACTGGATGATAAAGATCGTACTACTTATCTTTGAAGACTTTATTTCAGTGGAAAATATTCTGAAATAGCGACAGCTCTTAATTTATATCCACACTTAACAATCAAAGGAGCTATCGAAATACCTTTGCTGCTTTGAAGTCCCTGTGAATTTGTCTCAGTGTCCGATCTCTGTGATTTACGCAGCTCTCACCATTTATGCTTTACAGACTGAGCATATACGAGTATATACGAGTATGTAGCTTGTTTTTGGTCTAGGCGAGTTTGATAACCACAACATTCCATATTAACGAAACAGCATCATCACCTATTTTAATGGATTAGCTAGGTACCTACTACACTGATTGAATGTTTTTTAAAGTTATTTTCTGCATAGAATTATGTTGACGTTCATTGCAAAATAGTAGAGTTCATCTCAACGCAGGCAAAATGATACAATTTCATCAAAACGCTGAGAAGAAGTCATAAAAATCAAACACTATGCATGCAGACACACAAAATGACAAGTTTTAAACTCGGGTGATTCACAATCAGAATCTCAATGTTGCAATTTGTTCTTCCTCTCTATCTGAACTCTAAAATCTCATCTTGAGACGAAACATAATAATTCCGAATTAAGTTGACGTCTACCAGTTCCGAAATAGCTCAGTCCGATTTAGTTGTGCTAACTCCGGGAGGATATGGAGCAAAGTACTTTCCAATCCAAAAGATTCGCCAAAACCGAAGTGTTCAAAGCCGCAGTTATTTGTAAAATGTTAATTTTAACCCGCGTGACGTTTACGATGTTGAAACAAATGTCTTTTTCACTAAACTCTTGTCTGGGAGCAATAAACCCGGCCAAAACGTTGGATATGTCACGGTGGTGTGACGGCCGTGATTAACGAGCGAATGTGATGACACTCACTCCCCTTAACTGGTACTTACTAAATTATCCTTTAGTTTAGCTGTTTTAGCCTATTAACAGAAATCCAATCAGATATGAAGATTTCTTTAACCAGAAAATTTTTATCCAGAAAAGTGTTTACTTTAATTTAAGGTTGTTTTTTTTTCAGTTTGAACCTACTTCAAAATGCCCTAAAGTTTTGCGGCATTGCCATTGAAATCTGTTACGTGGAATTCTACCTGTACCTACTTACGTATGTTTACACTTGCAAACTACTCCATAGACATCTACTAAGAATTGTGAATGCCTATAGAACTTAATATGTCGTAACAATCATTCGCGAACCAATAAAAAAAAAAGTTTAACCTGGGGTTTAAAGTACCTGTACTTATAGTGATCTCAAGATCGCTAAGTGCTCACTATTCTTATTAAATTCCATAGAAGCTTTGCGGAAAACAAACGCCTCTAGGTGTAAAAACCGAACTATCATTCGAAACATCTGCATTATCTGCATATATTAGTATGACTTGATATGCAGCCGGCATTTAGCCAGATTGTCCGATGTGACAGCATTGTCGGCATATCGGGAATTCGACGGTCGTGATCGGTATGCCGACTATTGGTGGTGAATGCGAATCACGTACACCAACTTTGGTTGCGTTTACCCTGGTAGGGAGGTTTGTGATTGATTTTTTGTTGAGGCCCATGACAATACTGTGAAATGAGCATTTTATTTCATAGAGTATGTGAAAATAAGCTACAGAAGAAGCAAATTTTTGCTACAGAAAATAGAAAACACGAGCTCTATATAAAAAGAAAAATCGTAAGGAAACTAGTTGTCGTGTCGATGTCTGTGGATGAGAGCGATTCAGCTTAAATAGTTAGTAGGTAGGTAGTTAGGTACTGGCCACGCCTACTCCATCTCAAGAATACATCATGGCATTAAAGCGGTCCGTCATAAGTAGGCAAAGGCACAGGCTTTTTTGTCTTATTATAAACCTACCATCTTTTGGAAAGAAGTTCCTTCTCGGACGGTATCGAGGATGGGGCTAGAAGAAAAAAAGCGTTCGATCTACCGTCACGACACATCGGTACATAGGTCAAAACGTCACAGTGCGCAGTCGCGAACTAGTCCATAGATTGTTACATTGTTTGTACGGAAGAGCGTTTCTAGGATTTATTTGACAAATGTCAAAGTTGAAACTTCGTTCCAACAGTGTTCCACGACACTTTTTTTATAATTATTCAACCGTTTACATTAAAAACCTATTCCATTCTATTCTTATCAGCAAATATTTTATTCTACTTCTAATTCAGGAGCTCCTATTAAAAAGTAACTGTAATCCTGACATTCATTTAGTGGAGTGAAGTCGCAAAAACAAACAATCGCGCAGTCAAAGCGATGGAAATAGACACATTTGAACCGAAACCCTTTCATGTCGCCGGCGGCCCACGCGACACCCGTCGCCGAAGATCAACATTCTAATTAACAAAGCAACAAAGAAACTAGGACTTCTGTCTATATTTTCCCAAAGAACAATTTATAGGTACTTATATTAAGACAAAAATTACATAATTGGACTATGCTTATTACCTATCGTCGCACTAAATGGTACCACGTTAAAAGCTGTTACAAACTCTTGTATAGATTTCGATTTCGTTTGAACCGCATTATACGAGTAACATGTCCGCCCTACAGCCTTAAACTCATTGCACTGCCAAAAATTTACCATTTTTGACCTCCCGTGAGGTCTAAGATGGAGCATGCAATTTTATATCTTACGTATTTATTTTTTTTGTTCATACTTTTTGTGCTACTTTCTGTTCGTGATATCACTTTTTCTCAGGTCCAGTCTGAAAATCAGCGTTACTGTGTACCTTCGGGCATGGAGTAACAATAAGCTGAGACTGGACCTTTTTGGCTCACTACAGCACACAGACCACTGTTGCACCCACCTATGTAGGTGCCAGACTACTAGTTTTAGGTGTATTTCTTTTTTTTCTTTTCTAGTTTGTTTTTACCTGTGCGCCTACATACTTGTTACTTGTCTTTGTTTTTGTGTCTGTGTTGAAATGTTATGTGTGCCAAATAAATATTTTATCTATCTATCTATCTATCTATATATCATGCTTTCCTAGAAGGAACCTATTTACTCTTGATTTGAAGACTATATTGTACTTTTCGGGAAATTACTAAATTACTTACGTTTATCATCATTGTGTTCCCATGCCGGTATGATTATTCCGCACATATTTTTAGAACTTTAGACACACAGATTAATTAATTTAGTCCGAGAACGTTATATTCGTTCAGTTGAGCTACATCAAAGGCTCCTTATCTTTCATCTAGGCGTTGTAGGCATACATCAAACAATCTAAATTATAAAGAAGAAAATATTTGTAAGACATCTAATTTATTAGCAATTTATGATAAAAGAAGAAAAATTGCTCGGCAAATATTTTTTATCTCTAAACTAAAGTTTCCTAAGTATAAAATGGAATTACGCAGGGTGATCTAATTAATAAAGCCGAGATTCGGACCCTCGACTTTTGGATCAAATGGTACTGCGAATAACAAAGGTACTACAACCAACACGGATTATAATTATTTATTGCCCCACCCCACGTCCACACAAGTTGTTGAACTTCAAACTTTCCGTGCTTTTTAGTGCTATAAGTTTAAAGAATGAAAGAAAAAAAAATTAGATGTAGAATACATGTTTTCTAGATTAGTGTTAAAGGGAGTTAACATTTTATTTGAATGTTATTTATGCATTCTTAAACCCTGTGCAGACAAGGTGTGATGAAGGTATGACGCACGTTTTGCTAAGCTAAGTCCATTCAGCGTACGGTCTCCAGTTAGAGTTAGCGCATTTACACGACACGGTATACCGTATGACTAGGTTACTTAGTCGCACGGTGAGCGCGCCGGGTGGCTAACACTGCGGCGAGTAGGGTTACCATACGGAAAATTTTAAACGCGGACAAAGACCAGAGAAAAAAAATCTATTTCAATGGAAAAGTCGCGAGTGCGTGGGCGTTTTCGTGGGCGTGGGCGTGGGCGTGGGCGTGGGCGTATGCGTGGGCTCAGAATTTCTCCTATGACAAGGTCTATGTTGGTAACACGTAAGTGAAGCCACGTGCGTTCCGCAAGCTCACATACCTAAATGTACGTATAGGTACACGTTGATATTTTTATCTTAATAATAATAATCGTCCTGTTGTAGGTGAATTTGATTATTTTTCTACTTAAAAAAAGAATCTTAAACATATTTTGTATCTTATTATCTTAGAAAAATCCTGATAATTCTAAAATAAAACGACATGTCTGGAGAAATTTTAACGTATGGTCACTGTAAAGTAGGCGGAACCTGGCCACAGATTACAGAGAGTACCAGTCATAGTTACCTAGTCATGCGTTTTAGCGTACGGTATAACGAGACTATACGATATAATGTTGTACGAACCTTTTTAAAATTTCGGCGTGCAAATCAAGTACACTCTGGTGTAGTGGTCTTGTCCGCCGGTTCTCAATATGAGATGTGCCGGTTCGATACCATTAGAAAATTATTTTAATTTTGCTTTTTTTTTTTGCTTTACTATTTTGTATTTTTTTTATGTTGATTGCGAAAAAAGAAAATAAAATTTAAATTCAAGGTACAAAAAAAGGTACTTGCACTACATGCCTAGAATCATTTTCCTTTTTTTTTTTTGCTTTACTAGTTTGTAATTTTTTTATGTTAATGGCGAAAAAAGAAAATAAAATCAAATTTCAAGGTCCAAAAAGAGGTATTTAACTACTTACACTACTTTCTTGCTTAGATGGTAATTTTATCAATTTTAAGCTGACTATCATAGGACAACGTACCTACATACCTACGTATGTACATACCTACATGGTATGGATCCTATGACACCTACCTATCTAATGGTAGGTTTACCTAATGATACTCATACGTAACAGAAAAAAGTGAAGCAAAAACTAAAAGAAAGTGGTTCACGACTTCCAGTCCAGGGCACGGTAGACATTTTTTTCAGATCGTTTGATATAATAGGTTTTTCTGTGGATCTACCTACTTTACAGCACCCTACAGTTAAAACTGAGGAGTTGGCTACACTGGCTGTGGCTTTGTATCTAGCTCTAGAAGTCTAGAGAAACGACAGAGAGTTGCTTCATCAATGTGTTTCTAAATAGGTAGGTACTTACCTACTGGGACATTTTGTGAAATTGTTAATAAGTAGGTACCTACCTACTATAATAGTATAAACTATTATAGGTAAGTACCTCATTATCTCACTGGATAGGTAGGTAGGTACTTATGTACCTACCTACCTATCCACTTCTCCGCACTGTCTTGCTCGCTCGCTCGGTGGATCTGAACACGCGCAGACTCGGCGACCACTCGCCGCTCGATGCACATTACATGGCACTTTTGACTTTTGTAATCAGGATAGAGTACCATTCACATACACATCCGTGTAGTCGTTTCGATGCGCAAAAGCATAGAATTCAATAGATCTCACTGTAAAAAAGCGGTCACTGCGCAGACTAACTTTACGAATGCCTAGATCCGTTGAACGTATTGTATTTACCTAGAGTACCTACCTACCTAGGTAGGTACCTCATATAGCCTAACCTTAAAACAAATAACGTGTTGAAAATTTAGTACCTACCTACCTTTCAGTGTGTTCAGAGTTCCGACCAATCCGACTAGTGCCAAGAAGGCAAGCGTGGCGGACGCGCCGCCCGCCCTTGTGCGCGCGCCCCGTGTGTTTGCTTAGGCCGTTTGTAGTAGGTAGATCCTGCTACCTACATAATTATATGTATTTAGCAACTCCTGATATAATTCTTCTGTTTTACAAATAAAGTACCTACCTACATGATTTACCTATCGAAACTGGACTTACCAACCTACTGCTGAACTTGGAGCCTCCCTCCACAGATGTACCCAGCCTACTGTAATCCGCTTGCTTACCTACCTACCTAAATAGTTTCAGTATGTATACTTAGTAGTATTTATTTATTTATTAGTTCAATTAATACAAACTCATCTACTGAGTTTAATTTTAAAAGAGATACCCTAGTAAGCAGTTACCTTTTGTTCTCTCTCCTACCTCTGAATATAATCTTCTTTAGCAGGTTTTATGAAAATAACATCTGTTTTGATTTCCTAAAAGTAGCTATATAGCTTAAGGTTAAATAATAGCATAGTAAATAAGTTGTGGAGAGTAATTAGATAATAAGTCTGTATTTTTTTCGTTTCTTTCCCTCCTTCACTTAATGGTACCTACCTACTGTCACTGCGTAGGCATCTTGATACTACTGGGTTTACCTACCTATTTGTTGTCTTTAGCTTTTTCACTTAAATATTTTGCTATAATTTATGAGACTGTTTGTATACTTAAGAAATAACAGAACGTAACACGAACATTTGTTAGCATAATGTGCATGTTGTGTTTACCTGTAATAGGCTTCGCATGTAGTTTTAAGTACATTACTTGTTTAAATTACTTGTAGTCATGTGTAAACTGTTGGTAAACCTTAATAAATAAATAAATAAATAAATAAATTGATCGAAGTATCAAAATAAAACAAATCTGTAATAGGTACCTAATTATTAGGTAGGTAAGGTACTTAATACGCTTTAATTAAGTCACTGACGGACTCTATATTAAAATGTGTGATCTTATTATAATGGAATTGGGATGGTAGATATAATATAATAAAATACAAATAAACAAGTAAGTAAAATACGCACAATCGTTCTGCAGCTCTCTGAAGCAGCTGCGCAAAACCCATTTTAACCCAAAATTAACTCAAAATATGAGCGTGTCTCAAGTAGAAAAGGTTGTCTGACATAGTGCTCTAGTACAGTTCGCCCAACGGATCTAGGCATTCGTGAAGTTAGCGTTTGTCTGCGTAGAACACAATTTTGTATGAAAAAGCGGTTGCTGCGCAGACAAACGGCTAACTTCACGAATGCTTAGACTCGTTGGGCGAACAGTAGGTACCTAATGTAGTAGGTACCTACCTACGTATCATAATATTATGTACCTATCTATCTACCTACAATTTTTTATAGAATAAAATCTTCACACAGATAGGTAAGTTTGTACCTACTTAGGTATAAATTTACATATCTGCGCGTCTGGGATTCGAACTCGCAGCCTTCGGATGTAGGTTGATGAGGGTACGTAGGTACATCTCACTAGGGTAACACGGTTCTCAACACTACTTAGAAGTATGTACATAGGTACCTACCTACCCGGGTAGCATACCTAGGTACATATTCTCATCTATCTACCTACTTAGGTACGTGTAAGTATTTATTTAGGTACCTACCTACATTGGTAGTATGGTACCAAAATAGGTACCTACGTAGAGTATTTTAAAAGGTTTAGTCCTGTTGGTAGGTACTCAGGTAGGTCGGTCCTACCTAGGTACTATCATAAAGCTGTATCACATAACTACCTACCTACTAGGTAGGTACCTACCATCCCAACAATGTGGTAGGTAGGTAGGTAGTACTTAGATAATTACTTTTTTGTTCGGACACGTTTTGGTAATAAGTTACTCGCTACTCGACTAAAATACAAGACTAGTCCGAACTACGCATTAGTGAGTGTCACAGAACTATAGTTCTGTGGTGTGTGTCATTCACAGTGTCATTATTACTGTCATTTTTATCTATTCTCCGGTAGGTACCTAGACAATTCGCTACTATGATGCTAAGGAAGCTGAGACAGGTACAGTTCTTCCAACGGATCTTGACATTCGTGAAGTTACCTACAAATTTTTATAGAATAAAATCTTCACAGTTAGGAAAGTTTGTACCTACCTAGGTATAAATTTACATATCTGCGCGTCTGGGATTCGAACTCGCAGCCTTCGGAGGTAGGTTGATGAGGGTACGTAGGTACATCTCACTAGGCTAACACGGTTCTCAACTCTACTTAGAAGTATGCAGGTACCTACCTACCCGGGTAGTATACCTAAGTACATATTCTCGTCTATCTACCTACTTAGGTACGTGTAAGTATTTATTTAGGTACCTACCAACATTGGTAGTATGGTACCAAAATAGGTACCTACGTAGAGTATTCCTGTTGGTAGGTACCTAGGTACTCAGGTATAAACGCATATAAATTTTTCGAAACGAAAAATCCAGTGATGCACGGCCGGGATTCGAACCCACGACCTTCGGATTGAAAGTCGAGGCACAACTCCATTCGACCAACACGGCTTCTAGGTAGGTAGGTTATACATTTATAGGTAAGGTAAGTATACTAGTAGCTAGTAGGTAGGTACCTACTTATTCACAATTTCGCAAAATTTCCCAGTAGATAAGTACCTGCCTATTTAGAAACACATTAATGAAGCAACTCTCTGTCGTTTCTCTAGACTTCTATAGTTAGATACACAGCCACAGGCAGTGTGGCCAACTCCTCAGTTTTAACTGTAGGGTGCTGTAGGTAGGCACAGCATAATATGATCTGTGCCTATACGTGTGTAAGTACAATATTATGTGTAATATATATGTTATGTGTATGCCTGCGACGCAGAAGGTTGCGGGTTCGATCCCCGCCGCGGGACAAATGTTTGTATGACCTACAGATATTTGTCTCGGGTCTGGGTGTTTCTATGTATAATATGTATGTATTTACAAACAAAAAGTATATAAGTAGTATATCAGTTATCTGGTTCCCATAGTACGCAAGCTTTGCTTAGTTTGGGGCTAGATGATGCTGTGTGAAAATGTCTTAAAAAAAAAAAAAAAAAAAAAAAAAAATGTAACCAAATAGGTAGATGCTACCTACTTATTTAGTTACATACTTAGCCACGGAGGTACGAGTAGGTACCTACCTACCTATGTAGTACTCATACGAACTTACTTACCCAAGTACCTACCTACTTTTTATTAATTTTGGAAGCCTATCTGATTTACCTACCCCTTTGACAACTTTAAAGTGTTGAAAGGATCTTGTGTGACGATCTGAAAAAAATGTCTACCGTGCCTTGGAAGTCGTGAACCAGTTTCTTTTAGTTTTTGCTTCACTTTTTTCTGTTAGGTATGAGCATCATTAGGTAAACCTACCATTAGATAGGTAGGTGTCATAGGAACCATACCATGTAGGTATGTACGTAGGTATCATGGAATGGTAGGTATGCAGGTACGTTGTCCTATGATAGTCAGGTTAAAATTGATAAAATTACCATCTAGGCAAGTAGTGTAAGTACCTCTTTTTAGACCTTGAAATTTGATTTTATTTGCTTTTTTCGTCATTCACATAAAAAATTACAAACTAGTGAAGAAAAAAAAAAGGAAAATTATTCTAGGCAAGTAGTGTAAGTACCTCTTTTTGGACCTTGAATTTAAATTTTATTTTCTTTTTCGCAATCAACATAAAAAAAATACAAAATAGTAAAGCAAAAAAAAAAAAAGCAAAATTAAAATAATTTTCTAATGGTATCGAACCGGCACATCTCATATTGAGAACCGGCGGACAAGACCACTACACCAGAGTGTACTTGATTTGCACCCCGAAATTTTAAAAAGGTTCATACAACATTATATCGTATAGTCTCGTTATACCGTACGCTAAAACGCATGACTAGGTAACTATGACTGGTACTCTCTGTAATCTGTGGCCAGGTTCCACCTACTTTACAGTGACCATACGTTAAAATTTCTCCAGACATGTCGTTTTATTTTAGAATTATCAGGATTTTTCTAAGATAATAAGATACAAAATATGTTTAAGATGCTTTTTTTAAGTAGAAAAATAATCAAATTCACCCACAACAGGACGATTATTATTATTAAGATAAAAATATCAACGTGTACCTATACGTACATTTAGGTATGTGAGCTTGCGGAACGCACGTGGCTTCACTTACGTGGTACCAACAACACACGCGACTTTTCCATTGAAATTGATTTTTTTCTCTGGTCTTTGTCCGCATTTTAAATTTTCCGTATGGTAACCCTACTCGCCGCAGACTTAGCCGCCGGCGCGCTCACCGTGCGACTAGGTAACTAAGTAACTTAGACCCGATGACCGTCGCACTTTTTAAGACATTTAGCGTGCGGTGAGCATTTACACGGGAAAATTGGCATGCGATGTTAAATCGTACGTGCTTATACCGTGTCGTGTAAATGCACCTTAACTCTTTCTCAGCTATTGCAGTAAAAATTACACGTCTTGTAGACTATAAATTCCCGTGTTTACGTCTGCTTGTCTATTACATACGAGCTCTCGTTCTCAGTGGGCAATATGTTTTTCGCGGCCCATCGACTGTCGCAGCTTAGTACAAGATACACTGTTTCAACCAGTAGCTCTACTGCGTCTTGTTAAGTTTATGTTTTAAATGTTCCGGATTTAGAGCTGTGTTGGCCAAATCGGATGGTTGTACCTCTGTCTATCCCCATATCATAAATCCTTTTAGAAGTGATAAAATGCCTACCGTCGGTAGTCGTATTTGGTTATTTGTGCACAAAAAGTAGTAATCTAATCGTGATAGACTTTTCAGTTCAAGAGAATGGTATCGGCAACTTCTTTACTTACCTACTGCTCTAGTAAGAATAATTTACGTAAACTACTGCTTCTAGCACATTGTAATGCTACACACCGCCAGATAGATCCATCACTGCCACTCCATAAATTCCTTAGCTATTTACGAACTCTAGATACAACTCAATAAGCTAGTAACTAAAGTGTTAGATTCCTGACATGAAGTAGCGATTACTGCGAGCATGTTTGAGTTACAATTTTTATGCTTGATTTCGAAAATAGACTTTGTCTACTCCACCTTATATATGTCCACTATATTATTATGAGGAGGAGGAGCTTAGGGAGGCCTATACCCAGCAGTGGGTGAAGTCAGGCTATGGATGATGATGATGATGATATTATTATGATGACTCTTTTTTTATGATAAAAAATTTAATAAAATAAAAAAGACCTTCATTCTGATACGAAAAGAGAAAGACGTGTATGTACGATAAGCAAGACAATACAAAATTCGATAATTTGACGCTGGCCTCTTTTTTAACTAGAAGCTTCAATATAAAATTTATAGAAGCTACGTGCTCGATTGGTTGTTCAAACAGCCTTCTCGTTTGCATGTATCTTGCCTGGTAGAGAAGCCACGACACGAGACAATAACCATAAAGTTTTGTCACAGATTAAGTAAGCTGTCTATACCTACGCACAGCGTCGCTTCGCAAAATGTATTGCTTCGCATAATTAGGTATATTCATACCATAAAATAAAATAAAATAAAATAAAAAACCATTCATACCATATTCTAATCAAATAGAAATAAAATCACAAACTTATCCCCATTGGTCATTCAAGATCCTTAGAAGATCTCACAAGAAGTAATCAGGAGCAAAGGACCTTGCCTTTGAACATGTCTTAGGAGATAGAGGCACTTCCGAATACATGCATTAATTACATTACATATTTAATACATACTTACGATTACTTACGATCTTATATTTATTTCTACCTACCTAAATTATTGTATTCGATGTCTCAAACTTAGTACCTACTAAATATGTTATTATCCACGAGAACGTAGTGTTTAGACAAACCTAATATAGGCTTAGAAACACTACTAAATAAAGATTGTAAAGTTTTCTAAAAAATAAAGATATCTAGGATCTAAACCCATATTAGTTTCATTCGGAATTTGAATTTAATTGAATTCGAAATTGGCTTCAATATTAGGTAACCTATGCTAGCTTCAGGAAAATCCATAAAAAAAAATGTTGTTATGTTATTAGAGTTCCATTCCCATTACAGCCTGTCTGGCGTCGCGTCAGCCATGACAGTGTCATTCTATGCCATTAGCTCATTACATAACCCTGTCATCTAGGGCCAATTAGGGTCTATTCATATCGGATGGAATAGCCCTGAAAAGCCCGTTTCAACTGGGCAAATTACTTTTCACTTGTGGGTTGAAGCATGGGATGAAATAGAACTGAAATTAACTAATGCCGGAAAACTACTTACACCAGTCGCAAATTTTATTTTCATTTCTGTCCATCAGTTCGACCTACTTATTTAAATAAATAAATAAATAAATAATGCTGGACTTATTATTATTATTTATTATGTACCAAACCCAAATATTTTTATACTTACACAAAAATGGATTGAGGACAATAATAAAAATAGATAAACCAATAAAGGCCTTGTTCACTTGTAATTAACGATCTCTAATTTGATACAAGCCCTTTAATTATTTTCGATAAATAACAACATATGTTTGATAATTGTCCCAACTAGCTGTCAAAGGGTCGTATTGATAAAACGTAGGGTAAGCACCTAATAATGGGTTGAACGAAGCACTTTATTTAGATTGTCTCGTCTCCGCTCGAAATTACCGGATGAATTAGGGTTGTGACATTCTGTAATTATTTATAGGAAGTTTAATCACCGATGTGTGTCACGGGACAATTTTTATTGGACGCATGTTTTATATGATTTTGTACAATTGTTTGTTATTTGCTTGATCTGTAGAATGTTTAGAACTGAGAATAGTGCTATTCTCGGTTCTTTTTAGGTAATTTATATGACTGTTGAAGAACTGAATTAATTAATAAGATCATTACGTTTTTATACTAAAAAGAAAACCGACTTCAATGTTTGACTCGAAACGCGGTGTGACTCAGGGCGTCAAGCTGTCGATTCGATTTCTATTTGTGACATGGCTAGGAGGGAAGGTGTTTAGAGTTTTACGGGGAAACTATCAATCCCTCAGGAATAAAATTTATATGGGACCACCTCTGGAGTATACCCTTTCAAACATGAAAAGAATTTTGCAAATCGGTCAACAAATGGCGGAACAATCGCGTAACAAGATTTAAAAAAAAAAAAAAAAAAAAAAAAAAAAAAACATACAGACGAATTGAGAACCTCCTCCTTTTTTGAAGTCGGTTGATTACTTAATAAAATAAATGTGTTTAATGGATGTGTTTTAGATAGTCTCGTTATAACTATATTATGACCTATAGAAATAAGATTGTATGATACGACTACGCTAATGCATTGGGGGTACCCTGTAATGATAGTGTAATGATAAATAAATAAAATAAAATAAAAAAATATAATTCTATAAAATGAAGAGAGATTTACTCAATCGTCATTCTATAACGCTACTATTTAAAGCAACATCAATTTAATATTTATTGAAACCTTTTCCGTCGATCTAACGATGACGTTACAACAAATATTGTGAAATTGAAAAAGAGCTCCATAATTTCAGAAAATATTTTTATCAGTAAAACCCAACATTCAAGGAAAAAGGATTGATTATCGTTTCATGAAGTCAATAACTATTTACGATTCAAAGAAACCGTCATACTATTCAAGGAGTGTCGCAGCGAGGAAGTGCCCGTCACGATCCTAACCAAACGGAATTAAATATCAGTGTAGGTATTTGTGTCTCCAGCAATAAGAATGAATTTATGAATAATGCTCAGACAGGTCATTTGTCTACACTAATATTATAAAGAGGAAACATTTGTTTGTTTGTTTGAATTGAATAGGCTCCGAAACTACTGGACCGATTTGAAAAGTTCTTTCACCATTAGAATCCTACATTATCTGTGATGAACATAGGCTATAAATTATTTTCAAAAAAATTAGAGATCCTTATGAAAATTGCAATAATGTAACCAAAGGTGTAAAAATTTTGAACATAAAATTCTTCATATCGCGTGCGCTGCGAAAACTATTGATGATAGAACAAAAAAATGTTCTACAATATTAAAGAACGTATCAATACCTACAAAAAAGTCAGCGATAGCATATGTCCAACTATTGTGGTTGTGTCAGAATAACAACATTTATAATTTAAAAAGAGAATAAAAATGCCGACCAAAAGCAGACCACGTTATTCTTATTTTGGTATTTATTCTTATCCAAATAAATTCCTTCGTAGTAAAGGCTGTTTCAGTACCCGTCGATTACTTTTTGAATGATTGAAATCGGACATTTTATTCAAAAGTTATCATGAGTTTAAAAATGTAAGATACATCGCGACCACAGAATAAATATCAGTTAGTACGGTAGGACAAGTGTCTGGGATTTTTAACACAGGGATATTAACCATGATTAATACCATAGATACTATTGATCTGATCATGGCGTATGCAACTGCGCCGAAATATCGGGAAACTCAAAAAACATTAAATAATGGTAAATATCCCGTTAACTGTGTTAAAAATGTTGAAAACCATGATAGTTTAAAAAGTGTCTGGGAACTATGGAATGAATGGAAGGGAGTGGTAATATATCAATGAAATATATATGGGAGGTAGGGGAGCATTGGGCAGTAGGGAGGTTTGGACACCCCCGTGTCATGTCGGCCAGAAACCATCATGCCTATCGTCAAATCGGAATTTGATCAGTTAGAATTGACCATTTTTGGGGGTGGATTGACATGATGGTGTATGGCCGGCATAACACGGGAGTTTGCCGGTGGTGTCCAAACCTGCCTTACTGCCCAATACTCCCTTACCTACCTTAGACCTTACCTACATATTAACCTCTAAACTTTAAAGGATCATACATCCCGCTCCGGGACCGCCATGTTATTATTAAGTATTTGTTAAATCCATACTTCCATACTAATATTATAAATCTGAAAGTAACTCTGTCTGTCTGTCTGTCTGTTTGTTACGCTTTCACGCCCAAACTGCTAAACAGATTAAGCTGAAATTTGGCATGGATAAAGATTATACCCCAGGGACGGACATAGGCTACTTTTTCTTTAAATATTTATAAGGGGGCGTGAAAATAAGGGTTGCAAGTTTGTATGGGGAAAAAAGTTGAGCGACGCTGGGCGAGGTCATAAAGATGATGGGTGACCGCCACTTTTTGCTCTGTTTTTGCATTGCATATTTTTTTGTTTTTTTTTTCTCATTTTGCATGATAAATGATTTTTAAATTAATTAAAAACATGTAACATGTATATTTCCACTCATCAAAACATACGAAATTAAGATTTTTTTGGTATATTAAAATACTTTTTCTTAGGCTTTGGTTCGAACGCCATCTATATCACCGAGGTCAAAACTGCTTTTTACTTTTTTTCTCCTAGGTGGCGTTTCTACTATAGCGGAGGTCGAGATACGATCATTTTGAGTTTTGAAAGCTATTGGAGATTTTTGCTTAGACTTTTCGATAATTTTTATAGGTTTTCAACTTATGTTATTTTACTGACGAAATCGCGGGTACCAGCTAGAAAATAAAATATTTTTCCTTGGCGTTGATTAGCAACGCTAGCAACGCCATCTATATTTTTCATTTTCACAACTAGGTAGCGTTGCGAGATCAAGAATACAGATCATTTAGCGTTTTGGAAATTAAAATAGGCAGTTTCATAGACGTGACGACTTAACCGATTGTAATGAAATTTGGAACGTAGATGCTTTAGCTTTTTTACTTGAATATATGCTTATCTAATTAAAAAAAATCAACCCATATTGATGTTTTACAGGGTGTTAAAGTTAGTATGGAAAATTTGATTCCTTTTTATTCACTTCAAACACAGTGTAAATAAACTTTAGGTAACACTCCTGCACTTGAATCCTAATAATGCGCAGACGAAGTTGCGCGGGTCAGCTAGTTATGGATAAAGGAATTGAGTTTTATATAAATTGTAATCAATCTTCAATTGTTTTATAGAGCTGACAACGCGAAAATGGTAGTATAATCAGAACATTATTATGATCTTTAACTTATTCTACGGTCCATATAAATACTCGTATACAACTAATTGACTCATTATGACTCTTTAACTCCATTAAAAATCTTTTAAATTCTATGAAATGTTTTCTTCACTAATCATATTGGAGCCATGCCTTGACTCCTGGACCTTGGTCTAGACGTATTTAATCTAATCCCGCCAGACTTGACTTTTGATCTAAGCAATTATATACCTATCATGAACGTGTGACTTGCACTGACTCCTGCAATAACCGGTAATTATAAGTGAATAAGCATAATTGTATTGGCATCTTAATAGATAGATAATACTTTATTGTACACCACATGGACATTACAGAAAAAACAAACAAAGATACAGGAGAATATTAAAAGCGAATTACAATGGGCTGTCAATGGTGGTAATTGCTGCATTCTGAGTCAAAGACATCAAAGGAAGGACATCAGGAGGAATGGTCGCGGTGAGGTGTTAAAATATAGATTGGTATTTTTTTTCTTTCGAATCGATTGGGAAACATGGCCTCGTGTTCTTTTCGACAGCAGTTGTAAAACGAAAAGATACCAAGGTAAAGTCATCCCTCGTCATCAACTCTTCGCGATCTTCTGCTGTTTTTCTCCAATCCTTCTAGAAGGGATCCATCCAGAACTATACAAACTTATAGAATAGTCCTCGCGTCTCGATATTTTCACCTGCTTTCTATTCACAAAGCGCGCTTTCGTAGAATGTGCGTGATTAGGATGGACGTGACGCGCCTCGGTTTTGTTGGCATATTTCAATGAGCTTCGGAATCATGGGATGACAGTTGCATCGGGAATTATATTGTTTTCGACTCCCACGCATCGTCGTTTATTATGGACATGAATGAGTGTATCATATTAACATACCTACTACTAAGCGCGGATTTTTTCAAACTTGAAATCGCTGTAGGTAAGTGGTAGGTTATCGTTTTATCACAACATTTACCTTTTCCTAAAAGATAATTAAAACAAAATCCTAGTTTGCATAGAAAAATATAAATGTTTTGATACGCCACGCTGACAGAAGCTATCTTATTACAGAGACGGATGTTTGTATGACTGATACAACGTCACATCAAAAGCGTATACGAATCAAAGACGTCCAAATCTTTTGTTGTCGTATATCGTAGGTACAAAATATTGAATGACCTCGCTCGAAAATAACTCAGACGAAAAAGTTAGGGGAAGCGATAAATCTTCTTAATTAGTCAATTTAGCTTTCCACTGAGAAGTTTGATTGGAAATTCCCGCATGGAATTAAGATTCAGAACAAGAGACGGACTTTGGGATAAGATAAGTTATAATAAGTTAATACAGCTAGGTATAACTTGACACAAGTCTCTACGTGACCATCATAGAAATGCATTTAATGTACGGATATTAGATACCTACTGCTTATTTAACTTGTATCAAAAAGTTTTACAGAGGCATGTTCAGTTCAAGAACACTTCTGATATGTTTGTGACAGAATTTTCTAGAAAAATACACTTTGGTTAGATAAGTATCATTCCGAAAGTGGTTCTTAAGAAAGTAAAGAGTATTTAATTTACCTTTTCACAGACTTTCAAACATGAGCCCGTAGCTATTGCACAGCAAGCCGATATATCTGAAACAATTTTAATTACATTCATTCTAGGCAAGTATTCTAATAAGCGGTGATGGGCTTGCAACCAGTCACGAATGGAGTAGGTAGGTACTTAACTTCTAAATTGTGGACATGTGTATTTGGACATGCCTCTGACACAATATAAATAAGACCAGATTTTACAAAGGCTATCCCATTCTATTCCATATTTTGATATTCCAGTCCACTATCTATATCTTTTTCAAGTTTCATCTAAATCTTCCACTGATTAAGACGTGATTAATACAAAAAAAGTTCTGTATTTGTACCTACAGTTTGTAGCGCTAAATCCCATCGTAGAATACAAAGCAGTTAGTAGGTACGTAAGGACACAGCTGGTTCATAATGCGAGCTACAATAAAGTAGCGACAGTTACAGATGGCGGCATTGGCTTTGATCTATTCTCCAACGGTCTAGTGGATTAATATCGTACGCTTATTGCATGAGAACTTGTCCTGGTTTAATTGAAAGCCCTTTTATAAAGAACAAAACAAACTAATGAGACCCAGACGTTAGTAAATATGACTTGCCTTTTACGTTGAATAAAACCTTAGGATATAAACACGTAAACAGGTTCACGACTGCGTATCTCCAAGGTGCGGTAGACATTCTCTCAGATCTTTTTGTTACTCATTCCAGCTCCTTGAAAGATGTCTAAGGGGGGTAGTCAGAGGATGTCCAAACACATATTTGATACATTCCCACATCTTGCAGAAGCTAACGAATGAAAGAACCTTTTTATAATAGCCCAGTGATTGGTGTAGGAGATAGTGGGCATAGGGCAACTGGAAGGGAAATGCCTATGCGAAAATATTTGGACTAAAAGTGACTTTGGATTGCGTGACATTTTGGAGAAGAGCCCGGCGAACTATGTCGTATGAACGATGAATTGAGATATCTGCTAACCTGTATAAATATGCCACACCTAAGTAGTTTAGATAACCAATCATAGAGCTAATTGCTTTGCATACTATACTAAAATAAAAGTCTGTTTACAAACTACCAAAGCCAATTCTTAACTTTTCTTTATTAATCTACTCGTTTTCACAAGTTAAAGTGTAAATAGCCCCTTCAACTAGGACAGCGATTACTAGAAACCGGATAGTCGTGCCATTCCACAAAATCCTGAGCCACCGCCACTTTGCTAATACCTCTTGATCGGAGTGCATTATGCAAAATATGGTAAATCACTGGTAATAATATGCTTCGATCACTTCTGCATTGAATTAGATGCAATTTAGTTTTCCTACCGAGGCACTTTTGAACACTACTAAATTGTGAAACTTATGCTTTAGGTCGTAGGAAATGTTTGGACGCGAGTGGCGCAAGATAGAGGAGACTGGCATAAAAGAAGGGAGACCTATACCCAGCAGTGGGTGATACCAGTCTGCTGATGATGATGCTTTCTGGAGCCAAGTACGTTATAGTCTGCGTAATAAGTGAGCAAAGGCGGACCTTACAACATTATTATGATTATGCTTTAAATCTGAATAATAACTATTACCTAACTAACAACATTGAAGATGAACAAGTTTTAGAGAAATAATATAACATACATACATGCATACATAAAATCACGCCTATAATACTTTCCCTATGGGGTAGGCAGAGACCACGGATCTCCACTTGCTACGATCCTGACACACAACTTTTGCCTCATACATGCATAAATAGTATAAATTCCTTAGAAATCAAAATCAGTATAAGTAACTCAAAGAATAATACTGATTGATTGTGCTTCAAGTTTTTTGGATGATTGTGTATCAATCACGCCTTAACCAGTGGATTTGGATGAAACTAAACAGGGTGTATTATAGTGATCTAAAAAAGCATACATACTTTGTAAATGTATCGTAAATTCGATTACAAACGTACCTTGTGAGTTAACGTACGCCAACGAAACTGCAGCGAGGAAGAACTTGGTCTTCAACCAGAGCTCCACTCCGTCCCTCTTCATAAAGTCTAGCTGTCCCATCGTTCATCTGTCATGACATCTGCAAACACAATGTCGTGATTTCATAAAAGAGGCAAATGAGGACGCAGTTTGTTGCCTTTTTAAGCCTTTTTAGACTTTATAACTGCCAATGAAGCTAGTTTTATGGCGGGATTACACACTGAGTGGATGGGCTGGGCAAGACAGTGAACTCATTCGAGCGCTTGATACATGGAGACATAATTATCACCGATTGCTCGGCCGAGCTCTCAACGAACGTACAATTCTCTTATCCTAGTATCCTCGCCCATCAACTCGCTACGTGTAATCAAGCCATTACATACTACATCTGCCCATGCACTGTGCTCTAACTTGAAGTTCAGTAGAGAAGTAAAAGTCAGATTCATTGGCACTAGTTGGCGAAACTTTTCGTACAAATCACACGAGATGAAAATAAAGTAAAAACGCTTTATTTTTACTTTATATCATCGCAAGAGTTTTGCTCAACTTGGACCTCGAAAGAGAAACTTTATGCTTGCCAGGCTTAAAAATTATTTCATATAAAATACTCGTGATATAATGTTATATTAGTTATCCTTGAATAATATGATGTATTTATCAACAATATTTGGTATCCAAACTTAGCTATAGTTAGATTCGGCAGGTGACCTTTTTGGATCACATAAGTACATAATCTACTGAATCAATAAATTTTATTGTTGTTACCTAAACTAAATACATAAGTACCTACATTTTCCGGGTCATAAAATACCATATAACAAACATTTCATAATTAACTACCAACACTATAATAATGTAGCAGCTCGTAGCACCTGAGGCCCTAATAAAACATGCTACGCCACGTAGGAAGCTCTACGCATGTAATGCATAATTATGTAATTGAATTAACATAACCATACACAACTGCCTACGAGATAGGCAATAATATTATATGGTATTTTTCTTTTTGATGGGCTCTTGACCTCGAAACTTACACAGGCGAATGAGGTCTACGATGGAGCGACTGAACGAGCCTACCCAGTGGGTGCCTATTAACTCTCTTCTTAAAAACAACAGCTACGGATTATTCTATTCTGACGTCAGAATATTATTAAAGCTTGGAAAACCAGGGACCTATATTTACAGCATGAGCAGAAGTACTTACCTAAATAACAAAAACTGTGGCTGTAGACATACTTTTGTTTCTCTTAGCACAAAATTTCAAGTAGGCAAGCACCCTAATGTTAACCCTAATTCAATTCAATTCAATTCAAAACGTTTATTGCTTCATGTTAGTAGATAGTTCTTAAAAAATATATAAATAACTGAAACGCGTCTAAAACTAGACTACTTACATTTATTTAAATATTCTTAATTTAATAAAGATGTGTTTATGTGAATATTAATTCGTAGTTCAATAGTCCCCTTATTTTTTATTATTTAATACTTCAGATAACTTTAACCAATAATAATACACTGTAAGTAGTAGTAGTAATAATGTACACTGTAGGTACATACAGTAGAGCTATTTTCGGCTATCCATCTCGTATATCACTTCAAAGTGAACTCCGGACATGTCTTATCTTTATTGTGTATGTTTAACCTAATATTTCCTCTTCATCTTACTGAACGACATCTTAAATGCATAAAGGACGTCTGATAGATTTAACAAAACTTTATCTCATTTGACAAACCAACTTATATTTTTTCTAGAGCCATTGAAATTAACGATGAATATACAGAAACTCGCCATCATCGCCAATGTAAAATATAAAACTTTAACAATCAAAACAAATAATACTTAAATTAAATACTTAATACGTATCAATATTTATTGCAAATTTTATTACCTTAATTAAATTTAATATTATAATAATATTTTTTTTTTGTTTACATACCTTTTTCAACAGCACTCCATTTTCAAGGCACTCTTAGGTAAGTTTTTTTTCACAACACTCAACACGTTTCGCGCGCTTTTTGACGTAACTTAGGACGAGATCTCGTACAACCTTACTCGCGCCAAATTCACGCGTTACTAAATAGACCGGCATAAATTCATTCAACTCCAGCCGATTTGCCCTCCGTCTTTTTCACTCTTGGGGTTATAACGATGTGCTGTCTCTCTCGCACGCTTCCGCTTGATGAACCCTATTGAGCTCGTTAGTCATTAATTAATTCTGCATAAGAAAATTACTTTTAATTTAAACAGTGCACAGATGTGACCAACATAGCAGTCAGTTTGGAATGTTGGTGTTAGAAAAAAATTGTGTTTTTGTAAGTACTCACTTATTAATATCTTCTTAAAATATCAACATCAGCTAGACCTCTCTGAGTTACTGTACAGTAACTCTTGGATGGCTCAAATGGTTCTTGAGTAGGTAGGTACTTGACTATTTTCATTTTTAAATGTTTGACATCGTCTTCAGGTCAAGGAAGTCACCCAGAACTACGTGGAGATGGATGCGTCTGTTGTGCTGATAAGGGTCGAACCCTTAAATTAGAAGAAATAATATTCTTTGGGAGGACTTTCATAATTTCCTAATCTACTTCACTAGAGTGGAGCTTTATTTTTTTAGCGAAGCACGCCGCTGCCTTTGGTGCCGTCGAATCGCTCTACCGTAGCTCTCGATTGAAAGGACCCATCTGTAACACGAGAGCTTTTAACATACCTATGTGTACTATAAAGTACTAGTACTGAAATAGAACCCATTTGTTTTGTCCTTAAAGCACCTGAAAGTCTCTAAGCGAAGTCCGATATATTTTCCAAAGTTCCTCTGAAGCAAGACTTCCTTCAGCATAGCTAAGTTAAATTTATTGTTTTTTCAACTGCGCTATGCCGCCGTACCGACCGTATTATATTGTGATCTCAGAGTAACAAGATATAAATTGAACTTGAAACCATCTCAGTGTAAACGAAATTATAAAATGTAAAATAAGTATACAAAGCTTACCAGATAACTTGGTGAAACCAAATGATAAAATATTGTTCACCATGTTTGCTCGCAAAATCCCCTTTATCGGGACTCTCTTGGTGTAAGTTTCCGCCACCAATTCCAATATTACAAAAGTAACATTATCTGCTTACGACTCCACGAAGTTCAATACGCTACGTATTTCTTCATTAGGCGCTGCAATTGAAAACTGAGAATCGGAATTGAAGATAAAAGTATTGGGAAGTTTGGATTCAATTTCCTAGACGGCTAAGTCTCGAGCGCTACTGTACCTAGCTTGGTTTCCGGAGCTAAATAATGTTTACCTGCTTTCTGGTGAATTCTGTGTAAACTAAAACCATTCAATTCAATCAGGTTGCCAAATAAGTTACAGTTAAATAGTGCTGCACTATATTCTAAGGACATTTTTTTATTTACAAAAAAAAGAAAAGGGCTTTGTCGCTGAGCAACTATACCGCCCAATCATACATCTTAGCTTAGTCTTCTTCTTCTTCTGTTTTTCAAGTTCTACCCTTTGATCATTAATTTCCAAAATTTATAAGTAGGTACCTAGGTACTTATTATTTGAAAAATAAGAGAAGCTAATTCTTACAGCTACAAATATCTGGTGGTTAATCCCTCAGTGACGGTTGGAGATCATGTACCTGGCACATTTACTTTAACGTGCCTTAACTAAGAGAAAGGTCCTCTAGGTGACTTGAACAAGCCCTAAAAACCTATTGATAAGTTTGATAAGGTTTGCAAGCTTTCAAAACATTACTCTTTGTAGATATGCTGAGGTACTTAACACTTCCACTACCACATCAGTGAGCACAGAGCACAGACTCATAATTCAAACTTTGCAGTCATAATTCAAGCATCAGTTTTAACGACGTCAGCACTATGAATATTCACTCTTAAAAATAATATAATCAGAGGAACCTCGTTAACGCTACCTGGGACAGTCTGGGACAAATAGACACCACTTGAGATGAGTGTCCCGGGCATATGGCGGTGAAAGAACTCTATTCGTTTTTGTTTTTTGAAGATTATGAACATTACAACATTTGAAAATATAAAAATGACAATCGTCATTGCAAAAATTTATCAATTTGCATAGGTAATACCTACAACTATAATATCAAAAAAAACCTTCATAAAAGTTGGATATTCCAAAAAAATACTTGAAAAAATTTTGGACTTTTAGTTTCAGCTAGTTAATAGGTATTAATAGCTAAAACTAAAAGTCCATTTAAAAAAGAAAACTTAAAAGACTTTTAGTTTCAGCTAGTTAATAGGTATTAACTAGCTAAAACTAAAAGTCCATTCTTAATGTTGGTGTACCTAAGACTTTAGAGATACCTATATATTTATTTTTTAATAGAAACAAAAAAAATTACCTCTAAAAAAAGAAGTGTTGAGTCGATGGTGGTATACAAAATTCTAACGGTAAAACAGACTTAAGTACATACATTGGTCCTGTAACCAATGCATAGGAATTCATTTTCATGAATAAATTTATTCCCCACTCTCGCAGATAGCTGCCGTACATCTCCGATGGGTGATGGCTTTCCGGTATCGCAGTCTGTAACAGGCAGATCTAATGGATCGACATATTTATATGTGGAATATGTAAAATAAAAACATAAATCTAGATTTGTTTGGAAATGGGATTTTAGTTACACCCTGTAAAGAAAGGAACATGCATATTGAGATACCTAATGTATAGTGTAGATAAACGCTTTTACTGCGTGGACACATGCCAAAAGCACTTTAGACATGCGCCCTCTAGATATTTAAAGCCTGAAGATTTTAGAAAACCTACCTAGACATTATGCTTAGCTTACGTGTGTAATCCTAATGTGTAATCCTAGAAGTGGGTAATCTTATTTTTGTTCTTTTTAATTTTCTACTGTTTTGTATTTTTTGTGTGTAAAACATGTTTATTACATGGCAAATAAATAAATCTTCAAATATGTACGTACTATGATATCGAAAGTGTTCTTAACATATTCATGATTTGTTCAACATCAGATTATCAACCAGTAGGTAGGTATGTCACGCCAGTTTTTTCGAAGAAGGATCTATGTGTTTATTTCAAACACTCTTTGTAATGCTTCAAAATTCTCTGCACCCTGATTGACCCGTCTGCAATCAGGATGCATATTTTTTCACCCTTCCACAAAAAACCCGGACAGTTACAAAGTGGCACCACGTGTGACCCGGCACTGGGCGTTTTGTTTGATGTGTGCATTTTGTCCTCCAGCCAGCGCCTCTGTTTTAATGGTCTTCAAGAGCACTAGACAAATAGGAGTACTTAGGTATGAATGTATTGCACTGAACTTTTTTATATCTGAACTTCTAATGTTTGATATCGCAGCAATATTATTTCGTAATATGACGTATTATTATAATGATGGAATTAACTTACTTATAATTAAGATAACTAATTAAAAGATAATGTACGAAGATCTGTCATAATGTTTGAAAATACAGGAAAGTGAATATTCAGTTGAAGTACCTAGGTACGAATCTTATCACATTTATTGAAATTATTCAACAACAAAGTAATGATGATGATGATACGGGATAGAATGTGTAGTGTAGATAGAGGTTGTTCAATTAACATGACATTTTTACACTGCTTCTTTTTTGAGTAAGAAGTACTACTTGTTACGTATCGTCATACGCTTATTAACAATATTTTTAGTTTATTAGAAGCATGCAACTTTAATTTATTCCCTTACCCAATTTTGTGCGAGCATTTCCTACAAAACGGAACAAAATATCCTACGTCGTTTAATGCAGTAAGTGTCCAACGCCATGCCAGGCAAATTTATCAAATTACCACAAGGTTTCCTTTTAGTTATTTTTATGCAAAAATGTACGGCAAACAAAGCTGGTGTGTGACATTGATGAATGGTCCGCTCCCGCTAAATGGCGGGAGAAGTCGCGGTCAATTGCCTATCTCGCATCTGATCTAATTACTTACAGGAAAAGCGATCGGAGATCTAACGTGACCACATCAAGAACTTCGATGTTGGTTTTGGACTCGGATTAAGAGCTTTGCGGTTTATAGAATCATTTATGGATAAAGTAACTATCTATTACTGTTTCTCATTAGGGGATAGAGTGTTCCAGCAAATATGGAACAGAGGTTTTTTATACTGTAGATTAAATGAGGATACCAAACTATAGTAGGTGTTCTCTTGAGACTTTCATACACATACATTTTAACTATGGAATGTCATGACCATTTAGACTAAAACCAAAACAAGTAGGACGCATTTCATCATCACATCAACAACACGCAATGAGCGACAGATTTTACCCAATATGCCTTCACAAAAGCGAATGGGACAGATTAAAGAGGCAAGCTGGTCCGCTAATACCAGAGACAGCGACCCAAGACACCAAAAAGGAGTATTTAGACGCGTTGAATGAACAATCTCGAAAATGGATAGAACTCTGGCCGGATTCTGCTGAAGTAGGTACAGTAACGTAAATCGAAGGGCTTACATAAAAAAATGGCGGTTTTGTATTTATTGTGAAAAATTGCATTGAATATAGTGCATGTTTTTGAAACAATGAAACTTAAAGAAAAATTGTGATAACTTTTTTCACGTTAATTAGGGAGCTAGAGATAAACTCAAACTGCTCAAACGGAAACAACGCAAAGAAAACCAGGTGTTGATGGATTGGTATAAGTCGAGAACACGTGAAGATCCACAAGTAGCAGTGAAGAAAGCCAAGCAGTTGATATTCGATGATAGTTGTTATGGCAGACAACTCATAAGGTAGGGTATAATATGATATGCATTTAAAAAAATATGATATTGATTGATATTGATATTGATAGCCTTTTATTTCCAAATCTCTTTTTTTACATGGTTGCTTTAATCTAAATAATCTGTGTCTGTTAGTATCTTATAGCTAATTTCTTATCCTATTGTTAGTAATTATTCTGAGAAATGGATCCCTGTTTGTATAAAGGCCTCCTCCATCATCAGCCATGACTCATCGTCAGCAGCTCCTGCCTCCATCCAGGCGTTTCCAGCTATGCCTATTATGTCATCAGTCCACCGTCTACATGGTCTGCCAACATTTCTTTTGCCAGCTGGTCCTCTCCATTTTGTAGTCTGTACGGTCCATCTCTTGTCTTTTAGACGTGATATGTGACCGGCCCACTTCCATTTTAGCTTGAGGGCTTGAGTGAGTGCATCTGTTAGCTTTGTTTTTTGTCTGATTATACTGCTTTTAATTTTATGTATCTTGCGGATTTTTAGTAAGCTCCTTTCCATCGCCCTTTGAGTTGTTCTTATCTTGCTTCTTGTTTGGTTGGTGAACACCCAACTTAGTACTTTGAGAAAAGACTATTAAACCCATAGACCTATAAAAATGTTCGCTACGCTCAAAGCAAAACCCTATAATCAAAGATTTGATAATATACAGTGCTGTAGTCGAATCGAACATCTTGGAAGAAAGAGAAGCACAAATAGAGTTCCAGAAAAAAATAAAACAACAAGAAGCAGAGTTAGAGAAGGGCAAGAAATACAAAGACTCTCCTTTAATTACCAACGTGACTGATGAGGAGATAGAAGCTGATAGGAAACTAGATGCTTTGGAATGTGTCAAATTTAATGCAGAATTGTAAGTGTTTTGTATAGCTATGTCGAGTATTTTTTTCAATGAATGAGCTGAATTGAAGTTTTATGATATTAAAACTTCTAGAGAACGAATTAAGAAGGAAAAAGCAGCTAAATTGAAAGCGGAGAAAGTCATATGCGAAAGTGTAGATGAAGATATGGTGAAACTTGTTCGAGATCTCAAAACGAAGAAAAAGGTAAAATATTAACATACCCAAATAAAATAAAATGTAGATTGTATGTATAGTGAATTAAAAATGTATTGAAACATTTCTCCAAAGTAATTTGCCCATTATGTACTTAAAAAACAGAAGTTTTAATGTTTGCAGGCTGAAAAATTATTACAACTAAAGAAAGGATTAGAAGAATATGAAGCTGAAAGAAAAGAAGTTGCGATATATCGCAAAAAAGTGGAGGATCGTAACAATGCTCTCACAGCAGCTTATAAAAAAGAGCAAGAACAACTTAAATGTAAAATAGATGCTGTTTACAAAAAGGTTAAGTAATATTGTTTTCCAAAGCTTCTGGTTAAGTAAAGCTAAGTTTCAGTTAGACAAAGTTAGATACAAAATAAAAGTCTACGAGGCAGTATAAATAAATTTTGTCTATATCCATACTAATATTATAAATCTGAAAGTAACTCTGTCTGTCTGTCTGTCTGTCTGTCTGTCTGTCTGTTTGTTACGCTTTCACGCCCAAACCGCTGAACAGATTAAGCTGTAATTTGGCATGGATAAAGATTATACCCCAGGGACGGACATAGGCTACTTTTTTCTTAAAATACTTATAAGGGGGCGTGAAAATAAGGGTTGCAAGTTTGTATGGGGAAAAAAGTTCAGCGACCCTGGGCGAGGTCATAAAGATGATGGGTGACCGCCACTTTTTGCTCTGTTTTTGCATTGCAGATTTTTTTGTTTTTTTTTCTCATTTTGCATGTTAAATGATTTTTAAATTAATGATAAACATGTAACATGTATATTTCCACTCATCAATACATCCGAAATTAAGATTTTTTGATATTAAAATACTTTTTCCTTGGCTTTGGTTAGAACGCCATCTATATCAACGAGGTCAAAACTGCTTTTTACTTTTTCTCCTAGGTGGCGTTTCTACTATAGCGGAGGTCGAGATACGATCATTTTGAGTTTTGAAAGCTACTCCTGCACTTGAATCCTAATAATGTGCAGACAAAGTTGCGCAGGTCAGCTAGTTGATAATATTTAAATGTTGTAGATAACTGAAGAAAAACGACACGGAGGTCGTGCACAAAAACTTTACAAAGTTATCGACGAAATACAAAAGACTGAAACGAAACGCTATAACAATTTCATAGAGAAGGGAATAGAAATGCAAGAACAAGGGTAAGATAATTCATTTAAATTTCTATTAATCAAAAAGTTTCAAACCGCGTGTCCATAAAAATAGGAATAATAATAATAACACCGAACCACAAATGAACCGCGCGCACGAAATAGGCACGACGGTTACGAAGTAGAAAAAATATCCTTATACGTAGCTGGTTACGAAACATGGTTACGTAGAAGCACTAAAGGGAATAAGAAGATGGCAATAAATTTATTTTAGAAATGATTATTGATAGTTTAGATATCTTAAGCAAGAGGCAAAGGAAGCCGACGTTGAAAATAAGAAACGTGCCGAAAGGTACAAAATAGCGGAAGATAATAAAATCGCAGGAAAGCTTCACAAACTATACATTGAGCATACTTCGCCCGGTAACAAATGCGCTTGTGACGTTCAAACGTTGCTATTTAAACCAGATGCGAAGAAACAAGCACTGAACAAAAACAAAGAAGAATTGGACACAGAAAATGATATACAAACTGGATCTGCAAAAACTGTTAAGGAATCTTCTGAAGGTAAATATAACAAAAAAGGATTGGACACAGAAAATGATATACAAACTGGATCTCCAAAAACTGTTGTGTCTTCTGAATGTCAGAAGAACAGAGAAGAATTAGACACAGAAAATGATTTGCAAACTAGATCTGCAATATCTGTTAAGGAGTCTTTTGAATGTAAAATGAACAGAGAAGAATTATTATTGAACACAGAAAATGATATGCAAATTGGATCTCCAAAAACTGATGAGGAGTCTTGTGAAGGTATGCAAAAGAGAAATGAATTGGACACAATAATTGATATTCAAATTATATCTCCAAAAACTGACGAGAAAAAGCCTTCTGAAGGTATGAAAAACAGAGAAGAATTGGACACTAAAAATTATATACAAACTGGACCTCCAAAGACTGTTAAGCAGTCTCCCAAAGGTATGAACACTGCAATCGTACAGAATATACGTAATTAGCATTACTCGTAGTATATTATCGCTCGTTTTAAAAAGTTAAACAGGATCATTATTGTACATGATGCTGGCGCGGTAGACATTCTCTCAGATATTTGAGATACAAAAATTATTCTAGGGAACAACGCATAAATACATTATCTACAAACTTTGCTTAAATCCCACTATCCTATTAATAATAATAAAGCTGAAAGTTTGCTAGTTTCTTTAGATGTTTGTATGTTTGTGTTTCAATCACGCCTAAACCAATGAACCGATTTGGATGAAACTTGGAATAGGCGTAGATAGTGACCTGGAATAGCATATGGGCTATTCAAAATGTTGGTACCATGCGGGCAAAACCGTGCGCAGTAGCTAGTCAATATGAAATAGCAACATTTTATGAAAATTTGACGACCTCTGTGGCGCAGTGGGCGAAGGTCCGCCTGCGACGCAGAAGGTTGCGGGTTCGATCCCCGCCGCGGGACAAATGTTTGTATGACCTACAGATATTTGTCCCGGGTCTGGGTGTTTCTATGTATAATATGTATGTATTTACAAACAAAAAAAAAGTATATAAGTAGTTTATCAGTCATTCTAGTACCCATAACACAAGCTCTGCTTACTTTGGGGCTAGATGATGCTGTGTGAAAAGTCCAGCATTATTATTATTATTATTATTATTAAAAGCATATACTCGTATAATAGACTAAAATAAAACTACAAAAAACTTACCGAACGTGAGCTCATTCCTCTTCAAACACTTGGGGTTTTGATAACGCTTTTTAAAGTTCACTGCACCAAAATAGTGTCTGAAAGCTGGAGCCCTTCAACTAGACCACTCTTTCTAACACTTTCAGATAAATACTCCTTCATCAAACCTAGAACTCATTTATTGCAAGCTTTGAGACAGCGTGAGAAAGAACCGTCAGGGTATACTGGGGGAGGGTCCAAGGATAAATACTTTGCGGAGCAAGCGAGTGAAGCGTTCCAACGGTCGAAGCATAAGTACTTTGCGCGCAAAGTCGTCGATGTAAGTATAAGATCAAAAAGCTGTAGTAACACGGGCCGATTTATTGTTAATTTTTATCTGTGGTTATACATATTTGGAATTTGGCGCGGTAGAAATCCTCTTAGATATTTTTATATACTTATTCCAGATATTATGTGTATTCAATGCTAATCCGACGCTTACACAAATTGTGATATTTTTCTAAAGTAAAGTGATTTAATGTTAAAATTCTACACCGCTATTTTGACTACCAAAACAATGGACGGTTGCAGTAGATGCAGAAAATGATAATGGCATAGTCAGATTTTTTTATAGTTTTCGAGGATTGTAGTCAATCAAAAACGAACAAAATGTATGAAGTCAACAAGGCACCGAGACCATGTTTCAAATAATTTTGGTAGTTAAAAAATAGGGGTGTATATTGCGTGTTATACAGGGTGTAAAAAGACGTCTACCGAAGCCGAAAGGGGTAGGTACAGCATCCTAACACACAACCAAATCCAAAAGGATTTTCCGAAAAAATCATTATATCCGGAGAAAACAGCGTTTGAAGATCACTGTTTGCGTATGTACTGGGCGCGTGTTTATACGTAGATTGCTGGATTTTGAGTTTTAATTGTTTTTTTCTTTTATAAATAAAATGGTTAGGTAGGTATGGTCTTATTATGTTATACTAGTAGCTAAAAACTAGAAAATAAAATTAAATGACGTAGCTAAGTTAATTTTTTTTGTGTTTTTTTCGATAAATATGTTCAGAATCATGGTCTGATTGCAATCCCTCAGTTTTCGGTAGCAGTCTTTTTACACCCTGTATACAGCTTTAGAGAAGATTAATAATCTTATTTTTACTTTCAGGAATATATAAAGGAAAACCGTTTAAAGGCGTCTGACTTATCAATAACAAACTACTAGTTTTTCTAATTTGGTCAATGAAATAAAAATTCAATTTCGACAATCATTATACTACGTTTATTACTACACATTGACTATATACAAAAACCTGTCCTTCCTTCGAAAATCCGTTTTTTCGCAACCCGTTGACAATCTTACGTTATTATAGGATTAAATTTTGATTTAAACTTGAGAGTGGAAAAACTTTACGCTTATCTATTAAATAATAAAATAAATAGCTTTAAATCACAATATACATGCGCAGTCGAATGTTTATAGCAGATAATATTCAATGATTTGATTATGGATTGTGGTAACATTCATTCGACTGCACGGGTGCTTTCTGTAGTATTTTCTTCGTAAAAATGATTGCAGAAAGGCATAAATTATATAAATTACCCTAAGAATAGCTTATTTCGTTTGAGGACTGCGGATTTCAGTATTACTACACTTTTTATATTCATAAAAAATGAGTTTAAAAATTAGTTATGAGTTTTTTGTAGAAGACTCCGCAGTACTCAAATGAAATAAGGCAGGAATAGATAATTCTAGTGCAAAAGTAACCAACACATGATTTCTCAATATCTACCAAAATTTAACAAGTAACAAAATACTAACTGGATATCATAAGGTACACTTACATTATGTATTTGTACCCTTAAAAATCTACTCAACATTACATTTCGATTTCATCATCATGATTTAAAAAAAAATCTTTTTTTTTATTTCACGTGTGTTTTCATTATTTCTTTCCTCTGTGTTCGAATCTCAACATTAGTGACATTTCACAATATAAATTGCCATTTTTTAATATCAACCAACATAAAACAAATCAACTACTAAATTAATACGAGAATCTCACGTGTCAGCAACTGGTATCTAGTAGGGCGACGTCTTTTGCTTCATGACAGCCTGCACGCACTTGGCCATGGTTGGGGAAGCGCGGCTGATGGCGTCCGTCATGAAGAAGTCCTCGAGCTGCTTCAGTTTCACATCTAATTTGCCCGACACTGGCTTTTGGACGGCCTGAGAAGTAAACATAAATTTTAAAATTTTACAAATCAAATTAAATTAAGATTTTATAAAGTTCGCGATCACAAATAAATACATAGGTACAATACGCACAACCGATCTTTGTCTCTCTGAAGTTAGTTGCACTAAACGATTGCGCAGGTTTGGTAGAGTAAGCGAGATAGCACGATGGAACAAACTAAGCGAGTGAGCGAGGCAGCTATACAACGCTGTCTTTGTTTTAAACGCCATCAAATGTGGGTTCTGCGCAGCTACTTCAGAGAGATAAAGTTTGGTTGTGCTTATTGTACATAAAATCATTTCTTTCCCAAATGGGTAGGTTCACAAATCAAATTTAGAATAACATTAACATAGAGATTTTGACATATTAATTTTTTTTCTGTGTTAGAAGTTAGAACAAATATGATCCCAGGTTAAGTTATCCTACCGGCTGCGCCAATTTGTTAACTTGTTTTCTAATGTAATGAGGCTTGCAAGCTCAGTTCCGAGAAATGGCAAACCACTTACATTTGAATTTATCTTTAAATAAATAAATAAATAACGCTGGACGTTTTCACACAGCATCATCTAGCCCCAAAGTAAGCAGAGCTTGTGTTATGGGTACTAGATGACTGATAAACTACTTATATACTTTTTGTTTGTAAATACATACATTTTATACATAGAAACACCCAGACCCCAGACAATTATTTGTAGATCATACAAACATTGGTCCCGCCGCGGGGATCGAACCCGCAACCTTTTGCGTCGCAGGCGGGCCTTCGCCTACTGCGCTACAGAGGTCGTCAAATCTTTCAAAGAAAACATCTTTGCCAGTAGATGCATTTTAAATCTTTAATTATCTTCACCTGTGCGAGTGCCCGCGCCTGCGCAAAGTAGTTATTGGCCTGTACGTCTCCATACGCAACTAACGCTGGACTCAGCTCGGCCAAACGATCGCGGATTTCATCCAACGTATCGTACGGCAATCTTGCGCCAGCGACTTCTGATAGGGCACTGCAAAATATAATAAATTTCATTATTAATGATGGATACTTCACAGTATCATCTAGCGGCTAGATTCTAGCCCAAAGAGAGCAGAGCTTTTGTTATGGGAGCATGAAACGGCGACATCATGTTCTTTCGCTTGCACATTAGTGCCGTTTTATGCGAGAGATCATGATTTGACGTTAATATTTCCTAAATTAACTGAGTTATTCGAAATCGAATGCAGTTCAAAAACTGCCAGGAAATAAGGATCCATACTTATATTATAAATGTGACAGTAACTCTGTCCGACTGTCTGTTTGATACCTTTTCACGCCCAAACCACTGAACAGATTAGGCTGAAGATTGTATCCCAGGGAAGGATATATACTTTTTTTTTTCAACCTATCGTGTCCCACAGCTGGGCAAAGGCTTCCACTTCTTGCGCTCCAAGGCCACAGTTTGCCAGTCTGGCTCGAATGCATCCAGATCGTCTCGCCATTTCTGGGTCTGCCGCGTCTTCGACTGTTTTCAGGCACCCACTGAGTGACAACCTTCGCCCAACGTCCTGGGTGCATTTGAGTGACATGACATATACTTTTATCCCGAAAAAATTAAAAAATCCCGATGGACCGCGGGTTACACCGCGGGAGCGCAGCTAGTAAATAATAAAACTGACCGGATAATCTTCCAATCTTCTCTCGCCTTGCCGGGCGGTGTGACAGCGACTAAAGTTTGTTGCGCGCGCCCCTCCGCGTTCACATAAGTGGCGCGTTTTTCTGTGTACGCGGCGCCGGGCAACACTATGTCTGCGATAGAAGCACCGACGTCGCCGTGGTGACCTGACATTCAAAATTACAACTAACATTACACGGCCATCCGACATCAACTATTGGTCGAAACACCACCAAGGCAAGCGGTCCTGATGGGACGGCCTTGGTAGATGAGAGATCTCCCTCTGCAAACATTTGGGGGAAATTCCACTTAGTCTCTAAACGTATTTTTATTTAGTTCGTAAGAACTAAGAACTAGTATTACGCTATTTAAAAGCCTAGAGGAGGCTGAGAAGAACACTATAAGAAATTTGAAAACAGTATGTTTGGAGGTAGAGCCAAGTGAAGGAAGTTGCTGGTAGCCAACAATATTAGAAACCTTTAAATTGAGTTTGGATGTTTGCGTTTCAATCGCGCCATAACTAGTGGAACGATTTGGATGAAACTTGAAATTAAATGTAGATCGCCTGGATAGCATATAGGTTATTTAAAATGTTGGTACCACGAGGTTTGAAGGGCCCCTTTAGGTCAAAAAGTGCATGAATCCGAGCGGAATGGCACCCAAAATTATTTATTTGTGTGTGTCACAGTCACTGAGTCAATTTACTTACCCTGGTATATAACGACAGCGTCTGCAGGCAAGGCATCTCTAGTAACAACGCCGCCGTCCGCCCCCAATAGATATACCACTTTAGGCTGACTTTCCAAAGCCTTGCCAACGCCGGGTCGGTAGCCTACATCCAATGCGGCTACTTGCGACGCAGTACGTTGTAACACGTTCAACACCTGGAATAAGGAACTAAGCGGTGAATTACATCACTTCTTGGTTTATGGCTAACGGTAAAAAAATATTGAAGGGAAATCATGTTTATGCATGCATAAGATAAAGGAATCTATTCTATTCGCCGATAGTTCCAGTTATTGCATTTTTTGGTCCGTATCAAGACGCACGATCGTTCAAAGTCCAACGCATCAAACTACATATAACATCATGCGCTATTAGATATTGCTGCCACCGTGACCTACGCAAAAGCAATACGTCAGCGACATTACTGCCCGTAGTTTTTACTAGCAGTACTGCCATTACTAAAGATAACATCCTTCCAAGCTTCTTAATCGGCTCCGGACCAAAGTAGGTGGCAGAGAAAATACGGCTAAATGGGGTTTCCGGGACATATTCAGTGCGGTTCCGAACGAAAGAAGAATTACCTTCCAGCTATTGTCTTCCAGCTTGTCCTGCAAACGCAGAGCAAGTTCTTGCGTATACGCTAGTAAAGCAGCACCCTCTGCCGTCTTCAGCTGGTCAGCTCCCAGGATAACTACTGGCCTTTTAGCTGCTTCTAGTCGTTTCAGAACAGCATTGCTCGATTGGCCTGATGCTAGGTCTTTGACGATGGACGCTGAGTCACCGACATGCTGCAAAAAATAGTTTAATAGGTTTTTAAGAGACCATTAAATCCACTTTATTATAAAAGAAGAATTATCGTCTTCATACTCTTATACCACTTTTATGTGCGGTCGCCACAACAGCTCAGAAAATAAAGTTTTAAACTTAAGCTTTTTTAAAATAGAGTTGAAGCAGGTTTCAGTAAAAATCAGGCTAATATAGCATTTAACAAAGTTCGATGCTCACCGTGTATTCGTATGTAAGGTCAACGTTAGGTCCAATGAGTGCGACGTCAGTTTCCTTATGCACGAAAGCTTTACGGATGCGAGCGTTCAATAGAGGAGCTTCGAAGCGGGTGTTCGTTCCGATTAGAAGGATAAAGTCAGCGTCTTCTACGTCTGAGGATATTAAGTAATATTAGTATGGTGCCGCTTACCATGACTTGACATGAATTTAAGTTTCTGCAAAAGCATCTTTTCTACACAGGGTAGACATGGTCAATACTTGTGGAGCTATTGCCTCACGATGTTTTCTTACCATTAAGAGCTTGTGTTAATGCGCATATATTTTTGTACAAAACAAAAAATCCATTGATGCAAAAATGAACTTGCCATCTTCGACAATCGAACAGATTATAATATGAAACAAGATAGTATCTATGAGAGTATTTATACAACGCTAGGAGGTAGCTATGCTTACACTGAAAGATACACTATAGTGCAAGCCAGTAAGCAAATTAAAACTATAAATACCTATCTAAACGTAAAGCCAAATTCTCATTATTGTTTTTAACGGGACGAGATCGCGTATTATAGATAATATTCGAACTATTTATTACCTTTGATTTCCTCGACGTTTCAAAAAACAACAATGATTTTAAATCGTGTGAGTTTAAAAGGTGATGCCAAATTCTATTCTACAAATCATAAAAAAGACAACTTACTAGCAATTTTAGTGTTGAGTAGGTAAGACGACCTGAGGTCAGTCCCGCTGCCTTCAATGGGGAAGTATTGTTCGGTGCAAGTATTTTCTGAGCCCAATCTGTTCGCCATGTCTTTTAGTGCCACTAGAGATTCGGCATCGGCTAGGTCACCCGCTACAACTACAAGCTAAAAGAAATACTTAATTATGTCAACCGTTCGTTGGACAGTCTTGATCCCGATGATTGTTTTTATATTTAAATTCAATTTCAAAAACAATGAACACAGCACGAAACGTTGCAATCGGTAAAAAAATCAATTGAGTGCTCCCATGCATAAGTGCTCTAAATATTTGTCAAAATCAATATCAAAAAGCATAAATTCATAATCACTTTGACACAACTGTCATGAGTGGTAACTATGAATTTAATATACTTATACTTCTGCACCAATGGATAGGAAAAACTGGAAAAAAGGGAGGGAGGTCTTTGCCCTGCACTGGGACAATACAGGCTAAAATAAATAAATAAATAATACTTATACTTTTAATTTTAGTTCAGTCAGACTACAACCAAATTGTTGCCATTGTATATATTTAAATACCTTCTCAGGAGGGCAATCCCTCAGAGCCCTGGCGGCCGCTACAATGGCGTCCTCCCACTCAGCAGGCTGTAAATTTCCACGGCTATCCTTTAGCATGGGCGTCACTAGCCGCTGGCGCTTTAGACCGTCGCACGCGAACCGTGACTTGTCCGACAACCATTCCTCGTTGATCTCCTACAATATCATAGCAAAATTATATGTTTTATTATTTTTATCATACCAAAAGATGTTTATTTTCATGTTGTATATTAATATAAAGTTGTATAAGGAAATAAACTCGAACTGCCGCGATACAGGCTTGCCCTATTGCAGGTAAAGTAAGTAAGTATATTACAAAGCAATTTTTCAATAGTTATAATATTTCATGATCAGAATGAATAGCTTACCTCATTTGTTCTAGGAAGAATGCGTAACACTTCGTTTGTTCTGGTTGCAACTACAATGTTACTGCCCAATGGATCCAGAACGTCAACTGAGTCAATCTGAAAACACAAGTTTACTTTACGTGTGTAACATATGTAGCAATAAAATTGTAGCCATTTAGTGTTCATAGATCGAAGTTCTTCATTCTTAGATTATCTTCTATTATACATCTTGTATTTGTGCTTTTGTGACTGACTGCAAGATCATTACACATACACAGCCTAAACCAGCATAACTCCTATAAATATGAAACTTGGAGGACGCATTCCTCTCACAATAAAAGGGAGAACTATGAATAAAAATTGTGGAAATTTTGCCCCAAAGGGGGTGAAATAAGGAAAAAAGTATTGGTATCACATGAACCAACCGGGAGATAAATATCTTACCCTTCTGGTCTCCCAAGGGCGCGCGGCGAAGCTGTAAGGCTTGGACGTAAGAGCGCCGACTGGGCACAAGTCTATGATGTTACCAGACAGTTCTGACAGGAACATCTTCTCTACATAAGTTCCAACCTGCAACACACAATAATTTAGTGCTAACTGTTGATTGGTTATTAACTAGCTGTCCGTCGCGGTGTTACCCGCAGTCCCTCGGGAAAACTTCACATTCCCGGATTCTAATGGTGAAAGAATTTTTCAAATCGGTCCAGTAGTTTCGGAGCCTATTCAATTCAAACAAACAAACAGACAAATCTTTCCTCTTTATAATATTATAAGTGTAGATAGTGTAGGTAGATTAATGGCAGTGATTAATCGAGCAGCGAGCAGCTTCGTTAGGCAGCCGCTCGGCGAGGCAGCCGCTCGGCGAGGCAGCCGCGGCACGCTCGGGCGCGCCAGAGCGTTTTTATTCTTATATTTCACCAAAAATTTAAATTTAAAACATACATCATATGAAATGACATACAAGTTCAAGAATAAATTCGCAATGAAAGGTATTGACCCAATATCCGTCTAATCAATATGATATTGAGCTTCTGAGTGTCGACAATGCTGAAAAACAGAGAGTCATTCTCAATTATATCTAAAAGTATACTTAGAAACTATAATATGTATGTGAAAAAATCATACCTGCATTTCAGTGCCTCTGCCAGTGGTACCAAAGTCATCAACGCCGGCAACCTCTGATGCAAATCTGATGCAACGTGTGCAGTGGATGCAACGCGTCATTGTGGTCTTGATGAGAGGACCCACGTCTTTGTCTTCCACAGCCCTGAAACATGACATTAATTTTTAGGGGGTGTTTAGTTATGTGTTACCATCTGCCACCATGTGGTTGTTGGTGTTGGTGGGGGCAGACGGTAAGAATCCTAATTATGAGTGTAAGTATTTAAATTCAAACTTTCAGCCACTATAACTTAAAATAAAAAGTTCTGCGTGATTTTAAATTATTCTTCTAATAATTTACAAAAATTGTAACCCTTACCTCTTGCCTGAAAAGTGTATATCAGTGAAACGGCTCTTATCAGTCCCAAATGCCATAGACTGATCCTGTAAGTCACATTCACCTCCCTGGTCACAAATAGGACAGTCCAATGGGTGGTTAACTAGGAGGAACTCCATAACTCCCTCTCGAGCCTTTCTAGTGAGATCAGAATCAGTTTTGATCCTCATTCCCTTCATGACAGGCATGGCACAGGCTGCGGCAGGCTTGGGCGATTTCTCCACTTCGACAAGACACATTCTGCAGTTGCCAGCTACCGCGAGACGCTCGTGGTAGCAGAATCTAGGAATTTCTACCCCAGCTTGGGCTGCTGCCTGTAGAAATATAGGAAATAGGAAAGATAGGAACATGTAAATCTGGAATAACAATGTTATAAATGTATCTTTAAGTAACATTATATCTAATTTACTTATTGAGTCTTGATGTCAATGCTATATTCTATTAGTATAATAGAGAGCGGATTCTATGAAAGTCAGCAGTCTACCTTTGTACATTTTAATTAGCTTGCACTTATTACTTGTCAGCTTGTTTTTTTTTACAAAAAACTGTCTGATTTATGGCTATGTAAAAAAATTTGTTCATGACAAATCTAAACCTAAGAAGAGGACAATATTAATGTAAACAAACCTTACCTGCAAGATTGTGGTGCCTGGAAGAACATGCACAGGTTTGTCGTCAATGAATACTTCGATTTTGTCGGGCTGCGCAGCGGCTCCGGCGTATTTGCGTGCTGCGAGCGGAGCGGCGCGTGACGGGGAGCCCAGCGCGAGCGCGCGGGTCAGAGGCTGGCGCAGCATTCTGCGGCAAACACGAATCACCAATGCACTTGGACCACAATAAAAACACTTGTTTATACTACTCTCACAACTTCTACAGCAGTTATTAAAAGACCGAGATAAGCTGAGTATTGTACTTTAAACGAATTATGTAAATTGAAGGGAGAAAACGTAGTAAATACGTGTAATCCCTATGTTATTGTTACATAAGTTTCAACCCTAACCTAAATAAGTTTAGTGACCTGATGCACGAAATCTTGCCCAGGACCACTCGAATTCGCTTTTTTATTTGAAGAAACTATTAACTTCAAGGAAATTACGCCGTATTTTCGTAAAAATCGTACCTAAATTTAATTTCTACGAATTCCAAAAAAGGGATGACAGTTCAGGCACTGTCAATGTCAGTGGGATCTGATTAATCTTTTTTTTGTAATCTTTGGAATCGAGTACATTATATTTTATCAGAATTACCGGTTTTTCTTTGACAATGAATCGAAAACCAAAATACGGTTGTACATCACTATTACATTCGGTCATCTTTCTTCTCTTTCTCACAGTCCCGAACTTTCTCTTTCCTTCTCGTTCATTCATTTGTAACCGGCCGTGTGGTGTCTCACGAATTTATTCAATAATTTAGAAAAAATGGCCATCGGAGACGTAAAAACCGCACAGGGTCTCAACGAACTGAACCTATATTTGGCAGAGAAAAGTTACGTCTCTGGGTAAGTGATTTTTAATGTTTTAGGTTGGAAAGCCTGTACCACGTCAAACTCTCCTCTCACACTCGTATAAAGTAGAGATTCAGTCTTATCTCTAATTAGAGATAAACTTAAATGTATATGCATCATCTTATTCATTTAAAGTTGTATGCATGAGCCTGGATAGCCCCCAATACCTATCCGGGCTCATGCCCGTATCAGTGACCAGTGACAGAGTCCAGTGACCTTGATTTCTGACACTGACACCCAGCTGTGTGATAAGAATTTCTCTAGCAAGGTATTTTTTTTTTCAGATACGTGCCATCTCAAGCCGATGTTCAGGTATGGGAGCAGGTAGGCAAGGCGCCGGCTGCCAACCTCGCACACGCCCTTCGTTGGTTCAACCAGATCGCATCCTACACTCCAGCTGAGCGCAAATCCTGGGCTGCTGGTGTGAGCCCACTCACAGCCGGAGGCAAGCCCACCACAGCCCCAGCTGCCGCTGATGATGATGACGATGACGTCGACCTATTCGGCTCTGGAGATGAGGAAGAGGTAAAGAGTACTTTCTATTCACATACCTACAGTAAGCTGGTTAAATTTTTACATTTTCTTATTGAAATCTTTCTCTAAAGGATGCAGAAGCTGCCAGAGTTCGTGAGGAGCGCGTCAAGGCATACTCAGAAAAGAAATCGAAGAAACCTGCCCTCATTGCCAAGTCAACAGTCCTCCTTGACGTCAAGCCCTGGGATGATGAGACAGACATGAGTGAAATGGAACAGAAAGTCCGCTCCATCACAATGGATGGTCTTCTGTGGGGTGCCTCCAAACTTGTCCCGGTTGGTTACGGAATCAAGAAACTGCAGATCATGAGTGTCATTGAGGACGACAAAGTATCTGTTGACCTTTTGACTGAACAAATCGAGGCATTTGAAGACTTTGTTCAGTCCGTTGACATTGCTGCTTTCAACAAGATCTAAGTTATAAAACCCTTTGTTATAAGCTTGTCAATAAAATTGCATTTTATTTTCTGCATTCTTTTTGTTCAAAATTCCTTATAAATTAAAACAAGGTAGGTAAATTCCATCAACAACACAGTCATAATAATCAGGATAGATTATGCAATTTAGAAAACTTATACCCTTATTTCTAACTTGCTCTATTTCTTGAATGGTACTGATATAAAAATCTATCACAAAAAACATTCAGTATAATCCAAGGTTGACTAGCAGAACACTTTATATTGGGCAACCTCTACTCTCTGACTTGTACACTTGGGGGTGAAGTCACACCAATACCAGCTTGCAAAAACATGGTTGGAATATCACTGCCAAAATAAACTTTATTATTATTTGCAAGAGCCTCATATTTCTTCAATTCCAAATATTCTTTAGTCAGTAGTAATTGATTAGCCTCTGCCTGTTTCTTCAAGTGATAATATTCAGCCTCTGCTTTCGTTATCTGCTTAGCTTTGTGGATGGTATCCTCAATGACTTCCATCTTCTGTAATGATTCCTTCTCCATTATCTTCTGTTCGTATTGAATTTTTGCAACTTGAGATTCTTTTTCTGCTTCAATTATAGCTTTTCGTCTGGCTGTTTCAGCTTCTTTTTCTACAACCTGCATTAAAATAATTATTATGTAGTATCCTCTAGCCACTATCATAGAATACAAATGTGTATTTGTTTATGACACCTTGCGTTCATGTTGACAACATTTAGATTAATCATATGGTTTTAACCGAATTATTTGCCATCTCTAAACAAAAAAATACTATATCTTGGAAATTACCTTTTGATGTTGTGCTGCAATAAGTAATTTAGATTTCTCAGCCTCCATGAGCTCATAGTTCTTGCGAATAGATTCTGGTATCTTCGGTTTGGTTACGCGCACTGCTTGCACTTGCAAGCCCGGTGCCATCTCATGCAAATCTTTTTGGAGAGCCTGTGAACATTTATAAATAAAGAATTTTAGATGTCTTTTTTCATACTAAATTATTGGTATTTGATAGAGGTTTGATTTATATGGTCTTCTGTTTATTGATAAAAGAAAATGCCTACAATTTACACAATGCTAATAAAATGAATAGCATCACTTACAGTTCTTAAATTCTCATCAATCTGATCAAACAGGTCTATGTAGACCTCATGCAGTGTGTGGGCACTGCAGAACTGATTCAATTCATGATGCACTTTGTTGAATATCAGCGGTTTATCATATTCTGCTGTGAAGTTTCTGACCATGTCTAGAACTGGAAAATAAAAAAGAATTGAGGATCAAAATTAAAATCATTTAACAAACGAAATCTTGGGAACAAGATTACTTCTAAGCCATGATGATTCTTCCTTGCACATTTACATTTAGGGGCACATAATTTTTTTCAATTTGAAGAATTATTAGCCTTCTGTGGAGTAGGCACAGAATAATCGAATGATTCCTTCTTACCACTTTGAGGCTCAAGCTTGTTCACAACTTCAATTCTTTCAAAGTATATCATGACACCTCCACTTGTGCCGCATGGAACATTCTTCACTTCATCAGTTTGAAGTGTAGTCTGTAACAATGTTAAAGGTCAGATAGTTTTCCTTCTGTAATGTTGTTCTTATTTATATCAATTCTTCCATTAGTTGTTTTGAAATTCCTGTTCTGTTATTTAACTCATTATTACGAACAGGAAATACAAACAGACCAAAACTATTTATTACTAATTTATAAATTAGAATAGAATATACTTATTATTTTGTAAATATGTAGTAGCTAAATTTTTGTAAATAAATTATTGAGCTTACTTGAATTGATTTGTATGATGTCAATAGTGGTATCATCATGTGGAAACCAGGTTGGCTGGTAACTGGGAGCAATGCCCCTCCCTGAAAATATGTAAAAAGTAAAAAAAAACATAGACAAAACATACCTAAGTATTTATAAAGTTGATGGTACTTAGAAATGGGTAATTAGAATGTGTAATCTCTTTCAACACTCTAAGTATTTTTCACGTAGGTACGTCCTCCCTGAACCTGAATCCCTGAACTTTTACGTTTTACGCTGAACAACAATGAAACATTTTGAAATAAATGAAATGTGGTGATAATGTTAAAAGATTATTTTTATGATTATTGTTTCGGGTAAATATTTATAAATAAAAATGTCATAACCAAAAAAAATATCAGCAACAATCTTTATTTACATAAAAAATACAACTTCAATAAAAAATAATTTTGTCTGTTCCTATGTGAAAAGGACTATAGTAATTTTTTCGCAACTGTTGGTAAATAACTTACGCGGTAGTAAACTCCAACATGACCCTCGTCCACTTTGTGTAGGGAGAAGTGTACAGTGACTCCAACAGCAAGAATCACAAGCGCAAGGATAGACGACTGGTCGGCCATCGGGAGAACCTGACTAAGGAAATATTAGTTTCTATTTATAATTTTTAGAAAAAAATATTTTTAGCCGCTGCTCTACAAGTAACAATACTTACTTCCAACTATAGAATTGCACGGTTATTAGAGCCGCTATGATGGTAGAGTTTACTATGCCGGTCTCGAAAATGTATTTTCCATACAATAGCTAGATTTTCAGTAAGATTTGGAATCTATCACGAAACGAAAAGCCGTTTATAAACAGAAAAACACAAATATTTCTTCCATTCACACATTACACTATCAATACATACACAAACAAACATCCATCAAACAAAATCTCAAAATCATATCAAACAAACATATTTTTAGGATCAATCAAACCAAACTGCCTAGCATGAAAATGATAGAATCAAGCATTGCTTGATTCATTGATTTGATACTGAAATTAATTGAATTCTTGCTAGGCTAACTTCAATCAATCTCAAAGTATTTATGGCTAATATTATCTAATCTCTTTCACTAAGAGATATCTCAGTTACTGTTATTTATTCACCATAAATTATCATTACAGATATTATAAAATCTAATGCGATAATATCTCTATGACGTACTATTGAGAGCACCAACCCCGCGGGGGTGGTTAGCCATAAATGTTACCGTCTACCACCGCGTGAGGGCAGTTGGTGGGGGTAGACGGTAATAATCCATACTAATTATTCCCTTACCTATGCTTCACGGCGAAATTAGCGTTTAGGAGCGCTTCTCTTGAGAATAAAAAACATACAATAAACATTAGAGAGATTGCATTTATTGTCAGTATTTACAATAATATTTACCTTACACAAAAGGTACGCTACGACTAGTATAATATTATCTACAACATACAAAACACTATGTACATCTAGCTCATAAAAACAATCTATAAAATCTTATTTTTTAAATAGTCCAGTAATGTACAAACTTACTGTACATAATTGTGTAGGTGGATTTGTAGTAAAAAGTGCATCTATCTTGGCTGTCTACTTATAATTCATTTAAGTTTTGTTGTTAGTACTTATGAAGTTATTGATTGGATCTTAGATAACATTTTGGCAGATATGCGACATTTTTTTATTACAATAATAATGATTCAGAACGCCGTCGCTTGCGTTGTCTCCGTCCTGCAACAATACAAAATGTTGAAGCTTTATCTTCGTTCTGAGTTTTTAAATGTTGATGATAGGTTGCATTCATGATGGTTGGTTGGATGATAAGGCCATAGACTACTTTTATTCAAATAAAATCGTGGTCTAAAGTCAATATCACTAATAACTATCTCAGAGACTACACATTTAACTTTTGCAGTGGTCATTGTTCTTTTATAAACATTTTTCTTTGTACTTTGTACTGAATCAATAATTTTGAATAGAATAAGTATTTGCCTCATAATGTGTGGTGCGAGGCGGTGATGACGTCCTGCAGACAGCGCGCGAACTCATCTATAACGTCCTGCACGCCGGCGCCGGGCTCGCGCCGCGCCTCGCCGCCCGCCGCCAGCAGGCACTGGCACACCGCCTCTATCACCTCCGTTGTCATGAAGCTGCACGGTTGTCTGGAATAAAATAGCTCGGTCAACACTTTCCTTGACTCGGTAGGTACTACGGCAGATGGCTCATTTACGGAGACGCAAAGCGTCGCGCGTTGCGTTGAACGGCCCAGAGAAGCGAATTTACACGCGTTTGTACATCTCACGCGGCGGTGTCCCACGTTTCGCGACTGCGCTCGGAGCGGTGCCCGCGACCGAACCTTCCTACAATTTTTGTTTAGAAATCACACAATGCAGACGCAAAAGCAAAACTCGACGCGACGGGCACAGCCACTATTAATAAACGTCACCATACAATGCGATAAATTTGTGTGTGATGACGGGGGCCGCTTTACACGCTGCAAACGGAAAAAACATCCGACGCGCCGCGCGAAGCCCCTCGACTCTTGTGAACTAGGCCTCACTGCTTAGTATACAGTGCCACAAATATACTTCCCCAATCTCTATGTCATGGATAAACTGGTTGTCTTACTTGACGGGTCCGACAGAGGGCGCGGGTCGGAAGGCGGGATCGTTGAGTTTCTCCCGCAGGCGGATCGCGTCGCGGCGACGGATCAACGTCTCTTCCACGTTACGGCAACCCACGCATTTGCACATCGCCGTACATGCTATTTTAGCCTGGAAAGTAAAGAGAATTAATAAATAAAAATAGCTTTATTTTGCGCCACACACAAAAAATAATTACACATGAAATTAAAAAAAGCCAGATAAATATGCAACACAAAAATGGTCGCCACTCAGCATTTTTTCAATAGTTAGCAAAGGCTAACTATTGCGCTGGTTTTCTTCAGAAAAAACATAACACCCAACAACTCATTTTAAAAACCAAGAAATAAGACGTACAAACATGCTTATCACATTCACACCAACAAGTAATAATCTTGCGACTTTAAAATTATATATTAGATATTCATTATGATACTAGCAAATATTTTTAACATGTTTTCTACTAGATAAAACTATTACCACAACTGGGCACAGGGCTGATTAGATAACTATGACATTTATGGTCTGGGCTATGACTAAGGAACTTGATGGCTTGGAGTGGTGGTTTGGAGTTGGATGGTGGTGGAATTGGTCGCGAAGGAACAGGAGTAGAATCACCTAGTTTTAAGACGTTTCAAAGTGATCCCAGCGGTCCTACTGAATAAATGCTTTTTGACTTTTTTGACTTTGACTTTGATATGAACAATTGATGAGTCAATGTAACATGGATATCAGCAGTTTTGCGCTACCTCATAACATTCACAGTAGTTTTTCAGACATCCACTTCTTTTGCAGTTGCATCCTTTTGTATGCCTTCGTATTATTTCCGGACCGGCAGTTTTTGATTTACCTATTTTTGGCCTGTAAAAATAAAATTAACTTAGTTATAGATTTACAGTAGCACATATAACTCACATTAGTTTGCCTACTATGCCTAATAAATAACATCATATCTCTTTTATAATTTACAATATGTATACTTATGAACCAGTGTAATCTCAGAAGATTAATGTGCAAAAATACCTGAAAGCATTAGGATTCCTTTCCAAACAAGATCGTATAGCCTTCTGCCGAATCTCCTCATTTTCCAAGTTGTTGTGACAGTTGTTGCAGTTACAATTATTGCAGAACTCGCCGTTCGCGAAGCAATCGCAGTACAGTTTGAGGCATTGCGACTTTGTGCAGTTGCACGCTTTGCGCGGTCGCATGTCGAGACTTGCTGACGTTTGCTCGTCTGAAATAAAACTTGCGACGTTTCATTTGGAAGTAGATGCATGGAAACTATAGGTTGAAGTTTAAAATTATTAAAGCTAACTTTAATAGTAGGAAATTGTAATCTAAGGGGGATGGTGAAGTAATTTATGTGTGCGAGAGAGGGCGCACGACAACTGAAAACCAGTTATAACTTTTAAGAGTATAATTAACAATCGAAACAACGAACAAAAAGACAGCTATCCGGCAATCGATGTGACTTAAGCGCAGAATCTTCGCCGTTTTGAAATTTTGTGGGAGTAAATCCATATACTAATATTATAAATGTAATGTGAACAGATTAAGCTGAAATTTGGCATAGTTAAAAGTTGTATCCCAGGGAAGGACATAGGCTACTTTTTATCCCGAAAAAATGAAAAAAATCGCGAGGGACCGCGGGAGCGCAGCTAGTACTTTATAAATACCAATATGTAGTGAATTACCCGGAGTCGGTGAGTTCGCCGATGGTGATTCTGGTAACATGTTGTCCGTGTAAGGGATACATTCTGCTTCTACACTGAGAAGCGGCACATTTTTTCTATCCTCCTGAAAATACGTCAAATTATGAATATTTTTGAAGCTATCTAAAAAGTTACATACTTTAAAGTGAAATATTAGTTAAAACAGGATTACAGTTGTATCTACTACTTAGTAGAATTAACCAGATTAAAGAATCTAGTTTCTTCAAAGAAAGATGCTTATGGTTAGTTCACGCTTATACTAGATTCTAAACTCCAGCATCTATTTACAGTTCTCAATAAAGTTCTTACCATAGAATATCGATATGATTGCGACTCGTCAGAATACAGAGATTCGTGGGCCTTTTCCGCGTAGTTAGATCCCGGTACGATAATGATGGATTCCTCGTTGTCCACTGCACTGGTATTGCTTGTGTCGTGTTCCATGTTACTGTCGTCGCGCAGCATGCATGACGCATTCTGTAATAAAATATAATGACAAACTATACATACCAAAAACAATGAAAACGTAAAGTATAGTAGATACATATATGGGATAAGGGCAGGAAGAAGAAGTAGATACAGCAGTTCTTTGGTTACATTTGTCCAAAAAATGCTTCAAGCAGCTAATAGCAGTGTTGAAAATGGCTCCATAATGGGGTTGATTTGACATTAAAATTCATGATTTTAAGGAGTATTATAAAAAGTTTTGTTATGTTTACTTACAGAAATGACATCAGGTTTACTTTCAAATTCAACTGTAACTTCTTCTGTATTTTCCATTTCATTGTCCGATTCTCTATCTTCGCTCACTGCATCGGAAATAAGCGACTGCAATGTTGGCTGAAATACAACATTAGTACTGAAAATCCATAGAATCCATAGCAAAGGAGTCACTTTAAAAATAAGTAAAGTGTAAAGTGCTTGAACTTTAATAGTTGCATATAGCTGAATGAAACCTGAGGATTTTCTAGTTGTAGGTAATTAAATTTGCAAGAATCACGGTAAAATAGATGATACAAGGATTATTCTAGCCGAGGGAATAAACTCCGACAGCGGAAGTTCTCACACTCTCATTATTAGGTAGGTACCTCCAAATATATTTTTTTTAATTTACCTTCACATCAATACTTTCATCCGGGTCATTGTCCTCAACCTCGAGTTGGCTCGCGCCCTCAGTCGAATACTCAGCCGTAAACTCGCCCGTCGATATATCATTCTCATAATCATTAGTTTCGTTATATCGACTGTTATCTGCGCCAGCGAGGCTGTATGAATGGACCCTTCCGTTGTTGGCTTCGACCATATCGTTGAACTCTTGGAGGCTAACAGTTTCAGCGATGACAGGGGAAGTGGGGGCGCTGAGTGACGGAAGTGACGTCATCGCTGTGGACTCCGTGTTTGAAGTTATGGGGGCGAGGAGACTTTGCGAAGAGCGGACCGGTTGCTGAAAGTGCAAATGGATTTAGACAACTTCAGTTATACATATACCGAGGGTATATGTTTCATAAAAAAAAAGTACGTGAGTGTCGTGGAACACTCGGTTGGAACGAAGTTTCAACTTAGACATTTGTCAAATAAATTATTTATTAAAATCCTAGAAACGCTCTTCCATGCTAACAATGTAACAATCTATGGACTGCTATGCGACTGCGCTCTTCGCACTGTGACGTTTTGACATATACATGTGTCGTGACGCAAAAATCGAACACTTTTTTTCGTCTAGCCCCCATCCGATACTGACCGAAAAGGAACTTCGTTCCAAAATGTTGGAGCATACAATTATGACTTGCTTATCTTGACAGGCACTTTTTTGTAGCGGCCCACCAGCCGAAGGTTCAGCGTCTGAAGGTTCGGTCGTAATTTCGAACGCGAAAATGCGACGTAACTTTCGGCTGATGTGTCATAGGGAACTTGAATTACGTTTTAAAACTAAAAAGAAAACCGACTTCAATGTTTGACTCGAAACGCGGTGTGACTCAGGGCGTCAAGCTGTCGATTCGATTTCTATTTGTGACATAGCTAGGAGGGAAGGTGTTTAGAGTTTTACGGGGAAACTATCAATCCCTCAGGAATAAAATTTGTATGGGACCACCACAAGATACAAAAAAAAAAAAAAAAACATACAGACGACTTGAGAACCTCCATCTTTTTTGAAGTCGGTTGAAAAAGAGTAAAACCGAACGATCGGTGCCGTACGTTCCGCAGACGTGTCGCTACACTTATAATAACTTCATTCTAATTTGACAAATATGCCATAAAGTACAAGGAATTGTTTGGTGTACTATATTTTTATAGTTATGACATTGGTCGTTTAAATAGCGCTTTGGCGACGCCTTTGTCCGAAGATGCTAAGTTATTTTATATTTTAATAATAAAATTAAAAATTTAAATTTAATAAGTTTGTTAGAAGGTCTTAGTTTTTTAATTTTTTTTTTGTTTCTCTTTTTGTAACCTAGTTCTAAATATTTACCTACTTATCTTAATTAGTTACTAAGCTAAGATGTTACTGATTGGGCGGTATAGTCGCTCAGCGACAAGGCCCTTTTCTTTTTTGTTCATATAAAAAAAAAAAAAGTACAAGGAAAGACTAAGGACACACACAAACACACTAGCCCAGAACCTCCTAAATAACGGAGAAAACGTATATCGCCTAAAGAGATGGCAGGTGCTAAGCCTGGACATGCGAAGCTGACTTATCTAATAGACAGTGTGGTGCCACTCAATAGAAGGGCGCCTCAAAACAATGACTCCAATGAAATGATCTGATCATGGCTATACAGCCGATTGCAGATATTAAAAGAAAAATAAAACTTATTTGACAGTTATCGCGCCAATGTACGCCGGATCATCGCAGGATCGTTCATAATCGTGCAATAACGAGACTATAGTTAACTAACACCTATGACTTTCAATATTTTTTTATGAAAAAAAGTTTTTATAAAAAAAAGCGGTAGGCTCCAATATAAATCGACTTGCGATCCACTTTAAATGCTTGTAGATCTGTGCTTGGCCAAGCGTAGATCGACTAGATCGACAAACCGCATTCGTTTATATGAAGAAAAAATTTAAGGGAAGTAGTCAGAGGCAAGCTTAAGAAAACTTGATTCGACCTCATTATGCCAAGCTTACTTCGTATTTACCGCCAATAATGCACGTCACAAAAATATTCGATTTCTAACTTCAATTTCGCGGGAAAATAATGAGTAAAACTCACGGGAATAGTTTGCGAAACAGCCTTCGACACCGGAGCTATCCTCACTAGTTTCTTCTGAGTCTTCACAGTTTTCACAACACCTGTAAAATTATTTATTTCCACTTGAATATATTTTTGCGATATTATGAATGACATCTGACTGAATTCCATAACAATTTAAAATTGAAGTGTTTTTGAAATTGAACGTATTCTATTCCATATTCGTATCATTTCAAATTGTTTTCTATTTTCAGAAATAACCTTTTAAAAAGGTGAACACGGTACCGGATATTTTGGAATGATCGTTCATGACAACAAATCATTTTAAATAGTTAATTGTACTTGTGAATGCTCTTAAATTGAATAGTTTTACCTTTTGTACTAGTGGCAGTGCCCTGGACCACAATACTTGCAGACTGCGATTTATTAGGAACCACTTTCTCCGCCGTCATTTGGATTACATTACCTAAAAAAATATAACATATAAATCTATTCACTGTCAACATCATACTTTCATGGACTATTTATCTAAATAGTTTTCACACAGCATCATCCAGCCCCAAAGTAAGCAGAGCTTGTGCCTTTTTGTTCGTAAATACATATATATTATACATAGAAAACACCCAGACCTGAGACAAATATTTGTAGATAATACAAACATTGGTCCCGCCGCGGGGATTGAACCCGCAACCTTCTGCGTCGCAGGCGGACCTTCACCCACTGCGCTACAGAGGTCGTCATCCGATAAATTACTATCGAACTTTAAATATGCACTCATTAGAAACAGTATTATTATTACGTATGGGGTTATGAAACTCTAATTTCAAAAGCACATCATGAGCGATACTACGAAGCAGGGGAGCGAGACTGCAAATATTCAAGTCTTTCTTAAACTTTCGCGATCACAATTCATCTTTAGAGATATATTTCATAACAGGATTTAATCGCGTATTACCTTTATTATTTCCCGACGTTTCGGCTGTATTGCAACAACCGTGGTCGCGGGCGAACATTCAATTCATTCGCGGGTGAATATTCAATGACTTTGTACAAATGTAAATTAATTTCTCACCTACCTTTACTGTCAGTGAATACAAAATTCTTTGAAGGAACAACTGTTTTGGTTGCTGACTTTTGTGTAGGTTCGTTCGTAACAAGCTTGATGTATTGGATCTGTTGACAAGGGATTATTACAAAATATAGAATAAGAACAAGAAATATTGGATGAGGAAAACTTACTTACTCGATGTTCTTGTTACGAATTTGAAGGGGAAATACTTACACCTTTGCCTGGAACATTTATCGGGTGAAATTGAGTGCGTTGTCCCAAACTGACGGTATCGTTGATTGCCTACGAAATAAAATAAACATTGTACTGTACATATTAAAATGCAAAGGAATTAAAATTTATAATAGTAAAATAACTTACTGCAGTAGTGCTCGTAGGAGGATTTGTTCTGATCAAAACCTTCTGATTTGATAATGCATTTGAAGATATCACCACCTTTTTCGTAGAAACATTTCCTATAACATAAAGAAAACTTAGAACTGTAACTGAGGGCACACATTTAGTTCTAATAAAGACTTACAAATTATAAGTACCTTGTGAAGCCTGCACATTAGGATTTTGCGATTTGATGGCGATTATTTTCTTTTTTCCCGCAATCTTCACATTTTGTACTACCTGAAATCAGAAAAAAAGTAGGTTAGGTACAGTCAGCAACGAAAGTCGATTAACATTAAAGTTTAACAAAGCTGAATATTTATGAAATCATCATGCCCAAAATATTATAAAATGTTTGAAGATTCCACGTTAGCCCATAACAATTCCCCAGGAAAAGATAACTTTTTCTTTGAAATCGAAAACAAATGTCATTTTTAGAAATTCAACTATTAATCAACTTTCGTTGCTGACTGTAGGCAGGTACTAGGTACCTACTTCATTGTAAAATAATGTTTTTTAAATAGACATATAAAGTAATAATATATTTATTGTAAGCATATTGTGTACAACGAAATGGAGAGTAAATTGTGAATAAATACAAATAATCCATAGAAATCGATGCTACCTTCATAAAGACTTACTGACTTACCTGGTTTCCTCCTATGGATATAGGAACAGTCTTCTGCTGCATTACATATCGCGCCTTGCCGGCTATATTCGCTGGTGTTACTTTAGTAAAAACCGATGGACTATTCTTGTCAGAACTGCCTTGACCTGTAAAATACAATCTTCTTCTTCTTCTTCTTGTCACCTCACTAGTTCTGTCGAACCAGTGAGGTGAAAGGATTTGTGCGCCTCAAAGAGGCTCCTTTCCTGCACTAGAACCTACAAAGTTCGTAAACATTGTGTCACTCTTGTCGTAGACGACATGCCGGTTTCCTCACGATGTTTTCCTTCACCGTTTGAGAGTACCTACTAGCATAGTGCACATACATTTTTTCGTCAGAAAAACTCATTGGTGCCCGACCGGGATTGAACCCACGACCTTAAGATTGGAAGGCGGGGCCACTACCACTAGACCACCAGTGCTCTCGAAAATACAATAAATTTCAGTTTTAACACTGCACTTTTGTAAGTAAATAATGTTGTACTTTTTTCACACAGCATCATCTAGACCCAAAGTAAGCATAGCTTGTGTTATGAGTACCTACTACATGACTGATATAGTACTTTTTGTTTGTAAATACATACATATACATAGAAAACACCCAGACCCGAGACAAATACTTGTAGTTGTAGTTCATACAAACATTTGTCCCGCGGGGGGATCGAACCCAAATAAGATATAAACAAAAAAGGCTTCAAATTATACGTACTTTGTATTTGAATGAATTTAACCATAGGTTTTGCGCCTTTAGTCATCAGCTGAGCCTGTAAAAATAAGTACAATTTTAATCGACGAGCTCGGTACAATCTTTATTCTGTGACCGCGGTGGCGTGGTGGGTGTGGTGGGTGATTGCGCGAGAAGTGCGTGTTCGATCGTCACGGTAATATGTTCGCATAATCTGCGGTTATTTGTTCTGGGTTGTGTTATTATGGTAGTATTTCTGATACTCATGAAACATGGAACTCTAGTAGTGTTATTAATCATTTGAAATCATTCTAGGATAAAATTCACACTGGAAATGTACAAGTTTAAAGGATATTTTATACCAATAAAGAACTTGAAATTGAATTGAATCATTCGAAGATACTACTAAAATGTGAATGGTAGGGTGATAGTAATATTGCAACAAAATGTATTTAAAAAATGTTTACCTTACGAAACCGATTACTGATTTGCAAATACTTAAAATAAAATAAAGCCAAAATTTTATGATGATGTTATAAAATCAATACACATTATGTTTTTCTGAACAAAATTATATTGTACCTGGTCTGAAGAACACCCCATTTGGTATTGCAAACCAGCTGTTGCATTATTGATGATGCCCTCAGCTGTTCCAGAAGACATAAGCTTTATCTTTTTGGGCACCATCACCAATTGTCTTCCTATTTGAGCTAAAACAAAATAATCATGATTAAACAGTATTTTTTTAGGCTATAAGCCAAGCCAAGAGTGATTGACGCGAAAGTAAAGATCAATGTTAGGATCATAGCAAGTAGAAATCTGTGGTCTTAACTTGAACTTAAGTAAGTTTGTTTGAGTCAGTGGCCAACTCTGGTGACGGAGTTTTAGGCCGCCTTAAGGCCTCTTTCATGGCTTAGCAAAGAATACATGCAAGTCTCAATCAAAGTACCAAGAAATATTAGGAAATTTTTAGTACCTACATACAATACATAATTTATCATGATACTCACCTAATACAGCATTTGTCTTGACATTCCCGCTGCTGCTAATAGGCATCTTGTTCAAACCAACTGCGTGTTTGTTTGTGAGCAAAGCCACGGGTTTAGGCGCTATTGCGTATTGTACGGCTGGCTTCGGCGCTATGGCCACTTGACGGAGAGGTGCAGATGCTACCACCCGCTTTGCACTTCTGGGCTGTGCTACCTGTAAAGTCAAAATACAGTCAAAATTAGAGAAACAGTGAATTGAATATATAAAATTTCACATGCCTTAAAATTTTTTTTTGGTTGCGCGATTATCTGCGATCATCGACTATGAGCTGGTGTGGTGTGTGCGGTGGTCTTTTTGAGAAATAGCTCCAGTGAGCTGTTCCTCTTTTGTTTAACATGTCATGTCAAATGCAAGTCGATGATGTGTTGTCTTTTCAGCCTTCTAGGGTAGCATATTGAAATCAGTTGTGAAGCCAGGTGATTTGGGATTATTCATATTTTATATAGAAGTCATAATAATACATATTGTGTAGATAATAAATTCTAAATGGTTTAAAAAAGTGTATATAGCAAGAGGCTGCCTTAAAACTTACTTTTACAGTGACTACATTAGATTTAGCCGATCCAGGTGCGGGTTGCTTCAGCAATGTCTCCGGATATTGCAAGCTGATTCCAGGGTCATGCTGTACAGTCAGCTGATTCAATTGCTGTAATGGAAGTACCATTTTAGATAAACTTAAACGGCCTTACTAATAAACGTGGTGTAAAGTTATTCCTCGGAATAAACTAAAAATAACCATACATTTTGACAGTTTACACTCAGGAATAACTTTATGCCACGTTTATTAGTATGGGCCATACAATATAATTACGCATACAATTGGGTAGAAATTTGTTGTGATAAGTATTGTAGGTACACAGTACAGTACACATAAAAGGAATGTGAATTTAGGTATAGAATATAAATTAATATCTAGAACAAAAAATGGTAAAGCTTACATGTGGGTCTATCATAAGGTTGTGTCCAGATGTAGCAGGTATAGTGTACTCTTGAAAGGGAAATGGATCCTCAATAAGATCCGACACTGAAAAATACAAATTAAATAGAAACTGATTCCAAGAATCCTTCATTCAATTCTAGTTTTTTCAAAATAACTTGAACTTGGACATAATATCCAAACAAACATGTCATAGGTACAGTTTGCCCAACGGATCTAGGCATTCGTGAAGTTAGCTGTTTGTCTGCGCAATAAACGCTTTTACATACAAAATTCTGTTCTGCGCATACAAACGGCTAACTTTACGAATGCCTAGATCCGTTGGAAGAACTGTACGTTGATATCAATTTATTTTTACACTTCTTTTCCTGTAACTAGCAAGGCAGTAAATAAAACATAAATGATGGCCCAGCAAGTGTCTTACTTACTGGAACATATTTATCATACCTATGACTTCATCATTGACAGCCTCCATAAGATTATGGGATTGTTCACCAACATCCATGTCCATTGTTATTCTATCCAATCCACCACTATCTTCCAGTGGGATGTCCTCCTGATTTACAACATCCTCCGAATGATCAAAGTCCATCTACGATGAAGCTTTAGTTTTGTAAAATATTATCATAGAATAATTATTGTATTAGTAATACTAGTTGAATTGTATGTGCATATTATCATATTTTTTTTTTCTTTATTATTGTTTGTAAAATAAAAGAAATACATAACTTGCAATAATGTTAAGAACCTGAGTTCATTTTAGTTAATCAGACTGGTTTGCGCTCATAAAATATACATTTTTTTTATAATCGGAATAGTAAGATTAATGTGAATGAGTAAACTAAACAACCAAACTAAACTTACTCCTTCCAGGTTCAGGGAATCTTCTAAATTATGATCCATGTTGTCTGAAACTGATACCAATGTCTTTGAAAAGACTGCAGATTAAACTTCAACAACTCTAATTGTTATAATGCAATGTGATTTGAGTAAAATGTTACTAAATTGGGCCACTTTCGAATTAATTTCACAAAATGTTTAAATCACGCCGCCATTTTAAGTTGTCAAATATTGCTCATCAGAGCCACAGTTAAAAACAAATCGACGCGATTTCTTAAACTGTTTTTAGGGCAATTATAAACATCAAAGTCTCACAAAATTAAATCCAATGAACCATTGTACACTGATGTTGCAATTAAAATGAAGAAAACATAATTTGGAGTTATTTAGAATAAAATAATGACAAAAAAGCACAAATATTCTATGGCGCTTCTTTTAATTTTATACGTCACTTGTTGCCACTTATCTAAAACGAACTATTAGTGATGCTGATGGACAAAAGTTGATCGGGAGATCGAGAAATCTTCACAATCTTTTTTTATTGTTTACAATTCTAAACATTTATTGCTTCATGTAATAGTTGGTTAGCATGGAATTTGAGTCATATAATGAAGTAAACTAGATGAATATGCTTTACTTTTAATATATATATATATATATTTTTTTTTATTTTATACCCTCTGCGGAACCTCCGAGTATTTTTTTTGTTGAGTGAGCAGTGAGCCTGAGCAGGCAGGCATAAAGTTATTGAGTACATCACTAACACATTGCTGCCAACATGTAGCAAATAAATATTAAAGGTACATAGAGTTATAATAACTCTATGGGTATAGTAAAGCTGCTAACAGACTGGTCCCACGTACGCGACCGTACAGTTCGCCCAACGGATCTAGGCATTCGTGAAGTTAGCCGTTTGTCTTCGCAGAACACAATTTTGTATGAAAAAGCGTTCACTGCGCAGACAAACGGCTAACTTCACGAATGCCTAGATCCATTAGGCGAACTGTACGCAATGATAACATCTGGGATCTGTCATAGAATTTTTATGAAAACGTATGGCCTAAGAACACACTGGCCTAATATGCAACATAAAATTATGTTCTTTAAGTTGCGTTATAATACGCACAACCAATCTATAGTTATCTGGTTCCCATAGTACAAGCTTTGCTTAGTTTGGGGCTAGATGATGCTGTGTGAAAATGTCCAGCATTATTTTTTTTAATTTATTTTTAGCTATTCAATTCAATTCAAAACGTTTATTGCTTCATGTTAGTAAAAAGATCTTGACATGAGCCCCGCTGGGGCACTGCAAAATTTGGTACTTAGTTTAGGTATTTCTAACTTACAATCTAACTTAAGTAGGTAATTAATAATTTGGCACAGCCTTTTTCTTAACTTAATCAAAAGGAACATTTTTTGTTTAAGGTTTAGGTACAAATGAATATATATTTAGGAACCTGAGTTAACTTTTTGCATCTTTTATTGTCTTCTAAATAATCTTGAATATTGTTATAACTTTTTTCTATTAAATAAGATTTTAATTTTTTGTTAAATATTGTATTTTCTTCAATGTTTTGTAGTTCTGAGGGTAAATTATTATAAATCTGGATTGAAATATTGTATGTTCCTGTTTTAACTATTTGTAATTTTGTGTATGGTAGGGCTATTTTATTTTTGTTTCTCAAATTGTGTGGTTTAGTATATTGTTCTTTAGATAATGTGTATAAAGTTTTATGTGTTCTCACAAATTTACAGATTTCATAGATATATATTGAAGTTAAAGTTAGGATTTTTAGTTTGTTAAAATGGAATTTAAAATGGAAGCTATCTGAAGTAGTTGCGCAGAACCCATTTTTATGACGCCTAAAAGACGAAGACAGCATTAGTATAGCTGCCTCGCTCACTTGCTTACTTTGTTGCATCGTCCTATCTCGCCTACTCGCACAAACCTGCTCAATCGTCAAGTGCACCTAACTTCAGAGAGCTAAAGATCGGTTCGGTTGGGCGTACTGTACGTGGGCTCAATCTGTCTATACCTTTTACCTTTTACTTAGTTTCCTTTCACCTCTTTGCCTTATTTGACATTGATAACTTGATAAAGTTGCCATTGTCAGTTGGATTGTATATAATCATCGCGTCAACTAGGCGGACGCATCGCATCGGAAAAATCCGCCTCCTATACATTTTGTATGAAACTGCGTCCACTGCAGGCGGGGCGGGCCGGGCCGCATCGGAATCCGTCGGCGGATCGCTCGGCGAGCGTATTTTTCCGCCGATGCGGTCCGGTCCGCCCGCCCCGCCTCTAGTGGACGCAATGCGCGCCGCATTTTTTGTAGATCGTTGCTGCGAGCGGACGTATTTATTGAGGGAAAAACCGTAAAATGAACGAAAAACTACTAATATCGTTAATGCAACAATATTCTGAACTTTATGATAGGTACTGGAAATAGAAAATATCACGATGCGTTGAGGAGAAATAAGATTTGGACTGAAATTTTCTTGCATATGGTGAACCCTGACTTTATGTTTGTGACGTTTATTATTTTTTTGCTCCTCATCCAACAACATAAATAAAAATAACTTCATCAGAACCATCCATCGTCACATACAACCGCTTGCTAGCTTGTCTTACGTAGGACTGGCTGTAAAAATCCGCCGATGCGGCCCGGCCCGCCGCGTATAGTGGACGCAGTACGCAAAAATGCTCGCCGATGCGGCCCGGCCCGGCCCGTCTGCAATGGACGCCTAGCTTAATACTAACTAATAGTTTGTGGTCTGTGGATACGTATTTTTTAGATTTTATTTAGACAAAGAGAATACCTAACCTAATAATATTTTAGATCTGTGAAGCGAAATAATTGTAGAAAAACATCGAAAATGCCTTTAAATTTACAAGGCGTGCGACAATATCTAAGTGAACTTAGAAATACGGGAGGTTTGCACAAAGATCAAGCTGAAAAGTAAGCCCCTACCTCTTAGACAAAATGAAACTAATTATTTGAGTAGAAATAATTCAGTTACTCTTAATTCCTAGGTACCGCAATGTTCTTATGGATATTCTCAAGTATCCAGAAGGAGAATTAGCTGAAAGTCTGAAGGCTTTCATAGAAGCAAGTAAGTAATACAAGGAAAATAATGTGCCAGAATCTAATTTGCTTAGACTATATTTGACAAATAAATGTTTTATTGTTTTCAGTCGTAAATGAGAATGTTAGTCTAGTAATATCCAGGCAGCTCCTCACGGACGTCAGCTCAGACTTGGCTTTGTTGCCTGATCCAGTATCTCAAGAAGTTTCACACTTTGCTCTAGATGTCATTCAACCCAGGGTCATTTCTTTTGAGGAACAGGTAAGTAATCTAATAATTTATTGAGAAAATAAAATTGTAAAGAACTTGGGGTTTGTACTACAGGTTGTATAATCACACTTTACTGTAGGTATATTACTGTTGTCTGTACTCTTACGGGAAAGTTCATAATGAGTACAGAGACCACTGATTTGTTCCTGTAACGATCCAGACACACATCAACTGTAATACAAGCTTAGTTCAGAACTCTCTTGAATGTAAAATAAATAATTATGTACTTAAAGATTTAAAGATTTATTTATTTCAATTATATTCAATATAGTATTAGTTTATTCAATATAGTATACTTGATAGACCTAGATCAGCACATTGAATCGCAGCAATCACTCTTTGCGGATGACACTAAAATCATGGGAAACCCACTCCTCGCCCAAAACATAATTCAGAGAGACTTGGACAGAATACACCAGTGGACCCAAGACTGGCTCTTAACACTAAATGAAAAAAAATGCACAGTGTTACATATCGGAAACAAAAACCCAAAATTTGACTATTTAATTAATGGAAGTTTACTTGAAAAGGTAGACAGGCAAAGAGATCTTGGAGTTGTAATCACAACTAACCTTAAATGGGATGAACATATTGTAGAGATTGTGAAAAAAGCCAATTCCATAATCTACATTATAAGGAAGGCTTTCACCTACATTGACAAGGAGCTCTTCTTAAAACTGTATAAAACATACCTGAGGCCGTTGTTGGAGTATGCATTCCAGGTTTGGAGCCCATACTTTAAGAAAGATATCAACCTTATCGAACGTGTACAACGAAGAGCAACGAAAATGGTACCTAGTCTCAAAACACTTACTTATGAGGAACGACTTCAGGAACTTGGACTTGGTACCCTTCAGCAACGCAGAGAGCGCGGTGATCTTATAGAGACCTATAAAATCTTAAATAATCACTATACTGTACCAAATTTACCAGAGACATTATATACTATGAACACCAATGAAAGGTTGAGAGGACACTCACTAAAGCTGCATCGTGGGACAAGTACCAGCAAACCAAGAGAGCACATATTACCCAATCGCGTCGTACACAATTGGAACCGTTTACCAGAGTCAGTGATAAGTGCCCCCTCAGTGAACTCTTTCAAAAATAGACTGGACAAATATTTAAAGCGCACTGACAAGGACTAAGATATACACGCATCAGCTCTGAGAGCTGCCTGTGTATTATAAATAATAATAATAATAATAATTGATATAAAGAGGGTAGTAACAAAAAGCTTACAAAAGTGTTTCAAAGAACATGTACAATATTACACAGTAAACTATTGTACTACAATATTACACAGTAAACTATGTAAACTATTGTTTCAGGTGGCCAGTATAAGACAACACTTAGCTGATATTTATGAACGAAATCAGAATTGGAAAGAGGCTGCAAATGTTCTGGTTGGAATTCCGCTTGAGACTGGACAAAAGTATGTTATTTTATTACAAAATTAATCTCCATGTACATTCTATCATTTTGAATTTTTGACGACCTCTGTAGCGCAGTGGACGAAGGCCCGCCTGCAACGCAAAAGGTTGCGGGTTCGATCCCCGTGGCGGGACCAATGTTTGTATGATCTACAAATATTTGTCTCGGGTCTGGGTGTTTCTATGTATAATATTTATGTATTTACAAACAAAAAGTATATAAGTAGTATATCAGTCATGTAGTACCCATAACTCAAGCTCTGCTTACTTTGGGGCTAGATGATGCTGTGTGGAAAGTCCAGCATTATTTATTTATTCATAATTTTTTATGCCACTCAATATTTTTCAGAAACTCAATTTGCAAGTATATTTGTGAATTGGGGAATGAATAAAGTATTCTAAGCCCCCAACAAAAATAAAACTACTAACAATTTAAATGCTTCTCTTTGGTTCCAGACAATACTCAGTAGATTACAAGTTAGAAACATACTTAAAAATAGCCCGGTTATACCTTGAAGTGGATGACCCGGTGCAAGCTGAGGCATTCGTCAACAGAGCCTCCCTGCTGCAAGCTGAGACAACTAATGAGCAGCTGCAGATCTATTACAAAGTATGCTATGCTAGGGTTTTGGATTACAGAAGGTAAATATACTTTTTACTTTATAGTCTTTCATATTTATTTAGACATGCTTTCTCTAAAGACTAAATTAGAGAATTTTACAAAAAAAACTCTGCTTTGTATTCACTTTTGATCATGAGTTAACTGTTAATTTCTCAGAAAGTTCATTGAAGCTGCCCAAAGATACAATGAGCTCTCATACAGAAACATTATCCATGAAGATGAGAGGATGACATGCCTGAGAAATGCATTGATATGCACAGTTCTTGCCTCAGCTGGTAATTATTATGTATTTTATACTCTATGTACTTAAAAGGAAATTGACAAGTGCAGTCAGACACTAATCTATTTCTTTACTTTAATAAAACGATTTTTTATTTTGTTACTTTTTTAGAAGATTTTTCAATTTTGTACGATTTTGGGGAGGGTCATGTCCCCTGTGACCCCTCGGACCGCGCCTGGCTTATTATTTTCTGGTTCACCAGGTCAGCAGAGATCCCGCATGCTGGCTACTCTGTTCAAGGACGAGCGTTGCCAGCAATTACCGGCGTACGCCATCCTCGAGAAGATGTACCTCGACCGCATCATCCGCCGCGCAGAGCTGCACGAGTTCGAAGCGCTTATGCAGACACATCAGAAGGTGAATAACTAAATATATAAATAAATAATGTGGGACATTTCACACACCGTCATCTAGCCCCAAACTGAGCAAAGCTTGTACTATGGGAAACAGGTAACTGATATAAGTACTATTTGTTTGTAAATACATAATATACAACAGAAACACCCAGACCCGAGATAAATATTTGCAGATCATACAAAAATTTATCCCGCGGCGGGGATCGAACCTGGAACCTTCTACGTCACAAGTGGGCTTTTACCCACTGCGCCACAGAAGTTGTCTTATCTAATCTATTTATTTATACAATCCTGTATTATATTGCAGACAATATTGATAAGTGCTTGGCGGGCATAGAACAAGCTATCAGAGTTAGTAGTCCCTGGTTCTTCAGGCTGTTGGTTGTGAAAGAACTGGAGTTGAGTTACCTATCATCTTGGTGTTACTTTGGTACCACATGATCCTGTGTAAATGGTGCTGTGGCATTACTTTAAAAAAAGGATCACCTAGTTTTGAAGATCATCCGTGAAATCTTTGATTTTGCTTATGTTTATATTCGCTTTAATATTATCCGAGTCGGTCTACTATATCAGCAATGTAGGCCTTTACTCTGCTTAAAAACTTTTGTATCATAGCATAAAGACTTTGACCAAGTGGTGGCCTAGCCTGGAACCGGACCTAGAAGTCGAGGTCTTGCAATTGCGCGATGATTAGACATCAAGAGGCACCATAGATTTTGGATGCGTGAGGCACAGTACCAGAATGAATGTCATAAACAGAGGGAGGCCTATACCCAGCAGTGGGATATTCTTGGCTGCGGATGATGATGATCAGAGCATAATCTTAATAATTTCAATCCTCACATTCCAGGCACAAACCCAATACGGCACTTCGATCCTGGACCGAGCGGTGTTCGAACACAACTTGCTCTCAGCCAGCAAGCTTTACAACAACATAACGTTCGAGGAGCTCGGCGCGCTGCTGGAGACGCCGCCGCTGAAGGCCGAGCGCATCGCCAGCCATATGATCAGCGAGGGACGCATGAACGGATACATCGACCAGATATACTCTGTGGTGCATTTTGAAAGTAAGTTTACTACTCCTGAAAGGATCTTGTGACACGTGTTGATTTCTGGAAATCCGAGTTGTATACAGCAGCGGCATGGTGGCACGAGCACAGTAGACCACAAAAGATGTCATCAAAGTGCCATATGATATGATCCTTGTCAGAATATTAGAGTGGAGTGAATGAAAGGTTTAAGAGACGGCTCCAATGATGTTTAAAAATATAGATACGTTACCAGCGCGTGGAAATTGAAGAATCGGAACTGTTATATTAGCACAGTTTTTTTTTTTTTTTTATTTACAAAAAAAAAAAGAAAAGGGCTTTGTCGCTGAGCGACTATACCGTCCAATCGGTAACATCTTAGGATCAGTCTTCTTCTTCTTCTCTCTCACTTCACTTCTTGTTGGTTACTTCTGGTTTCACTTCACTCCCCGGCTTCTTCTTCTCTTTATTCCTTCTTCCTCTTCTTCTTTTTATTAATGGCAACTAACTGTAAACTGTATTAACAGCATAATTCTGCCAATGTCAAGTATCCTCACCTCTCAAATATGTATGTCACGTCAATTTGGTTTTTGAAAAAACATGGCGGCTTGTCATTTCAAAACTCCAACGAAAATCTTTCGTCAAATGAGAAATCTTCTTGAATACTCCCCATTCCATTTATTACCAAATCTCCTGTTACGTAATCCAAGGCTTCATTAGTAAAATGCCACCGAAATTACATAATAACATAATAACCTAGCAAAACACGAGAAAATTAAATAAAATAGCTGAGCCACTAGCTCCTTCAAAAATGGCGAAAGACAATCAGCACAGTTTTTGTCAGTGACAGTCACATGTTCCAAGCTCGAATTTTAAACTTCGATACTATGAACCTATCGTATCTATATGGTCAGATAGAATTATATGCGCATATTTAGAAATAGCATTTCAAGAACGCAACTATTAGCTCCTGCAGAAATACAGGTGTATGCCAATTATGTAAATAAACTACCTTCACAGACTTTTTCAGATCTTGTCTAAATGTCTACCGTGCCATTTTCTATTTATACGAGTATATATATTATTAATATTATTATTTTTTATGATGAATGGGTTCGCTCTTGACCTCTAAACTTACACAGGTAAGAATGAGGTCTAAGATAGAGCGAGCCTACCCAGAAGGTGCCTATTAACTCTCTTTTTATAAAACAACAGGGTCGTAGCTCAGCGGAGATACAGACGCTGGAAGCTGATTCCAAATGTTTGCAGTGCGCATAATAAAAAAACTTTGAAAGCGCTTAGTTCTAATTAGTGTAATATCAACCAGGTGTGAATGGTAATCAGCTGTGTCTGAAGTCCCTGTAAAAGAATGGTGAAGGAATTAGGTCGTACAGCTCCTGGGCACACTCACCATAGTACAATCTATTTATGAATAGTGTTAAATTCATACAATTTTTTTCCAGCTCGAGAAATCTTGCCGCAATGGGACAAACAGATCCAGAGCTTGTGCTACCAAGTGAACAGCCTTATTGAGAAGATCGCGGCCGCAGAGCCCGAGTGGATGGCCAAACTCATGGAGGAAGAGATGATACAGTGATCTAGTCTAGTTTGTCTACTCTACTTGTATTTATATTCATGTAATTATTAATACAGCTTTGTGCAAAACATGTTCTGCTTTAATATATCCCCTACATATTCTAATCCAATTTAGCTCTCCCTTAAGGCGACCCGTACACACTCAATCTCGATCGCGATCCGTGATCAAAAATGGATTTCAAAATATATATTTGATGTATCTCTATTGGAGATCAGATGCATCAGTCTGTTTATCAGGCGGTGGATAATCTAAGGATTTATCCTTGATTTGTCTGTGTGCTGTCTTATTGACTCAATAAATCCCATAAACATGACCTTACACCTCATAATAATATACTGTACTATTGGGAGTTCATTGTCTTGTGCATTAGAGATAAACTAAGAATAAGTTGTAAGTTCATTTATTAAACAATGAATTAAAAAATACAACAAATAATAACAAAAGGTCGAAAACACCTGACATACAATGGCAGACACAAAATAAAGGGTGTGGTAGGAATCGCAATTGCTACAACACTTTTTTAGCAAAGAGGGCTTAGCAATTATCTAACTAGGAATGGAAAAGGTCATTTCTTGTAATAAAACAAAGCACATGTTGATTCCAACAGACTATTCATTTATTACCATTCAATCAATAGGATATACACCATAGGTGCTTATTTACATAACTGGGAGATGTTATTTGGATTCGATAGAATTATTCAATAACAAGGGAGGCTCACGCCGCGTGCTTCAATACATAATACATCAGAACGCTACATAACATATTAGAAGTTTCGAGAAAGCGCCTCAGCCAGACGATACGGCTACAACGCTTACAAATGTTGAGGCAATACAGAGAAATATTGCGTTTTCAACGCTCAAATATACTATACAGACAACACGAAGATACTGAAATTGATTATGTGTACGCTTTCTTCTGCTATTATTATATAACAGTTGATGTGGCATGTATTAACTACAAGACTACAAGCCGCGACTGCGCCGCTTAGGGCTCCAGGTCCAGGGCCACGCCCACCTTGTGTCCGCCCGCGTTGAAGTTCTGCCCGTCGATGGCGGCCGACAGCGTCAGCGTCACGCCTGCAATATATCAACTCAAATAAATTCGTGATTTGATAGTGTTTCAGGCGTGGATATACGCAAAAGTTTTATTATACAACAAGATTGTTTCAACGCGCATTTTATAAAAATAACGATAAGAGATGTTTCCGTTTCTAAATCAGAATGAATTCTAGTTACAGAAGATAACACTGAAATCACATTGAAGACTGAATATCTGGAATTGACCTAGAAATCCCGAAAGAACTGGGATGATGTCTTACCTTGGGGATACACTCACGATTCCATTTCATAACAAAACAGTAAAGTTATTGTATTCATGGAGTGTCCACTGACCTGGGCGAAGCTTCTGGGTGTATCCAAGTCCGATAAGCGATTTGTTGTTGATCTTAGCGTGCAGGGAAGCGTCCTGGTCGAGCGCGAACTTGGCGCCGACTCCGAACAGGGTGTCGGCGGAACCAGAGGTCCACTTCATGCTGACACCGCAGTCCAGCTTTTCCGACACCTTCTGGTAGATAGAACCACCGAAGTCCTTGCCGTTGTCGCTAGAATTAAAAAAGTTTGATAAGATTTGTATTTATTTTGTATTTTTTCGAAAGGGAAACAATCGGAAGATAAGTTAGATCTCTGCAGTATAGCAAGCAACTTGATAGACAGTGACGTAACTTATCTCGAAAATCCGCATTGTTATATTGCATAATTATATCATACGATGTGACGACCTATTGTCCCAGGCAGGGATCAAATGCAGAGCACATTAAGCACATTAATGTCACATGAACTAGCTGTAACTAGAACTACCTGCTTGGTGAATGACTGTCGACGTCACTAAGTGGGTTTGATCCTAAGAGCGGTTTCAAATTATTCGATCCGATATCGGTATCGGACGCCAATACGATGGCGGGGCAAGAAAAATGTATGAAATTGATAGCTCCGATATCGGATCGGATAATGTGAAAATAATACGAAAAACAGTTCCAGAAAAACAAATGAGAAACTGATTATTAAAATTTTGGGTTTACCATAATCATGATCAAAACGAAATCAGCTCACTTAAGTCTAGTCTGTGTAACTAGGTCAAAAGTTATGCAATGTCTCCAATCTATTAGCAGCTGTTAGCTGTGCTATTAGCAAAAAAGGAAGTAACGTATTCATCGGAACTTAGTGACCCATTTTGAATACAATGGCAATAAGTTGAATTGCTCTACATACGCGATTACCAAGAACAGGTAGAGCTTTCGTTGCCGTGACAGTTCGCCGAACCGAAGCTACAAAGTTATTCAATCAATAAAATACAATGATCTCTGTATATAAGTTCCTAGAATTGCTTTGTTTGTAAAGTAAAAAGTGAATGATGTAAGTGTGATAAGATGGATGAGCTTTATCATTTTGTTATAAGTGCTATCTACGGATGATTGGCCTTTTATCTCTATATAAAAACAATATTAAATCTAGCTAGTTCTTAGTGCTTGTGGTAAATAAATATGTAAAACTCATTTACCTAAGTACAAGATAAAGAAAGTGTACACTTTAATCTAATCAGTTACTCATAATATGTATGTAAGTTCAATATTGATAAGGCATTCTTGCAGTTATGAGTTAACAGCAAATTGTTGCGAATATTTGTACTAAAGAGTCAACAGTCAGTATTGCCAAGTTTATATAAACCACTTCTCTGCCAACCTGTATTTTTGATTGGCTATGCTATATCAAACTTGTTTATGATAGTTGTAATGATAATAAGTTCTGATGATTCTAAAAGAATAATGTTTCTGAATGGAAGGTGATCTGTAAGTGCAAAAATATGACTAACACATTGGTGTGGAGGGCAAAGTCGTTGGTCTGGTAACCAAGAGCGAAGTTGTTCTTTGAGAACTTGGCCTTCTGTGAGTCAAACTGTGTGTGGACTCCGGCAAGCCAGCCTTGGTGGTTCAAGACTGCAGCCACATCAACGATGGGTCCGGCCAAGTCAAGGTCCAAGTTTGTGTTGACTGCAACAGTGTTGTTGGCATAGGAAGTCTTCAACTTGCCAGTCTTGAGTCTGTGAAGAAAAATGAAAGGATTTCTATAGAATAAAATTACATAATCGTTAGGAGCTTTTTGGTCTAACAACCATACAAAGTGAGTTCAATGTACTATGGAGGTCAATAACCCAGAAATTAAGCAGCTGTACAGTTTGGAAAGAAAGGTTTGGGACAAAAAAATTATTTACAAAGAATCAATAAAATTAGAATTTTGTCTCATTTTGCATAAGTTTGTAGTCAACATCAAATAATATTAACACTATTAACGGGATATTTACCATGATTCAATATTTTTGGAGTGTTTTTTGCGCCGAAATATAGGGAAACTCCAAAACCATTGAATCATGGTAAATATCCTGTTAATAGTGTAAATTGTTAACATCAAATAATGTAAAATTATTACAGAGGAACAGTATAAGAACAAATTGGACAAAATCTTTTGGTAAAAATACAAGGACAATGTTTCAACTATCTTTCCTGTTCTTAAAAAGTTACAGGATAATTACTTTAATAAAATACATAGGTAAATACCCAGTCTGTGGTGCAAAGGTGCCTTCCAGTGTGACCTTGAGTCCAGCAGCAATTTTATCCTGAATAGTGATATCTGTGGCCAGTGTGTTGTCTGTGTTCCATTTTTCTGTGAATGAAAGACCATAGTCCTTCACTGCGTATTTGGATGACAGGCTGCCGAAAACCTGAGAAAGGAGTTTGAATGTAGCTTCCATAGAATAGGTTTAATAATGAGTCTGTAGACTAAACGGTATTTATTTACCTTGCCACTTTCCTGGTTGGAGGTAATGCCGCTAGTGAACTCAACTCCGGATTCACTCTTGGTTTTCAGGTCCAATTTGAACACACCGAAGTGATATCCCTTTCCGAAGACATCGTTGGCCTTCTTTCCGAGATCAGCATAGTAAGGAGGAGCCATATTCTAAAATAAAAAGACACTATAGTATTTTTTAAGCAACTAAGAGTACTTTCTTATTTCTATGAATTAGTACTAGGTAAGCTAGAGCTACCTGCAATGTTATAAGAAAATTGTCACATGACCTCAGTCATGAAACAACATATGAAACGTCTCGCGAAAAATCAGTGCCAGCTGTGTCAGGGTCAGCATTGATTAGACGTATACTTATTTACAAGCACTTTTCAGTCTCGTTATTACATAACGTTCAGGTAGGTATTTGCTAAAGTAATCTAGCCCCCTAATCTTCTTGCAATGCAACCAACATAGGACTCTAAGTTCCTAATTCTTTATCACATGGCCGTAAACTTGACCTTTGAGGAAATGTGCCGCAGATCTCATTCAGAAAACGAAATCACATGCGTTCGCGGACAGCACCCCAATGACGTTTCACTTCAGCAAGCACCAGCTTACCGTAAACTTTACAGAAAATACAGCAGGTAATGATTAAACTATGATGTTTTTGATCGATTTGACCACCAGCGAAGGTTAAAAAGTAATGAAAGAGCTGTATGACGTCGATTCTGCCCAGCAATAGCCGGCTCAAGGCACAAAATGTAACCTCATAAGTAAATTACTCGTAAGTCGTGAAAGCTGAAATTATGTTACTAGCGGAAACGTATGCTGATAAATACTCACTGCGGTTGAATTTGATTCACGGAATGAAACTAATACACTGATTCAGGGCAATTTCGCCAAGAATCGAACGAACGGTACTGCTCCACACCACCCACAAGACAATTTTGGTTTACTCAGGTCACCGCAAGATGACGCTAGTACAGCGGAAGCCTTAGTATTGATTGGATGTCTTATTTAGGAAAAAGTACATTTTACTTACTTACTGCCCTTTGAAATAACATAAAATCATAACTTTAATTTTAAAATTACTCTAAAACTAAGCTTTCCTAACAAAGAAGAAAATTTAACATATAAACATAGTACATGATTGCACCAGTGACAGTGACGTAATTATAGCTATCCGTTCTACTCAGAATAGCGAATAGCGAATTCTTTTTTCAGAGCCGTTAATATTTTTTTCTACTTGTTGATTCCCATCCAATAATTAGGTAGGTACTTACTTTCTAAAAATTTTTTTTTTTCTAGTTTCTAAGTAACTTCGTACCACACCCATACCACAGTGTTTGAAAACGAAAGTTTTCAATCAGTGCGTCCTACCTGTCATGACATACGGAGCCGAAACGTGGACACTCACAGTACGGCTAGTCCACCAGTTTAAAGTCGCTCAGCGAGCTATGGAACGAGCTATGCTCGGAGTTTCTCTGAAGGATAGAATCCGCAACGAGACTATCCGACATAGAACCAAAGTTGTCGACATAGCTCAGAGAATCAGCAAGCTGAAGTGGCAGTGGGCTGGCCATATCTGCCGAAGAACCGATAACCGTTGGGGTAAACGAGTTCTTGAGTGGAGACCGCGACTCGGCAAACGTAGTGTAGGACGCCCTCCGGCCAGGTGGAGTGACGATCTGCGAAAGGCTGCCGGCAGAAGCTGGATGCGTCGAGCTGAGGACAGGGCGCAATGGCGCGCACTAGGGGAGGCCTATGTCCAGCAGTGGACTGCCATAGGCTGATGATGATGATGATGAAGTAAGTTCGTATGAGTCAGTGACCAACTGGTGACGGAGTTTTTAGGCCGCCATAATGCTTAATGTTACATTTTTCCAAGATTAAGTGCTTCAAGCGAATAAGGCCTCCGTCGTGGCTTAACGACTTAGGTATATAGCAGGGACCGACCATTCAACGCGCCCTCCGAACCCTTCGAAGCACGAAAGCGCTCAAATGAAAATGCCACCGGTGGTCACCCATCCACTTACAGACCGTAACGAACGATGCTTAACTTCGACGATCTATCAAGAACGACTAAGCAAGCACGACCACGAGCGCTTTTTTGTACCTACTAAGTACATTGCACTTACAACTCTTAATTTGATACAAGGAACCAAAAATAATACCTACATAAACTTTAATTAAGATCCTATTTAGTACCTAACGACTTTAAGTTTTAGGCGCGTAAGTCGCCCATTGAGTTGACTCTGATTAAAATGATGACCTTATTTATCGTTTGAAATCCATTACTAGTAAATTAATAACATCACACGTGCATCACACTTACTTGTTGATAGTCGTGCAATTCACAGTAGTCTATGATCTCATTATTCTTTTTTTCACTGTTTCTCTGGCATGGTATTCTGTTTCCATCATCATCCATACAGATCACCATCTCACCTAATGTGCCATCCTGCATTAAATTACATCCATAAAAATTTGAATTATTTTCGAATCCCCACGAGCACGTATAGCGAATCATAAGTAATATTAATTAGACTTAGGATAATACTTAAATACTTCAGTCCATTTTGTATTAGGAATGCCATAGGGGTCATACACCGGACCAGCTATGCTATGATGCAATGAGTTTCTACATCTAACTCGCTACTTCATATTTTTAGTAGGTACCTACTTTACTTATAAGTTCTTCAAGTAGGTACATACCTAGCTAGGTAGGTAGTATTAATTATAGTTCTTTAAAATTATATGCGTTCACCACACTGGTTCGAAAAGTAGCGACACAAAGAAAAGTTATTTTAAAAGATTTGGTAGGTAGGTACTTACGGGTTTTGTGCAAGGCACTATTTCTTCTATATAGGCGTTTACTGTAATCATACGTTCCCAGAGTTTACTCAAATCAACTCTGTTCATAAAACTAAATAAATAATCAAAAGCAGACATATTTTGAATAAAAAAACATTCACTTAAATATTTGTTTTACAAAATAGTGACAGACAGATGCCTCTAGATATTTTAAAATTCATTTAAATCTATTAGGCCTTTCGCACCTACCTAACCTTTCAAGTACCTACAGTACGTTAAATAGGTAGTAACCTGGCTACTTAAGAAGTTTGTAGTAGGTATGGAGGTATGTGTATTTGTTTATTAGCCTCAGAGATCTTGGCAACGGGTTTCAGGGAATGTACCAGAAAATACACGATTGTACCTATGGACATTTAATAGGAGATTGACTGGCCCAGTTCACCGCGTCTGCGGCTTAAATTAGACGCAATGTTGTTCAGACGCACACTCGCTCGCGAATCTTCAACACTGAGCTCTATGAGATTCCGCATTATTTTATACAAATTGCAGCGCTAATGGCCTACGTTCGGCATTACGACGTTCTACTAAATGATAAATATGGGAGGTATCTGGTCGCCAACAAAGATTTGGATTCCGGTGAATTAATTTTTACGGATTTACCTTTCGCCGTCGGACCTAAACCAGGCAAGTTTGGAGAACTCTGTGATTTATTTTAAAACAACGCACGAAACAACAATGGACGTTTGTTTTCAAGTGATGTTTTGTTAAATTGTAGCTATACGTTACAGTTAAACTGAATTGTCTTTATGTTTCAAACCAGTTGACCTGGCGTAGTGGAAAACCCCGTAGACTTCCCAACTAACGAGTGGAACCTGCCTGCCTTAGAACACCCCTAAGACCAAAGAAACCTTTAGAACAGGAAACTGAGGTAAGCTTAAGTCATGGCATGCAATAGAATTGACAGAACAAGATTCATTGGCCAGTTTTTACTAGCTTCTATGTTAAACGACTAGGTAGGTACTTTTATTTATTTTATTTTATTTAAAAACTAAATCCACAGCTCTTAGTATCTATGCTTAAACTTATACATATTCCCTATAGCCAATAACGGATTTACATTTTATAGGTAACACATGTAAGGCAACCGTTAAAGAAGTAGTTATATTTAGGTTAGTAGGTACTTATTCCAACATAGTTACAAAATCACACAAGTTTTCAACCGTTAATACGACACATAGACTACTCACAGGTTCTGGTACTTACCTACCTAAGTTCTAGCTAGAGGAGCAGGAAACCTACTATAGAGAATTTATCATGCATTCCTTTCCTACTGTTACTATATAAATAGGTACCGTCGTTGTTTGCCGGCTCGCCAATGGATTTACCTCCTTTACATTTAAGTACCGACTGCTCATGCGCATGCTAAGCATCTCCTTAAATGAATGATTTCTGTGGCACCTATACTAGTAGGTACCTATTAATACCTTTAAGTATGTACCTATGTCTTATAACATTTGTAGTTTATTGTAGTTTTGTAGTATTAACTAGAGGCGCTGCATTTTGAACTCGTGATAATCCATCATAAACCAACTTTTAATCTAGACACTCCGCCACTATGTCTCGGTTGCTACTGCCCCGTGGAGCAGACGGTGTGTTCTCGTTGCGGCTGGCCGGTGTGCGGCGCGGAGTGCGAGAGCGCGGCCCAGCACGCGGGGGAGTGCGCTGTGTTCGCGGCCGCTAGGGTTCGCTTCCAGCCAGTGGATGACTGGACCGCTTGTACTCCGCAACTCGACTGCATCACACCTTTGAGGCAATTCTTTTTTTTATTTAACCTTTAAGATGTCCAATAGGTAAATACATCTTCATCATACTGCCGTCCCACGTTATCTTGGGCGTTATCCGGCACAACACGACTATGATAAATAGATAAAAAGAATGAGTAGGCTCTAAAGGAAAATCTTTTTCAAAATTATGGTAGGTATAGATAGATGATAGTAGGTTGAATTAAGACGTTTCAAAGTGATCCCAGCGGTCCTACTGAATAAATGCTATTTGACTTTGACTTTGACTTTGAAATTAATGATGTTCACCCTTAGCTAAACTTTGACGATAATTTGTCTTTTTTCCGACCTATAAGTAATCAAAACGCTATCTGTGCAGGATGCTGCTTGCCAAAGAGCACGACCCTGATCTGTGGCAAGCAGAACTGGAGTCCATGGAAACACACACAGCCGCACGCCAAGAGCGGCAGACTTGGGGCGCGGACATGATCAATATTGCAAACTTCCTGGTAGACCACTGCAAACTGGGCAGCAGGTTTGACAAGGACATGGTGCAACGTGTTTGCGGTATTCTTGAGGTAGGTCTTCGGTAGCATTGGAAGACCTCTTAAGGTAGGTAGATGATGACAACGATCATCATCGAGAATAAAACTTAAACAACTTTCCTTCATTTCAGGTAAACGCTGTGGAGATCCCATCCCGCGGTGGCTTCAGTATACGCGCGATTTATCCTCGACTCGCTATCGCCGCGCACAGCTGCGTCCCTAACATCGTCCACACAATCCTTACAAATGATTACCAGTAAGTTCTTCTTTATAATGTTTACATTTCCTTCCCTATGCAGAAAACTTTTCAAGGCTCAGCTGCAAGCCAGATGCAGAAAAGATCTTTAACCTTGAAACCTCAAAGTAAAGAAAAAGCTTGCACGATCCCACCTAGAGCCATTGTTACAACAAGCTCCCCATCAAAAGGATAATCCTCTCGATTGTTTGCCCTTTGTGCTCTACCGTACCATACAACGAAAAAAGAAAAGATTTCCTATTGAAAAGTCTACAGTCCACACACTCTCTAGTTAAGCTAGAATTATTATATACATACCCCCTTAAACAATACGACAGACTTCATATCAGTTTTTAATTCTCTAGAGTCCAAGTAAGAGCAGCAGTACCAATAAAGTCCGGCGAGACCCTACATCTCTGCTACACGCACGTGCTGTCCCCCACACTGGTGCGAAGAGAGTTCCTCCTGCAATCCAAGTTCTTCAACTGCGACTGCACAAGATGCGCTGATCCTACAGAACTGGGCACCCATCTTAGCACGCTCAAGTGCAGCAAATGTGACAATGGGATTATACTATCGACTAATCCGTTGGGTAAGTAAAACCGTAACAAGCAACTGAAATCAGTGCCTGGCTAGGTTGTATTTATCTGAGTAATGGTTCTAATACCAGCCATGAGAATATTTGTATTGCGTAAGCGCATGATTTTCATTTATTCGGGTAAACAATCCACATCTACGTCACAACCTTGAATGAAGCGTTGATACAAAATGCGTAAGAATTTTTAAGTTTCTTCCTATTGTTATAGAGATTTATGCCCAAACGGACTTTCACATTATACTCGTATTTTCAGACAATGATGCCCAATGGCAATGTACGGATAAGAACTGCGAGTTCAAGACGTCAGGCGCCGCGATGCGTAAGATGCTGGCTGTGGTGCAAGCCGAAGTGGACCAACTTGACGCCACGGAGCTAGGGCCTCAAGCTATCGAGCTTAGAGAAGCAACCATCAAAAAGGTAAAAGATTTTACGATAGGAACAAAGCTATAATTAGAATTTACTCAACCGTTTTCAAAAAATTGCTATGTTATTTCAGTACAAATCAGTTTTCCACCCAGCCCACTCTCTTCTACTCTCTATCAAGCACTCGCTAGCCCAGCTGTACGGGCGAGTCGAAGGGTACGGCATTGAAGATCTGCCGGATCTCATATTGGAGAGGAAAGCGGAGTTTTGCCGCCTACTGCTGAAGACTTTAGACGTGATTGCACCTGGAGAGAGTCGAATGAGAGGTGCGTACATAAAATCACGACAGTCGGAGACCACAGATTTCCAAGGAGGGTCCATAAAAACAGATTAACATTTTTATGTAGTAATTCCTATAGAAATAACGAGTAGATTAGTGTGTCTTGTCTTGGTCCGGAATAAGATAAGTTATAGGTATTAACCATGAGGTTTCAGTAAGAAATTTTCGAATTTAAACTTCATTGAATCAAAGCCTTATTTTTTTTCAATTAAATGATAAGAAAATATTTCCCATTCAACTTTCAGGCATGATGTTTTACGAGCTCCACGCTCCCTTGATGTTTATGGCAAGAAACGAGTTCTCAGCCGGCCTGATAGACCAGGAGAAACTGAAGGAAAAGCTTCAGGAACCCATCAAGTGCTTAGCCGAAGCGGCGCGGATCCTTACCAGAGAAGACCCGCAGAGTCCTGAAGGGATCACGGGAATCATCGCAAGCCAATCGATGGAGCAGCTAAAAGCTAGTCTTGACGCTTTGTAGGAAGCGTCATAACATAACTGATGTCAATTATGTGTGAAAACTAGAGAAAAATAATAATAGTATGAGAACTATTATAGATGCAAAAACTTGCCATGTTGTGATGCATAAGTGGTACATACACAATCTTTGAGTATCCCTCAGGCTACGCCAGTTTTTTAAAAAAGACATCTTAAATTTTTACGAAAAAAAATCATATTCTTTTTTTATAAATGATTTGAGTGTTACTAATCTCACTCAGAAATATTATTGGACACTCGGTGATAAAATCATTATTCTCGACAAGAAATGGCTACACATTTCCATAACAAGCTTTTTTAGTAGCTCGAAAAGAATTTAAGAATAACTGCAATATTATTATTGTTAAGACATATAGACAGATATCTCATAGAATAACTTAGAGGAACTTAATTCATAAATTGAATTTAATTCATTTTCGTACTATTTACACATGAACAATAAAAAATGTTACCAACTAAAAAGTGATTTTCTTGGGCTTCTTAGTAGGTTCCTCACCACCTGTGCTTTTTGATTTCTGTGGGATGGCTTCCAGATCTGCAGAATCCAGGGTCTGTAGCTTAATAGAAGAGTCTTCCCTTTTGTCTTGCACCTAAAATAAAAAATACATTTTAAGTTATTTATTTACGCAGTATTCTCGGATTCAAACGCACCGACCGAGCAAACAGCATATTGCGTTCAGTTACAGGCTTTGCAGACGTCGGCAGGAAAGTCATCCGAATGAATCCCGATAAATGGGCGAACGCCATAACACCTTGGCAGCCCAAAGGGACACGGGGTCGTGGTCGGCTGAGGAAGCGTTGGCGGGACGATCTCGCCTTCGAAAGAGAATGGTGGGAGATCTCGAAGGAGAGAGATGATTGGAGGGATTTGGGGGAGACCTTTGCCCAGCAGTGGGACGAAATAGGTTAATTAAAAAAAAATTCATAAAATTACATTACTGTCAGTAGATCTAGGTATCGGAGTTAGCCATTTGACATGGCTTAGATTTATTGGCCAAGTGTGACGTTTATTTAGCTCAAACACAAAATTAATCACTCTGTCATTAACACAATAGAAGATATGAGATAATGTCGACCTTGCCTTGTGGATACAGTTGTGATCCTTTTTGATTTTGTCATTAATAACTGTTTGTTATGTTGGGCCCAGCTTATTAAGACATAATGCCTTCAGTCTACCCAAAACTCTCATCAGCTAGCCACTAACATACTATCATTGGCAACATCTGCTTATCCGAAGTATATGATCTTGCCTGTGCCCAATGTAAAACAAAAAGTATACATATAAGTAGTATATCAGTCATGTAGTACCCATAACACAAGCTCTGCTTACTTTGGGGCTAGATGATGCTGTGTGAAAAGTCCAGCATTATTTATTTAATGTGTAAAGAAAAAAAAACAAAATTAACTTACGGTAGGGCAATCTTTCCTCAAATGAGTGACATCACCGCATAGTTTGCAGGACCCTCCGTTTGGATACAAGCCTTTGGGATTATCTGGACATTGTCTGGCTATGTGGCCCTGGAAAGTAATTATAAAATAATTACCTAATAAGTCTAAATAAGTAACAAAATCGGTCATGAAGGTACAGGAGTAGGATAAATCGCACATTAGACATACTGGTTAGAAGATTAAAATTACACTTATTAAATGTATTAACTCTCAAATCAAGAGTACAGTTCTTCCAACGGATCTAGGCATTCGTGAAGTAAGCCGTTTGTCTGCGCAGTGACCGCTTTTTCATACAAAATTGTGTTCTGCGCAGACAAATGGCTAACTTAACAAATGCCTAGATCCGTTGGGCGAACTGTAAATAGGTTCCTTCTAGGAAAGCATGCTCCAATTAGACCTCACTACTGTTTAACATCAGGCAGAGGGAGGTCAAATGCTGACCTAATTAAAAAAAAAAGATAAAATTAAGATCTTACAGGTTCTTTGCAAATGAAGCAAGTGGCAAATCTGAACTCCTTATCTTTCTGTACTTTGCATTCAAACTGCCGATGTTCTGTTGATCCGCATTTGAAACAGAGACCATCTGGCGCACCTACTCCGGGTATTTTAGTCTTAAGCTCCGGGCAATCCGATAAATTATGGCCACCTTTTCTACAATTGTAGCAAACATCCCTCTTAACTCTCGCCAGGGCTTTCTCTGCTCGTCTCCGTTCCAATTTCATTGTCCTTTGCACCTCACTCTTAGGTATACCTTTTTTAATCATGTTGGTTTTAAGCTCTTGTAATCTTTCAGCGTCTTTCTTCATGATCGGGAAACCGTCATATCTCACAAGTTCAACTTCTTTGCCATTTATGATTAGTTGGAAACTATTATCGTTCACTGGTTTCCTGCGTACAGGTTCACCGTTCACCAGCCTCTTCTTCTTTTGTTTGGGAGGTTTGTTTTGATTGTCATTGTGGATTTTATTGTTTTGATTATTGTGTTCAAGGTTTCTCTCTCTCACTGGTTTTTGCTTTTTGTTTTTTTTTCCCTTACTTTCTTGTTGGCCAGCTGCTGCTGCATTTTCTTGTTTTTCAGAGTCTGTAGTTGTTTTAACATTCTGCTTTTTGTTTTTCTTTACTTTCTTATTTTCATTATTTAGACCATTTTCATTTGATTCTGTGTGTGCTTCTGTGGCCACGAAAGAACTAGAATTCTTGTTTTTTTTCTTTTTGGATTTATTTTTTTGTTTAGTGGAGTTGTCTGGTTCAGTTGTCTGGGCCTGCTCCGGCTGAGTAGATAATTTCTTACTTTTCTTTTTTACAGGTTCTGAAGTTTGATTAGGAGCGCCCAATATACTAACTTGTGTCTCAGGGAAGTCACACCAAGTAGCCTTTCTTTTCTGAGTTTTATGTTCCTTCAGAAAATTTTCATAGTTTTCAATGCGTTGTTTTTCCGCCTAAAAACACGCAATTTTTTTATTTAAAGTAGCACAATAAGTTTCAAATACATTTAAGATCCAGATTACTTTTAAGCCTTAGAGTTTAAGGTACTTACTAGCTCCCTCTTTTTGGAATCTTCACTATCTTTCTTAGACTGCATCAATTGTTCTTTCATAACTTCCCATGGTGTACTATCTTCGGGAGCTCTTTCATTTGATGATTTTGAACCTTTAGCTCGAGCAAACCTCGTCATTATATTTATTTGTATTTTGTACAATTAAATACACATGTGCTGGCTGGCTGGCTGCTGCTCAAGTGTTACCAACTCGGATTTTGAAAAAAGGCGTAAGCCAGGTTAGAAAATAACGTAGATCTACGTACTTTTTTTTTAATGAAATAAGGAGGCTTAAGTAGTTGAAACTGGCAAAAAATGTTTTGTTGAACAATTTCAGTCCATAATAGAAAAAAAAATTCAACAAAAACATTTTATGCCGCTATGTTCTAAGAAAATGTATTATAATTTTTTTTTTTTTTGATAATTTGCGGAACCACCTGGAAGTGGTGCTATTGATTATGCAAATTTTGAAAAAGTGACTGCCACGAATTAATGGATACGGCACCCACACTTTGTCTTGTGTTGTGTGGCGAGTTGAGTGTTCGTTATTATGAAACGGAACGTTTATTAACTTTTTTCAGCGAAAATACTGGAAGTCATGATCATTCAGCTCTCACATTAACTCACGTTATTTCGTTTTACGTCAATTTGCAGGCAGGCCTAAAAAGCGCTGGCACGATGACCTGGACGCCTTTAGGAAAGATTGGGAAAATCGCAGAAGACCACGAGGTGCGGAAGGTGACGGGGGAGGTCTTTGCCCAGCAGTAGGACAGTATAGGCTAACTTAAAAAAATAAAAATAAATACGTAAATTCTGGGACTGAAGTTCGTAGGTTTGCAGTACCTAAAATACGTAGATCTACAGAAAGACGTAGAGTTGGCAGCCCTGTGCTGCTCTCTCTGCTGATTTCATTTCGTCATAGAGCTATGGATTTCGCATAGAGGGATTTCGTCTCTATGGTTGATTGAAACATAAAGCATCGCGTCCACTAGGCGGACGCATCGCATCGGAAAAATCCGCCTCCTATACATTTTATATGAAACTGCGTCCACTGCAGGCGGGGCGGGCCGGGCCGCATCGGAATCCGTCGGCGGATCGCTCGGCGAGCGTATTTTTCCGCCGATGCGGCCCGGTCCGCCCCGCCCCGCCTCTAGTGGACGCAATGCGCGCCGCATTTTTTGTAGATCGTTGCTGCGAGCGGACGTATTTATTGAGGGAAAAACCGTAAAATGAACGAAACTAATATTCTGAATTTTATGATAGGTACTGGAAATAGAAAATATCACGATGCGTTGAGGAGAAATAAGATTTGGACTGAAATTTTCTTGCATATGGTGAACCCTGACTTTATGTTTGTGACGTTTATTATTTTTTTGCTCCTCATCCAACAACATAAATAAAAATAACTTCATCAGAACCATCCATCGTTACATACAACCGCTTGCTAGCTTGTCTTACGTAGGACTGGCTGTAAAAATCCGCCGATGCGGCCCGGCCCGCCTTGTATAGTGGACGCAGTACGCAAAAATGCTCGCCGATGCGGCCCGGCCCGGCCCGTCTGCAATGGACGCCTAGCTTTAGAATGAATGAGTGGATGCGTGCAATATCTACGCTCGATTAAGAGTATCCTCCCTCAGTCTTTCTTTATATCCCTCAGCGAATATCCAATAACTTTTTTAACTATTTAAGTTGATTCTGATAGAACTAAAAAAATATTTATGTTTTTATAACAAAAAACTCTTGTTTCGTTGAGTTGTTATTTTTTTCCATACATAATAATAAGGTTAAACCATAGAAATTAAAGGTACCATGCTAAATCTATGATAGAAATAATACCAAGCATCTATCTACTAGAGCGTAGGCGCTGCATGTGTGTCAAATGTTACCTGCACAGAACATGGGTTACCTGTTGTAAAATTTATTTCCCCATTAGCCACAGCCAGACAGAAACAAATCGTAAGTTGCAGTAAGTAAAAGCAAGATCGTATTTTGTAAACAAGGCATTTTTAACAAAATATATATTTTCAATGGATGTGCAGAAAGGTTCAACAAGAAGTGTGCACTTAGTATAAATTAGGCTTTTCGTTCCTACCAAAACAGTAAGTTTTATACATTATTATTTTGATTTGAATAAGTGAGGTTATCTTGATATGTGAATTAGGTACAACTTCATTATAATAGGTTGGTTAGTGCCATGCCAGTGGATAGATATTGATTGAATGTTAGGAAGTCAATAGACAAAACCTTAGGTTATTTAAGTATACTATTTTCGTACAACCTACTGCTTCTGAAGATAAATACATCATGGATCCATTTCACAGCACATTAATACCTACTCCTGATCCATTTACCTCTTCTTCTTAGATTGACGACCTCTGTGGCGTAGTGGGCGAAGGTCCGCCTGCGATGCATAAGGTTGCGGGTTCGATCCCCGCCGCGGGACAAATGTTTATATGACCTACAGATATTTGTCTCGGTCCTGGGTGTTTCTATGTATAATATGTATGTATTTACAAACAAAAAGTATATAAGTAGTTTATCAGTCATCTAGTACCCATACCACAAACTCAAGCTTACTTTGGGGCTAGATGATGCTGTGTGAAAAGTCCAGCATTATTTATTATTATTATTTATTATTTACACTGTGGGTAATATAATAAACCTAAAAAAATAATATTTAAAAAAGAGATAGTTAAAGTAGGTAGGTAGGTACTCATGACTCGAAGCTAGTAGATTACAAAATGATTTAACCCAATTTGGAAATATACTGAGCTGTAGTGGTCAATTATATTTTTGTTGGCTGAACAATGAATTATTAAAATAAAACACACAATTAGCGCGTGTGTCACATTGGCCCTTGATAAATGTTCTAACAGCTGTTCAGAAATACCCAACTGTCTTATTGTAGTAGACAGTTCATGTAACAGAATGGGATAGTTATGGACGAGTTAAACAAAACTGCATTGTTTTTACTCATTATTACTCTTTAATAACATTATACCATGCATTGTATACTAGAACTACAATCTTGTATCTTTAAAACAAAATCTAGTATTTTTAAATAAGCAACCCAGAAATAAAACTAAGGTGAATAAATTATTTAAGATACAGTATCATTATTCATAATTTAATAACTTAAATAAGCGCTATTGCTGCCCCTTTTGCAGCATCCCCCCCTGATGTAAACTCTAATGGTAGACTATAGTTTTGTTCTACAGCTTGCTGCAGCACTACATTTCTGGATAATCCAGATCCATTTCCGACAATTCTTTTTATATTCGCATTGCGCAATATTTCTTTGGGCATCATGGAATGCAAATTTCCTATCAAGCTATCACAAAGCGATCTAAAAACTTGTCCTAATTGAATATTTGATAGGTCAATATTTTCCACTGAAGCCTTTGCCGTGGGTACAAGTCTTTCACCGAGTAATTGAGGAGTTATTTTCATTGTCGAAGAAGCTGATGATGGATCTGACCCGAGTGCAATTAGTTTTTCCCAAACTTTAGATTGAGGAATAGGGAAGCCAAATTCTAGCATCCATTGTTGAAGCATTTTGACAAATGTAGCCAGTACATTGCCACCATTCAATGAAGCGGCAACAACTAGGTACGTATTGTTGAAATACGGCAAATGTTCAACAGTGCTGCAACCCAAATCTGTTATTTTGTTGACAACAAAAGCAAGTTGTGCAGAGGTTGATATGTTCAGCACGGCGTCTTGTTTATTCTCTTGAGTGGCTATGATAGAACACTGAAGATCACCAAGAGCGACCCCGACTGGAGTTCCTTCAGGAATCCCATTCCATGAATTACTTAATTTTCCGACGATTTCGCCACTTTTTACAATTTTAGGAAGTAAATTTAGAGGAAAATCGATTGATTTCAAAATATCTGAATTCCATTCGTTCTTCTCCGTGTTAAAATAGCCCCAGCTTGCAGCGTTCTGATCAGACATAGCCGGCGTCTCTAAATCACACAGCATCGTAACTATGAAATCTTGGATGGTGGCTGCGAACTCAAAATGTTTCAGTTTCTCTGGTTTATGTTTCAACATCCAAAGCAATGTAGCACAACCGTAACCAGAATAACATTTGAGATGTGAATCAGGTTTGGGTAATGAATCCAAAAACTCTGGTTTACATCTTGTATCCTGCCAAGTGTACAAAGCGGACAAATTCTCCCTGATGCCCTCAAAACGAATTACAATTCCATCTTTTTCTACTTTTTCCCATGCTCTGAAAAAAAAGTATTTAAATTTTTGTAAACCTTTGCCCAACAGTGGGACACAATAGGTAGATAAAAAACTTTTAATGTGTACCTAATTTACAAAAAAAGCCCGAGGTACCAAAAAAAAATAAAAGAACATTCATTATTGGTGTTCCTAAATTATTAATATTAAATGTATCCTTATACCAAACTCTCACTTAGTTTTATATAGCTGTAATAAAACTAAGTGAGAGGTGGACATGTCGATATGGGTTCTTATTTTGGTATGGAACCCAAAAAAACTAAAATAATTATAAACACTTTTCTTACCTCTTTTTCCACAAAACGACTCCATGCATCTGCCCACATACACCAATCTTGGAAACTTGTCGCAAAACATCTTTAGGGAGACGGGAAACGCAGTAGTGAACTGCTGATACTATTTTTGGCACATCCTGCTTATTCCCCTCGATGCCTTGATCACTTGGTATATTGGCCGCAGTATCCTTATTTTGTTTTGCCACGATTTCCTTTGTGTTAGTATCATAAACACATACTTTTACTGAAGTAGTGCCTATGTCCATGCCTAAAATATACTGTTTATCTGTCATCTTTAAAGTTTTTATTTTTGTAAAAAAAAAATACTCGAGAGTAACAGTGATACGTGCGTTGCGACGCGTCCACTGCTCTGGTATCAATTAATAAATGGTAGCAGTTACAAGACGAGCCGGTTTGTCTGTGGTTTAGTGCTCAAACCAGCCTCGAATAGGTTATTACGTAAAGGTAGACAATTGTTTGTGTTTCTTATCTCATTGAGTGTTCGATGTGTTTATCATGCACTTCAAAGTTTCACTGACATACAGCCAATAAATTACTGTTGTTGATATTAGTGTAGAGATAACATGTGAAAATTGTTTCTCACTTCGAACGCTTCTATGTAAACATTTTCACTTTTTTTTAACATTTTTCTTTCATAGCAAAACAGTAAGGAATTCTATTCATTTTCTGCTAACCGCAATGCGTGACAGCGATGAGATGGCATGTGTCAAAGCGTCTACATTCAGCGTGTGTATACTAGCTTTAGTTATAGTGGCAATTATATTTATAGATTGTAGCCCAGCACAAATCACACGTGTTTCATGCGTAGATATTAAATATTCTAATATCTTGTTTTATTGCCAATTTATCAAAATTATATATACTAACTTCTGTAAGATGTGGGCATGTATCAAATATGTGTTTGGACATGCCTCTGACTACCCCCCTTAGACATCTTCAAAGGATCTGGAATAAGTAAGATCTGAAAGAATGTCTACCGCACCTTGGGGATTCAGTTGTGAACCTGTTTACGTTTACGTTTTATCAAAATTATCTCTTTTTTTGTAGGTAAGTGATGCGTAGTTTATATTTATGTTATTGAAATTCACAACATTAAAGTAATATTAGTATGGATAGCAGATTGATCTACGCAACGACAGCGCGATTTAATTTGTTCTGTGTCGCCATCTATTATGGAATAAAATGTCTGTCAGTTTTTTACCTTTTCACGCCTATACCACTGAACAGATTAGTCTTAAATATGACATGGATAAAGATTATGTCCCAGGGACGGACAACTAGATGGCGTTGCTAACCTATGGCTGAGGCGAGATGGCGATATTATTGCATTTTTTAAAGTTTCAGAAGATTCTTGCAGTTTTCAGTTCTATTTAGAGGTTTTCAAGTATGTTATTTTGCCGACCAAGTCGCGGGTACTAGCTAGTATAACATAAAGCTATAAAAGAAAGGCAAAGAAAATTCATTCATTTTCTGCTGCTTCAGCTCAGGCTTGAGGAAACATCCGAATCAAGTTCTTAGAAGTAGGTGATTAGTTGTGTCGTAAATGTGGTCTAGGTACATACAATTTTATCATTTTATTTGTTACAGATAGAATGAGCAACAGAAAAAAGTCAAATATGGTATTGAAAAGTAGAGAAAAAAACTCAAAGACAAAAAACAAGAATATTATAATTCTAGAAGCTGCTAGTGAACTAGAGCCTTCTAAACAAAATAAATCTTTGCTGCGTGAAGAACACAAGAATATAAGAGCAGAGAGAAAACAAAAAAATAATAATTTGAGCAATGATCAAAAAGAGCCATCTAAAAAAGGTGACCAAAATGACATTCAAATTTCTACTAAGAACAAAAAAAAGAAGCGAAAAATGAAAGATGTTGAAGAAATTGCAGAAGATGATACGTCAAAAGTTAAAAAACTTGAAATTGATACGTCCCATGATTTAAAGCTGCAGTTAATTACAAAAGTTAATAAAAGTGGTGCAATACAAAGTTTATCAAACGCAACTAAACTGAATTTCTTAAATAAAGACGAAGCTGAAGTCAAAGACGAAGACATTGACAAGTTTTGCGATGAATTGACTGAAGAGGATAATAAGACTTACGAAAATTGGGTTCAATTGTTTGAAGCAAACTTTAAGAAAAATAAAAACACTTGAAACGTGTAATGCCGTTTTAACGTTCCTCTTTCACTCATTTCACTGTAGGCTATAAAGGTAGTAGGCCATAGATTAGTATTTTACCTACTGTAAAATTTGCCTAGGACTAGGACCAAAATATTGGACCATGGATTGTATAATATGCTACTGATCAAGTGATCAATGATAATTATAAAAAAGCGCTAGAGCGCGGAATATTAAGACTCGAAAATGTCACAGAGGACGTTTTTTTCTTCAGTCCGCGTCAAACAGGGCGAAGTTTTAATCAGTGACAGTCAGATGAACGTAAAATGTAGAGTAAGTAAGAGTAACACAAACATATCTGAACCGGTAAGGTAGGCGCTGTTAGCGCATTTGATGTTGGCAGAAAACTAAATTATATAGTAAAATTCGTTAGTTCCTCTTTTGGCTACCGGTTCAGATATGTTTGTGGCTATCTAACATAATCTTCCTCTGAAGAATTCTTACGAAAAATATTGTTACCACTGATTGTAGTATTATCAATCAAATTCAAATTCCTGCATTTTAGGGTATATTACTATATCCTGGCAATATTTTGAAAGACCGGTGTGTGTACTACTAATCATTCACTCCGAATCTCCGAATGAATCCCGCACGAATGAAAGAAAAGAAAGAATGCGAAAGTCAAGCACAAACAAACTGAACTGGCCTGGCCGTTAGGAGTAATAGTGTTCTGTGGGCCTGGCACAACAAACTATTATGATGCTCAGCTCACGCATTCTCAGCTTTATATAGCTAATGTTTACAGTGCTCTACCGGTTTCATTTTATTTGCGTTATTGGTTGGGTTGGGCTACTCTACTCTTGAACTCTACTAGGTTCTTAGAGCTAAGTAGAATAAAATAAAAAAATTTATTCCCTGACCTCATTACGTTACCGCTAAAAATGGTGTGATAGATACCCATAGTGCACCAAGCAAAAAAAAACTATAAAATCTGCAGAGAAGGATCAAACAAAACCATGAACTGTGACAAAAAAACAGAGGATGTGGATGTACCCACAGATGGTGGCAATCTGCTGGAACAGCCTAAGGAGAGGCTTATATCTACGCGAAGCCCTTTGATGAAAGTACGAACCTACGTGGTAGCACTGCGACCATGGTCTTTGAGCGCTAGCTTGCTGCCGACGCTGCTGGGAGCTGCGTTGGCGTATAGACTTCCAGGCGACAGTGGATTCAGCTGGTGTACGCTCTTGCTGACACTCTGCACTGTGATACCCGTCCATGGCGCAGGAAATGTGGTAAATACTTATTTTGATTTTGTCAAAGGAATTGACAACCGCAAATCTGATGATAGAACTCTTGTGGATCACATACTGAGTGTGGATGAAGTGGTTTCTCTTGGTGCTATCCTTTACTTAGCTGGTTGTGCCTGTTTTGTACCACTAGTTATGTTGTCACCAGCCCGAATGGAACATTTGGCTTTGGTTTATTTTGGGGGCCTGTCATCATCATTCTTGTATACTGGTGGCATAGGACTGAAGTATATTGCCCTTGGTGATATATTGGTTCTCGTGATATTTGGTCCAGTGTCTGTGGTCTTCGCCTTCTTAGCACAAACTGGGAGAGTTGAATGGCCAATAATCTACTATGCCATACCCCTAGCACTGAATACGGAGGCCATACTCCATAGTAATAACACAAGAGATTTAGAAACAGACAGTAAAGCTGAAATTGTTACTTTAGCTATTTTGATTGGGCGAACTGCTTCATATCTTCTGTATGCATTTTTACTTTTTATACCTTACATAGTATTTATGGTGGCATCAGTGAGATGTTCATGTTGGTTTTTAATTCCTATGCTAACTCTGCCTAGGGCATTTGAAATAGAGAGGAGGTTCAGGAGTCCAGAAACCATGAGATATGTGCCGAGGCAAACTGCTCGATTGAATTTTTACTTTGGAATGCTTTACATGATATCATGTTTATTTGCATCTCGATTGCCTTTTTTGCTTCGATAGTTGAATCAAGTATAAGGGAATAATTTTAGCTCTTGATGCTGTATTTATAGAACAATAAATAAGGAATGGATTCCTTAATTTCCAGTTAATCTAAAATACAATAATTCGATTTTAAGAAAATCTTAAATGAACAGAAGTTTAACTTCTTTCAAAATAATTCATGTATTCATCCAGTGATCCTTGTCAATAATACTTGGGCAGATGAATAGAAGTGTATATTCTATTGAAAAGATCTATGTCACACTATCATTGCATCTCTATTGTTGTAAAACTACCTCCTAGGATTATGTAGGTCTTGGGTAAATTGTCTGGTGTGCATTATCTGTGTTTTATGTAAGCATGTAGATCTTGATATAAATTAAATTATTTTTCATACTATCAACTTTTATATTATTTGCAAGGTACTAACTCTATATGTAAATCTCCCCCTCATCTGCTCTAGTTTTAACTCAAATTTTGATAGATTTGAGCATTGTTGTGAACCTAATAAGAAAGGATGTAACAAGATGAAGTTGATAAATGCAAACAATAATTCTTGTTTTTATTTTATTCACCATCCATTAGATAAAGATAAATTACAAGTGAAATCATTATAATACAAGTGAGACCAAAATAAATTTAAGGAAATGGATTTAATTTAGGAATGCCTGTTCTAAATAACTATTTCGTAGATTGGCAGTGATTGTATATTGAAGTATTTTAACGCTCAACACTAATTTACATATAAATATAAATGTAATAGTGATTCCTATTATTTATGATATGAAGTATAATCCATTTCATTAATAACTAATAATAAAGGAACAAAATCACATCGATAGAGATACATTGATTAACATACCGTTAGCTAACTAAAACTAAACATAATATCACTGGTGCAAATAATAAATCATAAAATGGTTTACTTACATTTTTCAAATTTTTTATTTGCACAAACATATTTTTAAATCAATGTTCATAAAATTCCAAAGGGTTAGATATATTTAAATTTTTAAAATTTTCTAATGTATTCATTAGTCATACTAATGTGACTACAGTTTTAGTCTAAAATCGTTTAATTGCATGCGATTTTTACAATAGATATATTCTATGAAATGCATGAAAGTTAAGATATTCAGAGTAGTTAGAATTGCTTAGTAGAAAATAGTCAATATTCAAGAAGCACTTGAAATAATTTAGAAAATTAGGCCTAATTTTATTGTGTGATGATGAGTTTTATAGAAACATAAATGCTTGTTTCCGATCAATACAAGAGTTATATTCTACACGTAGTGTCATTGCGTGTTAGTGTACAGCACATTGCTCGCAAGTCATTGAAAGGTGGGGCATTCATAGCTCGGTGACCTCTGACGTCACGCATATTGAATAATAGTAAAATAGATCATTATATCTACAAAATCGTCTTTAAATACTATGCTTCTTACGAAACATACTAATTCTACCTGTATAGAATCAGTGAAACATTCTCACAAGACTACACACATGGAATAATCTCACATTCATGCTCGGACAATAGTCCAATCTATTCAAGTAGAGGCGGAAACGCCCAGCCCAGGGTCTTTATGTTACTTATATACATCAGACTTGTATCTTGGCTTTAGAGTCTATTACGATGATGTTTTCTTTTCGCGTTGCCATTGTATGATTTTCTCTTTGAGTTCCGTTGCTGTGGACAAAAAAAATACATTGCATTGACTTTTGAACTATAGATAGAAAAAAACATTTTAAACTTTCTACTAACTAGAATGAAATGAATGTAGAATGCAAGTAGTATTTACCTGGACGCAACTGGTCTTCGGTGAGAGGCTGCCGGTTGAACGGGTCGGTGGCGCTATTCAGCAAGTGCCGTAAGATCACAGAGCGGTCCATCACCTGGGAACATTCGATTTACTCATTTGCACTAATACAATAATGTTTAGTAGGACTACATTCAACAATTCACAAACATAAATGAACTTCGGCTTCTTCACATTCCAGACTAAATCCGGGTCTCCTGCGACACAGTTTTTGTGTTTTCTAACATCTAACATCAAACATCGAACAAAATGTCTTAACTTTTTTGTATGCAAAATGTTATCCGAGGCCGACGGAAAATGTGTTTTGTTATTTTTGGTCGCAGGAGACACGACTTAACAGCCGCATTCAGAAACGTTGTGGTGCAGACAATAAAAGTATTTTTTGTCAGGCGAAGTTATTTTAAACATTTACTACAATAATTATTGCTAGGCACATAATATCAATGTGATTTCAATCTGATATATTGTTCTAAATATATTTGAACTAGCTGCGCTCCCGAGGTGTGACCCGCGGTCCCTCGGGATATTTTCGGGATAAAAAGTAGCCTATGTCCTTCCCTGGGATACAACCTTTATCCATGCCAATTTTCAGCCTAATCTGTTCAGCGGTTTGGGCGTGAAAAGGTAGCAAACAGACAGAGTTACTTTCACATTTATAATATTAGTATGGATTACCTTTCCTGAGGGCAGGAACACGGGGTCACACATCAGGGTGTCCATGAGAGGATCCCGGAACTCTTCGGGAGCGTCCGCAAACTCATCGCTCTTTTGCTGATTTGATACTGGAATAGATGAAAAAAGAGTTATAGCTACGAGTATAACATTATACAGATATTCTATCAATATTTAATACTTCAAACTTCAGATTTAAAAAAAATATATATATTTATAAATAAAAATTTAATATTTTTACATTCGAGTTCATCCCGAAAAAACGATATATCACGGGAATCGAACCCACAACCTTTTGTGTAACAAGCGAGCTTCGCCCTTTGCGTAAGGCTCAATTCACAATGAATTGTCACCGACGCGGACGCGACGAATCGATCAGTTTTAATAACAAGAAGAAACGATATCATATATAGAGATAGCATTCATAATAATGTTAGATACTGACCAGCGATTTGATATGCATTTTCAGCGAGTGCCCTGAAGCGCTCGATCTCAGAAGGCGTCTTGATGCAAGACTTGGTGAGTCGCACCGACGCCTCCTCGAACAACTCTTTGCGAAATGATCTCTGGGGAATTAAAGTTGGAATTATGGAAGTTATTTAAGAATCTACATAATACACTAACACAGTTCCTACTCGTACGTATTCTATTCTACAAATACATATTAGGTACCATTGAAGAGAGTACCCAGTTGACAAATAAAAACAATAGGTCCTCTTTTAAAACCTTCATCAGATACTGCGCCTATAAACTAGTCTGTTCGAATCAGGCCTAAAAAAACAAACAACAGCCAGCAAAAAATCTCCAATACTTCAAAAATCTTCACTTACTCGTATTGCAAGTTATATTTGACAAAAAGCATTGATGTTGTACTGTATAATCAAGACGTCCAATAGAACTTAGATACTTAAATGCAAAAAAATAAAAATGACAAAAGCAAAAACCTATACCCAGCAGTGGGTGAATTCGGGCTGCGTATGATGAAGTCCAAAAGCTAACCATTGTAAATAGATCTCTATATCAATAGCAGTAAGGTGTATGTTACCTCGTCAGCTGCGAGCGCGGCGTGGAAGAGCGGCGAGTCGAGGTTGAGATAGATGTCGACGAGCTGGCTCAGCAGCCGCCGCGGCTCCCAGCCGTACTTCTCCGGGCGACGGACCTGACGGTACAAACATACAAAGTCAAATTCAAAGTCAAAAAGCATTTATTCAGTAGGACCGCTGGGATCACTTTGAAACGTCTTAAAACTAGGTGATTCTACTCCTGTTCCTTCGCGACCAATACCGTGAAGAACCAGGGCAACAAACACGGTTTGGGGCCTAGCTTTTTTTAGGTGATCCATCTTAGATCTAAACTTAGGCTAATTTCTTAACTAACTTAGTTGTAAAATTAAAAGTAAAGTTAGTAAAATTCAAAAAGCTAAGCAAGATAGCAAAGGCATTGTGCACACATCAGCTGTCGAGGTGCAGAGCGACATCCGACATTTACACTTTTTAAACCCACGCGATTAAAATTCTTTTTTTTGATAACGGGACGAGGGGACCGCTAGTGACTGCGGTCGGTGCAGCCCGATCGGAACTTCGAAGTAAGAGTGCGAATATTATCCAAAAACCAATACGCGATCTCGTCCCGTTAACAAAAACAACAGACTATTGAAGTGAAAACTTCTTTAAACGCGTTGGGCAATTTTGAGATGGGAAAAAACCATTGAATTCGCGACATTATAACCGTTACCTTTCGGCAAATTTCGCCAAAAGTCGGGGTCTGACGGCGTTACCGATACCTGTATAAAGTATCTGCTATTTAGACCTCAACGCCATAAGCGACGGGTTCCTATCGGTACATAACTCAGCTTAAGATGCAGTATGCAGCTGGATCATATCCCACGGAGGCAATATACTTTTTACATTTTTTTTTAAGTTTAGAACCGTCACCTCGTTCAAGTTTTCACTTCTGTTGGCACTCCCGGAGTGCCACTCTTTTTTATTATGAAAAACGTTTGAACAGACAACATGTCACGTCCAAGTCAAAGTCAAAGTCAAAAAGCATTTATTCAGTAGGACCGCTGGGATCACTTTGAAACGTCTTAAAACTAGGTGATTCTACTCCTGTTCCTTCGCGACCAAGATCTTACTAAGCCAACTTAAAACCTAAGATTATCTAAAATTAAAAATGTAGATACCTTGAGGTTCTTGCACTTGGGTCCACATAGCTGCTGCAGGTTGAAGTTGAGCATGGAGGCCAGGCGCTCAGCCAGCTCGGGCCGCAGGAACGGCTCCTTGATCTCTACCGTCAGGTACTGTAGCATGTCCACCGTTTCCCTGCAATATACAACATTTTGAGATGATATCAGATGGTTTCGAGTGAATGCTTCATTTCTCTATCACTTCACGATCACACGGCTGAGCTAGAATTCGAAAAAAATAAAACTTTTACTTTCGTAATTTTGTCGCACCACAAACGTTTGACGTGACGTTTGTGTCGGAAGAGTCGAGTCAAAAGACATTGTCGAATTGAGAACCTCCTCCTTTTTTTAAGTCGATGTAAAATGGCTGAATCCGAATGAACGTTCTCTTTTAGTTCAGACAGTTCAATTTTCGATCATTCCGAGTGTTGAAGAAAAGGTTGAAAGATCCTAAAACTGTTGATACTAATGAATTAATTCGGAAATCTTTTTTCATTTTCAACCGACTTCAAAAAAGGAGGAGGTTCTCAATTCGTCTGTGTTTTTTTTTTTTTTTTTTGTATCTTGTTACGCGATTGCTCCGCCATTTGTTAACCGATTTGCAAAATTCTTTTCATGTTTGAAAGAGTATACTCCAGAGGTGGTCCCATATAAATTTTATTCCTAAGGGATTGATAGTTTCCCCGTAAAACTCTAAACACACAGCTTGACGCCCTGAGTCACACCGCGTTTCGAGTCAAACATTGAAGTCGGTTTTCTTTTTAGTATAAAAACGTAATTATGTGTTCAGACGTTTCATTTCGAATGTAAGGTGCCGAATGAAAGTCAGCCTGCGAGCGATAACTCGCTCTCCAATATTTCGATGCATCGACCATTGCGCCACGTGGATACGCTTTACTATGTAGGATGATTACCTGGCCAGTGGCGTCGATTCTGTTGTTCACAGACTAAACTTAATTAAATTAAAACTTGGAACGCTCTTATTTTGTTTTCAATAAAGACGAAAACGGCATGTCACTAATAGTGACATTACTAAAATTATAATCAAAATGGCGTCTTTGAGCTTCTGTAGCAGCTGTTTTACACAGCAAGCAAAATGGTCTTGACTAATTCTACCTACAAATACTCAATTTTGACTAAAATTTAGTAATTTTAGGAATGTCACTGTAATAGTCATTTTATTTTGGACTTTATCGTATACGAAATTAAGAGCGAAGCATTTTAGTTTATTTTAGTTTAGTCAGTGAACTTCAGAATCGACGCCATTACCTAATATAAATAGTTGAAGTATGATGAGTATCACCTGGCCAGCGTGAGATAGGACCGACACTGCCTCTCGTCCTGAGCCAGGGCCCGCGCGCGCGCCTCGCCGCCCGCGCCGCCGCTCGCCGCCTCCTGCGCCTCGTGGATACGTTTCAAATACTGAAACACAATATCATTTAATGTTTTGTAAACTGTTGAGCTTGATCACACACAAACATCTAAACAAACTCACAAACTTTCAGCTTTATTATATGAGTGGGATTACTTTTCTGATGGTCATTTTATAAAACCAACGTCTCTTGATGTATATTTGTTTTTCTGACAAAGGAGGGTAGATATTTGGTCTTCAAGTTCTACCCTCCTCCAGTAGTTTGTGTAGATTTGTTTCTAGCGTAAGCGATACTGAGCGCTCATTCAATTTAAATTCAAAACGTTTTTTCGTCCATGGAACGTTCCCGAGCTACATACAGAAACAACGTGCATGTGCATCTACCCACAATTAAGATCACCTCGCCTTCGTGAGTATATATGACGTTCACTTTGACAGTTTATTCAGTCGAACTGCTCCCTTAGCATGTCGATTGTTTAGGTACCTGAGGATAGATAAATATCTGTAGCAAGTTTCCAAAACCCTTACCGTAAGACATTCGTCAAGCAGGAAAGTTGTGTCGTTCATCAGCATGTTGATAAACTTCACGAACTGTCGGCCCGACCGCGACTCTTTCACGATCGCCTGCAGACAACAAAAGTGTTTATACATACACACATTTTATCCATGTCAAAATATTAGCAGTTGATTTTGTGTTCCAAATTTCATAAGTATAAAAGCAGTCAATCTAATCTCAAAAAAATACTTTTTTTTTTTTTGGCTTCGCAAAAAGTGTGCATGCGCCATTTTTCATTGTAAAAATTAAGGAAACAAAAGTTATGAAATACCGCGGACTAGGACGGGGTCAGGAGAGGTAGTGGATACAGGTAGGAATTATAACTAAATATTAATAGAATAAGTAATATAAAAATATGTAAAATTAAATATTAATATTATTGAAAATAATACTTGGAAACCGATTTTGAAGTTAGGTGTTAGCTTCGGTCTCCACTGCAGTGATCGCGAAGGAACAGGACCAAAATCATCATTTATTATTATTATTATTTTTCTAAGACTATTAAATGATCAAACTGGTCCTTCTAAATAATGTTTTATGTCTTACCTGTTTGTGAATAGGCCGATCCCACATCTCCTTCAGAATTATACTGATATGAAATCGAATAGTAAACTTGTCGTAGAACTCCGTGCTCTGTCCGGTCGTTTCGATGTCCGTGTAGAATCTCATCAAAGCGCTCGGCAGCAGCGTTTGCGACATCGGATGGTCCATGAACTTCTCATAAACTTTCTTGAGTTTCAGTGGCCCGGACAGGTTTATCACGAATAAGACCTCGATGATTTTGGCGACGAGGTACGGATTCTTTATAAGGTTCGGCTGACAGATTGCGATAAGCACCCAGTTTATGATCGGGTCCTCGATGAAGTCCGCTACTGTTTGGGGCACGTATCTGAAAAAGGGGTTTTGGTTAATACCTACAGAATAGAGAGGAAACATAAGTGACTTTTGATTTAAAGCGGAGTGAAGGAGACCATAATTTTGTATAGTGTTATCATATCGCCGTAGTTATAGTTTTTCCATCTCGCAAAGAACATGCACGTTGTTTCTGTGTGCCTAAGCTCGCGAACGCTCCAAGGACGAATGAGTGCAGAAACAAATCTACACGCACAGTCGCGCCGCACGCCGCCTGCATCTGTGTGAGTGAGGCACGAGGCGGGTACTCACTGCACGGCGAACAGCATGAACTCGGCGATGTCCTCGACGTACCACTCGGGCGTGGCGCGGAAGGCGGCGCGCTCGCCGGCGGCGGCGGGGCCGGCGGTCGCGCCGCACGCCGCCTGCATCTGTGTGAGTGAGGCACGAGGCGGGTACTCACTGCACGGCGAACAGCATGAACTCGGCGATGTCCTCGACGTACCACTCGGGCGTGGCGCGGAAGGCGGCGCGCTCGCCGGCGGCGGCGGGGCCGGCGGTCGCGCCGCACGCCGCCTGCATCTGTGTGAGTGAGGCACGAGGCGGTACTCACTGCACGGCGAACAGCATGAACTCGGCGATGTCCTCGACGTACCACTCGGGCGTGGCGCGGAAGGCGGCGCGCTCGCCGGCGGCGGCGGGGCCGGCGGTCGCGCCGCACGCCGCCTGCATCTGTGTGAGTGAGGCACGAGGCGGTACTCACTGCACGGCGAACAGCATGAACTCGGCGATGTCCTCGACGTACCACTCGGGCGTGGCGCGGAAGGCGGCGCGCTCGCCGGCGGCGGCGGGGCCGGCGGTCGCGCCGCACGCCGCCTGCATCTGTGTGAGTGAGGCACGAGGCGGTACTCACTGCACGGCGAACAGCATGAACTCGGCGATGTCCTCGACGTACCACTCGGGCGTGGCGCGGAAGGCGGCGCGCTCGCCGGCGGCGGCGGGGCCGGCGGTCGCGCCGCACGCCGCCTGCATCTGTGTGAGTGAGGCACGAGGCGGTACTCACTGCACGGCGAACAGCATGAACTCGGCGATGTCCTCGACGTACCACTCGGGCGTGGCGCGGAAGGCGGCGCGCTCGCCGGCGGCGGCGGGGCCGGCGGTCGCGCCGCACGCCGCCTCCATCTGTGTGAGTGAGGCACGAGGCGGTACTCACTGCACGGCGAACAGCATGAACTCGGCGATGTCCTCGACGTACCACTCGGGCGTGGCGCGGAAGGCGGCGCGCTCGCCGGCGGCGGCGGGGCCGGCGGTCGCGCCGCACGCCGCCTCCATCTGTGTGCACAGCATGCTGCACACGGACGCGTAGAACTGTAGTGTGCGTCGCATCAGATCGCCGTCTAGTAAGGCTGTTTCCGCGCACTGCTTAGATCTGCGGGGAAACAAAAAAGTGGTCAGCATCAAAGGTATTTTTGAAGTGAAACTTCTTTAGGCGCGTTGGGCATTTTTGAGATGGGGAAAAAAATCATTGAATTCGCGACACTATCGGCATGTAACCGTTACCATTCGCGCAAAGATCGACAAACTTCGGGTCTGTCGGCGTTTCCGCGCCGCGTCACCCGCAAACAGCTACAGCGTTGTAACTGTTGTTTAGTTCAAGTTTTCACTTCTGTCGGCACTCCCGGAGTGCCACTGTTTTTTAACACGCTTTTATTAGCTTGGTGTGTATCTAGTTTTATATTACGTGGAATTCGACCAAAAGTGAGTTCCTGCGATCTGTTAAATGGTAGAACGGTTTCGTCTCGGATTCGTTCCGCTGATGTATGAATTCTAAATAAAATAAAGCTTGTGACGATGTGAACGATCCATGGACGAATCAGCGCCCAGTATAGCATACGCACACAGAAACAATTTAGAGCAGCCTGCAGCTTAGTCAGTAGCACAGAACAACTGTAGTTACCTGTGTAGCCTCTTGATCTGCCTGCGCCACCGCCGCAGCAGCTCGCGGTTGCGCAGCGCGGAGAAGCTGTTCCTCCACTGCGGCTCCGCGGCCATCAGCTCCTCGATCACCTTCTGCAGGTCGCGGAATGCGCTGCAACACATATTATGCATCTTTATTACTTAAGCAACCGCAGCAGTGCTGCCGCTACAGGGCAATCCAACCTTTGTTTATACAAGGTGTAAAAAGACGTCTACCGTAGCCGAAAGGGGTAGGTACAGCATCCCAACACACAACCAAATCCAAAAGGATTTTCAGAAAAAAAAACATTATATCCGGAGAAAACCGACCTCACACAGCTGGTCGAGCGTATGTACTGAGCGCGTTTTTATACGTAGATTGCTGGAATTTGAGTTTTAATTGTTTTTTCTTTTGTAAATAAAATGATTAGGTAGGTATGGTCTTATTATGTTGTACTAGTAGTAAATAACTAGAAAATAAAATAATATGACGTAGCTAAGTCAAAAATCGTTTTTTTTTTTCGCTAAATATGTTCAAAATCATGGTCTGATTGAAACCCCTCAGTTTTCGGTAGCAGTCTTTTTACACCATGTATATTAAGATTGAAACCTCCTCGGTTTCACATTACACTTTCGTTTGAGTGCCACTTGATCGCAATAGGTAAATGGGTCTGATCCTGTAGATGCAGCACTGCACTGCACTTTGTTGTACCATGCGTCACGCAAATAAATGAATACTATTCTTCTATTCTATTCTATTCTGGCAAAATTTTGCTTTTTTTTCTATTCTATACACAATTGAGTTGATTAAAACTTGGCAAATCGGTCAAACTTCGTGTACAGTTTAAAAATATGGTGTGCTGATCTGATGATGTATTTAAAAAAAATAAAAATATGATTTTGTATTTTACTTTTTTATAAAACTCACCGAATCCGTCGCTGGTGTGTGTGCAGGGCTGGGATTAATGCGACGTGATGCATGTGCAGCGTGAGGTACCAACAGATCGTCTGGAACTTTATCTCGGGGAACTTGAAGCCGGGCTGACTCCCTGTAACATCGAAATAATGTTTTGGGGAAGTTAGTTTTCCTTATGGGACAGGCTGCATTCAGATTACAAACTGGTTTCTTTATGTTTTCCTTCACCATAAAGAGCTTTAAAGTTTATATGCGCATTTTATCGCAGATCTAGCCAAGTAATACGGCTTTATGTTTGGCACAATGTATCTACATTAACACCTGCTTAAAGTAACAACGTAAGGGAAATAAATATCTTATATTTCTAACTAGCTGCGCTCCCGCGGTGTGACCTGCGATCCCTCGGGATTTTTTCATTTTTTCGGGATAAAAGGTAGCCTATGTCCTTCCCTGGGATACAACCTTTAACTATGCCAAATTTCAGCTTAATCTGTTCAGAGGTTTGGGCGTGAAAGCGTAACAAACAGACAGACAGACAGAGTTACTTTCACATTACTAATATTAGTATGGATAGTATGGATGTTACTGTATTATGTACATAGTAGTATAAACATATTTGACATTAGATTTAGATCCATACATTTTCTGTTAAATATGTCACTTTTTAACGCGTTAAGACGCAGGAGGAGCAGTAGCATAACGGCTATACTTACGTAATCCGTCAATCCACTCCTGCGCTTCCTGCGAAGTGTAGTAGAGTCGCGTCTCTTCTTGAATATTGATATGCACGTCCGGCATGAACGTGTATAGAGGATACACCCGCTCGAGCTTCACGCGAACGGACAGCAGTTGGAGAACTGAGCATACGTTCAGCATGAATCCATCACCTGGAATAAATTAACGCGTTACAATATCCTATTTGGTTCAAAGATTTATAAAGATGATGCATTTTTAGCGTGAAATAGTAACGAGTAACTTTTTCACAAACTTTGGCACCTATAACATTGGTAGGAAGTACAGTTCGCCCAACGGATCTAGGCATTCGTGAAGTTAGCCGTTTGTCTGCGCAGTGACTGTTTTTTCATACAAAATTGTGTTCTGCGCAGACAAACGGCTAACTTCACGAATGCCTAGATCCGTTGGGCGAACTGTAGTAGGATGGACCCTGCCTGCTTTATGACAACCCAACCTATACGCTAGCTTAGCCGCGGGCGGAAAGTAGGTATTTATATAATTACTATTGATGCATATTTACAATGAACTCAATCTAGATTCTAGAATTGATGCAATGCCGTTTTAGACTGGACTGATCATAAAAGTAAGCGAAGTTTTTCAGTCTGGCTGGATTTCATTCATTTTATTCACACCTTTTAATTTTCGCTCTACATGTAACAGAATTTTGTTTATCAGGCAGCAGTTTTTTAGAGCAATACAATTGTTATTAGAAGCAGCGTTATTATAAACGTATTCAGTTCAATTCAGTCTGATACTTAAGTATGTCAATGTCCCAAGGTGAGCCATTACTTTGCACAACTAGGGCGCCTTGTTTATTACCCGACTGCCAGAACAAGGTGATGTTTCCCGAAAGTTTATTTGTTATTTGTTTCTCGTGTTTTCCGTAAACATTTAAATTCAATCGGAATCTCGGAAAATATTGGATTATAGCCAGAACAACTTCGCAGGAGACGAGGTGAGCGACATTTGGAATAGATCTATTTCAGTTAATTAGCCACTTCACGCAATCAATGTTTTGAGATTAGTAAATGCCAGAGTCTAGGCAGCTATTTTAGTACATAGTTGACCTGGCCTCTGAGGCCAATTTGAGGCGAGACACTGTTCAAGTTTATATAATACATACGTTATATTGACTTTAAACTGAGATAATAATAAATAATAATAATAAATAATGCTGGACTTTTCCACACAGCATCATCTAGCCCCAAAGTAAGCAGAGCTGGTGTTATGGGTACTACATGACTGATATACTACTTATATACTTTTTTGTTTGTAAATACATTAGGGATGGGCCGCAGTTCGTTTCACATTCGGTTAAACCGAACTTCGGCAGCTTGAACCGAAGTTCGGCATTCGGCCGAAATTCGGTTCAAACTGCCGAAGTTCGGTACTACAAATTATAGTAATCAAAAGTACGTGAGTGTCGTGAAACACTCGGTCGGAACGAAGCAAAGAGTACTATACTGAAAATATCAAATTCAAATCAAACGCAGTTCCGTACTAACAATGTAACAATCTATGGACTGTTCGCGGCTGCGCGCTTCACACTGTGACGATTTCGTGACGTGGCGGTCGTGACAGTAAAATGGAGCGAAATTTTTCTTCCAGCTCCAGCCTGTATTTCTTCGATACCGTCCGTAAAGGAACTTCGTTCCAATAACACAACTGCTTGACTAAAATAATAAAACTAAACCAGTGACGCTCTACCAACTGAGCAAATGTGCAATCGACGTGATGGTTGAAACTTTGTAGGAGTACATTAAGTGCATTAAGTATAAGTACTCCTACAAAGTTTCAACCATTATATAAACAGCTTTTCATTGTGTGTGACAACTCCATGATCCCTAAGTGTGAGAAAAAAACAGAACACTATAAAACAAGTGATTCTGTGAGATCCTCCAAAAAGAAAGTCTGAATTTAATTTGTAATTCAGGTGCTTGAATTTTTCAAAAGTTAAGGTAGACTTTTGACGTTTAAGTACGTTTTAGTTTTCTGAATAGACTACGCGCGTTCCCTTAGTCCTAATAGGTAGAATCTGGTATCCACTGGTTCGCCTCTTGAAAGCGGAGAGGACTGTGTGTGTAGCCCCCCGTTTCCCTCCCATCTCACCCCAGTCAAACATCACAATCGACAAAAGTAAATATAAATCTTACTATACAGAACTTTGTTCAAAAAAGGACGGCAAGATCGGACCTCAAATTTTCCACAGAAAAAAATATACCAAGTTCAGTTTATTATTTTTCGGCTTGATAATAAGAAATTACGAATTGCATACGGTAAGTGGCTTCGTAAGCAAGAAATCAGGCTGTAGATCAATTCTGGAAACGATAATTTTTTGAACCAGGTCACAGTTTGTATGGAGACGACCGACGTTCTTTACATCGAAATCGGTTAAAAATGCGACCTGAATGACAGACAAAAGCTTTTTTTGGCCAATCTCGAAACTGAGACGCTTCGCTTACTCAATCAACTAAAGTCACACACACAGTTAACACTATAAAACGGTAAATCGGACGGTTTTACAGTGTTATCCGTGTGTGTTATCGATTTATGCCAATTAAATTAGTGAAATGCATCGTAGGTACGTACACGTACCTTCTGAACAATCGTAGAATTGAAAATAAGTAGTTGTAACGACAACGCAATCATCCATATTTGTCACACAGCGAAAAGCAGTACAAGCACCACACTACATCTACTCTAGAAAACTTCAACGATCGCGTAAACAAGATTTGACGTATTTCTTTCGAGAAAATACAATGAAACTAGGTACCTACCGAACTTCGGCCGAAGTTCGGCCGAACTTTTCATTTTTACCGAATGTTCGGCCGAAGTTCGTATTCGGTTAAAACCACATTCGGCCCATCACTAAAATACATACATATTATACATAGAAACACCCAGAGCAGATCATTTTGCGCGATATATCTCGTATTACAGATTCTTACTAAAGTACAGATTAAACTAAATTCTAAACAGAGTCTAATCTGTACCTCGGCTTCAGCTTTGAATCTAGTCTCAAGCATTTCTTATTTTAGATCGGTCTTCAAACCACACTCAGCTGTCATAAATCACAAAACTGCCATAGCTTGCAATTTACTAGTCTCAGGCAGTAGTCTTTGATTAATCTAATCTCTATATATAAAAATTAATTCCTATATCCCTTGGTCACGCCATCACGCGTGAACGGCTGGACCGATTTCACTATTTTTTATTTTGTTGAGTTTGTTATTGTCCGGAGAATGTTCTAATGACAGAAATAAATTAAAAATTGCGCGGAAAGAATGAATCCCAATATCCCTTGGTCACGCCATCACGCGTGAATGGCTGTCGCGCGGGTCAGCTAGTAAATTATAAAAATATGGAAGTTTCATGTTCCCAACGAATCTACCCATAAGGAGCCGAATACATTTGAATTCAAAATTAAGTAGGTACATGCTACGCTTATTGGCAATTACTTAATAACTTTATGAAAAACAATTTTTTTTTTCTATAAGTGAATTTGTAATTTTTTTTGAAAAAATAAATGATTAAACCTAAACCTAATCAAGACATAAACTCTTCTATAAGCTGAGATTATCGCAAAACCATACTTGTAAGACGACTTTTCCTTGTTTGCCTTCTTTAGACCAAATGGTATACGTGATACGTGTCTTTTTAATGTCGTTACATATAAACATGCTCCAATAAAAATTCCAGACAGAAGTGAACTGGGTAAATGCGACTCAGAACAACGACAACGTGCAAATAGTTTGTATATCAAGAATATCAGAATCATTCACTATTTACAAGTCAATTTACTTAACAATAAGTGCCAATTCATTGCAATAAAGTAGGTCCCCGTTATAGTGTCGATTGAAAACAACTACCTACATAGCATAACAAGTTCAAGTGACGTGATTTTGTTTGCCTGTTGTAAGAAAGTAGGTATGGATTTTGATAATTTATTTACAGAATGGATGAAAGGCAATGATATATTACCAATAGTCTGGAAGAGCACATAGGCTTTTACTTCAGAATAGTGAAGTATTCCCAAGGACGAATACATTCGTCTCAGCTAGAGTATTCCCGAGGGATAAACTTACCAGCGAGCGATCGTTCATCAGTCTGCAACTGCGCACGGCGTTCGTTCCTCTGCAGTATACCGGAGAAGTATTGAAGAATCGGCTCCCTCGCGTCAGGACACAGTAGAATGTTGTGGCAGATTGTATGCAATGTGTTCCTGCAGACTTCCACCTCGCGTTGTAGCGCAAACGCGAGGCTTCGGTCGCCGGAGCCAGTCGCGAAGAGACGTTCGGCGAGACGAGGGTTCTCTTCGGCAAAGAGTGATACCTGAAAATCGATTCATACTATACAAATGCATTCGATTTGAAGATCTTCTAAAAGTCTAGTTTTGAATCGAATGGCTTTTGTGCGATTCATAGAGTCGGATCTCAGAATTTTACGAGTTGTTAATCAGTCGTTTTGATAATGTAAATGCGTCCATCTCAATGCTTGTTGATGCTGCTGTTAGTTAAGAATAAAATGTGAATCCATTCAATTTGAAAAAAATTGTAAATAACGAAGCCTAATTTCGTAGCATATTAATGATGAGTCACTGCTTCGTCGATTTTCTACAAACACAACATAAAGAAAGTTCAAGGTTTCCAGATCAAAAATGTTTGTTAATTGTAACGTTTCTTGATGAGTCACTTTGCAGCAAACGTGCAACAACTTTCTAGGAACGGTTTAAAAAAGCTGATCCTAGTTTCACTAGTTTGGCCCTGAGTTGCATTCGAGTGCTATGCTGACCAATGATATAAGATATTCTAACTCAAGTATATCGAAGGCAGGTTGTGGTACTTACTTTAGTGCGTAAGATCGGGAACGCTCTATAGATGAATAAGATAAATGCGCGCTCACACAGAAACAAATCTACACAACATGACCAATATTCGTGAGATAGAACCACTGAAACAATATAGTTTCAACACTCACCGCAAAGAACGGTCCAAGGAAGCTGGTCCTAGCGATTTCCCTTCCCGGAGCAGTCGTGACCGACTTGGGCGTCAAGCTAGGTAACTGTGCCAGTAGCTCACAGATAGGGCGCAAAGCATGCCTGGGCCCGGCTCGGAGCTCGCACAACGCCCGCAGCGCGCGTAAAGGCGCGCCCTGACCGCGGCCTACCAATGGGGACACACATCTACGCATCTCTTCACGGATACCCATTAGGAGAGGAATGAATACCTGTGGATTTTAAATGGGTAAATTGGATGTCCTTACTGGTAAAGCTATTCTTAAACGGTGAAGGAAAAATCGTGAGGAAACTGGCTCCAGCAAGTTCGTAAACATGGCGGTAAATGCTTGAAAGAAACCTCTTTGAAGTGCACTTATCCCGAAAGGGTCACATAGTTTCGTAGCTTTGCTTTCAGAATAGCTTCGGTGCTCTAGTGGAAAAGCACCCATAACCAAATACTACAAAGCATTGGCTGCAAGCTTTCTGTCTCTAGTTTACTACATACTACTTATACAGGCCTCAAGTATAACCCTAGCATTAGAACAAAATCTACCTAGTTGTGGACACAGCCGCGTTATAAATTCTGAATATATTATTCGAAAATACGAATATTTACATGAGTAAGCTTTAATTTAAAAGGAAAATTTAGTGTACCATAATGCATAAGAGTCATTTCAGACAAAGATTGTATGCTGGATTAATATTATAATTTCAAATAGAAACACAAAGAAATCTCAAATAAAAAATCAAACTAATATCAGGAGTATGTCATAAGTTCATAAAGTACTCACCTCTTCAAAAACTTCTTTGTCCTGATATGTGGCAACCAGTAGCTCAGGAATGACTCCAATAGGAGCATTCCCAATCAGAATGTATGGCAGCAATGGGGATTTTCGACACTTGTCCAACTCAAATCTTCCCAGCAACACCAACACCAAATGATTCACTATCACACTCCTCAGACTTCGGAGCAGATCACTCAGCGGGGGCTCTGAACACTTCTTAGCATTATCTCTTTCATATAAATTAATGTTGTTGTAAAACTTCAATAAATAACTAACAGCTAGGCCTTGAGTAGGAATAGTTTCGGGAATAGGCAATGACGGTGCGGGGCACTCAGTCTTTTCTGACTCTGTCTCTCCGAGACGTGTGCTCGGACTATCATCTCCGCAGTCTTCAATCAGCTTCTTCGAGGTTTCGTAGATAGCTGTAACTTTTTGGCTGAGGGGGTCTGATCCATCTGCTATTATGCTTATTACATCCATAAGAGCTTCTGAAGTCAGCTCATCTAAGCTTAGTTTAGGGTTGTCCAGTAGTGAAGCTGCAACAGATGGCACGAAAATTCCACCTGGACAAACAAAAGCTGGACCTGTAGAATCTCCTTACCTAAAATGTTGTTCTCATGCTATAAATATTAAAATAGTTTTAAGATACCTGCACTATCTTCTGACCAGGAAACTTGTAAGATTCTGGCAACAATATGGCGTAGCTGCTCTTCCGTTAGCTCTGTGCAGCTAACGGTGCGTGACCTGTGTATTTTTCTGGCAGGTGAAGCAGTTGGATCATCCTCCACCTGTTAATAGTTAAATTATATAACTTTCATTCACATTCACAGTCAAGCCAAAAGTATTACATAATTTGTAAATGAGCACAATTTACCTCCATAGCTTCTTGTTGTGTTTCAGACTGTGAATTTTTATCTTCATCAACATCCATGGATAAAGAGCGCCGTGAGCAACTCGGAGATGCATTGCTCACCCGAGGTCTCACAGGTGATGGCTCCACAAATTGTGCGGGGGATATGGAGCGAGATGTGCTGTCTTCTCTTGTAGAAGCTCCTTCTGAGGCACCCACTGTCGACTGTGGCAAGCTGCCCACTCTCACAGACCCGCAGCTCAATAAAGTATCCTCTCCCATTGAATCAAAGCTATTGTACTGTCTGGTTTCGGAGAGATCTGTCATTTTCGTATCAGGCATTTCATCTAGTAGATTACTGTCCCTCTTTTCTGTTACGATTAAACTGTCAGCAGGTGGGATCTTTGTTTGGTCTTCGGTTTTGTTGTCTCCAGTGGGGTAGTTGGGTTCTTTGTTAGCGTTAGTGTCGGGCGTGTTGGGCTCTGTGGAGGCCCGCTGCTGTGACTCCAGCGTGGGCACCGACGCGCCTGGAGTCACGGCTGGGCTTGTGGTCGTGGGGGCCCCCACTGACCCCGCACCTCCCAGCCCCGTCAACCGAGCTAAGCGACGTCTACGTATCTGTAAAATAGAATGGAAAGCTCAAGCAACACGTGTAAAGATACAATATGCGCGCTAGCGTAAACCATTGACGCTTTGTTTTGTTACGAAATTAGATTGGCCATACGCAACACCCAAGGTCCGTTTACAAAACAAAAACACACTTTACCTCCTCTTGACTCAGTTCACTCATGATTTAGGAGTTTTATTTCACTTTCGTGTGTTAGTTTCTGAATCTACACTTTGTCTAAATACTATTTTATTTTTACAAGAAAGAAGAACAAGCCACACAAACGGCAAGTCAGTCACCTCGCTCAGCTGTTTGACATTTATCGCTCATGACGAGAAACTATTGAAAATACACGCGTCATCGTTCGCAACAAAACCAATCCAACCAATCACATAACCGCGAATGAACCAGTGAATGAATGATAAGCATTTTACGAATTATCAGAGTTGCCATATAGCTATTAGGATTTCCCTGATTTGTCACTTAAATATTATGAACATGACGATACAAAAATACTAATTAAGCCAACAAAAAGTAATAAAAGTTCCAAAATAATAAAAACATAGTCTATAATAAAATGTGCAAATAGTTCAATTTTTTCGGAAAGTTTACCGGTTTTTTCCATAAGGATTGAATGAGTTGTTGTTTATGAACGAATGAATGAGGGTATTATTTATTTCAAATCAATCGTAGTTAATGTCAATGGCCGCATGCATGTTTCTGTATTTTGTTTACGTTTTGATTGCGTACGACTACTTGCGATGTGAATAGACCTCAAGAAATCAGAATCGGAAGAAATCTTAATATTAAAAAGTTGCAAAATGTGAGGGATTATCCAATAGAGATTACATGCGCTGCTAAGTAGTAATATTTCCCGTAATGTTTCCCTGCAAACATTGTTGATTTCATCCAGTGCAGTGAAAATATTTTGTTGATGTGGTTTATATAAAAAAATGAGTTATCAAGTGAGTGAGATGGTATGGGGGCTGAAATCCCGCCAGCCCGAGACGCAGCATAAAGCTATACGTGAGCTACTGCATTTTGTTAAAACGGAACTGCGAGAAATGTCTCCTGAAACCTTAGCCCAAGTTTTGGATGATTTCAACCAACAGATTCATGCCATGACTTGCAGCTACGACAACAACGAGAAGAAAGCAGGTGTCCTTACTATAGGTAAGTGAAACTAAATTAGATTATCCTTAAAATTATATTTTATGAGATACATTTATCCATTATATAATGGATAAATGTATCTCATGTATATATCCATTTCAGGATGTCTTATTGGTGGGGACACAGAGACCAGTAAGACTAGAGCCCTGCGCTATGCACATTATTTAAGTAATGTTTTCCCCTCATCTGATGTGATTCTACTGGAACAAGCTGCTAAAACTATGGGTCGAGTATCCACAACACTGGGGATCAAGCGTGGAGAATTTGTGGAGAGTGAAATAAAAAGAGCATTCGAGTGGTTAGTAGATGAAAGGAATGAATCAAAGAGATTATCTGCTGTACTAATTCTGAGGGAGCTGGCGATAGCCACTCCTTCATATTTCTATCAACAAATAAACGGGTTTTTCAATCATATCATAAATGGTTTAAGAGACCCAAAGGAGCACATAAGAGAGGCTTCAGCTAAAGCATTGAGAGCAGCATTTGTATTAACTGCTCAAAGAGAAAATCCAGAACAAAGCAACAAAGCTCACTGGTACATCCAAAGCTATGAAGAAGCCATGAAATCATTTGCAGATGTAGCGGGAAGGGAAAGAGGCTTGACAAGAGACGATCATGTTCACAGCGGTCTTCTCATTCTGAATGAGCTCCTGCGATGTTCAAATGCTGCTTGGGAGAAGAAATACACAGTTCTTATGCAAAAATTAGATGCAGAACCAGATATATCTGAGGATATCACCATACTGCAGTCTAAAATACAAGGTTCATGGCCATCACAGCACTTCTCTGATGAAAGACCCCAACAACCCACAATTCATGAATCTGCCATTTGCAAGAAGCTAGTCACTGAAAAGTATGAGAAGATTTGTGTTGGTAAGCCATTTTCCCAGTTTTGATCTTAAATTGCTATATTTAATTATAGTGAAGAATTATCCTTCAAATTCTATTATTACAGATGTAATGGCTCAGCAAATATCAAGGCCTCACAATGTCCATCAAATGCTGCTCCTCATGATCCCAAGACTGGCTGCATTTAATAAAGAAGCATTTGCAAAGAAACATCTGAAATCTACCATCAACCACCTCATAACTTTCTTAAGAGGGAGGGAAAAGGAGAAAGCAATGGCATTTACTACTCTGGGACTGCTTTGTGTGGCAGTGGAGTCGGAAGTCCAGGTATACCTTCCCAGAATCATTGATGAAATCAATAAATTGACCTTTCCTATCAAAGACACCCCCAAAAAGCGAAGTGGACTAGACACTCCATTATTCAATTGTGTCACTTTACTAGGATTTGCAATGAAAGAAAATGTTGCAAGCGAAGTTAGAGAATTACTCGATCCTATGTGTGCGAATGGATTGAGCTCGCGCTTAACAACTTGCTTCAAAGAACTCAGCCAAAACCTACCATCTTTGAAGAAAGAAATAACTGATAGACTGCTCAATATGTTGTCGCTGATATTGAGGAAGAAACCGTACGCGCCCAGCAACGGTGAAACTCAAATCGTACAAATGTTCACTACTGCAATGCAAGTTGAAGCTCACGATGCTACGAAGCTAGTTCTAGCGTTACGCACGCTCGGGTCTTTTGACTTTGAATGGAATAACATCCTTATGTCCTTCATAAGAAGGTGCACTGACCACTACCTGCTAAGTGAGCAACACGATGTTCGAATGGAAGCAGTGAAGACTGCTGCTAAACTACTAGTCAAAGCTGTGGATAGGTGCGCTCAAACAAACTCACGGACGCTTAGCATACTCGTTGACGAATCGCTAGGAAAACTTCTCTCAGTAGGGCGGTCAGACTTCGATCACGAAGTTCGTTACAGAGTACTGGATATCTTTATGAATCCTACGTTCGATAAGTACCTCGCAGTTGAAGAGCATCTGAACTGTTTCTTCGTGTTGATAAACGATTCTAATAGCGACGTAGGTGAACTCGCGCTTTGTGTTGTAGGAAGACTGAGCAATCTGAATCCTAGCTACACCACACCCACACTGAGACAATTGTTCGTACAAGTGCTGATGGAGCTACAGCATTCGGAATCTACGCGTAATAAAGAGCAAGCTCTGCGCATGGTGAATAACATTATCTCCCACGCGCCAAGAATAACACGGCAGTTCGTCGATACCATTTTAAAAGTACTCGTTCCTAAGTTGAAAGAAAAAGACAGTAATTCTACTATGGTATCTACAATACTAAAGTCTATTGGTGACTTAGCGGAGGTAAATGGTGGTGGTAATGCACTGAACGAATGGCTAAACGAGTTGATGACGGTTCAACTAGAAATACTTGCTGATCAGAACCAGTTGGAAAAGCGAAGCGTGGCTTTATGGTCTTTCGGTCAAGTCGTCAGCGCAACAGGCCATGTCGTCACCCCCTACTCGGAGTATCCAAATCTAATGGATATGCTTCTAAACTTCTTGAAGACAGAGCTTCAAACTAGAGAGCGTCGAGAGACAATCAGAGTTCTTGGAATGTTGGGAGCGTTAGATCCTTACAAGCACAAAGTGAATCAAGGTCTAATAGACTTCCAAACAGTCTCCACCTTGATTCCAGTAACAGAGTCATCAGGAAATGAAAATGTTGATGCTTCTGTTAGTGAGATGCTGGTTAATATGTCTCCTGTGGTTTTGGACGAGTTCTATCCAGCTATAGTGGTCACTACGCTGATGAGAATGCTTCGCGACCCGTGTCTAGCTCAGCACCATAAAAGTGTCGTACATTCAGTTACTCTGATCTTCCAGACCTTAGGAATAAAATGTGTTCCGTACATTTCCCGTGTAACTCCGAGTCTTCTTTACGTGATTCGTACAACAGACAATAGTAATTTTAGAGAGTTTCTGCTTACTCAATTAGCTCAGCTTATTTCGGTGGTGAAGATTCACATTCGGAATTACTTGGAGGAAATTTTTGATATCATCAAGGAGTATTGGACGCCGGATAGCCCGCTACAACCAACCCTTATAATGTTAGTCGAACACATTACTGTAGCGATCGGAAGTGAATTCAAAATCTACCTTCGAAAGATTCTACCCAACATTTTGAGGGTTCTCAAAAATGACAATAGCAAGGATAGAATACTGACAGAGAAGCTGTTACTGACAATACAAAAGTTTGAAAACAACTTGGACGATGTACTGCTTTCTATCGTTCCGGCTTTGACAAGATTGTTCGACGGAAGAAACGTTCCTATGCATATATCAAAACTAGCGATGGAAACAGTTGAACATTTATCAATTTATCTATACTTCAGACCTTATTCGGCCGTGATCATCCAAGCGCTCGCCAAAGTTTTGGACACAAACCCACAGCTGCGGCAAACAGCTATGAACACACTATGTGCGTTGATAGTACAGTTAGGCCGTGAATACATCGATTATATACCGTCTGTGGACAGGATATTGATAAAGCATAAGATACAATGCCCGAACTATATCGTGCTGGTAACAAGACTGCAAGTGATCTCTACGCTCGCGTGTGATGATGACTATTTAGAAGAGACGAAATCGAGGCTGCGGAATCAGAAGAATGACGTAAGTAGACGAAGACATTTTAATTGAATCGCCATTCTGTCGTGCTATAAGATACATTCCACAATTTAAAAATATCACATGAAAACAAATAACACAACATGACTATCAGCCTAGTGTCGAAATCTCACTCATTCGAAAGAAAACAGATCTTCTCACATCAACTTCATAGTTACCGCAGCAACTTTGTTTCTTCCAAATCGCTAGCAATCGTTACATGAACCTTGATTTTAACGAAAATATCGATATTTACTTTACCTTTGTGTTTGCTTCCCAGATGGTATCCGACATGCAGACTATAAAGAAGCTAACACTGAACGTGCAGAGTCTGCGCAAGAGTTGGTCCGTCACCAACATCGTGTCCAAGGAGGATTGGCTCGAATGGCTGCGGCAACTCAGCGTCTGCTTCCTCACTGAGTCTAATAGTCCCGCTATTAGGCGAGTTATGGTCTTCCGATTTTCATTATACATCTTATTTGTACTTTCATAGGGTTTAAATTAATACAACTCTTTTCTTATTGTAAATTGTAATATTGATATGTAATTGATCACGACGTGTAAGTTAGCTAATCCTTTTCGAATGAGTCAAGCTAATTTTGCCATCTCAGGCCGTCATGTCGTTTCAACTATTAGGAGTTTTTTCCATCATTACAATACAGCCTTTAAACGTGTTCTGATTGAGTATTCTAAGATGAAGAAATGCTTCTAATCGATCCGCGGTGGTTTTTTTAACCAGTGTTTTAAAAACATTTTAAACTAATTTTATCTTATTACAGAGCGTGTTCAACACTAGCACAGAACTACCACCAGCTCGCCAGCGACATCTTTAACGCAGCGTTCATGTCGTGCTGGACGGAACTAGACGACTCTCCCCGTAAGGAGTTGGTGGCAGCCTTGGAGAAAGCATTGACTGTCCCTGAATGTCCTGAAGTTTCACTAGTAGTGCTCAACTTGGCTGAGTTCATGGAACATTGTGAGAAGGGACCGCTGCCTATATCTATAAAGCTGCTGGGAGATATGGCGATCAAGTGCAAGGCGTATGCTAAAGCGCTTTATTATAAGGTAAGATGTCTGAAGAACTCTTTAGTAAGATCGTTCACGAAAGAGGCTTCTTGCAAGTATGTAAGCTAAGTTGAGAAATACTCATTAGGACAGTATTTGTATATTTTATATCTTATTATTGTAAATTGCTCTTTTCATAGGAACAAGAATACAAAAGGAATCCGTCAACAAAAGTTATAGAAGCGCTCATACACATAAACAACAAACTACAGCGTAAAGAGGCTACCAACGGCCTTTTGGAGAAGGCAGTTGCACACAAGAAGAACGGAGAAAGCTCTACCATTTGCGTGCGGTGGTACGAGAAGCTCCACAACTGGGAACAAGCGCTAAATCTCTACAACAAAAAACTAGAAGTTGAACCAGAGGACAAGGAATCTAACCTTGGCATGATGAGGTGCTTGGAAGCTATGGGCGAATGGAGGAAACTCTATACCATAACCACAGACCAGTGGGATACTTTAAGTGAAGATATGAGAGTGAAATCGGCTAAAATGACCGCGGCGTCATGCTGGGGTCTTCAGGAATGGGAGCCAATGAAGAAATACGTGGATTTGATCTCGGAAGAAAGCTATGATGGCTCGTTCTACAGAGCGGTTTTAGCGATACATGAAGGACAGTGGCCGGAATCAAGACATTATATTGATACAGCGAGGAGTATGCTCGATGGAGAGTTGACATCAGTGGTGGGGGAATGCTATCAACGAGCTTACGCATCTTTAGTCAATGCCCAAATGCTGACTGAATTAGAAGAAGTGGTCACCTACAAGCTAGTTGAAGAACGAAGGAACACCATAAGAAAAACGTGGTGGTCGCGACTTCAAGGTGGCCAAAGGCTAGTGGAAGATTGGAGGAAAATGCTGCAGATACGTAACCTAGTACTGTCACCCAGAGAAGACTTCCAGACTTGGTTGAAATTCGCGTCTCTATGCCGAAAAACCGGCGCCATCAGCCAAGCGCATAAAATCGTGATTAGTATCATCGGTAGCGATCCGAGCACAAACCCCGATGTGTTATTACGCCTCCATGAGCCTAGGATCGTACTTGCTTACAGCAAGAACTTGTGGGACGCTGGTAACAAAAGATACGCATACGATGTTTTACAAAGGTTTGTTGACAACTTTGACGCGGACAACGAGGAACATTGCCGGCTGCAAGCGCGTTGTCACTTGAAGCTGGGATCGTGGTGCGAATCTTTGCAAGAGGTCAACGAACTGTCCATCCCAGAAATCCTAAGGAACTTCTCAGCTGCCACCATTCTCGCTCCTGACTGGTACAAAGCGTGTCACGCGTGGGCTTGCATGAACTTCGAAACTGTTTTGTTTTACAAGCAACAAGATAATACATCGGAGAGCTCGATAGCTGGTGGCTCTGGCGAGAAGAAAGTTTCACGCGCCGATTTTATTAATACGCACACGATACCTGCTATTGAAGGCTTTTTCAAATCTATCAGTCTATCCAACGGCAGCGCTTTACAAGATACGTTAAGACTGCTTACTCTATGGTTCGACCACGGTCACCATCCAGCGATATACGATGCGCTATTCGAAGGGATTCGACAGATCGACGTGAAGATTTGGCTGCAAGTTATACCCCAACTCATTGCACGAATCGATTCGCCAAGAAGCTTAGTGGCAAAGCTAGTTCATATACTGCTGATCGATATAGGGAAGTTGCATCCACAAGCGTTGGTGTATCCACTCACTGTTGCTACGAAATCTTCGTTCGTGACAAGGAAAAATGCGGCGCATTATGTGTTGAAGACGATGTGCGCACATTCTCAGAATCTAGTCAATGAAGCTGCCATCATATCGGAGGAACTGATCAAGGTGGCTATCCTGTGGCACGATCAAGTCGTCATCGCTCTAGATGAAGCCTCTAGGTGAGCAACTTAAATTAACTTTTTAGAACCAACTGCAAAATACTGAAAAAACCGGACGTGTCTCTGACTACCCCTTACAGCCCCCTTAGCATGGCGATTGTCTAGGTACCCGAGATAGATAAAAATTACAGTTATGACATTAGAGTGTGGATAAAGGTTACTTTTATTCAAACTTAATAAATTTAATGTAATTTTTATCTATTTTTATAAAATTCTCCGGTACACCCTCGACATTGTTGGGGCGGTAGGAGAGCAGTGGATCCGGCTGGCAAAAGACCGCCAGGAGTGGCGTGAAACAGAAGAGGCCTATACCCAACAGTGGGTGTTACCGACTGGATAGATAGATAGATAGATAGAACCATCTTAAAACTAAACAGTCAAGCTCTAGTGGGGAGCCATCTTTTTACGGGTTATATTTGAATTACAGATTGTACTTCAGTGAGAAAGATTATCGCGGCATGTTCAAGACGTTGGACAAAATGCATGCGATGCTGGACAGAGCGCCGGAGACGCTGAAGGAAGTTTCCTTCATGCAAATGTACGGGCGGGATCTACAGGAGGCTCAGAGGTGGTGTGAACTGTATAAGGTATGTATATTAGCTGTTAGTAGGATGACTTTATTTTGTTGTCATCGAAAATATGAATCAAAAGTAAACGAATTTTTCAAATCTTACTGAAACGGCTGAACGGTTTTACATAGCTAATAAGTACTCTGTATCAACGTTTTATCCCGTGAAAGTGACGTATTCATTTAGTTTCTCACAGCATAGTGGGATGGGTGACCGCTTGTGGCAATATCAACTGAGCGCTTCCGTGCTTCGGAGGGCACGTGAAATTGTCGGTCCCGGCTATTAAGTCCTTTAACCATGACAGAGGCCTTAAAACGGCCTAAAAACTCCGTCACTTAGCCACAAACCAATACGAACTTAAAACTTTTTTACAACAACTGTTGGGTTTCATTTATTTATTAGTAACTACTTCAAAGTTTCTGGAATGCACAAAAGATCTGAGAGAAATCTACCACGCCTTGGGATACATTACTGACCATGTTTATTTTAGGAGTCGAACGAAGACAGATATCTGAACGAGGCCTGGGACCTATACTGCCGCGTAGTTCGTCGCATCACGTCTCAGTTCCGCTCACTGACGTCACTTGAGCTGCAGTATGTGAGCCGGCGACTTCACGCGTGTCGAGACTTCGAGCTAGCCGTACCCGGCTCGTACGTGCCCAATGAACCGGTTATACGGATAGCGTATATACATACACACTTGCAGGTGAGTGATGAGTTCTTTCCCACTCTCTTTCTTCCAAAGAAGGGGACAGCAATACGCCTTTTGACATGTTACTACTTACGTCGGCATGTATGTGACATTTTGTAGAGTGGCCAAGTGTTAGCATGAACTCTTTTCCTGGCAGTTTTCGAACAAAATTTCAATTTAGAATAACCGGCCCCTTGATTACGAATCATGCGACAGGCGTAATCTCGCAGTCACCGCTGTCAAACTTGTGCTAAACGGACGTAGTTGTGCGTAAAGGAACTAATCCACACTCATGTCGAGTTTGAGTTATATTTAATTCAACTTCGACACGAGTGTGGATTGGTTCCTTTATACCTAGCTACGTCCGTTTAGCACAAGTTTGACAGCGGTGACTGCTCAATTCGCCTGTCGCGAGATTCGTAATCAAGGGGCCGGCTCATTATAGAAACGACGCAACTTCATGTTTTTTCTTGCACACTATCGCCATTTTAGATTATTTTCTTGATGTCATAATTGACATGTAGTTCAAAAACTGCCTGGAAATAGGAGTTGATCAACCACGAAAGGATTCTTTGAGGTGCATTTAAATTCCCTTTATCACAATAACTTTTTATGTTCATCCAAAAAAAGTTCATAAGCTTGGGAAGCTTATGATGGATATATGGAAGAAGAAGAAGACAAATGCGCGCTCAGTATCGCTTACGCACACAAAGAAACCTACACACACAATACCAACCCGACTTCGAAAACAACTGTCATCATCATCATCCACAACCAGATTTAGCCCACTGCTGGACCTATGTCCAGCAGTGGGCTAAATCTGGCCTATGCCTTCCTTTGTTTATGTTCCACAAACAACTGTTATGTTATTTGAATTTGTTGTTCGTCAGGTGATAAAGTCTAAACAGCGTCCTCGTCGACTAACGGTGCAGGGCTCGGACGGGCAGCAGTACATGTTCCTACTAAAGGGACATGAGGATCTGAGGCAAGATGAGAGGGTTATGCAGCTGTTTGGACTCGTTAATACGCTGCTGCAGGTAATGTTTGTAATTCTATTTAAGAACAATAATTTTTATATTTTGATATGTGTGTATTTTATAGAAAATAACCCTAATCCATCCAGCTGGGCAAAGGTTTCCCCTATATATCCCAACCAACTCTCTCATTTCATCCCACTGGGAAAAGGTTTCCATTATATTTCTTCAACCATCTCTCTCATTTCATCCCACTGGGCAAAGGTTTCCCCTATATCTCTCCAATCAACTCTCTCATTTCATCCCACTGGGCAAAGGTTTCCTCTATATCTCTCCAACCATCTCTCTCATTTCATCCCACTGGGCAAAGTATTCCCCTATATCTCTTCTCCAACCATCTCTCTCATTCGAGATCTCGGGAACCACTTTCTCTTGAAGTCTTTATTGTATATTTTTTTCTTATCACTCATCTGTTAAGTATTAAAAAGAAATGGCAACAGATTTTGCTGTTGGAGTTCATTGTGAATAACAGAAAAAGGCTTTATCAACGATGACCAATAACAAGGCTAACTTTGCTGGATCCAGATAGCTAATAAAATACATAGATATTTCTTTTCTAATCCAAATTGTACATTTATACAGGCTGATCCAAACACGTACCGGCACGACCTAGCCATCCAACGCTACGCCGTCATCCCGCTGTCCCCTAACTCGGGGCTTATCGGCTGGGTGCCGCATTGCGACACCCTGTATAACCTCATCAGCGACTACAGAGAGAAGAAATCTAACAAAATGAATCTGAATACTATGCAGCAGATTATGATGGGCAATGCGTCGGATTATCAGAAGCTTATGTTGAAGCATAAGGTGAGATTTTTGCAGTTATTTTAGGTGATGAAAATAAAGCTTAATATTTTTATCATTTACCTTAGCGCCTTTAATAGAAAAGCGATTCCTTTTCTTTGGACTACAAATTAATAGAGCAGTACCAAAATAGCCACAAGATTTTTAGAGAAGACAAAAGGACAGGATTTTGTTAAGTGATTTTAGATTGTTGTGAACAAGGACCCTTAATAGTTTCGACTCTCCCGTTTGTGTGTTTTAATATAAATTGAATAGCCTGTCTGTTTATTCAATGAGATTGTTTGCCCAAAATAAAATATAAGTATGTATGATCAACCAGTTGGTTCGATTGGAACAAAACCCTTCATCGAGTTCCATTCTGCACAACCAGTTGGCCGGTTTAGAGATTTTTGTGCACATAATAGACGGGACATCTTTTGTCGGAACAACCAGTTACACACACAATCCCTTGCAGGTGGAAGTCTTCGAACTAACCCTCGCACAGACACCAGGCGACGACCTGGCCAAGCTACTCTGGCTGAAGAGTCCATCAGCCGAGGTTTGGTTCGAGCGCCGCACCAACTACACGCGCTCTCTCGCCGTCATGTCCATGGTGGGCTATATCCTGGGACTTGGGGACCGACATCCATCCAACATCATGTTGCATAGAGTCACCGGCAAGGTGCTGCATATAGACTTCGGGGATTGCTTCGAGGTGACGCAGAATAGGGAGAAGTTCCCGGAGAAGATACCGTTCAGGCTGACGAGGATATTGATTAATGCTATGGAGGTTTGTGTCTTAAAGTATTAAAAACAAGACTATACAGTCGTGATCCTTTTTTTGTCTATATTTTTGTTTTAAGGCCATTAAAAAAAAACAAATGTAATAGGCATAGCATGTTACGGGTAGACATTAACATTTTTCGAAGCGCAAAATCTATTGATAACCATCAATTCGATCTCACAACCGTCGGACTGAAAGTCCAGAGTACACACATGATACTAGCTATAGGCCATTATGTATTGTCAATGTCAAGAGAAGAAGATTAAAAAGATATTACAAATATTAAAGACTTTCATCAAGTCTTTAATATTTGTAATATCCATCGTTATTGAATTTTGTTTTATGAGATCTGTATACCTTCTTAAAAATAATTATCAAGGCACTGTATTTGTGAGTCATTCGCAAAGCTGAGCTAATCTATCTTACTATTAAAACCAATTTATCAACTGCCCTCCATTCCTTAATTCAATGCCACAGCTTTTATAGCTAAGTAATTAGAAGCCAAAATTATTTGTAATCTTCGCTGTTGATTTTTTTTTGCTGTTTGCATCTATAATTGGGATGTCACTTGGTTTGTGTACTGATGCTGGACTCTAATTATGTTGTTTTGGTGTTTATTGTGTGGGTGCAACTTATAAATAAAATGAATAAGCCAAGTTAAATTCTGGATTCTAGTAATTTAATAGGCGTCGATGGGCCTGCTACCGTCACGTATGGATTGTTAACTTCAAAATTTTGGCATGTGCTAAATATGTATTTGGATATACCTCTGATAACCTCCTTAGACATCTTCAAAGGATCTGCAATACATAAAAATATGAGAGAATGATGATGAGATGATTTACAGCGCCTAGGGGATACAGTATAGTCATCTGATTAAGTATTTGTTTTTTTTTTTTAGGAAATTGAGCTTTATCATGTGAAGCCTAAAATCTATTTTCCATTGCACAGGTAACGGGCATCGAAGGAACCTACCGATTCACATGCGAGTCAGTGATGCATGTCCTCCACAAACACAGAGACAGCGTGATGGCAGTGCTAGAAGCATTCGTCTACGATCCTCTCCTCAACTGGCGGTTAGTCGACAACGATCACAGATCCCTCACCGAGTCCACCTTCTCATCAGACATAGGCTCCTCATACACAATGCCCAGTCGAAGCAGAAACCATATACACTACGAGTCAGCTGAGATACCGCCTGAGGCGAATTTGAATAAGCGAGCATTGTCTATCCTGAACCGGATAAGAGATAAACTCACTGGCCGGGACTTCCCCTTTGTAGAGTCTGTGGTGAGCGTGCCTAAACAGGTCGATCTTCTTATTAAGGCGGCGACGAACAACGAGAATCTTTGTCAGTGCTATATTGGATGGTGCCCGTTCTGGTAATAAACATATTTATTTACTTAACTGATTAAGAGCGGCTTAGCCACTATGGATAATACATAGATTCTACTTGGTATTTTATTGGTAGAGTTGGGATCCAATCCAAGGTATTTATATTTCATAGTTTGGAGTTCATTTTGAGTGACATGGCTGACTTATGTGGAACTGAGAGTAAATATAGAAATAAGGTAATGCATTTCACGCCTTTGAGTGGCCTTAAACTAAAACATTGCGACTAAAGTTAGGGGGCGTCCATAAATTACGTGAGCTTTTTAGGGGGTAGGGGGGGGGTCGCCAAATCTCACCATATCTTACGTGGAGGATAGGGGGGGTCGAGCCAAATCTCACGTATTTTTTTTTGACATTAAATAAGTGTGAAATTGCGTTGAAACTGGGCTAAATAAGTAAAAAAATCTCACTTAATTTATGGACGCCCTCTTACTCACTACAAACAAACGGGTTAGGTTCGTATCTGCTGGATTGTAAAACGTCTGGGTTAGCAAAATGTCTGGGTGGAAAATCTATAAAAAACACTTTGTTGATTTTATAAATTTAGAAGAGTAAAAAATCCTGTAATTCATCAATCAGAGTATTTCAATTGTGTCTGTATACAACTAAATTGCTAAACAACAATATGACATTGCTTAAAAAACTGTACGTATTTTATTTACTGGGTGCACAATGTTCTTCCAAATACTCAAAATGGAATTTCAATGTGGATTTTATAGTTCTCCAGTCCAGACGCAGATTGCCTATCACTGATGGATCAAAAATGATTTCTTCATCGCTTTGCATTTTCTATAATTTCTGCACAGAGGAAACTTTTTTTGTGCTCGGTTTTCCTTATTTATTTAGTCTCTAGTATGGTCAATTGGTCATGCTTCAAAATAAAAATCTGACATCTATTTTAAACTCAACCGGTTCATTAAAAAACAATGGCTAAAATATAGTCCGAGCTTATTTTAAACTTGAGATGACACCAAAATAAGAGACCTAAAATGAGTTTTACTCAAAAGTATGGACCACAATGATTAGACATGGGCTATCTCATTCTTTTTATATTATAAAGCTGATAGAATTATGGAACTCAAGACCATGATTGCACTGATTCTGTTTTCAAGAGTAATTTTATTACACCCATTATACAAAGAGCTATTGAATTCAGTTAAAATTATATTGTAAATATGACGTCTTTTATTGTTTGTGTTACATGTGTAAAATATTTAATTTATGAGTAGGTATTGTAGGTATTATTAACGGTAATTTATTATCTTGTTTTGGTACCTCGGTGTAAAGAATTGTGTTTGAATCGCTGCTAATATTTAATAACTACTTACAATTGTTTGAAGCGAAAGAGAATCATTATTTGTTGGAATGTTCAAAGTGTAATTTAAATAGGGTGAAAAATAGGTTTAAGTAGGCGTAAACTTTATTCACCTGAGTTAATTTACCTGGGTGCATCAACACGTCGTGATCGAAACAATTCAGAGACAAACAGACAGTATGAAGTGGTTTAACTATAACTTGTATAAGCATTTCATTACTTCCTAAGTAACTTTAATACAAACCAAAATGTTAGTCATACCGTGAGGGGTAAAAACAATGACACCTTAGCCCCAACTCGTCCAAGGGTAAAAAATACTTATTTTAAGATATCAGTTTGTATTTTTGCATTGTAATTTGTAATTACGCTGTAAAAAGATAAAAATATACTTATTAAGAATATAACTTATCAAGATGTCCTCTGATAAAAAAACATTTAACTGCCAATATAAAGGGTAATATTTAGAAGTTTACAATTAAAATAAAGTATTTTAAGCGGGACTATTTGTACACTAGGAGATAATTATCTAACCACTTAAAAATTGCATCAAGTTGATAATTGTCAACTGAAAAACACAGCCGTTTTTTTTCCTTCTGCTTGGCTTTTGTTTTTTTGTTTAATTTAATTATCTACCTACTTACTGTAATTAAATCTGCCACGTTTTAACTTATTCCATTGGCGATATATCGCAATTTAGTCGGATAAATCACGTGATTGGTATCAAGTGATTGCAAGGGTATTAAACTCCAAAGCGTGACCCTTCTATTTAACCTGCTTAACTATATTGCGACAATGTAGCACCAGCGACAAACAATGTCTGGCTTACCACCATTAAATTTGTTAGAAAGTTTTCTGGTAAGTCCTTGTTATTCCTTTGCTTTGCTTATTGCTGTGTAACGTCGGACGTCCTATTATTTTCTTGACGTATTGTTTAACTATTAAGAGTGTTTACGTTTCTCTTTTTCTGTACATAATTATTAATCTCTTAGATTAAAAGCGTTTTGTAATCCCAAGTGTGAATATAAAGTACGCAATAAAATTGTTAAACAATTTATATAGTTTGTTTGTACATAAGTATAAATGTAATTAGCTCGATAATTTTACATTCACCAACGGCCGATTTACAATCACGCGGTTTCAGTAATTATAGGGTAAATCAACTTCCGCGGTACACAATAGTTCACTTATGGTCACAAAAACACATGACTGTAAAAGGAACCAGTCTGTCAAGTTCAAGGAACATAACACCATTATGTTGTGACATTGTCCTTTGTATAGCTCACGAAAGAAAGGGGCAATATCTGAGACAGTTTTGTGCACAATACTTTGTCGAGTGTCGGCCGGCTCAGGTAGACTTCTATGTCTCCATCGGAACTGCAGAATTCATTGAGGGTTTGCCTGCAGACGCCGCAGGGGGCAGTGAATTCCGTTTGGTGCGCTACAACTGCTACTCTACTGAACTTAATATACCCTTCACACACTGCTCTAGAGACGGCAGCGCGCTCAGCGCATATGGACGGGGAAAACGCGGCGTTCTCGATGTTACACCCTGTGAACACCTTAGAGTCTTCTTCTGTGAGCAGAGCGGCGCCAACGGAGAAGTTCGAGTACGGACAGTAAGCTCGCTTGCGAATTTCAGTCGCCTCTATCACTAGCTTCTGTATATCTTCACCTGTAAAATAAATGTTAAGTATGTAAAGATTACGTAGCGGCTTTCCTCAAATGGATTGTCGGCTTATTGATAAGGATTAATGATATAGGTAATAACATCTTAGTTTTATACTAATCAATACCTACGTAAAGTTGTTTGTGCTCGTAATTTATTGTATAACTCCCATAGTGACGATTTCAAGGGCACCCAGCAGACTAGTCTACTGAATGTAGGTCACAAAATAGAACTAGATTAGAAAAGTACAATAAATTCAAAAATAGAGATCAAGGTAAAGTTTTTTATCAATTTATAAAGTACCTGCAAATAACTAGCAGTCAGACTAGTGACCGCTTGCCAAAATGTTCTCTATTCATTTTATGAACAGATTTACTATGATTTACCTACTTCAAGCAAATCTTACTAATTTCAACGAAATGGTGAGTATATATACTTCTGTATTGCTAAAACTAAATTCACCGCACTTTAGATCTGACTAAGTATATAAGACTCGCATGTTTTCTTACTCACTCAAAGTATTGAAGTCGACAATTTTGAAATGATCCATCGCGAGCGCGTGCTATTTATGTTTTGCTCCAAATGCGTGCAGCTCCCGCGGCGGTCACCGGCCAACTGATTAGTCAATGATCGTCGATTTAGTAGATAGCACATAATGACTGCATTTACGTAGAAAGCAATTTCAGCACTTGTCGGTCAAAGCATATAAAAAAATCGTTATGACTAGTCTGATTGGACTGGAGATACAGAATTAGCACAGATTGCAATGGATCCGATCAAGATCAGTAGTACCTAGTACCTAATACGTAGTATGTACATTGTATCTCAATGGATGTACTAGGTAAGTAATTTTCACCCACTGATTTATTTTTCCTCCAAGGTTTCACCTGACTCGTTTGGATTTTCAGTAGGTACGAGTTGAAAGTACCTATAATCTAGAATTCTAGATGAATGCGCGTTTGATCGTTCTCACTTTACAGTTTATAACACAGATGACCCGACCGGTTTTCAATGTGAACGTTCAATTTAATGATTGAATATCCCTTATGTGCGTGACAAACAATGTTTTTGTTTGAAAGTACGAGCGACCGGAGGCAATTTTCTCTGCAAGGAATTTTGCCAGTGCTCCGTAATTTCCCGAGAATCGAGCATCGAAGGAGTTTTATGGTAAGAGAATGTGCATTTGAAATATATTACTGACTGTACCGCAATAGTAGGGATGCGCCTAACGTATTATTTGGACAAGTCTCAGACTACCTCCCAGACGTTAAAGGGAGGCGCATGAGGGAAGCCTAAGGGTGTTACCAGACCAATCGATCGATCGCTGCCCGCCCCTGGCCTGTAGGGTATGCACCCGGAATATAGCCGCGTCGACCGACCGATTTGTTAGTCGACCGGTATCCGTCGAACAATAGCTACCACACCAATCGATCAACTTCGACCGATGTCGATCGATGGCATTGGTGTGGTAACACCCTAAGAGCGGTTTCGCACTTACGTCCGATCCGGACTCGGTCCGGACTCCGGAGTGGTCGTAGAAATTTCTGCACTAGATCCGTCATCCATCCAACTTTGTTATTCTCGGCGGTCACCCATCCACTTACGGTACGTAAGGGCGACCTATCAGGAACGACTAAGCAAGCACGACTACAAGCCCTTCAGAGTTTCTTATTAAAAAACGAAGTATTAAATATTTTCCTGAAGAATTTTTGTTTGCAGAAAACAATATTATAGCAGACTGGCTGACTTCGTCAGCAAAATATTCTCAAAATATATTCAGAAGATTCTCTACTGAAACTTTTAAAATAAAAATTCAATAATAGCTAGCCATCTCGACCTCAGCCATAGGACAGGAACTTCACTTTAAGTCCCCATACAAAATTTCAACCCTTATTTCACGCCCTCCATACTTAGTTTTGAAAAAAAAAAGTAGCCTATGTCCGTCCCTGGGACATAATCTTTATCCAAGTCATATTTCAGCATAATCTGTTCAGTGGTTTAGGCGTGAAAAGGTAACAGACAGACAGACAGAGAAATTTTACTACATAATAGATGGCGCCACAGGAAAAATTAGATCGCTATAGTTGCGTTTTGGGCAACGTAACATATAAACTCGCTAATCCTCTAATTTTCAGCGTTATAATATTAGTATAGTATGGATATAGATTATAATATTAGTATGGATATAATGTCTTGATCTGATAGTACCTACCTACAGATATATATAAATGAAATTAAACGATGTGATAACAACAAAATGCATTTATTCACGTGCAAAACATAATTATATTGAATTATAACGAAAACAAAATTATTATTACTTACTACAAACTACTTATTATTACCTACCCTATTACTAAGCATAATCTTATACATTGATTATATTGGAGTATTTATATTATGACTGGTTTCTACATTAAACTACGGATGACCGTTTATTACCACTAAGGTAACTTCGTGCCACTAGTTATTTCAAACCAGGATATTAATCACTTCTATAACTGTTTTCTGCCAGGAACACTTTTCCCAAAGAAACTTACCAAATAAAATCGCAAGTTTTTGATTAAAGAAAACGGTTTCCATACATTTCTATGAAATGTGAAGAGAAACCATCTAGTCCTACAAGAAAATATGGCTTTTCTATTTCAAATGAAATATGATTGTATCAGGTAGAGCGCAGATACTCATTCTCCTTATTACTAGAACATACATCTTTGGTCATTCGTAAGTAGAATATAAAAACCTTACATAAGATACTTGCGTGTATTAATCTTATAAATAAACCTCAAAGTGATAACAAATGAAAGCGTTATATTAGTTGTATGTTATACAGGTTAAGCTATCCTCAGCTATAGCTATCCCATCTTACCCTGCGTCTTACTTGGGCGGCTTGACGCGAAATTGCGAAGCGAAGCGATGCGATTCGAAGCGGCCGGCGCGGCGAGTCCTACGTGCGTGCGAATCATCCTACGTAGTTTACGTCAAATCATACATAGTGTCAAAATTCGCAAAAATTCTAATCGCGTTCGATTCATTTTGCGAATTCAAATCGACTGTTTGTTGTTTCCGCACCGCACCGCGCCGCTTCTCGTTCGCGTCTAGATCTCCCACGTAAGACGCAGGGTTACAGTACGTTCAACGGATCTCGGCATTCGTGAATTTAGCCGTTTGTCTGCGCAGTGGCGCTTTTTCATACAAAATTATGTACTGCGCATCGAAACGGCTAACTTCGCGAATGCCTAGATACGTTGAACGATCTGTTCTCGTAATAAGATGTTGATAGTATCCTCGTGCTTTTAATAAAAACAATTTATCGCTCAGTGGTGGAAAGAAGTAGCTGCGATAGGCTTATTTTTTATCCTCATCATAACGTAGGCTTAATAGTCCATTTCAGTTATAAATATGTATTTTACTTTATAGTATTATAACTTTCATACTTAATGTAACCTCACACTTAGATATATTTTAAGATGTATTAAATGCAGAGCAAACATTTCATAACAATAGGACTCCAACTCGCAACCCCGGCTTTACTGTGTCCGTTAGAGCGACTCTATTATCATGGTAGAAATTTTATAAGTCACCATTTTTAACATCTCTTAATTACGAACTGGGGGATAATATGAACTCTTACTTCCAGGCACTTTAAGACGTCATTGAAAGCTATATTATTTATAAATGTCCAGTGGAAGAAAGTAAGTACTTGCGGGTAAAAGGTTACCACGGCAAGGCTTTCTGATTCAAACTTATATCTAGATTTAGAACACCCTATAGGTTGTCAGAGGCACGTTTCATATTCATCTACATCCGTCCCTACTACCAAAACGGACACCAACCGACATAACACTGGCACAAGTTCTCATTACTCGTCGCCTGCTGAATCAACAAATCAACCTGCTTCTGTACAGAAACAGGTTCGTAAAAAAGCGGGAATTCCCTACCGGTGAGCTTATCCCTAACTCGATTGACGATAGCTAGCGCGCGTTTGTTTAGATTCGTCTCCGCTGGTTGGTCCAAGGAGTCGTTCAGGCCTATCTGAAGTCTTGGTTTGGTCGGCTGAGGGGATGTGGAAGGTTCGGACGCCTCGGCTTCGGTCCTGGAGCGTCGACCCGCGTCGATAAGTCGCCAGTTCAGGAGAGGGTCGTACACGAACGCTTCTAAGACCGCCATCACGCTGTCTTTGTGTCGGTGAAGGACCTCCATGACCGATTCGCAGGTGCGTCGGTATGTGCCTTCTATGCCGGTTACCTGGGAAAATGTTTTGATTGTGCTACTGCTCCACCTGCGTCTTTAACGCGAAGAAGTGACATATTTGACAGGAAATGTATGGATCTAATGTCGAATATGTCACTTTTACCCGTTGGAGCAGTAGCATTACAGTAATCGGTAATCCCCGAAAGGTAAGTATTCTCAAGAGACTGCGGGTAGCACAGGGATATAGCTTAGTACATTATATTGAAGAAGTTACCTCCATAGCATTGATGAGCATTCGCGTCAGTCTGAAGGGTATTTTCTCGGGGAACTTGTCTCTGGTCACGGCCACTTCGAAGCAGTCTCCGAAGTCAATGTGCAGGAACTTTCCAGTCACTCTAGAATATAATGAAAATGGCATAATTTGAACCACAACGTCGTTACTTTTAAACGATTGGGTTTGACTGGCACAGGGCCATAAACAGTGCAGCAGTGGTTTGAAAATAAGGAGTCTTAATACTCAGCAGCTGATTAATTGTAGCGCTGTGTTTCCTTGTATGAGAGCGAAAAAAGCAAAAATCCACCCTGCATAAAATGAGCAATATCGAATGCATCATGTGCAAGGCATTCTGTTATAAACTATGTTTGAGATTGTCCAATTTAATTTCAATCTTGTTGTAAGGCTCCGTTTATGGAGAAAAAACTCTGTATTGACTGGTTCTTCTTTGAATCTCATGCCGATCCCTGTAATTTTTAACAAATGTACAATACGCACAACCAATCTTTGTCTCTCTGAAGTAGCTGCGCAGAACCTATTTTTAATGGCGCCTAAAAAATGAAGACAGCGTTATAGCTGCCTCGCTCACTCGCTTAGTTTTTTGCATCGTGCTATCTCGCTTACTCTACCAAACCTATGCAATCGTTTAGTGCACCTTACTTCAGAGAGACAAAGATCGGTTGTGTATCAGTAATCCTCACCTGTCCAGCATGATGTTAGAGGGGTGTCGGTCCCCAAGTCCCAGGATATAGCCCACCATGGACATGACGGCGAGCGAGCGCGTGTAGTTGGTACGGCGCTCGAACCAAACCTCGGAAGACGGACTCTTCAGCCAGAGTAGCTTGGCCAGGTCGTCGCCTGCGGTGTGCTCTAAGGCATGCTCGAACACTTCCACCTAAAATCATATTAAGCCTTTATTTTCATGACAACTGCGCTACCTACTGGCCGGGGTTATTTTTTTTTTTTTTACGCTGGACTTTCCACACAGTATCATCTAGCCCCAAAGTAAGCAGAGCTTGTGTTATGGGTACTAGAATGACTGATAAACTACTTATATACTTTTTGTTTGTAAATACATATATGTATATTATACATAGAAACACCCAGACCCGGGACAAATATCTGTAGGTATGACCTACAAACATTTTTCCCGCAGCGGGGATCGAACCCGCAACCTTCTGCGTCGCAGGCGGACCTTCGCCCACTGCGCCACAGAGGTCGTATTATGTAACAGCGATAACATCTCTACAGAACAATGAAATCTATTACCTACGTAGTAACTTTGAAATTTCCTTGGTTTCACATTACCACTTTAGTTCCAGTGATTGCTACTTTATGGCAGTGGCGCTAGTTCAACAAACAATGAGCGACCAACAATAGCAATCACTATTATCACTTTTATATAATTAGGCGGCGGGTCTAACTTTACCACTTGCCAGCAACCATCAAGAGAATAAAAAATAGATATAAATAAATAAATCTTAAGATAATATGTGACGTCATAACTCAGTGACGCCTAAAATGCATCTCCAAGTACCTAGAAGTGGCGATATTTATAAAATAGATATAAAAAGAAGTTTCTTTCTATACCTATTTTATTCAAAGACATACTAGCTTACCTTCTGAATCAGCATCAATTTATCCAGATCAGTCGCCATTCTCTGCATGATTCGGTGCTCAATATTCAGTAGGCACTTCCTCTTCTCTCGATAGTCCCTGTTAGAATTAATAACATTAGTAAGTTGGTCACCAGACAGCAAGATGACCCAGAGCACAGGTGGTCTAGTTGTAGTGGCCTATATGCTATTCCATGTCACTATCTACGCCTATTCCAAGTTTTATCCAAATCGGTTCACTGGTTTAGGCGTGATTGAAACAAACATACAAACATCTAAACAAACTCACACACTTTCAGCTTTATTATATTAGTTGGATAATGTAAATATATCCTCAAAACATTTTTTATGTATTTCAAAGTGTTAAGATGCTATTTAGGTGACCGCACCATACCAACCTTTCTTCCCAAATAAAGTACATAAAACTACCAGTTGGTTCCACTCCAGTGCAACTCACAAGTTTTCGATTCTCCGCGGAATGTCCCTTTCGCGAAATGTCCCGTTGACTATAAAATGTGCATGCTATTTACTTTGCTTGCATTGCGATTTACCTGATAAGCGAGTGTAGTGTGTCACAGTGCGGGACCCAGCCGATCAGACCGGAATTCGTACTGAGAGGGATCACCGCGTAACGCTGGATGGCTAGGTCACGTCTAAACACACAAAGTTGTATAGATTAATCATTGTTTGGATTTTGAGAAATTAACTTGAAAGAAATTCCTCGACAGAACCAGTATTTTTTAGTTTGATTTCTGAATCAAACAAAATGAAATTTTCTGTCTATAAAGTTCCGAATGTTGTATGATTCTTATACGTGAAAACCTGTTATTGGCTTTCTGTTTCTATCTATGTGTATATATTAGTTACTGTAGCTGTTATAAGAAATAAGAAAAAAATATTGCCCAAACTGTGTTACAAAGATGGTATTTATCTAATTAGGTATCAACAGTTTACCCATCCTGGGCGTACAATAATATAAGTATGAAGGTAGGTATTAGATACTTACCTTCATAGAAAGTTATGGCAAAGTAAAACTAGGTAAAAGTTACATTTGCCTAAACAAAATGTTTACTTAGTTTAAGCCTTAAACTATCAGTCAGTACTTACTTGACTGTTGACTTTCCTATAAATAAATAATGAATAATAATAAATTATCCATTATGGTAGATTCTTTTTCAAGTTTGACCTATCCTAAGATAACTAAAGATAAAGTAAAAGTGGTTAGTTTCTAGTTTGTAATTCAGACAAACCCTTACACTTCGCCCAACGGATCTAGGCATTCGTGAAGTTAGCAGTTTGTCTTTGCAGTGAACGCTTTTTCATACAAAATTATGTTCTGCGCAGACAAACGGCTAACTTCACGAATGCCTAGATCCGTTGGGCGAAGTGTACCTAAAAGTATCAGGGTCGGCTTGCAACAGTGTGTTGACAAGTCCAAAAAGTTGCATCACTCGTTCGTCTTGACGTAAATCTTCGTGCCCTTTCAGAAGGAACATGTAGTCCTTTCCATTGGACCCGCGGATGCAGAGCCGGCGCGGACGCTGCTTCGAAGTTATCACCTGTGGAATTATAAAGATTACGGTAAGGAACACAACAGATTTATAATGGGACCCAATATTTAGACTTTTTACATGAGTTTTGCTCGTTAATGTAAAAAATAATAATAATGTTGGACGTTTCACATATTGCTTTTTATAAATACATACATTGAAAGACACCCAGACCAGTTTTAACAACCTTCCATAGCGTAAATCTACGACGACAAACTTCTCTCATGGCGTACATGTCTAGAAATGTCGGAATATGGTCACTACAACACGCAGAAGTTAACTAGGCACCTCGCTGTAAAGGATTTTCCTGCCACGCAGTTGCCAAGTTGATTTCTGCGTGCTATACGTTACCTGTAGACTGCTCTGGATGTGCGCGATGCGACACAGCTCCTGGTCGGGCACGTACGAGCCGGGCACGGCCAGCTGCAGCTCCCGACATGCCAACAGGCGCGGCGAGACGTACTGCAGCTCCAGTGACGTCAGCTGAGGCAGCTGTCGGCTGATGCGACGGAACACGTTGTAGTACAGATCCCATGCTTGGTTCAGATCGCGGACGTTCGATGACTCCTGTCGTGTTTAAATGTTGAGATTAACAGGGAATAAATTGGGCGTACAGGTAAGTATGTTTCAAAAGGAAGTGTTTCTTGTTTCATCGTAATCATCAGGTGATAATCAGGGCAGGAATGTTCCTGCCCTTGTCCCGTACGATTCTTACGATTACTAATTATGTAAGTTTATGTGGAAGGTTATCTCCGAAACCATAATATGGCACGAATTTGACAAAAATCATGCACCATTCGATTACTCGGACGAAACCTAGGACACCAGTTTAAATATAGTAGAAAGAAACTAAGAAGCCTCCAAACAATCTATGCCTATTATCCTACCGACTGCGCCAGTAAGTGAATCAACATATACTGCATGTATGTGTGTACTAACTAACCTTGAATCGATTGCACCACTCCTGAGCTTCGTTCAGTTCTCTTCCATAAGTCTGGTTGAAGGAAACTTCTTTCAGCGTCTGCGGTCCACGTTCTAACATCGCGTGCAGCGGCTCTAAAGTCTTAAACATAGCGTTCACATCGCTCTCACTGAAGTACAGCCTTGAAGCTTCCTCTAAAGCCTCGTGCCATTGCTCATGCCACAGTATAGCTACGCGAATGAGCTCTTCAGATATCATAGCCGCTTGGTTCACAAGCTTACTTGAATGCGTGCACATCGACTTCAGAATCTGATTAGCTGCGTTCTTACGAGCAACAAATGAAGATTTCGAAGCGACAGTCAAGGGGTAGACCAACGCTTGCGGATGAGATTTCCCGATATCAATCAGTAAAGAATGAATCAACTTTCCCACCAAAGCCCGGGGCGTATCAATTCTGGCGATCAATTGGGGAATAACTTGAAGCCATACGTTGATTTCTATTGTTCTGATCCCTTCGACCAACGCTTCGTGTACGGCTGGGTAGTGACCGTAGTCGAACCACAGAGTCAGCAATCTGAGAGTGTCCTGGAGCGAGCTTCCGTGGGATAGCTTAATAGATTTGAAGAAGCCTTCGACAGCCGGGACCGTATGTTGTTGGATGCACTCAGCAGGGGTCGGACGTTTCTCCGCCACGGCCAAATCGGCATCTTGATGTTTGTAGAACAGCACAGTTTCAAAGTTCATATACGCCCAGGCGTGCCACGCTTTGTACCAGTCTGAGGATAGCTCCGTAGCGGCTTCGTAGTTGCTTAGAATTTTAGGGATGGAATGCTCATTGATGCCGAGTAGAGATTCGCACCAAGAGCCGAGCTTCAAGTGGCAGCGGGCTAAAAGTCGCGCGTGTTCCGCGTCACCAGTTTCTGCGTTTTTAACGTAGCTCTGCAGCTGATCGAAAGCCAGGTTCTTATTATCAGCTACCCACAAGTGCTTAGCGTATGCGAGGGTCAGTCTCGGCTCGTGAGTCGGTAAAGGCAAGTCACGATTTTTGCTAGGATCTATCCCGAGTAACATGACTAGAGTTTTATGCGCTTGTCTGGGTGCACCACTCTTTCGGCAAAGCGATGCAAACTTCAGCCAAGTCGCCATGTCTTCTTGGGGCGTCAGCACTAGACTGTGCACTTGAAGGATCCTGCGCCAATCTTCGACTAATCTTTGGCCACCTTGCAGCCTTGTCCACCACGCTTGGCGGATAGATTCTCTCCTCTCTACCACTTCCTTGTATGTTATCACTTCCTCTAACTCGGCTAGCAGTTGCGCGTTAACAAGCGCTCCGTAAGCTCTCTGGTAGCTTTCCCCGGCAACGGCGGTGAGTTCAGAATCGAGGATAGTTCGAGCCATATCGATGAACTGTTTGGATGTTTCGAAGTCTCCCTTGTGGATATTAAGGACGGCTCTATAAAAGGCACCGTCTTGGGTGTTCTCTGGCAAGAAATTCACGTACTTTGCCATCGAATCCCATTCGTTCAGTCCCCACGCGGCCGCAGCGGCTAACCTTGCCGCTTTATATTTATCCTCAGACTTCATCTTAGGCCAGCTCTTGGAAACTGTATCGTATAGCGTCACCCACTCGCCTAAAGCTTCGTAACAGCGTAGTTCTCCGAGATACGAATCCAAATCATCTGGTTCGGTATTTAACTTTTCACCGTATAAACTGAGGGCTTTCTCCCAGTTGTGAAGTTTTTCGTACCATCTGATTTGAACCTGAAAATATGAATAAATTGGCTTTTAACGTAAACCCCCGGTCTGGGGCAAACTTGGACATTTTATTTTTTTGGACATTTTATAGAAACCTTGAGATTGGCGTCCCCGGCTTCCCTTTGAGCCATCACTCGCTCCAGAAGTCCTTCAGCCGCTTCTTTCTGTTGCAGTTTGTTGTTGATGTGAATCAGAGCTTCCACCACTTGCAGTGTCGCACCGCTACGGAACTCTTCTTCCTGTGAAAAATATGTCAATGCCTATTATGATAACCATAATAACCATTTTATTATATTTGGAGTATTATTATACTATATGCAAAAAAACTACAACAATAATTTAAATACTTACTTATCAACACGTCTTCTTCGCTCACCTTATAATGCAGCGCCTTCGCATACGCCCGGCAATGCATAGCCCGTTCTCCCAGCAAATGCGTCGATATAGGTAAAGTTCCTCCTTCACAATGCTCCATGAACTCGGCTAAATTCAGCACAGTGTGTGCCAATTCCGGTGCATCAGGGGCTGTCAATGCCTGTTCTAGTGCGTTCGAGAGCTCGGTGCGTGGAGTCGCGTCTAACTCCGTCCAACAGGACACGAATGCCGCGTTGAATAAGTCGCGCAGGAGTTGAGAGTAGTTGTGGGCTAAAGCTAGACACGCTCTAGAAATAATGAATTCATAATTCAGGAGCAGAAATGGTATATTACATGGAATGTTTGTAATGATGGTTTTGTGAATACTTGGGGCAACGAAAATAACAATCCATTGAAGCACAGCCTGGATTTGAATCTACGACCTTCGGATTGAAGGCAGCCCCATTCCGCCAAAAATACTTGTAAAACAAAAACATATTAGTAAAAAAAGTGACATAAGTATCTGAAGTGAATACTGCAATTATTTTAAAAAACCTTGCCAAACTACATATGAAATAGGGTTAATTACAACTACATACCTCAGAGCAGGGCTATGCGATTCCATGAGAAGACCAATGCTGAACCGTCGCAGCCATTCGAGCCAATCGTCTTTCGACACGCGACTGGAGACAGTCCACGCTAGCTTCAGGTTGTGTGCGTTCACGTACAGCTTGCGAATGGATTGTGATGTGTCGCAGACTAACAGGCGAGCCTGGATACATAAGGACTATAATACCACCAGATTATAGTCAAACCAGTTTAGCGTTTGCATGTATCTTATCGATAGATACTGGGCAAAACATATCTTCTAGCGCAATACAATAATATCTTAAACACGCTTATTAAATAAGACATTACTACTAAAGTCATTAATAGCATAAAGAGATTTTAGAACCATTTCTTAAACGAGCGAACCCATATATAGCTATTACTCACCTCTTGATTATTATTCCTCGGCCTGCGCCTCACAGATTGAAACACCTCATCCATTGCCAAATTCTGACTCGTCTGTAATTTGGTCAACAAAAACTCATAGTTCTGATGCTGGATCCTATGTTTTATAACCACCTTCTGAACAAGAGGTATAAAATCAGTGTATTTCCTTCCAAGCTGAGTGATCAGAGAGCACAGGGTGTCCATAGCTGTAGGGCGTAGAGGTGGACAAGTGTCCAGGCTTCGGACTAGAGGATGGATAATTCTCGACACCAGTTCACCATAGTTCAACGTATCAGAAAGGTAGTCGACTGTCTCAATCGCTACTTTAGCCACAGATATTGGGCAGTCAGTCGCATCGAAAAGCTTTACAATTGACGGGATCACCAAATGCATGTAGTCATCCAGGTTGTCTTCGAATTTTTGTAACGCATAGAGAAGATTTTTCGTCACAACTCTATCCTCACTAGTATCGTGAGCCAGAACGCGTAGGATTTGAGGCATCAATTGTGGAAGGTACACTTTGAACTCCGAACCTAAAGCCACTGCAATGTATTCTACAAGGAGAAGTATAGCTAATGTGAGTTGCAAGGGACTGTTCGGTGTCCACATCTCCTTGACTAAGTCAAGAATCTTGTCAAGGTAATTCCGAATGTGCTGCTTGACAATAGCGATCAATTTCGCAAGTTGCGTAAAGAGAAATTGACGAAAGTCATTATTGTCGGTGGCCCGCGCTACGTAGAGGAGACTGGGGGTTACGCGCGAAATATACGGAACACATTTGATTCCTAATGACTGGAATATGTCGGTTACTGCTTGTACGACACTTTTATGGTGCTGCTGTAAAGTTGGATCACGAAGTATACGCATCAGCGTCGATATCACTATAGCTGGGTAGTATTCATCGAGCACGGGAGAGGACATGTTGACTAGCATTTCACTGGTTGTCATATCAAAGTTGTTCTCCTCAGCTTTGCTATCGGCGACTGGCACCAAGCTGGAATCTGGTTGGCCGTCGATTAGCCCTCGCGATATTTTGTGCTTGTATGGATCCAAAGCACCTAATAGACCTAAAACTCTGATCGTTTCACGCCTGTCTTTTGGCTGCTGTTCAGTTTTTAAGAAATTCAAGAGAACATCCATCAGACTGGGGTATTCCTTGTAAGGTGTGACCACATGCCCAGTGGCACTGATCAACTGACCAAACACCCACAGAGCAACACTTCTCTTTTCCGTGGCACTAGCATCCGATAATAAATCAAGAAGTATAGATAGAAGTTCAGACAGCCATATTTTCAAACCAGTATTATCACCATGTACATCAGCCAAATCTCCGATGGCCTTTAAAATGCTGATAACGACACCAGGGTTTGAATCAGACTCTTTCAATTTAGGCACTAGAACATTTAAGATAGTTTCCATGTAAGGTTTAACGAGTTTAGGCGCGTGACGGATGAGGTTATCCAGCATTCTGGCTGCTTGCTCTTTATTCCTGCTCATCCCAGAATGTTCAAGCTCAGTCAAAAATTGTATCAGTGTCTTTCTAAGACCTGGCATGACGTATGCTGGGTTCACAGTGCTCAATCGCCCCAAAGTGCAAATGGCCAACTCTCGGATATCTAATTGCTCATCATTCATGGCAATAAACAAGAAGCTCAAGTTTTCGATCTGAGCTAGATGCGTGTTGAATATGTTGTGAAGAGACCCGAGCACCCAATAACGGACTTCATACTCAGGATCAGTTACAGCAACTACAAGAAGTTTACCGATGACTTCTGCAGTTAGCATTGTGAGAGTTCGTGAAGGGGTTTCCATGGATTGAACAGTAGCATTGGCCAAAAGCTTAGCTGCAGTTTTTACAGCTTCCAACCTCACCTCTCTTTGGTCGCTCTGTATGAAGTGATCTGCACAACGTCTTACAAAAGTCAGCAAGCTGTGCTGGCCCTCAAAGTTAAAGTTCCCCAATGTTCTTAGTGCTAGTACAATGCTAGCGGGATCATGTGGTTCTACTATCAAACTCATATTACTCATCGCTTGTTCCACACTTCTTGGTACTCCAGGATGCAAGAATGGCTTATTCCTCAGTACCAGAGACAACATGTTCAGAAGTCCTTCAGATATTTCTTCCCTGAGAGATGGTAGGTTGATGCTGAGCTCTCTCAAGCAAACTGTCAATGATGGGCTAAGTCCAGTTGCGAACATGGCATCCAAGAGCTCTTTTATATCTGCAATAACTAAATTAGTTACTGAACTACTTAAAAGGGTGATGCAGGTGAAAATTGAGGGGTCAATCAATATTCTCTTTTTGATTTGTGAATCTCTGACAGGTAGTGTTTGTTTCACCATAGTCATTATAGTAGGCATATAGAGTTTGATGTCATATTCGATAGCAGCAGCCATCAGACCTAGGGTTGTAAATGCCATGTTTCTCTCTTTATCTCTGGTGCGGAGCGAGTGTAGCAAGAAGTTCATCGTCGAATTGAGATACTTTCTGATGAAAACAGGTTTATTAAATGCAGCTAATCTTGGCATCAGGATCAGTAATATTTGTGGAATTCCTTGAGCTTTGAATTGCCTTGAAGACATCACATCTGAAAATAAGATATCGGAAATAAAAAAAAATTGATTACATGTTCCAATTGAAGGTTAAAGGACAACCTTTGTGGTGCAGTGGGCAAAAGTCTGCCTGTGATGCAGAAGGTTGCAGGTTCGATCCCCGCCGCGGGATAAATATTTGTATGACTTACAGATATTTGTCTCAGGTCTGGGTGTTTCTATCTATAATATGTATGTATTATTTACAAACAAAAAGTATATATATAAGTAGTTTATCAGTCATCTAGTACATAACACAAGCTCTGCTTACTTTGAGGCTAGATGATGCTGTGTCCAGCATTATTTATTACTAGCTACTGCGCGCAGCGCGCGGTTAAAAGTTACAAAAACTGGAGATTAAAAAGCCTATAGCAGAAGTGGCTGAAGTCAGGCTGTGGATTATTGAGTGCTTACCTTCACAGATTCTCTCATACTCATGGATAAGTAATTTTCTGCACACCTCAGATTCATATATGGCAACAGGGTATTGTACATTTTCAGTCTTGAATCCATCACTCAGATACCCTCTCTTGACAGAAGCACTGTGCAATTTAGCACTGATACAAATAATTTCATCAGAAACACAGATGTCTTGTTGTGTATCAAGGCTCTGCATCAACTGTGTGTATTTAGTCTCCCATTCGGAATTGGAACATCTCAGCAACTCATTCAAAATGAGAAGCCCACCCTGGACCTTATCCTCCTTACTCGCTCCTTTATCCCTAAATGAGATATCTTCAAAGGATTGCATGGCTTCATCATAGCATTGCATATACCACTGTGGTTTAGCTGTAGACTGCTTAGCAGATTCTCTCTGTGCAGTCACTATTAGGCCAGCTCTTAGGGCTTTGGCTGCAGCTTCACGAATTTGCTGCTTTGGATCTTTCAAAGCTACAAGGATATGGTCAAAAAATCCAGACACTTGCTGATAAAAGTATGTTGGCATGGCAATAGCCAGTTCTTTGAGAAGCAGAACAGCAGAGTGTCTTCTGCCCTCATTACGCTCTTCTTGTAACCATTCAAAAGCTCTTTTGACTTCGAATTCTACATATTCTGCCCTTTTTACGCCAGAGACAGTAGCTAAACGACCAACAGTTTTAGCTGCTAGTTCCATTACCCCTACATCAGAGGATGGAAGCAGATTCCGAAGATAGTTGGCGAATCTCGTTATTCTTGTTTTGGTCGTGTCGCAGTCACCACCGATGAGACATACTGAAAATATATTTAAGTTAGTTCATTGCAACCTTGAAGCAGTGTGGTCGTGAAATATCTAACTGTTAATTCTCGAATAACTAACCGATAGCTAGTACGCCGCCCTTTTTCTCGTGCGCATCATTGCTGGATACCATTTCAGATATCTGATGGTTGAACTCGTCGAGGAACTGCGTGAGTTCCTCCTGAGGGACTTCACGGAGCTCGGTCTTCGCATATTGGTAGAGCTCTCGAGCGGTCTTTATCTGAACATCCACGTTCCTTGACTTCAGTCCTGCTACGAAATGTGCTACTTGATTAGACATCTTGTTCTAACTCATATCGCAGATCTAAGTTAGATTAGCAGTTCTATTGTAGCACGTTTTTTTACAAACAAAAATATAAACACAACACCTCTCTCTCCGGCTGATTTTGGATAGGTTTTTTTTTTATTTTTGGTCTGTTTTGGTTGTACAGTTCCATAGTCTCTATAGTATGGACCATAGACAAACGACAATTTTTTGGTCGTTTCCATGATCATTCGAATGATTTTTTGGGATGAATGAATGGATGCTAGTGTTGTCAAAACTTACCGGTTTTCTCGTAACGTATAAAATATATCTATGGTAAAATGTCCGACATTTCATTCATTTTGCTTGACTTGACTGAGCTTCCATTTCCATTTCTGTCGTCTATGGTTTTCTTTTCTGTAACACGGGCGGTCATCGTCAGAAATTTTGTTCAAAAAATTAAATGAAGGTGCTTTAGACGTTGATTTTATGATAAAACTGTAGGTTAAAAATTGTTAAATAATGATCTTACTCGAGATCAATAATAGAATTATAGAAGAAACGTTAACTGTAAAATATAAAAATGCACTGGCGCGGTGAGTACGTTACGCTTAGAAAGTTTGCTGTTTTTTCATATTATGTGACCTGTTTTCCAAGTGTACAATGTGTTAACTCGAAGTATCTAACAAATTATGATAATAGGAGCATCCTTCGTGGGGGTCCTTACCTGGTCATAACCCCCTTTTCGGGAGTAGGTTCCTTGACAAGTGTCAAATTCGAAGGGTGGGCCCCACGTTGACCAAGTGCCGCATAATTCAAATTGTTTCGAAAAGTTCATAGAAACATGATTCGGCTGCGAATTAATCAGTAGTCATGAATATCCTATGACGCGGTAATGCCTATCTCAGCATGGATGAGTCACTGGTTGTTTATTGGGCGAGCCCTACTTGTGTGCGTGCGGAAATGTTCCATAAAATGATTTCGGAGTCCTTTGGCGGTAAACAATATAACAATATTGATTAGTGACACTTGTGATGTATATTGTGGGGTGACTGACTGCTCCAAGTCCTATTAGAATGAGTAAATTGTTTGGTAAGGATGGTAATAGTAATGGTATTTCTATCCTCATTTCAGCTTAAAGCCAGAGTCAATAGATGTAACCGTTGCCGATTTTGATGGAGTACTCTTTCATATAAGCAATGTCAATGGAGATAAAACCAAAGTTAGGGTAAGTATCCTTGTTTACATTGTTGCTCCTAGATTTGGTACAAAACTGAAATCTCGACCCGTTATTAAAACAACAATGAAAAACTGATATCAATGAAATTCAGATTACATTTGAAAATAGCATTGCATTTAAAATGGGAGTTTTATTTAGGAATACTTCAATCTGTTTGAATAGGTGCCCCCAATATATAATATTGCTGGTCTTCAACCAGTACAATTCTGTACTAGCTTAAGTAAAAATTAAGTTTCTCTCTAAGTTAACCATGTTCTTTGAGAAATAAACATCTTTAACCACAATGTAAGTCACCTGAAATGTGCCTATTATCATCTAAGTAGTCACTAATATATAGTTTTTTTTTTAGTCACTAATATATCTAAGTACAATACTAACAATATCTCAATATGTATCTTTAGGTCGCCGCTATACAAAATAATCAACACAACTATGTTGTTGTGTTTAGCACAAGAATTTGTTGTTGTTTTGCAGAGAAGTAAAAAACAAACAGACTTGATAACTGCAAGCAGTTTCATATACCTATATTTGTTGATGATTTATTTTATTGGATATCCTTATGACTTCAATAGAATCCAATTTCCTTAGGGAATATCAGGTTTTCCATGCACAGAAAACATATTAGAATAGAATAAAGTTTTATTCTAACGAACGAGTTAGTTGGCCACTAACATGTATGAGCTTACTATAATCTAATGTATCATAACCCCAAGCTTAAAGCCTAACATTCTGCATTGATTCAGTATAATAATAATACACATACATTTTAAATAAATAAATAATGCTGGACATCATCACAGCATCATCTAGCCCCAAACTAAGCAAAGCTTGTGCTATTAACTGATTATACTACTTATTTACTTTTTGTTTGTAAATACATACATATTATACATAGAAACACCCAGACCCGAGACAAATATCTGTAGGTCTTATATACATTGGTCCCGCGGGGGATGGAACCCGCAACCTTCTGCGTCGCAGGCGGACCTTCCCCCACTGCGCCACAAAGGTCGTCAGAAATCAAATGGTGAAATAAGTGTTCTAATAGCTGCTGTTGTTTTAGCTCCAAAACATAGGATCTATTTGAATCCAAGATTAATTGCCACACTCTCTCTTTTATTAGCATAAAGTGTAGATATTTTGGCATTAAAACTACTTACAATGTTTGAGAACATTTGTTTTTCTTTCAGGTTAGTATATCATTGAAGTTCTACAAACAATTAGAAGAACATGGAGCCGATGAACTTCTTAAAAGAGTATATGGGCCACTACTCACTGAACCAGAATCAGGTATTGATTATATTCCATCATAATCCCATGTTTACCAGAAGTCATTCGGTCAGCATCAACATTATCATTATAATTCTTAATACCTACCCCTTCCACCTTTATACTAGCTTGTCTCTAAACAATTTTAAATTTAAACTTTTTATTAGTTTTATTATTGGATTATGCTCATATAGCTCTGCTATTAATGTTGCTATTAATGAGCAGAACCATATTCACCAACAAAGAGTTTAAAGAACAATATGATGATAATAATATCTCTTATCATGATGTTGTATCCCATTATGATGGTTTCGGAGTATGACCATTGTGTGTTTACTGCATGCTGTGTGCATATTGCTAATATGTTACATCTGACTGCACCTCATTGATTGCGTAAAATTGAAAGTTAAGCAGGCTTTTTGTGTCCTTACTCAATAACTACTGACAATAGTTGATATTGAGGTCTGATATCAAAATTGTTTCTATTTTCCTCAATTTGAAACAAAGTTCAATATAACACAACAAAAATCAAAGGTATGAGGAAATAGATTTTGAATGATGCCATACTAAGATGGCAATATTATATTGTTGACAATATCTATGTATTTTTAAATGCAAAATATGGTTGAGCACTGAAATGCGATAAGATACCGGGCAAGTACAAAAGTGTAAATGATAACATATCACCAGTTACTAATATAAGTTTGCAACACAACAACATATTTTTATTGATTTAGGTTTGAGATGATTTGAGTTCGAAGGAGACCTTTGCCCAACAGTGGGTTGAGATAGATTGTAAATAAAATAGTTTTTCATACAAATTACTTTATATTAATATATAAAGTAATTTGTATGGACAGTTACTGAACCATAAAATGTAATCAATATTTCCTTCTATGATTCATTGAAGGCTAAATTTGTATGCCATAGAAGTAACAATAATTACATCATCAGTTACTTATAAGGCTCACATAGCCAGAATGTCAAGTTAGGATAAATAAGTTACATACTTACATATATTATACTTATTAATTATTTGATAATATGTAAGTATTTCTTAATACTTACATATTAAGTATTAAGAATTACTAATTATACATAGTATTATTAATATGTATATATTAATAATACTTACATATTATTTGATTTAACGTAGTGTAGGACGCCCTCCGGCCAGGTGGAGTGACGATCTGCGAAAGGCTGCCGGCAGAAGCTGGATGCGTCGAGCTGAGGACAGGGCGCAATGGCGCGCACTAGGGGAGGCCTATGTCCAGCAGTGGACTGCCATAGGCTGATGATGATGATGATGATGAAGTATTTCTTCATAAATTTAGGAAATATGTGACCTGTATTGTATTTATCCAGTGGCATGCGAGGAATGCCGTGGGCGAAAGAAAGATAATAATAATAACTTCGGTACTCATGAATATGGTATAATATAAAGTGTTATTCCGAAAATAACCACATTCCAACATTAATAAATATGCAGGTGTATGAACTGTTCTATTCGAACTAATGTTATCCCAGCAGTTGACCCTATTTATAAGTCTAGTTAGAACTCCTACAAATGTCTATCTACCTACCTTTTATCTTGATAAGATTTGTTGTTGTTGTTGTTGTTCTTAGCCCCCACTATCCCACTGCTGGGCAAAGGCCTCCCCTCGAGTTTTCCAAGCTTTCCGGTCTAACGCCATTGCCTACCACTGATAGTCGCTGAAGGTGTCCAGCTCAAGATTAGTATCATAAAAAAATATTAATAATCAAGGAAAACGCGCCCAATTCATTTTCCATTCAAAATTTGGACATCACTGATCCAATTTCTTGTACAGTTAGCGACAGAAGTTCATGAACAATCCACAGATCAGGATCAAGTTTTAGCAATTTTTGATTTTTAAAAATGAAAATATAATATTTAATATCTTGCAATTCTAGGTTACAACATCTCCGTGCTACTGGACCTGGACAGCGACTCGATCCCCTCTGACTGGGCGGAGCTGGTGAAGAAGGTGGGGCTGCTGAAGCGGAACTGCTTCGCGTCCGTCTTCGAGCGCTACTTCCGTCTGCAGGAGGACGGTGATCTGGCGCATCAGCGCGCGGTCATCAACTACCGCCAAGATGAAACCTTGTGAGTGCCCTCTAACCTTACACTTCCAGTACTAAAAGTTTTTTTAATAATGAAGAACGTCAATTGTGCATTGTAATATGGTTCTCTTTTTTAGTGTATCTTGTAGTTTTAAGGTGTGCATTGTGCAATAAAGTATTTTCATTCATTCATCGTGTTAATTGAATCAATGCATCCGAAGATCCGAATAAAGTGTGAGTTCTCGATTGCGTTCTTCAAAAGAGAAGCTGAAAAAAAGAGAGCAAGATCTGCCTGTAGATTAGTGTCCGTTAAGTGAATTTGGCTACGGCGTTTGTATGAAATTTGTTGAGTGTGATATGAAGTGAAATTAATATGAATGGACTACCATACTTGGATGGACTACCATAGACTTTAAATAAGAAAAACATGCAATATTTCTCAGATACGTGGAAGCACAGACGGACCGAGTGACAGTGGTGTTCTCGACGGTGTTCCGACATGAAGACGACATGGTCATCGGCAAGGTGTTCATGCAGGAGCTTAAAGAGGGCAGAAGGGCATCCCACACCGCTCCACAGGTAACATTATCTTACTACAGTTGTTCTATCTGTATTTTAGTTTACTATAATTATATAATATATTTTATATATTTAAGGTATTTATTATAAATATGTTTATTTAATAATAATCAAATTAATACACTCGAAGTTCCGCGATACAGGCTTAGCCTAGTGTTGTGTTCAATGTTTATTATTTATAATAATTGAAGTTGTAATATGTTTTTATGAATAAATTGAAAATGGAATTGAATCTCACGAAGGCGGGTTGGTCTTAATTGTGTGTGTAGAATTTAGATGCACATTCTTTCTGTGGGCGTTAGTTTGGGAAAATGGACGAATGAGCGATCAGTATCGCTTATGCACACAGAAACAAATCTACACACACAAATAAGACCATGCCTATGTAAAAAAGAAATTACGGCTTAATACAAATAGTTCACTTCACTTTCTGCGACTTTGATTTTCTAGGTGAGGAGTTGTTGAGTGTGTGTTTAATTTTGAATGTTTGTATTCCAGGTTTTGTTTTCACATAAAGAACCACCGCTAGAACTTGTGGACACAGACGCGAGAGTAGGAGATAATATCAGTTATGTCACATTTGGTGAGTGCATCTAACTGTTTGAATTGCATCTCCTCCACACATAGTATACGGCAAATTGTCATCTCAGTTTCAGTAAAAGTACATTCAAAAACTTTGAGCTGCTATTTTCTATTTGTCTGTTTTGAAACATGCTGTTCTTTGTTTTATACTGTCCTAGTATCATGATAAAGTGTGAATAAATGCGAATCTTAAATCTGAAAACATTGTGATTGACGGCTTTTTTTTCAAGAAAAAAATAGGATTCTATGACGTGTAGTAATAAAATATTGTTGTTGCAGTGCTGTTCCCGCGCCACACGTGCGGCAGCGCGCGCGACAACACCATCGACCTCCTGCACATGTTCCGCGACTATCTGCACTACCACATCAAGTGCTCTAAGGTTCATATTTATGTATACATACCGCTTCACTACTTAAATAAAGCGATGGTCTTACTTACTAAGATTATCGTAGAAGAGATGTGTGCGATCACGGTGCTTCGAAGGGCACGTTAAATTGGCCGTCCTTGGCCAATTTACGGGCGGCCGCCTAAAAAAAAGGCGGCCTAAAAACTCCGTCACCAGAGTTGGCCACTGACTCATACGAACTTACCTACCTACACGAGCAATACTTGATATAATTAAACAGTAGGTAGGTATAGGAACATTAGGAATAAGTATAGTAGTATATATCTATCAGTCATGTAGTAACCAAAACACAAGCTATGCTCACTTTGGGGTTAGATCATGCTGTGTGAAAAGTCCAGCGTTATATGAATGTAATATTGTGTTCCCCAGGTGTACGTGCACTCTCGCATGCGCGCCAAGGCGGGCGACCTGCTGAAGGTGCTGAACCGAGCGCGGCCGCAGCCCGCCGCGCGCCCCAACGAGAGGAAGACCATCTCGTGAGTCATCTGCTTCATCTTTTTATAACCTTTCATTTCATACATACATACATCAAATCACGCCTCTTTCCCGAAGGGGTAGGCGGAGACCACGGATCTCCACTTGCTACGATCCCGACACACAACTTTTGCCTCATTCACTCTCATTACATTCTTCATACATGGTCGCCGGTTAAGGGTACTTTTGACCTGGCACTTCTCCAAAATGTCGCCAATTTGATCTAAGAAGGTTCGCCTAGGCCTTCCTCTTCCAGCTGTCCCATACACGTTCGCCTCGTACACTTGCTTTGTCTAACGACTGTCATCCATCCTCTACATGCCCAAACCATTTGATTTCATGATTAAATAAAAGGTTTATTTTGTCACATAAAAAATATGTAAATCTAGATATTGAGACAGCAAAAACGGTCATCACTCTGCACGCATGATGAGGAAACAAAAGCCTTGAAATACCGTCATTTCATGAGTATGGCGTGTTTTATTTAGAGGCAACCTACTGCAGTCCTGCACCTGTCCGATTGAGTTGATTTGATTCTTTTCCAATCTTATATTTACAACGATTTACTAATAACCATAAACGCATCGTAAACTAACCATGATCTACCTACCGTCGGAATATCCAGGTAAACATGCCTGAACGTCGAACCCATCTTGACCCGTTGACGATGCATTATGCAAGTTTCGATACATGTTTATCAGCTCAAGGTCAAACTAATTCGCGTATTCATACTATGATACACGCTTGTTGCTAAGTCCGCATAATTAGGTCGGTCGTGACATTATTGTCTTGCTCTGTTTGTGAACTAAGGAGACCTTTAGCTGTGAATATTTTATTTTGGGAAAGTATTATTTTGCCTTCTTCTTGATTCTAACTTGGGATAAAGTGTTTGTCGTTATAGTTGTGGCAATGCAGCTCTGAGTATATAAGTATGCTTTGTACTGTCTACTTACGACCAAAGCTTTATTACCATTCTCTATCGCTGAATTTTCACACTTTAATCTAAACATGTTCACGCCTTTATCCTCAAGTTTGAAAGTCGGGCGCTCTGATTTTCAGACAATCAAGATCATTGACAGTATTATGGGAGGGTAGACCGATTATCGCTCATAATTATGTGAAGTAGATCTAATACTTAATTTATCCTCTGTCTTTCTCCAGGGGGAGAACATTTATCAGGCGAGATTGAATGTTACGGGCCGGCGGAGAACAGTCGCCGAATCCAGCGTAGTACTAATGCACACCACACCCATATTCTGTTGACATCTCTATTCACGTCATGACCAGTAAAGGGAACATTCTGGCAATATGTTTTATTATATTTATGATAAAAGAGGTCGGTTATTGACGCGATAACATAGCGTACATGACGAGTTCTAGGTTAAACAGAAACAGTGTATTCAAAAATTTGATGTAGCTTTGATAAATCAATAATTGCGCCTCCAGACTTTCTGTATGGTCGGAATCATTTAAATTGTACATAATGTTTTCAAATAGTTCATATGGAGATGTCAGCGGAGTGTGGGTTCCTTCCACGACGACTCTGCAATGTGCGTACGTAACATTATCATAATCAAAATGTCATACATTCGGTATTTATTTATAACTCTACAGCCGTTAACACAATCGTCACAAAGTACTTATTCTCGACAGTAACTCGATGCCAATAAGAACTAACAAAATGCCAAATTATTCCCAGATATGCTCAATGTATCTACCGCTGGACATTTTATGAATGCTGATGTGCACATTGTATTTATAATTATATTTATTGTGAAGTCTTCAAGCCTAGCGTAAAGTCAATAATGTTGCCGTAGTACATGCTTGCTTATACGAAATTTATAAATTATGAGAGTTCTATTTATTGCGCAGCAACATGCAACACTTGGGTTCCTATCGTAGCATGTGCCCTCAATTATTCGCTGAAACCGTAGCGTCCTCTGCAGCGAACTGGGCTGAAGCTTACGCTGTTTTGTTATCTTAGCACTTCAGTGTATTTGCTCTCTTACCCAAAACAAAATAAACCATATGTAGTCACCATTCAATTTGTTTTGTTTTGGTTGAATAAAGTAAGCTTTTGAGCATGCTAATATCCATTTCTTATGAAGTGAGCTATTCAGTTTACCAATTCCCACGTAGGATAAATGTATTATAAAATCTAGCCTATACTGTCGTTTCGGCTTCACTGTAAAAATGTAAATCGCCGCAATAACAAACAAGTATAAATGCACAAATAAATACGTTATTCAATAAACTAAGTTTATGTCACCGCAAACAGTTTAGTTTCACGATGGCAATACAATGCGAACAATAATTAATTAATTCATTTACGTTCTAGGTAGGTCCGATTCAATTTTATATAAGTGAAAGTGTATAGTATTTCTCAATAGTGAATCCGGAGGGGAGCTGATGAAATTGTAATGGCCTTATTTACTATGAGTTCGCGCGGCGCCGAGCCCACTAGGGGGCTTTGGGACCGCTCTGTATTTACCGACACGACACATACGACGTTATACAGACTTACGCTCATTCAATTCATGTTCCGAGAGTGCGATGTCATACATTTGTATAGTATTGTCGACTGTAATGTTTCGCATTGGTGACGAGTGGAGTCAAAGCGCGCTAAACGTCCGGCGTCCGCGATAGAGTCGCTAGATTAGAACTCGATACAAACGTATCCATAAGTGCAATTGAAGCAGAGGTATCAATTCCAAATTGCATTTTTAATTTGATAAATAGTGAAAGTGGAAATGTTTTAGAAAAATTGTTTGATAATTTTTGTTCCGTTTTTAGTTGAGCACTGTAAAATAACACCAAACATAGATTTGCTCAATATTTGGAACAAAACAGAAGGTTTGATCAGAGCAATATGATGTTGAGGCATTTTATCTATTGAAATATACAAATTGGACATTATTAGTGCGTAAGATACGTTAATTACCTTGGTAGGTGCGATTGTGGTCGGAGGCGAGTCATGGACTGAGGTTGGCTAGAATAATTGTAGGGGTCGAAGATACGAAGGGGTGGTTTATCGCAAAGTCAAATAAGCGTGTGTATGCCGTATGGTTATAAAGTCTGGACGAGCAAGAAAGCAACATTTGTGTAAGCATGAAAAGTAATACAATCATGTAGGGACAATTTAACTATTTAAAAAAATATAGCTAACTTGAATTTATGTAATTTTATTTGCAAGATGTATTATTTATGTATTATAATGTAAGTTAAATGTTGCTTTAAAGTTATTGCATTCATTGGATAATAATTGTTTTTAATGTCAGTTTTTAATGCAGTATTGTAAACTGCAGTTACGGAAGTTATTTGTGAATATGTAATTAATCTTATGATTTAAAATCCGTTTATACTCTATTTTTTATTTTCTAGATTAAAGAAAACTTACTGCAAATTGGCTTATTATTTTCTAGCTTCTGCGCGCGTGGTACCAACATTTTGAATATCCTATATGCTATCCCAGGCCACTGTCTACAACTATTCTAAGTTTCATCAAAATCGGTTCACTGGTTTAGACGTGATTGAAACACAATTAAACTCACAAAATTTCAGCTTTATTTTATTAGTAGGAAGTAGGATTGTTCTATCGTTCAATACTTTATTATGCAGAAGGCCTCTGAAGAATTAAAACCTACATGGTAAAATAACATTACCTATGTTCTTGCTAATTATCATCAATAGACGGAAGAACAGTAAAAAAAAAAGTGCCGGGCAAGGCAATCATTTTCCAAAGCGCGAAACTCTCGAAATATACACATATTTCGTCTTTCCTAATGAAATGCGTAATTTTATCTTAGATCTAAGAATTTTCATAAATCATTCCAATCATCGTACGATGATTGAACTCACTCTTTACCTACAATACAAGTGCTAAAGAAACATCAATAGAATATTAAGCCCTAGATACCTAAATTAAAAATCCATCTTGTTTCCCGAAGGCGTGGGCGATGTGGGTGACTTAGGAGCGCCCAGTTTGGACAGGGTAGCTACCTTGGAGGCGAATTTCACAAAGCTCAGGCCGGATACTTGAGGCTCAGGTTTTTGTCCTCCTTCTGGCTGAAACGATGCCTCCAATGAGCCTGAAAAAAACCTTTATTAGAAACCCGAGCTGATAATGATTTTTTTTAGTTGAGGATGGTTTGTTGCCTATTTAGTTTTTTTAGGCACACACAGATCCAAGTTACTGCCTGACGCTGTATGTCATAGAGATATTATCTACATAAATTTTACAAATTATTTAGTAGGTATGAATAAAACTCACTTTGTTGAGGAGATACGATGGAGCTGGGCTGGGACTCCGGTTGGTTCTCCATTTGTGAGCTTGTTTTCACGTGCAGCAGGTCCAGTGCTGGCGAATCACAAATATATTATAAACGATGATAATTCATAGAGATACTATCTTATCTATGAGTGGGATGAACGTGCAAATTATATGATTGTCATTTGTTATCACTGTTGATTTAAGATTGGAGCATTTCTCCCAATGAGTGGCAAAGATACATCTAAAAATAACTACCTATGTTAGTTATGACTACCTACTTGAATCATATCATTTTTTAGTCGCAGAAAATCCAGATTTTGAAAATAATTTACCGTCTTTGAGCGACATATCGTCCATCTTGGCGTCTTGTATAGTCTCCAGCTGCTGGCGGAACTTGCAGGTGATCTTCCGGCGCTGGTAGTCCGCCTCGATCTGCTGCTTCGTGCGAGGAATGCGGAAGCGGAAGCAGCAGCACACCATCACAACTAGAATACAAAATTAGCTTATGTGGTAAGGTAAGTAACCTACCCTTGGAGGTCGAAAATATGAAGGTAATAGGTACAGAGGAGGCAGGTTTACGTAGGTAAGTACATAAATAGGTAAGACCTATACCTCTCCCTCGTATCTATGGTACCTACTAAGTACCTATAAGCATATGTAGGTACGTTACCTACATCATCATCTACTACCTATCTCTACGTCTACTACATTCGAATAGGTACCTATAGTAAGTAGGTAGGTACTTGTGTACTAGCGTAATTGCAGTAGGGTTGATCTAAAAACAAACAACGTCACTAGGAACCATGTTTCCAATGCTAATTTGTTAATGGTTTGGTTTGGTATTTATAGCTAGGTTGGTAGGTAGGTACTTACCTATTTAGTGCAGGAAGATTGGATGGCGGCCTAGGGGTAGGTAGGTACTTACTCAATGTCGTCATGCAAGCCATACACAGAAACATTATCTGCCAAAGCCGTATTTCACCCACGATTGGCCGTTCCAGCCATTCAGGCTCTTCGTAGTTTTTCAAAACATCCATCAACGGATCCATGGTGAATTTTTAATTAACGAAGCTAGACAAAATGGCACGTCCTGGCTGAATTAAGGTGATGTGAAAACTAATTTCCCTATTTCGAGGAGTGGTTTGGCCGCACCTCGTAATGCGTTACACCCCCTGGGTAGGTAAGACACTCCCTGATACTAGTATTCCATGCTGATTGACAAAATGGGAAAGAAAGTTTTTCTGATGTAATGCAAACAAACAAAGCATACCTATGCATTATCATCATTACACTCAAGATTCGTTCGTTTGGACATAAAATGGCATTATAAAAACTGAGCTAAACACCACTATTGTTTAGTGTGGGATCTTGAAAATTGAAAATGTTGGATGGAAAGGGAATTTGAATTTCCCGCATTTATTTCATGCGATGTTGCAAGTAATAAAAATGTTTTCCTACATTTCATTGTCACTGTCAAAGTTCAAGAGTGTTTAGTTCAAATAATTGTTTTTCATTACAATTTTGCTTTATATCGTCATTTTTAATTTGAAAAATAAGATCACTTCGAATCGTAATGAGAATTCTAAGAACGCCACATTTTTTGTTTACTAGATGAAAGTTTCTAATCAATGAATGCAATTATAATCAGTTGATTGATTTTTTCTGCTGTTAACACTCCACTCGTTTTCTTTCTCTTTCTTTCGTTTTCTGTTTCACTTTCCCGCAGAAAATAGGGTGTCGAATCTGTCTTCTAACCTCCGTATATTTATTACTATTCAAAGATCGAAGATGAATCTTTTATGATAGTTGTGGTATAATTCTCGTAAAGGCTATCCTAAGTGATGTTGTGTAAGATCGTTTGTGTTCTTGCGGTCACTCTGTAGCGTTTATAAAAATTAAACATGGCTTCGAATCGAGGAATTCAGATCGGATCCGCGTGGTTTCAACGGAAACTGAACTTGAGGCCGCAACACCGGGGCGTGCACCTCGTCACCGAGGAAATCCTCAAGCAGGTCCCGGAGCTGTCCCAGTTCGCGGTCGGCCTATGTCACATCCAGAGTGAGTACTCTCCGCCGCACACTTGCCGCCGATGTTGCACTTTCGTTTGTCATATTTGCCCTACATAATCTGGCGCGGTTATCAGATATCTAGGCCGTGCACTGATAGAGCGTGGATGTGCAGTGTCGGTGTCGCAGAGGTTACGCGCCTGGGGACCAGCTGATCGGTGAATGTTGTTTTCAGTTCTGCACACCTCAGCGAGCTTAGCACTCAACGAGAGCTGGGACCCCGACGTTAGAGACGATATGGAGATGATGCTCAATAAAATCGTACCAGAAGGCCTCCCTTACCGCCACTCGTGCGAGGGTCCGGATGACATGGTGAGTGTTTGTTGTGCTACTCATTATTACTTGCGCATTCTTACATTTGCAGATAATAACATTGAAGGTTCGAATTTTGAAAGAATTTCCGTGTCAGTCATTTGTTATTTTTAACATTTGTGTATGCATGAGTTTGGTTGATTATAGTTATTCTTAGTGCAAAGTGAAGTCAGTTTGTTATCTTGCTTTAGAAGCTCATACTTCATTTACACTCTGGATAATGTATGACCTGGCTCATTATCATATGCATGTCAATTACTCAAGTCTTCCATGTATTTACATACCGAAGTGTCACCTTGTTAGCAAAAACTATGTATCCTTTTAATTATGAATATTGCAGTTTGATTGCAATCTCATGATGGATAGGGGTTTATTGCAGGTATCATCAATCATTGGTCCTTTTAACAACCAATGTGAGACTGAAATATAAATAGTCTTTTACATAGTAGCCTTGATGTGTCTTGGCCAAATGATTATACACTGGCATTAACTATTTTAAATAGCATGTAGGTATTCTATTCTAGGCTATGCTCTACCACTGTGGTAGTGGATCAGAGTGGAATAAAAAACATGTGTGGAAAATAATCCACCGTGGTTATGGATTAGAGTGGAAGAAAAAGTGGAAACTAATCCCTTAATGGATTTGATTAGTGGATCAGATTGGAAGCCCATATTCCAAGTTTCATCCATGTCCGTCCAAACACAAATAAACTTAGCGATTTCTTATATTAGTAGGATAACTAGATGAGTGAGCTTCCAACGCATACAAATAAATCAAAATGTTCTAATAACTAATCGCTAAGTTACCAGCATAAAAAGCTAAAAGACTATAGGAATGCACAGTTTTCTAATCAAATATTCTATTTACCAATACTGAACTGATGCCAAAGGTTTCTTGTTACACTCTTAATTTATGCCAGCAGAACCACCAGAAGTACAACCATAAATAAACCATACAATAAAAACATTATATATTTCATGGCGATCCTGCCAGGATCAATACATAAAAAGTTCATATATTTCAATGCATGTAGGATAAAATGACTGTAGTAAATAATTGTCTATTTTAAAGAATCAAATAAATAATGCTGGACTTTTCACACAGCATCAAATGTATTCATGTTCTGAATGTCCTTAGTTTTAATGCCATATTATGGCATTCTTGAGAACTAGATAGGTAACACATAGATAATTTATGTTTGTGGTCCACCACTCTTTAGGATTTGTAACAATTCTGTCAATCAATTCTGTAGTTTTGATTTGTCAGTTTTCTCCCATGTATATTATTTTCTCCCAATAAGCTTAACTGAAACTTAATAATGCTAATTACTATAATTTTTTTTTATCCAGCCTGCACATGTGAAAGCCTGCTTTTTAGGCTCTTCATTGACGATACCAATCACAGATGGGAAACTCAACCTAGGCACATGGCAAGGTGTTTGGCTTTGTGAACATCGAAATCATGCAGGCAGCCGAAAGGTAATTAATATTTTCTTATCATTAATAGAAAATAATACTAGTATTGAATTTTATTTTAATGTAGCTTAAACCATAACTACATGTCTTTGTATAATAATAAGGCCATTTTAATGTGATCAGATATGTACTCAGGATGAGAAAAAAAAACGATGTCAAAAATTATGAGAGAAAGCCCTTAGCAAGAATGTTACCAACACTGATAGTTGTCTACTGCCCTGGGAATACAGTGTTGTGTGTGATCCTGTTTTTTTATATTTTCAGAATTATAATTCTCATATTAGTATTCGTCGAATATTTATAAGAATCATAGCAAATGGAAATCTATGGTCTCTGTTTACCCCTTGAAAGAGGCATTATTTGTTTATCAGTAGCTATTGGCTTCGTGTAAGTGACTTTGTCCAAGGATGGTTCATTTTAACAGTAATAATAATAATAGCAATGTTTTGTTCGTCAGATCGTGGTGACCCTGTCGGGCTGCCCGCGCGACTCGCCGCTGTCGCCGGTGTCGGCCGCGTCGTGCTCCAGTTAGGACAGGGGGGGGGGCGCGACCCCCCACACACACTCGCGCCCCTCCTCCAAAAGCACGCGGAGGTAAAGCCCCGCCTTTTGTACCCACTCACCTGCAGGCCTGCCCGCTCGTCCTAGAGAGACCGAGGAACCCAATTTTATACAAAACACCAATTAAATTTAGAATAGCTCCGTAAGTTTATTTTAGGGCGTTATTTCCGCCCGCAGCCTTACACCGAATCCGTGCCTGGATGCTTAGGTAGTTTGCGTGAATTATGAATTACATTGAACGTGGATCTTTTTGGAATCCGAGTCCTTGTGTTTGCGGAGTGTTAGCGAGCATCACGGAGCTCTCCCTGAGACGAGCGGCGCGGCGCCAGCCTGACTTAGATGTTAGTTCTACTCTTATCTTCGAGCGACAATATGTACATAAGATTAATATTTTGTAACGTGTCGCGCGGTACTTCCTAATTTATACGTTAAGCTTCGAGGATCCGGGTCAAGGACACCTGAAATTGCACATGAAACGGCCGCTCGTTATAAGTAAAGGTAATCGCCGCTAATTGCCGCATCACCAAACAATCCACCCACTATGTTTGTGGACTACTTCAATATTCATCATTGACTGGCAGATGTTTAGTGGCGATTACTTAATTCACACTTTTTCTAAGATTTGTGGAACGTGTTTTAAAACGAAACAAAGTTATTATAAGGCTCATCAAAACGTTTAAAAAGTAAAAATGTACTCCGTATGTGAGCTTTGTTCAAAGTTTGGTTTCGAAATACGTGCCATATTTTTGTAACAGGCTTGCCGTTATTTTGGCCAAGACTAGATCCTTCTGTAATATAGCTTTTATAGGAATTGAAATACATTGTCGAGTTCGGCTCGAGCGGAAGTACCGCGCTACGGCGCCTATTGATACGTTCGGTATAAACCGAGCCCGTTCAACTGTACATAGATATTATGTACGACTGTTTTAAAGTATACATTACCTATTGTTTTTGTTATCGCGACTCGATTGTACATAGATCACGCGTGGACGACTCCGCTCGGCCCACATTGTAAGCTAGGACGATAAATGGCATAATGTAACAGATTGAATGGAGCAAATATTTTTCACTACTGCACTCGTTCGATATTTTCAAAGTACACTGGGAAACACGTATCATTTTGAACATAAACGGCACGGTTCACGTTTTTATTATTCGGTCTCTCATTTAATTCACAAATTATGTATGTAATCGCACCGGTTATCCGACTGTTGGTGTAAGTTTTAAGAGCTGAACTTAGGATTATATAGTTAAGAACTTTGTACGTGTACGATAGCTCCCTTATTCTCCGTGTTAGGGTTAGAGAACGGTTAGTAAGTGAAACATGTCCATAGCTTTAAATGTGTCGCGCCCGTTGTATCAACGCGGCCTTCGGGCACTTCGGGGACAAGGGGCTAAATGTACCACTAGTTTGTACTTGTATATCATTACTGTTAAGATCATGTAAGTGCCTCGAATTTATGGGGTGGTTATGCATTACTTTGCCGGTCGTTCCAGAACTAACGGCCGATTCGGAAGCTCTCGATTCAATATGCTTCATACTTTACCATCTATTTGTATTTTATTTCCTCAAACTATCGAGAGATCTACGCGCAATAAATTGGAAGGTACGTAATAGGTTAATTTAATCTGCAATAATGTAACCGCGTATGTCTAGATGTATGTCTTCCTGTGTAAGTTCCATCACTTAAGTTATGAACGATAACTTAGTTAGCGAGCGGCGGAACGGTTCAGCTCCGCCCGCGTCTTGTACTTAGGTAATCTAACACGATATTGCCTCCAAGTATAGATTCGAGTATATCCAATAATGATAGTTTTATCAAGCCGAATAATCATAAACGGATGTTTTATATGAGTAAAATTACATCTAAATTGAACAGGGTTGAAAACCTTGTATTCTACAGGAATTTACTATATTTATCCCATAATTAACATTCCAGTAGTGGTATGCCGCGCCTTTCCACGACATTCATTTGCGTTCGGCTTCTGTCCTGTCGAGTTCGCTTGTGTGGCACAATTTTACACTCGAGACTTACCTAGTTAGGAGTTTATAAATATTAAATAGTAGGGTACCGTTGGCGTTAGGGTAAACAGTGGTGTAGGGGACTTCGGGCCTCGGTCGCACGCACAAGGGGGCGCTACTGTCGCGCCGCCGATTGTACTTAGTGTACCGCATTACAAAGTGTACTGTCACAGACATTACAGTTTGTCTTATTAGTGTTACTTCACATAGGGAGCTTGGGCGTCTAACTATTTTACATTCTATTTTAATTTTGCCTAAATCGTAACGCGTACAGAAACAATATAATACCGACATACATTGCTAACATTCCAAGGCAACATTAAGTAAATGAACTATTGTATGCTAGTAGGTCACACATTTAGTAACGAAATTGATTGTTTGAACTGATGTATGTTGAATAATTCAGCTGCAATCACTAGTACTTATAAGAATTTTGAATACCTTTCTATATTTTGTGTGCTTTTCGCTTTTACATTTGTGATCAATATTTACTTTTTATTTTGATCCGTTTGTTTTATTACTTATCTATTTATATTTTGGGTAAGAATGGGCGTTTGAGGGATGGCTAAGTGCTTTTTACATAAATTAAGAATTTGTAAATATTTTTTGCATTAATTATATTGTGCATGTACAATCTAATCATGTACATACGATTCGTAATGTATAAACGTTCGAGTGCTATTTGTGTGAGTGTTAGGTACGCCACTGCCATTGATGACCGGTCGTCTGTACCACCTGTGTTATACACAAATACATTCCTAATATGTAACAAACTATCCTACTAAGTAGATAAGTTCCCAAGTAGCGACTGGTTCGCATATTCGTTAAGTTCCCGTGTTCTTGTTTATGTTAGGTTTTGTTTTGTATCGTTATATTAGTACTTTAAAGCGAATGTCCCATTTAGGCTGTTCATTAACAACGAATGTGTCTAAGTTAACCTCTAAGTGGATCCTGGTTTACTGTCATCAACCTCAATTGTTTAAGTTGAAGCTAAAACTATTATATTACATATTTAAATTATTATGTACTTTCTCATCTAATTTTGGTCTATGTAAGACATGTTGAATGTTTTCATAATAAAAGTATATTTAAATAATGATATTATAAAAATATAAAACGTAACAAGTTTCATAGTAAAGCACAGGTTTTATGAAGTTATTATAATTGATTATAAATTAGCTGAATTGTATCGTTCGTTTGTTATATTTAATATTAATTGCACATAGATAATGAGGTTGTATTTTGAATTATAAATAAAAATAACCAAAAAGGGAGACAAATAATTTGTGTGTATGTTATTTAAGATAAATAATACCATTGTATGATTGTACAGTTCAAGTATTCACTTTTTCCTAGAAAATCCTCATCAGTTGTGTATATTGTTGTTTTGAACGTCACTGACGTGGCAACAGAAATGTTTGTCACCATAAAATAATGTATCATAATAACTTGTACAATATAAATATATAGATCCACAATTATGAAAGAGATTAAATATTTGCAAAAGTTAATATCAAATGAGTTTTATTCACTTAAAAAAACCTAAATTTCAGTCATTATAGTTAATTTTTACATGGCATTAACTTAGAATAATGTTAATAGCTAATTCTACTAAGTATATTTGGCTTAAATTTCTAACTAGGGTGTCTTTTCTTCGCTCGCTATTTTGTGGGGGCCGGGTCCTTCCTCTGAAAAACAGTAAACAAATTCATATTAGGACGTGTATTTCTATCTAAGAACAAAAATTTTTAAACAAACTATCATTTGTTGAAAGTTGCAACGCAACGATACAGGATAACGACTATGCGCCTTAATAATAAACGTGGTGTAAAGCAGGGATGTTACGGATGTGTTATTTCGGATATGGATACGGATATTTACAAATTATTATACCGGATTCGAATACGGATACGGATGTTAAATTATTTCGGATTATCCGGATAATTTCGGTTTCGGATATTAAGCGGGCCAAAACGCAACGATACTGTCCTGACGTGATGACCCTGACAAGTCATATTGTGGCACTGACATTGTGACATCAAGTTTGGAGACTGCCTATATCCAGAATTATTCGAAACTTTTATATCGGATTCGGATATTTTTTTTATTTCGGATATCCGGTAGTTTCGGATACGGATATGGATATCCCTAACATCCCTGGTGTAAAGTTATTCCTCGGAATAAAATAAGAATAACCATACATTTTGACAGTTTACACTCAGGAATAACTTTATACCACGTTTATTAGTAAGGCCGTATATCTCCAAGGAATATCTAGTTCGTTGATATTTATTCGCGGAAACTTGTAATTGGCCTTCCTATAGTATGTAGCCTTCTGCTGCATACTATTTATAAGTTACACTAAAATGTTCATACCTAAAATAGCTGTAAGTTTTCCCAAAACTTGTAAAATAAAAAATAAAAATAAAATATCAGTTCACGGTAGACATTCTCAACTTTCTGATATTTTAATTAATATAATATTTCTATCGATCTAGATAGAGGCTAATTTAAGACCAGTGTTACTTTATTTTTCTTTATTTTCACAGTCAGGAGAGTTAATCTATACTCCCATTTCCCGGCACTTGGTATTCATTTTTTTTTAATTAGTGTCTAACTATTATTAACCCGATAATATTACAATCTGGCCAAGTAGGCCAATGAGCAATTTGTGTCGTAAAGTAAAATATAACTAAGAATGTCCAATGGCACTTTTCTTACTGTTTCTAGTTATGGGGAAGACACTTTGTTCTTGGTTGGTATTAAAATGCTAACTCATTATCTAGAGGAAGATCGCAAGACGAAGCCCGCGAGCCGCGGAGGCGAAGAAGAAGGGAGCACGACGTCGGCGTCGCCGCGTCTTACCGCCCGGTTATTTAAACTACTAGCTGCGCTCCCGCGGTGTGACCCGCGTCTCTCGGGATTTTTTCATTCTTTCGAGATAATAAATAAATAAATAACACTGGACTTTTTACACAGCATCATCTAGCCCAAAAGTAAGCAGAGCTTGTGTTATGGGTACTAGAATGACAGATAAACTACTTATATACTTTTTGTTTGTAAATACATACATATTATACATAGAAACAACCAGACCCGAGACAAATATCTGTAGGTCATACAAACATTTGTCCCGCGGCGGGGATAAAAGGTAGCCTGGGTCCTTCCCTGGGATACAACCTTTACCTATGCCAAATTTCAGCTTAATGTGTTCAGTGATTTGGGCGTGAAAGCGTAACAAACAGACAGGGTTACTTTCAGATTTATAATATTAGTATGGATTGCTAGGTAATTAATGGAAAGTACAATACGCACAACATATCTTTGTCTGTCTGAAGTTAGGTGCACAAAACGATTGCGCAGGTTTGCGCGAGTAGGCGAGATAGCACGCACGATGCAACAAACTAAGCGTTCAACATGATTAGGATATGTACCAACCTATCTCCTCTCCTGCACAAACTCCGTTTTAAATTTCAATTACCTTAGCTAAGCTATTTTAGGTATGTTGCCCGATACAAATTTATTATTCTTAGTTAATACGCGAATCATCATCTCCCTTGACCTTATCCCACGCTAAGTGGGGTCGGCACAACATGTCTTCTTCTTCCACTCACTCCTATCACTCGTCAATTGTGCAATTGTTCGAACTCATGTTGTACGAGTTTTGGCTTATATTTTGCGACCAAATTAACTTTTTTAACTTATGTTAATACGCGAATGTAATTGTTAAATAAAAATAAAATAAAAAATCAAAATAAGCGAGTGAGCGAGGCAGCTATACAACGCTGTCTTTGTCTTTTAGGCGTCATCAAAAATGGGTTCTGCGCAGCTACTTCAGATAGCTAAAGATTGGTTGTGCGTATTGTACTTGCCTTTCTTAGCAGCATTGACGTCCTCTTTGATTCCTGTGAGAGCGTCGGCGATGCCGGAGGAGATCTGCTTGAACTCCTGAGTGACCAGCGCGAGGCGCCCGAGAGCATAGTTGAAGTCATCGCTTAGCGTTATCATGCGCCCGGATATGCTATCCACCTGGAAAAACCTTGTTTTTAAAAACAGATACAAAAAGCAGGAAAAAAAGTACGTGAGTGTCGTGAAACCTTTGTGGAACTTATTTGGCATTTGTCAAATAAACTATTTACTAAAATCCCAAAAACGCTCTTTAACAATCTATGGACTGGTTCTCGACTGCGCATTTCGCACTGTGACGTTTTGACCAATGTATGTGTCGTGACGGTAAAATCAAACGCTTTTTCTTCTAGCCCCCATCTTTGATATCGTCCGAAGAGGAACACAAAGGAAGGTTACAGATACTTGTTTTTAAAACCCGACACAAAATGAGGTGTTTGTGTCTTTTCTTGGCCCTTGTATATCCCAAACGGATTAATAAATCAATAAATAAAAAGCTTTATTGGAAAACCTTATTGAGCTAATTACAATGCATTCCATGTCCACAGCTTAGGTGCTAAAATTAAAGCAAAGGTATCGCCGCGAGGTAAATACCTAACCTATTTATCGGTAGGTAATCCCCGAAACTTGGCTCATACAAATATGTTAGAAAGGTAGGTAGCACCTTATGGTAATATTACAGTCTATTATTGAGCTTACAGTGTACATGGCTGATCTCAAACTCCCAACTAGGTTGCCCTGTGTTTGGGATATCAGTGATCCTCCTATACAGCGTGTGATCAATAGTTAATAGGATTAAACGATTTCATTTGAAAGATACTTTATCGAGATAGTTCTCTATGAATCATGAAAATCATCAGCGTTTTCTAGATGTGACAGATTTAATTGTGTTCTACTTTGTACTCATAAATAAATAAACATAAGTAAATACTTACTTGTTCCTTTACTTTTCCGATAGACGTAGTGCTGTTGGTTACGTATTGCTCAGTTTGTTCCTGTGGACAATTATAAGTAAAGATTAGTAGGGAAGTTCGCCAATTCTCAAACATATCAAATACTAATTATAAATGCAAAAATCTTTAACGTCTAAACAGATTTTGTGGAACTCTGAATAAAAAAACCACTGCAATGTAACTTCAATGCATTTAAAACAGCGCAGATCGAGAACGAATTGTCAACGATGCTAGAAATACTTCACCTCTTAAGTATCGTTTTCGTTTAAATCACATTAACATTCATTATAGTCCTTATCACATAGGTTCCGTGACAAGGCTCTTTTATGTTAATTTCTGAAATTTTAAAAAAGGAAATAGACAAAATCCTTTCTTTTTTAAGTTGTATCTTTTAGTATTATCACTCGTTCATTTATTTCAAAATGTTTAATTGTTGTACAGCGTAAAACGTAAAAGTTCTGTGTCAGGGATACGTTCCTCCTACGTGTAATAGTACATTATGGTACTAGTGTGTGATATTGGTGATTACCGCCGAGGCAAATAATTGAGACCCGAGCCATCGGCGAGGGTCTTAATATAGCCGAGGAAGGTAATCATCAATACACACGTGTATCATACGACGTTTTTCAACACACTTGTGAATAAAATAACAATAAAAACTAATTTCAAACAGTGAAAACGAGTTGTGAAAAATGTTTCGCTATTGCGGGAAAAATGAATCAGTTTTCCTATGCGCGTGCATTGCGATCGGCCACAGACTATATTTCCGCACAGGGTTTGCGCCTATTCTGCCACGTACAAAATGGGGAATTTAAAGTTTTCTTTTATTACAGAGAAAACAAAAGTTATATTTGAGTGAAAGTTTTATTTATTAAACACGTACGACTTAAAATTATCTATTTAAATAAGAAGTTGCATAAAATGAGCAAGCAATAGGAACATTAATTTATTAGTTCTGTTGAACACGATCTTTTTTCTGAATAAAAACTTTTTTAAGAACAAAGCAACTCAATCAATAAAATTAAAAAAAAAATCTATTACTCACTAGTGAGTTATAGTAATGAAAAAGTCACAGTTTGATTATGGGTGTCATTATGTGCCTAATTGCGGTGACCATAGAGCCACTTTATGAGCAAGTGTGTTGAAAAATACTATAACACACACCACCTATTTTTAAATCAGCAGTTTAACTTACATGCCGTGTTGGCCGAATGGGGTTGCACCTCAACTTTCAATCCGAAGGTTGTGGGTTCGAATCCCGGCCGTGCATCAATGGATTTTGCGTTTCGTAAAATTTATAATATGCGCTTTAACACGTGCTCTACACGGTGAAGGAAAACATCGTGAGGAAACCAGTTAGTGTTCTTATAGGCGGCGATGGGCTTGCAACCTGTCACGTATGGAACACTAACTTCTGCAAGATGTGGGCATGTATCAAATATGTTTGGACATATCTCTGACTACCCGCCTTAGATATCTTCAAAGGATCTGGAATGAGTAACATAAAATGATCTGAGAGAATGTCTACCGCACCTTGGGGATACAGTCGTGAACCTGTTTACGTTTTTTTTTAACTTACATTGAGTTTATCGATAGCCGCTTTACTAGCACTAAGCTGCACATGCATGATGCCGATCTGTCGCCAAACTTGAGACATCTCCGTTTCAATCTTAGAGCTCAAGTTGACCAGCGTTATAGCTTGGTTGTCCATCACAGCCGACTCAATTTTGTTCAACCTGTAAAGAATGAATGAATGAATGAATCAATTAAAATTCTTTATATGTGCCGCGAAACCAGGAGCGTGGATACGCTGTAATTTCGCTATAATTCTATCTCTTTCCGCCCGCGATTCCGTCGATCTGCTCAAATGCCTTTCACACATCCGCTCCTTTTTCGTGGTTTCGCGTTGTTTTCGCACGAGTCTGTCAACGATCTCTGGGGCCTTAGCACTTATGCGAGCTGAATTGAACATTGTTGCGTCGCAGCAAGAGTCGCTATTTATTTATTTTTTTCGAGAAGAGAGCCTTCTGTACGCATCTGTATTCTATGTTCGCGTGACGTTCCGCGAAACCGCCGCACTATGGGGACCAAACGGTGCGTGGCGTGCCGAAAATCGATAACTTTCTTGGTTTTCAATATAATCAATTGAAATTTTGCACACATAATCTCAGATATATAATGTACTAAATCAAACGAATATTTGATATATTAATGATTTTATTATACCTTAAAAAAAATGATAAAATTCAACATTTATTATTTTCTGTACAAAATCAGGGATTTGTATATAAAATAAAACCACAGTTTCGCTTGTCCTTCTACACTTGATCGCGGCGAAACCCATGCGGCGGAACCGCGATCCTGGTTTCGAAGCGAAGTGTGCAAAGGGCGTTATTATCTATCTATCTTATCTCACCTGTTACTGAATGTAGAGTTGAGTTCTTTCCCCTGATGGAGCACCAGATCGGACACCTGCATCAGAATCTGTTGCACGCCGTATTCGATCCGCTTCTTATTCGCGATCACGTTGTCAGCCGTCTGCAGCATCACCTGCTCGCTCTTCGACAGCGTGTGTAGCTGGAGATGAAAGATAGATAGCAAATGACGACCTCTGTGGCGCAGTGGGCGAAGGTCCGCCTGCGACGCAGAAGGTTGCGGGTTCGATCCCCGACTCGGGACAAATGTTTGTATAACCTGCAGATATTTGTCCCGGGTCTGGGTGTTTCTATGTATGAAAATTAATGAAAATCGTTTATTTATAATATGTATGTATTTACAAACAAAAAGTATATAAGTAGTTTATCAGTCATTCTAGTACCCATAACACAAGCTCTGCTTACTTTGGGGCTAGATGATACTGGGTGAAAAAGTCCAGCGTTATTATAAAATACTTTAGGCTCAATGCACATTAGTATTATTCTTTTATGCACAAGCCGCCAGCCTAAAGTGGAACTGGGTGTCTGCTGCATGTCGGACGATTTCTGGGCAAAACGAGCCACACAGTGGACCTTTTGTTTTAGCTGTGGCATACACCCACACACCCGCGATCCGTTGTTTAAATACAAAGTAGCCAACTTAGTTGAACAGATTGTGCTACCTCAGCTTTGAGTGTCTCGTAGTTCCGCGAGATGTCGCTGTAAGCGCGTTCCGTGAGGGTATTCCCCTGCGTGAGACTCTGCTGGATGTCCTTATTGGTGGTCTCCAGCCGTTCGCCCATCTCGCGGAGTTTTGACACCACTTTCGTCACCGCTGAATCAAAACCAAATATTTAGTTATGTATTTTGAGTTTCAATCTATTTGTGAAAAAGGTACACTTAAATCTAATCTTATACTTTTCCGTAGTTTGTTTTCGTTAGTAGGTATAAATAGAAAGAAAAAACAGGATCTAAAGGAGTGATCTTTTGCAAAATATGGAGATAATATTGTGTCAAACATGGACATGCCTCTGTCAATCCTATATCACCTTATCCTATTAGCAGTGGCGTAACTACCGGAGGGCTAGGCGGTTGTATGCACCGGTGCCCCCACGCTCAGGGGCCCTCGGACTCTGAGCGCGAGGGCCCGGAAGGTTTATTCTTAGGAAACTATATGTACTTATGTTTATTTTGAAAATAAAAACAATGCAATTTAGCATTTTAGAAAAAGTTGACATTTTGACGTGATAAAACCTAAACCGGTTCAGTTAGGTTTTTTTTTTGCACCAGGGCCCTTGGCTACCTAGCTACGCCACTGCCTATTAGACATGCTCAAAAGATGATGCCCATTTTATACTCATAAAAGCTAAACAACGACTTTTCGATAAACTTACATTTATTGTCATTTTCCAGGAGGCTTTCAGTAGCGTTGACGACCGCTTCCAGTGTTCTGTTTGTAGCTAGTTCCAAGTCATTCAACCGCGGCAGATCCTTCCACATTCCTTCAGCGTCAGATAGTAGTCGCTGTACCTTAGTGATCTCCTTGCCTTGGCGTTCCATTTCTGAAAAATTGAAACACTTTTAAGATATGTTCTGTGCAAGCCATTATTTTCAATTTTGTAATTGTGTGACGTCGGATGGCGTACAAGAAAATAAAAACTATGGCCTTTACATCTAGGTATGCTAGATGATTTTTTATAGCGTCAGGAGGCAACCTATTCCTACACACAACGGGACGCTGTGTCTGGGTCATTGTTTTAGATGTTATAGCAAGAAAATAAAAAGCTGTTGATAATCATTTCCATGCTTTCAAACCTTGTTTGAATCTGAATATAGTAGGCTGTTGATAGGTTAAATAATTTATCAAGACTCATCCTAGAGCATTCACATTGAAACACCTAGTACGAAGTCGGCTGGCGTACTCACGTACTCGTAACTTTTTTAAATAAAATGTCGCTCATTTTATCACTTACCCTCAGTCATCTTGCTATGCCATGCTTCATCAGCCAAAGCCACCTCACTGAGTACGAAGTCGGTCGGCGTACTGCGAGTACCGTTGTACTCATTGAGCTTCAATTCGTACTTAGTGAGTAGTTTTTCGGCTTCAGAGAGGTGTTTCACGAAGGGAGCGCTATCTTCAGGGGGAGCTAGGGCAGTGCACATGGAGCGAAGGGCGTCCTGAAATAATAATAAATACTTAAACTAGACATTATACATAATAACAACACATAAGTAAAAATATCATTTTGAGACACAAACGAGATAGTAACTCTGTTTGCGTTTGCCGAAGGCTCGTCAAAAGGTTGCGGGATTTTTTTAAAGTCAAATTATTAAACTCTTCGTTACATTCGCTTGTTGTAATTTACTGTTTACATTCTCTTCTATTTTTTCATTTGGTCTCGTAGCATTGTAGGGAAATATTTTTAGTTCTAAATAATTTATAGAATTTGATCCATTTCTAGGTACTTTAAAGTTTCAGTGAGTCTTACGTCATACCTTATTCAGATTTTTCTTTAGATTCTCAATCTCTTTCATAACGCCATCAATCTTCGCGTCCGTAGTGTCCAACCTCCTTTCAATGGTGTCCTCGCTCGTGGTGAGATTGTCATCGACCGCGGGTTTGTTCGGCTTCAAGTTCTGTACAATGCTCGTCAAGCCTTGAAGCGAATTCTGAATTTGTTCTAGAGCTTCGTTTGTCTTCTTTTGCGTGCTCTTACTTTCTGAGGCTTTCTGTTTAAAATAAAATTGCTGATGTGGTTATTATTTGGTAAAACTAAAATAGATAACGATGCTATTGTAAATTACCAGAGATCAGAAAAAGTGCGTTTGTATGAGTTAGTGGCCAACTCTAGTGACGGAGTTTTTAGACGGCTTCAAGGCTAAGCTCCGACATAGCTGGGACCAACAGTTTAAAACGCACGTTATAATTCATCATCCTACAATACGCACAACCAATCTTTAGCTATCTGAAGTAGCTGCGCAGAACCAATTTTTGATGGCGCCTTAAAAACGAAGGCAGCTGTACAGCCGCCTCGCTCACTCGCTTAGTTTATTGCATCTTGCTATCTCGCTTACTCTACAAAACCTGCGCAATCGTTTAATGCACCTAACTTCAAATTCAATTTCTTGGTTGCACCTAACTTCAGAGAGACAAAGATCGGTTGTGCGTATTATACTTCATACTTTAGGTACTTGACTAATCGATATCGAAAAAGTGATGATGATTATTTGTGTTTCATTCACCTGGGCACCTATTTACGTAGTTGGAACTCGAAGTTCGTGACTTGGAATAGCAATAGGCTACGAGTATGTTTCGAATAAATAAACATAATAAATCGAACTGTGTAAAAACAACGAACTACCTGCATTAGCACAGTTTCCACGTTAGACAGGCGCTCGTCCATTCTTGATATAGTGCCCTTCATCGGTTCGAGGGCACGATGTTTCTTATCAAGGCCTATCAAGAGTTTCTTCAAGACCTCTCCGAGCGCCTTCTCCCGGAACTCGTGCCTTTCGAGCTGGTCCTCGCTCAGGCGCAGCAGGTGGACCACGGAGATCAAGGCGTCGCGGATGTCTTCATTTCTTTTGAAAAGAGAATAGTTTAAAGACTAAGGCGAATCTCGTTGAAAAAAGTAAAAAACAAACAAAAGTCCCTTTCCGCGACTCCTAATCACCTGTAGGTATCTACTCATCTTTTGAAGATGACATGTTGAATGAATGAAACAAGACATATCATAACATCTGCAGTGCTTCTTGATGCTGCAGTTGTCTGTGGGCGGTGGTATCACTTATCATCAGGTGTGCCACTGGCTCGTTTGCCCCCTCTTCCATAAAAAAAAAACACGCCGCCCCGCCTCGACGCTAAGCACACGTCAATTTAGCCCGCGCCCCGACCCCGCCTCGACGCCGCCCCGACTATACTGTTAGCAACCTGCCTAACAATGGTCATTTCAAACAGCGCTGTCTAACATCAAGTTACCGGGAGTAGAATAACCTAGTTTTATAAGAAATCGTACCGTGCACCATAATATTTTGGTAAGTACCCAAGTACTTAAATGTTGTCTTAGGCCTTTACATCTATATTAGATGATTTATACAGCGTCAGGAGGCAATCCATGCCTACATTTAACGGGACGCTGTAGTGCCCGGGACATTGTTTGAGATGGAATAGGCTTGCCCAGCACCTAAACCATCCTCTCAGCTTAATCAGCCTGGCCCACAGGAGAGACGACGTCAATACGTGTGGAGCTGACTAAGTTGCGGGTTTCCTCACGATGTTTTTCCTTCACCGTTAAGAGCTCGTGTTATAGCGCATATAAATTTTACGAAACGAAAAATCCATTGATGCACGGCCGGGATTCGAACACACGACCTTCGGATTGAAAGTCGAGGCACAACCCCATTCGACCAACACGCCTCTTAAATGTTGTCTACCATCACCCAATTCATCCGATTTAAAAAGAACTTTGAAGGTGTAGCAGATGGTCGTGTTATCCATAATCGGATCAAACATTCGATTACCGTTACAAAATTATCATAGAAAATTAGTTTCTACCCAAAACTCACGTATCAGATTTCACATTTAGAACCATAATTGAATTGGGACATGGGAATATCAGGTTCCTAAAATTAAATGTGATAGGGTCGAGCAGTTTGAAAAATCTAGAATAGAAAAAAAAAACTTTGTTTAGGGTCATTTGATCATAGTTACACACTAGGTTTGCACAGCTTGTTTCTGAATATTTTCATCAAAATCTTATTAGGTAGGTACCTACTTTAGGTGCAGATCTGTCTGAAGTTCCCACTTAGAAATTAGACATCACAAGTAGGTACCGGGTCGGCTAAATTACTTCGTAATGTAATGTGGCAGAAGTGGCACGAATTTATTATTAGGCACCACTTCCAGCTAGACTGCACTTAGTTCAACAGCGAACGGTGCAACTAAATACCTAGGAGTGCAAAGAAGCAAAATTATTTCGATTAATCCACGAATAGAAACACGAGTAGGTACCTAGTGGCCATCTCTGTATTCAGCTTTAAACTGTATCTCTCTTAAACCGTTGTTTAAACATGTGGTTAGTACCTACGGCCTACCACCTAGGCACCTAGGTAAGCATACATAAGTACTCTTGCAAGAAATAACGATAATTATCAACAACTAAAAAATATATAACCGGCGTCCGCGTCAGAACAAAACAAGACAAGTATATTTTACTACCAGAGAAAGTCTCCACCACAAATACCTATTTACTTTGATTTGCCATTAAACTCCGGAAAACAAACCCGTTAAAGATTTTGATGCCCTCAGGAACATTAATAGATCAATGCTCCTTCCGAACAAGCCACGAATCTTTTTTCGTAGCAGATCTATCAACCGTAAATAAAAACAGATTTATAGTTTGGTCGATTTGATTGAAATATATGAAGCTCTAGAGTTTTATCTGTTAATGTATTTGAAGTGCTTTATAAGTAATTGAATATTTACGAGCAGGGGTAAAAGGTTGTGGTACTGTGGCTACGTAGGTATAGCAACAAAACTAAGTAAGAGTGGTATGAGTAAGCTAAGCACGTGGTTAACTTTACTGACGAAGTTTCTAGTCCACACGATCAGTGAAGCCTAGGTTGGTATATATTTTATAAATTACTTCTTGGGTATATTTTATAAATCACTGATATCTACAAAAGAAACTTGAAACTACACATTACATTGTTTTGTATGTAAATCTATGCAAGCATTTTTAACAAATAATTTCGTTGCTTTTGCGACCCGGATAAGACACGGCCTATAAAAGTTTCAAAAAGTAAATAAAACATCCATTAAAACTAGCAACATGAGAGAGTTGATGTATTATCATCTTGATAGTTTTATGAAGCTTAATTTATAGAGGGACAATATTAAAACAGCGTTTATTACCTAAGCATCTCGTAAAGTTTTGAAATCTACCTCTTTCATTAGCACTTCGTCAAGCTTATTTTTTATAGAACTTTGTAGGAAATCCTAATAAATTATAGGTACACAGCTTTTATGTTTAATGTCTTCTGAAATAAAGATACTTATGTTAATTTATGAACTTACTTAGGATGATAAAAAGGGTTAGCTGGACTGGCAACCTGCTACTTGGAGACTAAAAGATATAAAAATAAATGATGCTGGACATTTCACATAGCATCATCTGGTCCCAAAGTTATATGTATGTATAGGTAAACTAGCTGGTATCCGCGACTTTTTTAGTAAAATAACTTAATAAAAAAGTTCTAAAATAAAAATGCATTAATAGCGCCATCATCTCGACCTCGGCCATATGGCCATAGGTTAGCAACGCCATCTAGCTGCCTTTAACTGGAACTTCACTTCAAGTCCTCATACAAAATTTCAATCCTTATTTCACGCCCTCCATGATTAGTTTTGAAAAAAAAGTAGCCTATGTCCGTCCCTGGGACATAATCTCTATCCACGACATACCTATTTTAGCATAATCTGTTCAGTAATTTACGCGTGAAAAGGTAATAAACACAGACAGACAGAGACATTTCACTACATAATAGATGGCGCCACAGGAAAAAAAATATCGCGCTATCGTTGCGTTTTGGGCAACGTAACATACGAGTATAAATTCGCTAATCTTATAATTTTCAGCTTTATTATATTAAGTAGGGATACTTTGATACTCACGTGTAGTTTCGGCATTCTGACTGTGGAGACCAGAGAACCAGCGCCAAAGCAATGCAGCATAATCTCTGAGGAAATACAAAATTTAGGTTAAACAAAACTAAAACAGGCAATAAGGCGCGACAAGCCCACATTCTATCATTATGTCGACAGGCAACTAGTAGAGAGAAACTGTAGATAATAGGTTTGATATACCTATTCGTATATATGTATGTATTTGAAATAGTTACTTGAGATTTTATTCAGACCAAGTTGAACTTTATTACAAGCTACAAGCTTCTACAGTCTTATGTTGATGCAAGATTGTTAAATTCTAATAACAAAAACAAATCAGAAATAAGCATGCAGCAAATGCAGGCGTCAAGCGAATGCAAAGCTGATTAAAACAATGATTAGTTTAAATTAACCTATGATGAAACATGCCTACTTAAGTTCTAAACCGAGTTAATTGTAAAATACGACAGGGAGAGTCGTGACTAGCGAGGTAGAGGCAGGCATACGAAACATCGTTGTATTGTTGGTATGACATGACATTAAGCACATAGGTGCTAATTTTCAAAGCTAGTTTTTTAAAGTGTCAATGCATGCTTCAGAACTAATTATACGAAAATTAGAACAAATATGACCGTGGTCTGGAACTCCATAAATAATCTATACTAGTAGGTACTCATATTAAAATCAATTGAGAAATCAAATGTGTCACCCACCAGTCGATTAAAGCATAGGTCTGTTGGGAGTGTGGAGCTTCTTTCTTCTATCTAACTACTAACCTATCTATGTACACTACAGGTCAAAAGTCAAAGCAATCATATTCATGTCCTTGTCATCAATATACCTATTCGTATAGTAAAATACAGAGAGAGACCGAGATCAACAAATCTCGCCGAAGCCATAAACCAAGAAGTGAATCAACAAATCAATTCATGTTGAACTGAACTACTAATCTTATCAATTAAAGTCAAAATAAACAACGATAATTCCGCAACGGAGTGCACTGTACAATATTGCTTTAAATAGTTCAACTGACCATTAACCCAATAAAATAATATTGTGTCAAGTCCCTACAAATTGTCTATAGAAGATGTGGGCGCAGGGCCACGATTAAAAACAGCTGTTACAAATTACAATTCCACTTTATCAGGAGCCAGTGCGACCTCTTGTTTCTTTGAATCAAAGGGTCACGTTTGTCCGGTCACATTCACATTTTCAATCATGATAATTAGAGCTGCGGGATGTGGCAATCGACCAATAAAATAACCATTTTTCATACGGACCCGCGGAGTTACGATTTGATTGCGTCTGCAATTAAGTTCTTAGTGAAAGTATCCGATCTTTACCTTCAAAGGGATTTTAGTGTCTGATGTGTTACAAAATTTGAATATGCATTTGACTGGTACTTTGGTAACTAAATATTGATTAGATGAGCTCGGTTTGAAGTGGGTTGGGTAACCGACAACAGAGATTCGAGTCAGAATTTGTAAGGGTCAGCAGTTTATTGCTGAGCATCATGTTGCACTTATCAGCTTCTAATTTTGATAATTTATCATACATTGCATATAATTATCATTATCAAAGCCTGATATGCTACCCACTGCTGGGTCCTGCATGTGGCTGGGTGGGTCCCTTATTTAATGCCAACTTCTTCTTCCATAGGTCATCACGCCTACAAATTGTGTTTAAATAAGTAGAAACGAATCTAATTTTAATCAAGACTGTAAACAAAGCGAAAGGACTTTAAGCAGACCTTGGCCGGAATCCAGACTAGTCATGCAGACAATTTTAATGGCATAGGATATTCATTAGGGTATAAAGCGGCAGTGAAGATTTATGATCGCAGCAAACCCGTTTGTATTATGGCTGGCATGCATTGCAACTTGCCTCGGGTCCTGCCGATACATAGCTTTGGCTCCTGAAATACCGTTTAGAACTAGTTCGGTTCGGTTTGTGAAAACTATGTTAGTATCCAAAATGGTGTCTTGATTGAAGTGCCAAGGGTGCCCAAGGTAAGTATACAAGTTGTTTTTTAGAGTGAACGAGAGGTATGGCGGCTTAATCATTAGGAGAACTTGAGGCGGATGGGTGAATTTAGTTCAATGATCGATGTCGTAGGCGCCGCGGCTGCATTCACATAGGAAACAGATTCTTCGAGAACTTTTTTTGAGGAAAGAGATTCTATAAAGGAGTGTTCATTGTCGGCCAGGGAGAGACACCCAGGAATTTGTCCCAGGGTAAAGTTGTTAAAGGTCCTAAACTATCTTCCACTTGGGGATGACGAGCAACAATGGTCGATACAAGACAAAGTTGTTTGTGAAGAATCGCGACATTACGACGGCTAACACGATTATGATGGAATTTGAAAGCTTTTTGAAATCGCTTGCCTGATAATTACTACGCCAGCTACGCCAGAAAATTTCTTTGGTAACTTGGGGTACCTACCTAAGTTACCAAAGGAATTTTCTGGCGTAAAAATGTTGAAAAAAATTGCAATTTATAAATTGCAATTCAAAGCTCCTGCACTCTTTCCAATATATTTGAAGAAGAAAAAAGCTCTCTATGAACTCGCATAAACCAATTACTTGCAAGCTTTCTATCCGGTTACGAAGACAAATACACGTGACCATACTTGAAGTACTTACCTACTTATCCTACTAATATTAAAAATGCGAAAGTTTGTGAGGATAGATAGATGTGTGCTCTTTCACGCAAAACTACAAAATAGATTTGTATCAAATTTGGTACAGAGATAGATCACCATCTGGCAATAGCACATAGGCAACTTTTTATCCCGGAAAAGTGAATTATTCTCGCGGTTTACATCGCGGAGCGCAGCATAAAACTGCCTACAGTCTGCAAATGAGCTGAGAAGGTGCGAAAAACATGCGTTAAAGTGCACCGTGGGGCAATAAACTCACGACGCTTTGTGGCCGGTGATGTGACGAAGCGACCTATATTCTAAGCTGTTAGGATTTCAGAATATTACCGACTATAATGCATTATCTCGGTACTAACGCACGGGTTAGTGGGCCAATATTGTACGGGTCATTTTCGACAATCAACTATTACCATTGATATAATTCTTCTTTGCTTACAGCTTAGGTTAATAATGGAAAAGTATTGCAAGTTCCAATTTCTTTTACACTAATAAGTAATTCTAATTAGTATTCCTAATATTTTCATTTTTCAAAATATCAGTTTTTCCTTTCCAAGAACCTGCTTGTGTGTCTTAAATTGATGCTGATTTAATACAAACACATTAAATACAGCGCAAACAAACAATCAGATTATTTATGTCATTGTTTGCTTCTTTATTTTAAAAAAATTACGTAAGCTTAAGTCTCGTCTCCTACATTTAATGAAAGCTTGAAAAACTTGAGTTGTGGGTATTATAATAAGTAACTAAACAGTAAATAAATCGGCATTAGGTACTACAGTGATAGGAGTGTGTCGGTTAACCCGTTGATCTTAGATTAAACCTAGTGTTCACCAATCAAATAACTTAATTAAGCCCGTTAAGTAGGTAATAATTCTTACAAACAATGCATTAATTAAACACGGCCACACTTTTTGACATGAATGTTGAATGTGTATTGAATTGACAAAAGATTACTGAACTATGATTAAAAAAAATCTATACTTAATACCATTCAATTAGTAAATTTGACTTCTTGGTCCACATTAAATAGACAACATGAATAAAACTTTACACAAAAACTCACCATATTTAGAAGCGCCATCGCGTTTTCTTTAAAACAAACTAAGAAAAAAACTTTTTTGTTGCACCGATCGATGCGCGGTAATGAAGTTATTTACGCGTTGGTATGTGCGTTCGCGCGCACGGCTGGTCGCGAACTGGCCACAGAAATACGGTGTAGCGTTGAACTCCTGCGCAGGCGCCGCACGGGTGAACGGATGCGTTTGTGGCTAAAGCCCTTAGCTCACTAGGGATTTGATACCTGTGAAAATTATAGCCATTAGCATGTATTGTAAATAATACACGTCATTGCCAATAACAATAACATTAGGTATATGTTTGGGTGATCACCAAAAATTTGTCTCGTGTTTGCGTGTTTTCTTGTAGGTAGGTAGTTATGTATTTATAAAAAAAACTTAATTTTGTAATACCTAGATGATGATGATAAGTAATGTTTCACACATTACTTAACAACATCATATCCAGCATTGATTTATTCCCAGTTGTATCACCGAACCACCTACCTAATTTAACATTTCGGAAGACGCAGCACACAGGGATAATATACATACTTTATGGAGCTTCAAAGTAGTTACATAAAAAGACTTACTTTTTCCTCGCAAGAGAGAACTCTGCTTTAATCCGGCTTGGTGCAAACGCTCGGATATAATGAATCAGATTAGATTCCTGTCCCACTAAGGAAGATGATACACGTTCTAGCGCCACCATTTTGTATTAATTACAGGGTCTTGTCCCAGTAAGTTGATACTACTTTTTCAAGCCATCTTCGTTGTGAGTCACGTTTAAAACGCTTTGTTTTTATTTCTTTTACTTTTAGAATTGTTCTATTCTTATCGCGTCGCAATGTAAGGGAGTCGATTTTATTTGTTCTTTATTTTCAGTGGGCTTCTAATTCTGAAACAACTGAAATAGGTTAGACGCCAGCTTGCAGGAGCTGAATAATTAAAATATTCACATAGGCAGTATCGAGGAAGTAATATTCTGCATAAGATTATGCATATCATCATCCTCATCATCAGTAAGCTAATTAAGTTTGGTTGTACGACGCATAAAATGCTTATTAAATTAGGTAAATAATCACAGTAAATGTTTATGAATGCATATTTAATTTCCATTTCAAAATTTCCAACCAAATGGACTGGAAGAATACCTAATATTAAGCGCGAAAAAACCACAAAGTCTAAAAACTTAACAATTAATAGATATTACCTAATAGCACCCTGATTATTTTAAGTGAGTAGGTACTTACATTATTATCTGTATTTCAAGTATCCGTTTCCGGGCGTTGTGTTCGAAGTAAATCCTTCTCAAAATACCGCGTAAGCAGTACTATTTAAATATAAATAGTATTTTTTAATTGGACGGTACAACCCTTAGTAATAACTATAGGTTCAAAAGTAGCTGATTAATGTCATGTGTCATTTATGATACACATTGCAATGATATATGAACTGCATATGATACAACATCTTGGGATTATGAACGTGGTCTTACTTAGCTGCTGTAGGTATATCCATGATAGAGTATCTAAGTAGACATTCTTTCAGATATTTAAGGAATTCAAGATAGGCAGGGATTTAATATTCAGAATCACGTCTCTGAAGACACCAAAGTTTTGCAGAAGCAAGCAAGTTTTCTTTCCGTACAGGTTGTGAGCGTATCACAGCATTTGAAGTATAAACACAAAAGTGTAGGTAGTGTAGATATACGAGTAACTTCACTGGGCTGGTATGTTACTTCTCTATTGTCGGTTAAGTCAACATCACTTTTCTTGGCGCCGCGTTATCTCCAGATTAACAAACTATGACATACAGATTAACAAGTGTTTACAATACCTACTTCTGTTTCGGGGAATCTTGTCTAAAAAAAAACTCAATGCCAGCGTTCACCAACAATTAAACGGTGGTTAATGGTCTGAAATGATTTTTACTACAATTTGATCTGATGATGTAGTTTTAATTTTCAACCGACTTCAAAAAAGGAGGAGGTTCTCAATTCGTCTGTATGTTTTTTTTTAATTATCTACTTGTAAACATTGAATAAGCGAGCGTTCAGGGGAGTAGAATCACCTAGTTTTAAGACGTTTCAAAGTGATCCCAGCGGTCCTACTGAATAAATGCTTTTTGACTTTGACGTAGACTTTGTTCTAATAAAATAACCGGTGGTTTAGTTTTTATACACTATCTCTGAATGTATTTATTCGTTCAAGTATCTAGACGCGACCTTAACCTCTCTAATAAACATTGTGATAAACACAGGTCAAACCACCAAAAAGACCCTTTGTACAATACGCACGATCGTTCTTTAGCTGTCCGAGTAGCTGCGCAGGACCCATTTTTGATGACGCCTAAAATCGTGCTATCTCGCTTACTCTACCAAACCTGCGCAATCGTCTATTGCACCTAACTTCAGAGAGCTAATTCAAATTCAAATTCAAATTCAAAACGTTTATTGCTAAAGATCCGTTGTGCTTACTGTACTAGGTACAAATGGAATTAAACTTTACAAATAAACTAATATTTAGTCAAATAAATAACACAAGAACATAATATTTTTTTTATTATAAATACCTATACTTACCTACTGATAAACAATATAAAATAATTATTTAGGTACTTATTTTAAGTACGATACACAAATCAAACTGTTAGAAATGTGATAATGTGTTAGTTTAGCATTCATTTTAGTAAATTAATATTGCACGAAATTCAATGAAAAACTGATTTTTCACAGGTAACAAAAATATTTGAACACATTATTTTTTATTATGTCTTTTAAGTAACACTCCCATTTCTGATACATTTAAAATGTGATGACTAAACGGCTAGTGGGGAGGACTTCGCGGCGAGACAGTTTTAAAATTCGAGCTAACAGCCTGCCCGCCCTTAACACCCCTATGCACGATACGTTTATGTCGACTGACGCAGCCGGCCGTCCTGAAGGTCTTGCCACATTCCGAGCATGTAAAAGGTCTCTCGTCTGTATGCGTCATGTTATGCACCCTTAGGATATCCAAAGTGTTGAAACGCTTCCCGCACGTTTCGCATTCGAATTTCCTCTCGTTCGCGTGATAAACGAAATGCTTCCTATACTGCGCGAGGATATGGAACGTTTTCCCGCAAACCTCGCAAGTTTTCCTCGGCGTAGGGTCGTGCACCGCCTTGTGTATTATCAAACCGCTTTTGAACTTGAACTTTTTATCGCAAACTTCACAGGAATATTTTTTTTCAATATTGTGTGTGTCGAGGTGGCTGATAAGGTTCTTCGTATTCTTCCCGCAGACTTCGCAGATCTTCCAATAGTCGTATTTTGATTTGCGCATCTTTTTCTTTCGTCTGATGAGTTTTTCCTTCTTTACGATGGATTTTTTATTATTTGATTGGTCTATATCGGTGGTTTCGAGTCTAAGGTAGTCAATCGCGTCACCTCGGTCTATGTCATCGTCTACATTATCTTGAAAGCATTCATTATTACCGTCTTGATATTCTACTTTAATTTTCTGGTCAACAGTGCGTAGTTGTTTGTCAGCATTCTGACATTTTCGACGAAATTTGTACGCGTTTTCGAGTTCTTGAAGGCAGTTGTAGCAAATTAGGGTTGGTAGGTTATCTGACTTCTCCACCTAAAATAAATTGGAACGTTTAACTATACGTACACATAAAACTCACTTATCTCAAAAGTATGTTTGATACAAACAATAGGTACCTAATATCAAACAAAATTGTATCAAGTCAACACAACTTACGCAAAACATGTAAGTAAAACAAAATTATAAAATTATAAAATTATACAAAACATATTATTGATGTTGTGCCAGTCAATAGCACTTTTATCAAATAACATTTCGGATCAAATAAGAGGAATTGAACATAAAAGGGCAATCAAATTATAAATTGAAGTCAGCTGGTCCACCAGCCAGGCATTTGTCGTTCCTAAAGTAAATATACCTCAACGCCACCCAGAAGTTTGAGCTTCGTAGCCAAGTCTGTTCCATCTTCGTCCTTATGTTCGAATATATCAACTTTCGCTTCCACAACCGCGCAAGCTCGACATGGCTTATACAACTCAACTTCACACTTCGGAGTCAACTCTAGTTTCTGCTTCAAGTCGAACAGCTTCATATCATCCTCGTAATCATCTGCGTCGAAGTCGTTGAACTCTCGCTTGGCGCGTTTTCTACGCTCGATCTTTGGTTTAGGCTTCTGTATGTATTGCTCCATTGCTTCGTAGTACGGCCATTGTTCTGCTAGTATACCTTTGTTTTTGAATTTCTTTTTCCACTACAACAGACAATATTTATTTTGAAAACTTTACTACGATCTAAAAACTATTGTTATTATATTCGAGAAATAATGACAGCAATTGTTCTGCGTGTCATCTGTATAAACATTGAGATTTGAGACTAACGAGCAATATAAGCAAAATCTTAGTCAGTGGTCAATTATCTGTGGCTTTTTAAGAACTAAGAGTATAGTTTTAATAATAAGAAGGCATTTCATTCAATAACCTAACACATACTTAGATAATAGGTATAATGAATTTAATTAAACATGCGTAAATTTTACATGGCGCAGCCGGTAGGATAGCTAGTAGAACATAATTACAAAAAAATATTTTAATGGTACGTAATAAATAAATAGTAATTTACCCGATATGTTCTGCAAAGATACGACCAAATCTCAGGCAGGTCCAACAGGCTGTGGTCCAACGGTAGTGATATACATCTAAGTCTTTTCTCAACTTCCCTAGACAAAAGAAAAATCATATGATCTAGTTGTCAACTCTATTGCTACTTATATTTTAAACTATTGATCAGTTGAAACAATAAAGCTATTTCCAATTAAAGAACGTCAAAAAACTTACAACTTACAAAGTATAACATACCTCCAGCCTTCATTCCGATCCCTGTTCGAGTATTCGAAAATATGTTCAAGATCTGTCCTGGCACTGATGAAATTGAAAACCCATTCTTCTTGCCCTGTTGTAAATTATTCTATTATTTATTAAGACAGCTAACAGCAGAAAATATTTTTGTCTATGTAGTTTTTTTTTATGATGAATGGGTCGGCTCTTGACATTAGCTTGTATGCTTTAAGATTGATTTTTAGCTACAATACATTAAATAACTGCTAACATACTTACAATCAATAAGCGGATTTAGACTGAGTTTCCCATCTCCCAAATAAAGCTCGAATATATTGTAGTACACCCATGACGTGTTATTAGTAGCTTTTGCCTTTTGGTAATCCTGTAAGAGTATCAACAGTTGTATGTACTACGTAAATAACCATATTTATATGGCGCAGCCGGCAGGATAAAATCTAAGGAATTTAAAAGACTTGCGATAGAAGTTTGAGAAGGCAAAAAATAGTGAAGATGAAAAAGGATTTTCACTTACATTTATAATAGTAGCCCATTTTCTGCAAGCTTCCCTTGAACTAAGCGTGTTTGGAAAACCACATTCATTTCTCAGAATTACAACAAATTCTCTGAAAACAAAATACTATACATAAAATTTACCCAAATATACAATTTTAATACTAGTTTAAATGAAGTTTTTCTTACTTCCAAGCCTGCACCTTTTCTTTGAACAACCAATCGTTCTGTAATCTGATTTGAATAAAACTCTCTGTTATATTTTTTGTCCCTGAAACAAATATGAAGATTGAAGTTGAAACCAAACACTTCATCACAATCAATAAAGTTAGCCAGGGTAGGCCTTCTAATTCGTGATTGAGCAACAAAAATACATAAAGTGGGTTCGTATGAGACAGTGGCCAAGTATGGTGACGGAGTTTTTAAGCCGCCGCCAGTCAGAGGCCTTATGCCTAGTTCGGACTAGGCTAGTATTTTAGCCAAACTACACGCTACTGCCCAGAAATCATTCGCATTATGGTCGAGTACACCCTCCGAACCATGGAAGCGCTCAGTTGATATTGTCACTGGCGGTCACGGTCACCCATCCATTTACTGACCGTTTAGAACGTTGCTTAACAAACATACATAAATAAATATATATAAATAATGCTGGACATTTCACACAGCATCATCTAGCCCCAAACTAAGCATAGTACAATGGGAACCAGATAACTGATATACTACAATACTTTTTTGTTTGTAAATAGGTAAATACATACATATTATACATAGAAACACCCAGACCTGAGATAAATATTTGCAGATCATACAAACATTTATCCCGCGGCGGGGATCGAACCCGCAAACTTCTGCGTCCCAAGCAGGAATCAAGATTATAATGACTTACAATTAAATTCATTTTCTCCATCATCGTCATTGGTATCAACAATCTTCTGTTTATTCTTGAGGCCTCTAATCATCGGTACAATAATGTTTGTTTCAGCTTCTTCCTCCAAGGTTGCGAGCTCCTCGTTCTCGTATTTCTTGAAATACTCCAACATTGTGTCATAAAGTGCCCATTCTGTTGATTCGGTGCTCTTTTTTATACGAAAACGATACTTTCTCTGAAATTAAATATTACTATTACTATATTTTTGATCAATTAATATTTACAATGACGTCTTCGTTCGGTATAAAAATGCTTCTTCAGTAATTTTGCATGCAATAATCATTGGCGAATAACGTATTATGAAGGTACTTTAGAGTAATCGTTTAAATCTGTAAAGCCTAGCTTTACGTGGGAGTTTATTTCAGAAGCAGGCAAAGTCTTTTGATACTTTGTCAAAAGTTATAGGCCATAAACTGCTGGCCTCTCTTTTACATCTTTGAAGAGTGTGAAGTGACGGTAGGTCTTAAGAAATGTGTACCATAGACAGAATAACAATGTTGTTAGTTTTGAACTTTACTTACAGTGAATGTTTTTTTAAGATGATGCCATAACTCTTTTATGTCTTGTATGCAGCAGTCATGTGGCAGATCCTGGGATCGCAAAGTTCTTTCTACTGTCCTTGAACATAGATATTATCTAAACTTAAAATAAGATGAAGGAACTGTCTTAAAGACAATAATCAAGGGAAAGCATGGAGATGGTAAGTGATAGGAGTATTTTGACGAACTTAAGTTTACAGCTGGTCCAAACTGGAGGAGAGTCGCCAGAGATAGAGAGCAGTGGAAATATTTGGAGGAGGCCTTTGCCAGGAGGCACACTGAACAAAGAGACATTTTATAAGAAACTCAAAGAACCCCATTCTTGTTCAGGATAAAAGGGCTTATATAGATAGATAGATAGATAGATATAGATATAGATAGGAGTATTTTGACACTGTACAATGTACATGGTGTAGGTTATCATAAACACTCTCCTTTAGAAGATCGCATTTGTGTTGTGTGTTATAGCGCGTTTATACACTGGCAAGCCTTAGCGAACCTAGCATAAAAGCGAGAGTGTTCTATACTCACTTGGTAGTTCAAGACAGCCAAAAATGGCGGCAAAGCGTCTTTTCATGACAGCATCATTCGCCGGTACCCACACATGTTTGCTTGTATAGAAATGTCAAAGTCACCGCACTATTAGTAGATATATGGCCATACACCACAGAGAGAATATAATAGAGCCATCACTTATGTGTAAGGGAGAAAATAATGAGAAGCGCATGGAGTTTGGCAACAGGGTTGGGTGTGTAAACGCTGCTTAAAGAGCAGGAAATGTGCTGAACAGTAACTTACTTCCACATAGTCTGTGTATCCAGCTCATGCTCCTTTCCTTCAGATATACAAGTTATTAACTTCAGTCTCCATTCATGTGGCCCTGAACAGAAGTAATTTCTATTTTAACCCCTACTTAGTACTTATAGTGTTGTTGTTTCATACTAATCAGTAAGTTGTTGAAAAGGATTTTGACAATTTCAGTCACTTTTAAAAACAACAGTCTTAAAACTTCATTTATTTGAAAAGGCTTTAGAAGTTCTATATTTAATTCAGCTTTATTGATTTTTGCCCATTCTAGTTCTTAAAAAATGAGCCATATTAATATTTTTAGAGATTTCGAAAATCTAAAAAACACTAATAAACTCACATGATTCAAATTTATCCAATACAATGTTTTTGCCGTAGTGTTTTTCAAACATTTTATAATACTTCCAGTCCTTCTTTCTGTTTTTCTTTGCGAGTCTGTAAGTCTAGAACAAATATACAATATTTATAGAAATTATAGTGCTGTAAAGAAAAATTATGTAGCAATTATAAAGTAATAATTACAATATAAGATTATAAACTATTTTCAAACTTACATCCCAGGTATAAGACCACTTCTTCCGCACATGCTCTATGGTCATTTCTTCAGGAAATCCATTCTCTCGAAGTATTTTGTAGAATTCCCTGCAAATACAAAGCCTGTAAAGCGAAGCCAAAAAAAAAAAGGCCTGTAAATTATTGGAGTTTTGTCAGGATTTTAGCAAATAGAAATCCAAGTATATTGAATAATCCTAATATTCCATGATAAACATCTATCATTAGCTATCGTTATTTTAGTAGACGGTGCTAACTTACGCCCATGGTTGTTTCCTCTTTTTGAATAGCCAATCATATTCAAACTTCATCAGACACAACTTCTTTGTAAGCTCGGTAGTCCCTGAAATCATAATAATTGGTAGGGTCTGAACTGAATTGGATATTCATCTCATTTTATGAACATTCGACTGAGAATATAAAGGCTAATACTCACAGATAAATGATTTATCTTCCATGATGAATGAGGCAAGTGAATAGTGATTTTATTATGCTGACCTAGGTTGTATTTATAAAATGATTGTGTTTATTACAGATTTAGCTCGATATTCGAACAGGCTAAATAAAATTATTCAAACACTACCTTTTCTTTTGTTGACAAAAGCAAAGTTTTTATTTATTTTAATTACTGACTGACTGACTGCACTACTGTCTTTCAGAGATTGTTGTTACTGTCAACATAACAATAGCATTCAACTTCAATTGTAATTTGGATGTCACTATAATTTTTTGACAGTCGTCTCGTCTTGCTCGTCCGTCTGGCTGTCATTGTCATTCATTCATTCATTATTTTGATATCTTGTCCTAGATTTTTCACGTGGTTTCAAATAATTTTCGGCATGTTTTAACTATTTTATTTGGTGAATTTAATATCATCATAGAATAATGCATCGTCTATTGTCTGCTAGGAGTTTATATTCCAACGGTCTACATGGTATTCCTTTGCCTGCTAACAGTGCCTTGAAAAGTAGTTCTTTACCTGAAATAAACTGTTCTTTTTGCCGGAGAATCCTTCTGGGTCGCCACCATGCAGGTATTTTAGTATTTCATTATACTCAAAATATACTTTTATTTATAAAAAATACCTGCATTGTTTTGTATCCAAGCTATGTCTTGAGGTTATGTAGTTGCATAACTATCTATTTCTTCCAGAAAGCCTATTTACAACACGATGTCAATCCACAAAAACAGTTAGTGCAGTCAGATCCTTACGGAAAAAGATTAAGCACAAAAATTACAAGAAATATGGAGAGCTTCTTGAAGGTTTGTATATTGTTTACAAAATGTGAAGTGAAATACTATCTAATGTAAACAAACCTTACATGTGCTATGCTTTCAGTTGGTGGACAGGCAATGACTGAAACAAAGGTATCAATAAGTAAACTGCGTGCTGTGCACTTGTCAAAGCTGGCCTCTAGCACCGTGTCACTAGGCCAACTGCACCAGCTAACTACAAAAGCACCCAAAAAGGCATCCAATGTAGAAGTAGACCCTGAACTATTGAAGACTGTTAAAGAAAAGATATTGAACAAATCTTCTGAACCTGCAATAAAACCACTTGAACTAGAAGATGACCAATGTGCACTAGTCTTTACATCAAATCAATTATCAAATTTAGAAGACAGAATTAAAACTAAACAGTACATGGAAATGGCTAAAGAAAGCTATTATAACTTCAGAAGAGCTACAATGTATGATCAAAGGTTGCAAGACCTGAGGTATGCCATCAATGAGGGACTGACCCAGGAATTTGACATAGACAGTAGCTTTTCTACAGAGTTAGAGGACGGATCAGTGAACCCTATACCAAGAAGTCCACATGCAGTATTTCGAGAGTTGTTTATTGACAACCAGCTAGATAGTTATGACCAGGAGCTGATGACACACATAACTAACTTACAGTAAGTTCTTTTGACATTTATTTAAGTATAACTAAGTGTTTAAATACATAAAACATTTTCAATATTATCATTGCATACTGTACCACACATACTCACCTTTGCTTGAGTTTGAAGATACTAACACCGGTATTCACAAACATTACTATGAGGTCTCACAGTGCTCGCGGACACACAGGGTCCTAAAAACCTATTCATAGATGTCACTTGGTGGCAATTGGCACTGAGAAATGCCTTACTTTGCATAGTATTGCTAGTTTACTAAGACAAGTATTGTTTCAGAGCTCAAGGCCTAGCTCATCCAGCCATAGAAGACATTTACGAGGATAGCGGCCTGCACAGTGAGATAGCTGGCACTAAAGAAGACTTTTTAGAAATAATCGAGTCATCTAAAGCCAAAGGATTGAAGATACAGAAAGCGTAAGTAAATTATGTGAAAATCATACATGATCTTAAAATAATGAGCGGTAGAGCGCAGCTTTAAGTGCTGTCTTTTTATAACATAGAATTGACATGATACGTAATTCAAAACAGAATTACTACACCTATGTACGTTCAGCGTCAGGTAACGCCACTGCAGTACAAATCGCCTTACTAAGGGGGGTTACCGATAATAATTGGTGATGCTGACTGTAAATACAAGCAATGAATAAATAAGTATGAATTATTTTAAATCAAACTTGGAACCTTCATATCGAAAGTTGATAGCTCCATTTGAACAGAACACTATTTGCATTTACAGCAAACAAGCGCTAAAAGAGAAGAAGAAAGTGAAACGTGAGAAGCGTCGTTTAGTCCGCGAGTCGAACATGAAGCAGGATATAAAGGAGATGGAGAGACAAGGCAAGCAAGAAGCATTGCATCGCCTGCTCGCCGCGCATCTGCAGCTACTCTGCTCACTCAATATGATACATGAGGTGAGAGAATGCTAATAAGCACGATAATGATGACAATGATGATAATGATTGATTGTTGATTGTAATACAGTTTTATTTCAGTCATTGAGACAGGCAGGAATTTAAAACCGGCCTAACCTACTCGTAAAGTAGTGTATTGAAAGTATTAAACCTAACTAATTATTACAATAACTAATAGCTCATTTTCTATATGTGATGTGTGTCTATTTAAATTGTAATTTGTGTGTCGTAGTAACTGTTGATGAAATTTGTGTGATTTTGTATCTATGTTAAAATAAGTAACTACTACCTAAATGTTAATTTTTTTAAATGTAACTACTTTTAAAACGGTCGCTTTGCATGTGTTACCTATAAAACGTAAATTCGTTATTGGCTGTATGGAATATGTATAAGTTTAAGCATAGATATTAAGAGCAGTGGATTTTGTTGATAAATAAAATAAAGTAAAGCCGCGGTCTCGAAGTTAACGTTTGCGGGGCAGGAGCGGCTAGACTAGACAAACTTGTTGCATAGGTGTTTAAGTAAGGAGCCATTGATAAGTCATCGCAACGTCCACCGCGCTTTTGACGCTTTGGTTTGACCTAAGCTAAAACATAAAGGATTTCTTAAAGATTTGTTGTTGACTTTAGCATTTTTTTCAGGGTCGCAGAATATTACAGTATTACAGACAAAAAGGCGCCAAAATTCCGGACCACCCTAAAGTAACTGACATCAAAGTGTACAATGCACTACTACATGGTTATGGCAGTATGGTAAGTCTCTTGGACCCTGTTCTAAACTTAGAAAAAAAGAACTAAAAATCTTATTGACGACCTCTATGGCGCAGTGCGTGAAAGCCCGCTTGGGACGCATTAGGTTGCGGGTTTTATTCCCTCCGCGGGATAAATGTTTGTATGATCTGCAAATATTTATCACGGGTCTGGGTGTTTTAACACCCACAGCTGGGCAAAGCTATCACGCGTCTCCTGGCATATAAGAATTAGTATCGATGTTATAAAGCGGTGTAAGCCTACTATATAAAAAGAAGATATTTGTCTCTTCAGGGTTTACTAGATAACACAAAGGAAATCCTGTCTTACATGACGGAAGACAACATCGAGCCGAACGCGCAGAGTTTTGCTGCCATGTTCGAATGCATCGAGAAGAGCCATACAGAGAGCAAAGTCGAGTTGCTCAACAAATATCATAGCATTATGGAGTCTAAGGTACGTTGAAAACTCTAGCATAGCGATTTACTTCAGCAAAACGAGTTAAATGATCGAAGAGCAAAACGCATCCGCGACGAAACCATTTCGCTGTTCAACCGACCGCAACCGCAGGAAACGTCACTTTTGGACGAATACCACCAAACGGTTTAGAATCCATACTTTCATATCCATACTTCCATACTATCCATACTCCATACTATCCATACTCCATACTATCCATACTCCATACTATCCATACTCCATACTATCCATACTCCACACTATCCATACTCCATACTAATATTATAAATGTGAAAGTAACTCTGTCTGTCTATCTGTCTGCCTGTCTGTCTGTTTGTTACGCTTTCACGCTCAAACCGCTGAACAGATTAAGCTGAAATTTGGCATAGTAAAAGGTTGTATCCCAGAAAAGGACATAGGCTACTTTTTATCCCGAAAAAATGAAAAAATCCCGAAGGACCGCGGGTCACACCGCGGGAGCGCAGCTAGTAGAATATAATTTGTTTGTAGTCGTGTTTCGTCGCGGGTGCATTCCACTAAAGTATGAATGCTGTTTTAACTGGAGTTTACTATAAAAAATATGAACGGTGTTTAGCGAAGCACTGACTAAAACACTATCTCTAGAAAATCGATCTCTAAATACTCGCATAAAAAAAAACGGAAAAGTTTTATTTTGACATGAATTCCGTCATACAAGTTCCTGGGGCCATATTCGCGTTCCTTTTTTCGTTCGTTTGATGAATATTCGGATGCTTCCAATCACTATTTCTGACTTCAAAAGCCAATTTTTCAAACGTTAAAACACGGTCTTAACCAAGGACCAAATTTTCCAAGCCGAAAAATTGGCCCTTGAAGTCAGAAATCAGAAGCATCTGAATATTCATCAACGAAAAAAGGAACGCGAATATGGCCCCTGTACCTGAAATTCGGTGATATTTTTATGAATATGTTGATATTTTTTAAAAATATCACCGACTTTTTATGTTATGAGGGTAGTTCGGTTATTTTATGTTAACTCTCCAGGGTATATCTCTCAACGATCTGTTGGATAAAGCGAAGTTCATTAAAGAACAGCGCGAGACAGTGTTGCGAGCGATCAGACGGCTACAGCCCGACTTCGAACCGAAGTACTCCGCGCCACCGCTGCACTACGACTGCATTTTGCTCGACCATTTGAACCGACCGGAAAATCGACATGGTAAGTTTTTTGAAGTGAAAACTCATTAAGGCACATGAAACATGGCAAAGAACGCTCGGGATAAAATTATCTATGACACAAAAAAAACTAAACTAAAATCGGTTCATCCGTTTCGGAGCTACGATACCACAGACAGATACAGAGACACGTTAAACTTATAACACCCCTGTCTTTTTGCGTCGGGGCTTAAAGATTTAAGAGAACTTCCGCGCTTTGGGGATACAGTCGAGATGATGTTTATTTTTTGTTTTACAAAACCAACCATGTAATATCAACAGGCTTGAGGAACTCTCCCGCGGAAGGCTTGCTGAGCTTGGAGGAGATGATGCAGAAGGGGCGGGAACAGCTCGACGTCGAGATTAAAGGCGAGATCGAGGTTCGGAATATTGACTGTCGGGACGAACAGTCTCCTGTTGTCATCTTCTGCGTAAGTTACCAATTGTTCATACCTTTTAAAGCTGTCTTTTTTTATGTAGGAAGGAATTTATTTACAGAAACTAAGCTACTACATATTTACATATTTACAAAATACAATAGGATTAGTCAAGATCGTTAGAAACGATCAATAGAAGAAATCTAAGCTATCTTCTGTAAACTTCATAATAATCTTAACTTCTGACATGTGCATATTCAAAGAACGCAAAAAAACAGACGAAACATTTGTTCACCTATTACATCTCTTTTCACTGATTATGGAAGATGTCAGAAGAAAACAACTCATGGTTTATCGGTCGCGTAAATACAGATTTTGAAACATTTTACATGGACCCCTAGTGGGTAAAAAACTATCCAAGTGCAAGTCGGACTCGCGCACGAAGGTTTCCGTATCATTATCTTGTGTGGGAGTCCCCTTGAATATTTATTTAATTCTGTTTTTTAGTATTTGTTGTTATTGCGGCAACAGAAATACATCATCTGTGAAAATTTCAACGGTTTAATTATCACGGTTCATGAGAGCCTGGTGACAGACGTACAGACAGACAGCGAAGTCTTAGTAATAGGGTTCCCGTTTTACCCTTTGGGTACGGAACCCTAAAAAGGGAATCGAACATCAAAAACCTAATCTGTCTCGGGTTTGGGTGTTTTTTTATGTATAATATACAGGGTGTAAAAAGACGTCTACCGAAGCCGAAAGGGGTAGGTACAGCATCCCAAAACACAACCAAATCCAAAAGGATTTTCCGAAAAAATCATTATATCCGGAGAAAACAGCGTTTGAAGATCACTGTTTGCGTATGTACTGGGCGCGTTTTTATACGTAGATTGCTGGATTTTGAGTTTTAATTGTTTTGAGTTTTTTTTCGATAAATATGTTCAGAATCATGGTCTGATTGCAATCCCTCAGTTTTCGGTAGCAGTCTTTTTACACCCTGTATATGTATTTACAAACAAAAAGTATATAAGTAGTATATCAGTTATCTGATACCCACAGTACAAGCTTTGCTTAGTTTGGGGCTAGATGATGCTGTGTGAAAATGTCCAGCATTATTTATTTTATTAATTTTTCTGGTAAAAATGTTGTTATTTGTAGAGACAAAAACTGCAAGAAACAGAGAGCGAATGGCGAGAGGTGATCAAAGAAGCGTTCATCCGCAACCTCGGCACGCTCAAGTCGCAGAGCTCAGCTTCACACTGCGCCATTACACTGTACCCATACCTCAAGGTCTTGGAAGTAAGTTAATTTAATATTCATGTCAAAGTCAATACTCAGGACCACTTTCATAATAAAAAGTACGTGAGTGTCGTGGAAGACTCGGTTGGAACGAAGCAAGTAGTACTGGTTCTGTACTGGGAATATAATAGATGAATTGTCAATTTAGGTATCCTAGAAACGCTCTTCCGTACTAACAATGTAACAATCTATAGACCGTGTCGCAGCTGCGCATTTCGCACTGTGACGATTTGACATATACATTTGTCGTGACGGTAAAATGGAACAACATTTTTTCCAGCCTCAGTCTTTTTTTCTTCAATAATAATCAGTTCAGACATAATTACTAAAGTAAATGGGTGCTGTGTTGACGGGATCCCTATTTGGGGTGCATGTGGTTGATAACTATTACATTTTTTTTAACGAAACCATTTTCATCGCGCGATACTTTGTATCTAATTAACACGTAGGAGACGTGTCGTGAGGGAGCAGTGTCATTTTCAATTCATTCTCTTCAGGTGGATCAATTTGTAAATCTTATAATGGGCGAAATAAGTAAACTCGTTGATGGCAGTGAAACATACAGTCCTACACTCAAGCTACTGCAGAGGGATCTAGGAACACAAGTATATCACAAGTAAGTATTAATAGCTACTGCGCGCGACTTCGCCCGCGTGGTACAGTCAGCATCAAAAGTTGATTAACATTTGAAGTTTCCAAAATCAGAATATTTCCGAAATCCGTAACACCATGACCAAAATTGATGATTGAACTCTCAGTTCATAATAATTACCCAAACAAAGTTTATTTTTTCTCAGATACCGAAGAGAAATGACGCTTTAAAAAAACAAACTATTAATCAACTTTTGATGTTTACTGTACCAACATTTTGAATAGCCTATATGCTATTCCAGGTCACTATTCCTTTTCCAAGTTTCATCCAAATCGGTTGACTGGTTTAGGCGTGATTGAAACACAAACATACAAACATCTAAACAAACTCACAAACTTTCAGCTTTATTATATTAGTGGGATGATAGATCCTTTAGCAGTTTTAAATATTAAATTCGATTCCAAAAATTACATCCATGTATGTGGGACTTGAACCTGCATCACTGGTCCGTGGTGACCATGACCATGGGCCTTATTGTGTAACTCAACTGGCAATGGACATCGGCTTCATTTTGACATTCGAAACCTAGCCTGGACTTCAATTGTCATTTTCGTATTTTGATTAGGTGAGCTGTATTGCGAACACAACTGGGAATCGATTTCAAGTTAGACAATAAGGCTGCATGTCTATGAATAATGCCAGCGTTTGGATCCTTTTTAGGGACTTCTTTAGGTTTGCCTTCTGACGCTGTGTAAAACATCTAGAAGAGATCAAGAAGTTAGGTACTAAGTTAAGTTCTTTTGAACTTAAACCTCCTATCGTCATTGGTACCATAAAGTGAAACACAGTCGTTGTTCTGTTCCGAAAGTGTAAATTCTGCTCCATAGGTTTTAACTTTTTCTGCTGTCAACTAGAACGTCCAATGCATATTCATCAAACAAATATTTCCTTTCACTAGATACCAAACGGAGCAGTTCCGTAGAAACGGTGTCTTAGATAAGATATCGCGAGTGTACGCAGAGTATTGTGCGTGGTATATGCAGCGTGGGAAGGAAGGTGATAACCTTAACTCGCGGCAAGCTTGGCAGACGCTGTTGCATCGATGTAGTGATGGAGCGAGCCTGGTGAGTTTTCTGACATCCTGTACAAATCCATACTAATATTTTAAATGTTAAAGTAACTCTGTCTGTCTGTCTATCTGTCTGTCTGTCTGTCTGTCTGTTTGTTTGTTACGCTTTCACGCCCAAAACGCTGAACAGATTAAGCTGAAATTTGGCACAGTTAAAGGTTGTATCCCAGGGAAGGACATAGGCTACTTTTTATCCCGAAAGAATGAAAAAATCCCGAGGGACCGCGGGTAACACCGCGGGAGCGCAGCAAGTAATAAATAATTTAAAGAAAGTACACAATTTACTGGTGGCCTCCGCACTAGGGCTAGCCTGTATCGCGGGTAGCCAACAGCCTAATATATCTTCTAACTTTGTATTATCCCTCCTCCTCCTTGCGTCGTTTCCCCAGTGCTGGGGGTCGTGACCCATCACGGAAGTATATCTTCTCCCGTACGATGTTGCGCCATTTGCTTCGGTTTTCAGCAGCATGCACAGCTTCCGGCATGTTGAGGTCGAGTGTGCTTTGTATTATATCAAATCTGAATAAGTACTTAAAAGTATCTGAGGCAATGTCTATCTCAGGGATACAGTCGTGGTCCTGTTGTTTGTACTATATACCCACGTTCACACAAACAAACAAGTTCTATAGCGGAACTACAAAACACAGTAAATAGATTGAGGCCTGTTTATCCAAGCACCTAAATGCTTAGTTATAAATGCCACTAGTGGTCACGCATCAACTTGGTCACAACATTAAGCTATATATAGCTTGATCAGTTGTTCTTGATAGATCGTCAAAGTTGAAAACTAAGCAAGTACCATTTCAAAGTTATGTGGACTTCATGTTGTATGTTTTTTGTAGGATGTGGAAGAAACTCCCTGGCCGATGGAAATGCGTCAGAACGTCGGAAAGTTCCTGTACAATATCATCATTAATGACGTTAAAATCGACGTCAATATGTTCAAAACCAAAGCAGCCAAAGTGTAAGTTTCTATTATCTGATTTTATAAGGTTTAATACGTCTTATAAAATCACAGTTTTTAATGTCACGTGATCGTGAGCAAAGCCGCGGCCGAGCAAGCTATCAAGCAACATAACACTTGGAAATTTAAAAATCTTAAATCAGTTCAATAATTTCAGTTTACTACAAAACAAACAAATTATGAAATTATGCCTCTGTAAGTATCTAGATTGATTTCAAAAACATGAATCTCTTTTACCAGTAAAAAGTTACCAGCAGTATACAAGGTCCATCGACCCTGGGGCCGGCTAGTCCGGCTAGAACTAAAGCCCCACCCGGTGCTAGCCCGGCTGTGGAGTGGCGCGGCTAAGCCTGACTTAAGGATGCGAGCCAGTCTCGCGCCCACGTGTGGGCCGCCGGCTCCGTGGACTGGGGTCAACTTTGGTGCCTATTTGGTGACCCCTACGCCGCTTATCAGGTAACAAAAAAAAACTAAACAAGTGATTCTATTTAAATAAAGCTAAGGCAATCTTCTTTATTCTTTAAAAAACTTCTACGGCCTTACTAATAAACGTGGTATAAAGTTATTCCTGAGTGTAAAGTGTCAAAATGTATGGTTATTCCTATTTTATTCCGAGGAATAACTTTATACCGCTTTTATTAGTAAGGCCCTTAGTTTTAAAGTAAGTGTCCTCGGACATGCCAAAACAGTGATGGCTCTGGCTGCTCTTACGGAAAAGAGGCTTGATTTTATGTATGTATATGTTTTTAAGATTAAAATTAAACTGCATGGAATGAAACTTCGATTGAGTATTCGAGCATTTAAACAAATCTCAGTATCACTCCTTTCGTCTTTCACAGATTACATTAAATAGTTACCTAATTCAATTAAATAGGCTCTTATTCCATTCATTGCAATATCGACATTTATTGTACTATTGTCAGGATGCCAATGAATGTGATGAATCAATGGAAACGCTTAGACGAGACACCTCCCGAGAAACTGTACCCAGTGTTAGATAGCCTCAATCAGCTGGGAGAAGTTCCCTGGGTCATAAACAAACCTATTCTGGACTTGCAGCTTAAACTATTCAGGTAAACTATTCTTAAAGTTGTTTAAATAAATTGAAATACAATTTGAATGAGTGTTTGAGCATAAAAAATTATATAACACAAAATTTTGTTTTAGTTAAATACTTCGGGAAAAGCTGTCGATTGAAAACATTTTTATTCATTGCTTTGTTTGTTTTTTTTTTCTTCCAAATTAACAAAAGTACATAAATAGTTGAAAAAAGATACAAGAAAAGGTCTCTTTACCAAGCTATCTAGCAATATAAATAATTGTTTGTTCCACAGATCCGGCGGCAACAAGAAACTCGACATCCCTCCGCCATCAAGTTCGTTAGACGCGGCGCAATTCGAAGGCAACGCTTTCAAACGACGAGTCGCGATCAATCGCGCGAGAGGCGAGATGCATTCACTTTGGTGCGATATGCTCTATAAACTGTCACTGGCTAACCACTTCAGGTGAGAATAACATGATTATACAGTACGTTCAACGGATCTATGCCGTTGTCTGAAGTGACCGCTTTTTCATACAAAATTGTGTTCGCAGACCAACCGCTAACTTCACGAATGCCTGAATCCGTTGAACGTATTGTACTGACAGTGAATCAGTCTGGCACAGGACCGGGAAGAATGGTAAAAGCATAGGGAGGCCTATACTCGGCAGTGGGTTAAGTGGGCTGCGAATGATGATTATGATGTGGTATTTTTTTGCTAGAAAAATGCAAACTTGCGGTTTTTTTTTTCGTTCTGATTTGTACAAGCATTGTTCGCTCACTTTTGATTTAGATGGTATTCCGCAAACTATGGCAAAGAGGGAGTACTCGCCTCACTAAGGTTTGCCCAACTGGCACCTTTACCACTTACCTTAGGGCCTTTCGGCCGACAGTTGTAGTCGGATAGTTCTATATAGGTAACATGTGCTTAGAGACATCGCTTGCGCGTTTCAGGATTCAGTACTTTCTGCATCATTTGTATGGGAATCCGTTTATCTGTGATTCCAGCGCCATCTAGTGGTACAGCTCCGAAGTAGCTAGGTCGCTGTAATTGACATCTCTTGTAGTTCAGGCGATGGTAGATAGATGTCGCCACATACCAATTATTGTGTTCTAAATTCTGCATAGCGATTCATATAGAAACCGTTCCGTGGAATTATGTCCAAAACTAACGTTTCCTGCACTGTGGCCGGTTGAACAGCGAGACGATTTCTTTGTGGATGAGTTCCGCTGAAGTATCGATCTCTATGCTGATGATTAATGAAGATATATTATCCTCAATATTCCTCAATACAGAGAGTCAACATTCTGGCTACCCCACAACATGGATTTCCGCGGGCGCGTGTACGCTTGCCCCCCTCACGTGTCTGTACTGGGCGCAGACTCACAGCGTGCCCTATTATCCTTCGCGAGGACACAGCCGCTCGGCCCCCGCGGCTTGAGGTGGCTCAAACTACATGCTGTCAACTTAACCGGCACTATGAAGAAGCAGACTGTGGATGAAAGGTATACTTTTTTTTTTGTTCGTAATTCTTTATTGTACAAATAGACACACACAGGATAATAACATAAAAAAGGACATGTACAAAGGCGAGCTTAACCCTACTGCTTGTTTTTATAAGATCTTTATTTAAACATAAATTAAATAACAAGTACATGCCCTAAACACGGTTTAGGCAGACTTAAACATAATATGAAACACTGACTCGACTGCTTTATTTACACTTTATTAACACCCCAACATTTTTGCTAAACTACAGCCACTCATTGAGATTGATATATTATTTGTCTTTAGACTGGCGTACGCGGAGAGTATAATGGATAAGATCCTGGACTCAGCAGACCGGCCACTGGACGGCGAGGGTTGGTGGACGCAGTCGGAGGAGCCCTGGCAGACGCTTGCTTGTTGTATGGAGATTGCTAACGCAGTGCGCTCGCCTAACCCTGAAGGTATACTAGCATTTTAAACAGAGAAATCTAGTGTCCATGATTATTATTATCAACTAGCTGCGCACGAGGTATCAACGTTTTTCCCATTTTCACCCCCTTTGGGGTATAATTTCCAAAATTCCCCCACGGAGTACCAACGCTTTGCCCCTTTTCACCCCTTAAAAAATCCTTTCTTTGTATGACAGGGGTATCATAAAAGATGTTCCCTCCAATCATGTTTCATGGATTGTTTTAGGCTGTAGGTTGAAAGTCACCAGAGCATTGTTTATTTAGATGATAGGATAACTTTAGTTATAGATTTTTGCATTGAATGTTTTCTCGTTTCCCCAATAAACTTTCATCACATATTTCACATCATGACATTTTTAGGGTCGTCCTAACTTTTGTGACATCATAATTTCAAAAAGTTTTAAAAAAGAACAGTGTAAAATTGCAAAATATGTGACGTAATATGGATGACCTTGTTCCAGAATATATGTGCGGTTTCCCGGTACACCAGGACGGGTCGTGTAACGGTTTGCAGCACTACGCGGCGCTGGGGGGAGACGCGGGCGGGGCCGCCGCCGTCAACCTCGCGCCGAGTGGACGGCCGCAGGACGTTTATAGTACTGTGGCGGCTAAGGTATACCAGCTTACACCACTCTCCCCTTTTCATGGTACGGCTAAAGTATACTTTTCCTAAAGCTAAGGTACACCATTCCCCATTTTAACTTTATGACTAAGGTGACACTTCCCCTTCTAATAGTAACGCTAAAGGTATACTTTTACTTTACTACTGTTAGTTTAGTTCCAGTGATTGCTACTTTATCGCAGTGGCGCTAGTTCCGTTAATTGACACTGACGACCTCTGTGGCGCAGTGGGCGAAGGGTCCGCGTGCGACGCAGAAGGTTGTGGGTTCGATCCCCGCCGCGGGACAAATGTTTGTATGACCTACAGATATTTGTCCCGGGTCTGGGTGTTTCTATGTATAATATGTATGTATTTACAAACAAAAAGTATATAAGTAGTTTATCAGTCATTCTAGTAACCATAACACAAGCTCTGCTTACTTTGGGGCTAGATGATGCTGTGTGAAAAAGTCCAGCATTATTTATTTATTTATTTAATTAAGAACCAATAAGCGATCAGCAATCGATTGCAAATACATAATCAGGTGACCGGCATTATTCAACACGTTTATAGGTGGAAGAAATGCGCAAACGCGACGCGGAAGCGGGAGTGCCGGCGGCGATACTACTTGAGAACTTCGTGCGAAGGAAGGTCATCAAACAGACTGTTATGACCACAGTGTACGGAGTCACACGCTTTGGAGCCAGGCTTCAGATCGCTAAGCAGCTTAAAGGTCAGTGAATTAAGTTGTTCTATCTTATGAATGCGGGTTAGTCTTAATTTGTGTTTAAAAAATTGTGGCGCTCCGGGAGTGCCAACAGAAGTGAAAACTTGAACGACGTTTCGGTAACGGTTCTAAAATAAAATAAAAGAAATAAAGTGCAAAAAGTTACTATCCCACTGTGAATCGAACTCGCTGAGGCGGCCACTCTTACAAATAGACCATTGTGAAGATACAATATGTGACGAAATTAAGGTACGTTTTAGTAAGAGGATGATGTCTTAACATGGTAACAGTCACGTGACTGAGTTTAATATTTTTCCCCCATCTGAAAAATTCCTAACGCGGCTAAAATGTTTTTTTTTTTCACGTCAAAAATAGATTTGTAGCACATTCACATTCTGAGCACACCCCTAGATAAAGGCCTCTCCACCACTCCTGGCCACTCCTGGCGGTTTTCTGTCAGCATCCAGTTCGTTTCCACAATTTTGTCGACCTTTGCGCTAGTGGTCTTCTATCTCGTATGAATTGGACAAAATAGATTTGATAATGTTTATTTTCGCCACTTTTTACGAAATCCACTCTTTCGGCGCAGCACCATTCCCATGCCCTGTGCATTAAGTGTTAAAAACATAACCCTTCATTTGGCAGTCGAGTAAAAATAATGGTTGTTGCAGATATCGACGAATTTCCAAAGGAGCAGGTTTGGGCTTGCTCGCAGTATCTGACCACGAAGACGTTCGACAGCTTGCGAGAAATGTTCACGTCCACCAAGCTCATCCAGGATTGGTTTACGGAGTGTGCCAAGTGAGTAACTTATACAAACTGTATAAAACTATTAGTAGGAATATTTATTAGATCGATTGACAATGAAATAACAAAAAATAACACATCATAAGGGGCGGTAGATATCTATCTCAGATCTTTTTGTATTCCAGATCCTTTATAATGATAACACACAATTTGTTAAATAATGGAAATATCACTTCATCCCCCAAACTGGTGACCCCGACGTGATGTTGGTATGCCTATCTGCCACCATTTGGGTCGCTTGGGGGCCGATAGCTAAATAAAAGTTACCGTCTGCGACTGCGGGGGTAGTTTTGGGGGCAGACTGTAACAAATCAACTCGATGGCTTTCCAACGAATTTATAAAAACCCTGTTTAGGTTCACTGCGCTATAGGGATGTAACTTATTGTCGTTTTTCCAGGCTAGTGTCGGGCGTATGCGGTGAGAGTGTGGAGTGGGTGTCGCCGCTGGGCCTGCCCGTGGTGCAGCCCTACTACCGGCGCGCGCCGCCCTCCTCCGCCAAGTATCGCGCACCTACAGACGCACACACGTCAGTATACCTATACACTCACATTAATATGTAGATAGGCTTGTGTCAGGAGTTTGCGGTGAGGCGCAGTATCGAAACCTTCGGGCTCCAAGGGAACACTCACGCAATCTAACTCACTGTGATAAATCCGATATTTTTGCCGAATATTCAGAATCTTTTTGCTTTGACTCCTCTATTGTGTTATGCTGACGGTCAGTACTGAAGTCGTCGGTCGGTAGCTATCAAGTATTTCCGAGGGCTCGTAGAAGATATGCTATTTTTTAAATGTAGAATTTCCAACAGACGTCCATGCACAATGAAGCAGCGCAACGCGTTTCCGCCCAACTTCATCCATTCGCTGGACTCGAGCCACATGATGCTGACGTCGCTGCACTGCGAGGCGGCCGGCCTCACCTTCGTGTCCGTGCACGACTGCTTCTGGACGCATCCGCACACCGTCGATGCTATGAACAAGGTAACTTGGACAGTTCATTCATTCATTCACTCTCTGGACTCTATTCTGACTTCGTTCATACTTCATTCATTCTTGTCAGAAATAGATTTGGATTGTGTAATAATTGGTCTAGCTAGACTAAATAGGTTACTTTTTCAGCACGGATGTTTGATATTGACTCATTTGGTCTTTACATTATTTTTAGAACTAGTTTTTTTTTTTTCATCATTTCAAATCGATATTCACAGATTTGCCGTGAGCAGTTCGTCGCACTCCATTCGCAGCCTATTCTAGATGACCTATCCAAGTTCCTTATCAAACGATACAGCTATGATCAAACGTAAGTTTACAAAAAAAAAGACTCTTTTATGCATTTTTTCGGATTAAGTATTAGTTTTTATTATTTTTGTTGCAGTGAGTTGGACAGTTCGACTGGTTCGTTCGACAAACGCCGCGTCAACAGTCTACTCGGCAAAGTTCCTCCGAAAGGTACCTTTGATCTAAAAAGCGTATTGGAATCTGTTTACTTCTTCAGCTAGTTTGGGCCTTATGGAGGTAATGATATGGTTTATTATTGAATGCTGAGAATGTGCGAAGAGAGGAGTTGTAGGCGATTGTGTGTCATAAAAAATAACTTACACTCGAATATAGTAGATGTCACCGCTAGAAACTCATTTCTGATTAGAGAACCAGTGTCATATTTTTTGTGATTGGTTTAATTTGCGTCAGTGGCGCCAAAGTTTTGTCGGTTTCCTTTTTTTTATTGTTTTATTTTATTGTTTGTGTAGTACTTTTCGTTTTATTGTTTGTGTAGTACAAATAATGATTTGCCATAATATTCAAGTTCCTTGACACACAATCTGGATTTGATAGACTGATGTGATTAGAATTAAGTTTTTTTTAAACTTTAATGTTGAAAACTGTTTTGGAATATCCAACATTGGTTCTAAATGTTAGGCTTGCCAATTTTTTTTCTTCCATTGTTTAAAAATGACTCACTGATAAAATATTACAAGCTATTCTGATTTGGGAAAATTGTTATACCAATAAAACTTTTTTTTTTTTTTCAATTAAATACACAAGTTCATGTCTCAAATTAGTCACAAGTAGTGAAGACAAGTATAAGTGTGAACTTATTTTACTCATATCTTAATGTATTACTTCAGCGCAACCGCTTTGTGCAATTTATAGAAATAAATGATTTGCTCTTGTAGAGTATGTATAAATTAGTTTGTAAACACTGCCATGTTTTCTAAATGGTTTGTGAACTTAAATGTATTGACCTCATTGATTTAGAAATACTGTCCAACTTTGATACTTCTGTTTTATATCTACTAATAACCAAAAACATGTCGCAGTGTTAGTCTGTTTAGTGCGTTGCGAGAAGCTGTCTGTGATTTTGTTAGTTGTTTATAAATAAAATAACGTATTGATCGCATATTATCGTTTTATTAAACCTCACCTAAAAACGTTCATAATTTAAATAAATTGTCGAAAAAAAATGTGTAAACACCATAGCATTTATTTACATTAATTAGATTTCTCATATTGCCCTGCTGTGGGACAACACCGGCTAAATAATAATTATATTAATCCACTTAAAAATAAAACAAGTGTTCATAAAAAGGTCGCCATTTATTACTTTACAAAATTGATATCGACGGGATCACATCTGACACAACACTGCAACAGTAACATTGAATAATTTAAATATTACAATTTACAAAGCGTATTTTGTTATTCTATGTTTTTGAGGTAATTGTGCTTTTTTACAAAATAATATTTGGCGAGTGCGCAGTCTACTAAATTAACTTCTAATACTACCGTGACTATGCGTCTATTCCTATCAAATCATTCCATGTGAATTCTTATCTTTATTCGATATTTTTATTTATATTCAATATTCTTACATGGGGCGAGTTTGTTCCCACGTTTGATACTTAACGTTTCGTATACCTAATTGCACGTGTTTAAATAGTGGATTTGATTTCGTTGAAACTATTTTGCTTGCACGCAAAAAGTATAACCTATTCTTATCTTTCTCGTTGATTTAAATACAATTTAAGTCGAAGTCACAAATCCTAACTTATTCCTTTCACATTGCCTTAAAAGTTTTAAGTTTCTTTAAGTTAAATCACAATCTTTAGATGAGTCAGTTCAGTGTCTCTGCTTGTGATGGAACGTTCGTACATTGACGCTTGTGACCGGCCTCGCACTCTGGTCCGCGGTCTCGTTGGAACCGCCCGTAGTGGTCCTATGGTTGGTTTCAGATGGGCTGGAAACAACATGTTAGCAACAAAAATTGTGGATTTAATAAAACTCTTTAACGAAAAATTCAACCGCCGAAAGAACTCAACTTCAAAGTGATCCCAGCGGTCCTACTGAATAAAAAAAAGCAAAAAATAATAGGTAAACCTTTTTTATTTTACCTTAATAACCAAGTTCTTAAACTAATGTAGGTATATCAAGTAATTTTGAGTCGGCGACCAACAACCTAATTCATTAGTTACGTCTCCTACTCAAAATTACATTTTATGTGAAGTACCACGGCACGTGACTTTATGGCATTACCATACTTATGTCAAACTGACGATTCACATTGTAACATAGCTAGGAGGGAAGGTTTTTAGAGTTAACAGGGAAACTATCAATCCCTCAGGAATACATTTATATGGGACCCCTTCGGCAGTACCCTTACTTATAAAAAAAGAATTATCAAAATCGGATTCCTCTGTAAAAAGTTATGCGTGGTCTAACATAAAAAAAAAATACGCGTCGACTTGATAACCTCCTCCTTTTTTTTTTGTCGGTTAAAAAATGGATTACGGCTGCATCCCCAATACTTTTAGATAAAGCCTTTTTATTATGAAGATGTCTAAAAGGGTAGGTAGTCAGAGGCATGACCTAATATTTGCTAAAATTTTGATATAGTTAGCATTCCATGCGTTTCTGATGATCTAAATCTCTCCAAAAAAGATAAAAATACCTATAAAAAATTGGTAGGTACACAATGAACCCAACCATGTTGCTGAAATGTACCTTGGAGTCAAGTTTTCTTCAATGTTTTGCAAACAAATCCACTGTGGCGTTAGCGTCTCGTCATTTTTGGCACATTCCAATGTTCCGTTGTAAATAAGCAAATCGTCCAACAGAATCTGCAAAAAAATATTGTATTTCCAATGAACTTCTATATAGAATTATCATTTTTGACAGTCGAAGAAGTGTCAATATTAGGTGTATATCCATCGAAGGTTTTGATTTGATCGAAAGCAGCTTAGTTTCCTACTAAGTATGAGAATATATTTTACAGAATAAATAAATCATTGTTAAAGTATGAATCACGTACCGCGAATTCTTTGACACCCCTTGTTGGTGTTTTCGCGTAATTCCATATCTTCATACCGTACACCGACACAGGGATGTCGAATACAAAAAATATCCTGTGAACAAAAAACATTGTCAAGTCTTATGTATTGCATAGTAGCCAGTAGGTAAAATAAATGTTGTTGTTGTGATATTATTTTCATCACAAGCATTTGTACCTGCGTGTACACAACGCACCCGGATAAACTGGGTGAGTCACGTCGGCTAAGTAAGTTGGTATGAGAGAGTGACCTACTCGAGCGAGTTTATAGGCTCCCTGAAGCCGTCATGGCTTATTATTTGGCTTTATTCGGAAAGCAGGGCTAAGTAATGTACACAGTGAACCCGGGTGAATTATGTATACTTCCCCTTTATCATTAGTCTCGTCAACCAACCTGTTCAGTGTGTCAGGTAATACAGGTGCTAGCCAAGAATGCGCAGCGTCGCTTCGTCTCGCGTTGACCCCATCGATCAGCTTGTCAGGGGTCCTCGCGTCCAGGGTCCCGCTCCCCGTTGTCAGCACGTTCACACTCGACGGATGCGCGCATACATCTGATGATAATATGGATTGTTAACACTTTCATGAATGACACTCGAGCGATATGGAACGTTGTTCTCACGAGGTACCAACGTTTTTCCCTTTTCACCCGTAAGGGGTAGAATTTCCGAAATTCCTTTCTTAGTGCTTTAAGGCCGAACACGCCACGTTACAGTGTGGGTCAGACCAAACGTCCCTTCTTCAAAACCTGCATGAGACAACACGAAATTCTAAACTTAATATTAAAACTTACTGCTTTCAGTGAGTTGTATCTGATTCCCTTGCGGGTCGAACAGCTCCACGCCTGTAAGTCCCACATAGTACTGGTCGCCCCATGTTGAGAATATGCTGATTTGTAGCACAAAGCCGGTCGGTGCGCCGAGCTCGATAGACGTGCCGTAGACAAGGCAGTCCATACGGAAACTGTCAGAGTCTTTCGCGTCGTCTAACCTGAGGGTTGAAATTGGGTGATATAAACTATAGGACCTAGTCAGTATAATTATCATTGAAGTTAGTATACTTGCCCATAATAGGTGCCATTGTAATCAGTACGTTTGTCAATGTAGTGCTCTAGCTAGATCACAGTATACCCATCGATGTAGTGTGTCGTTCATTTTAGTCAGGAATAGGCTTGTTGATATAGTGCTCTATCTAGGTTAATATACCTGTCAAAGTAGTGTGTCGTTTGTTGTAATCAATATGCTTGTCCATTTAATGCTTTAGGTCAGTATCCTGTCATTGTAGTTAATAATGTGAACCTTAATGTATCATTATAATCAGTATAATTGTCCCTTGCCAATTTACCTGTCATCGACAGCAGTTAGTTCCAGCTGGTGCACATAGTCGTACGCGAGATGTCCGGGCGCTCGCCTCAGTAAAAGCGGCCGGTAGTGTAATGCACCGCCGTCTAATTGTAGACGAGCATGTCTAACGCCCGCATACGATAGGTCAATACCGCCATTGTAGTTCCATAAGCGGATACCTGTATGGATAAAATTAGATATTAGAAAATTAGAGTCTGCTCGTTACCACACGGTGGCTGTAATGCACAGACGAATCTGTGCTTTAATGCTATCGAAACGTCGAGGTAAATAAATAAGTTATGTCCTGTATTAAATTTAAGTACATTCGATGTGATAGGTTTTCAAACTTAGCAATTTATTCAAAAAAATTGAATTTAAATAGCGCCATGCTAGAAAATAGATATTTAAATGTATTTCTATTTTCTAGCATTTTAAAATGTCATAACCAAAAACTCACTCGTAATCTCACTTTGCTCCTTCAATTCCAGCACAATATGGCAGAACTCGGAGCCACACTCGAACTCCACACACCACATATCCTCAAATGTTGTACTTATGTTCCGTCCATTAAACAGCTCCTTGCATTCTATCAGATTGCTATGCTCGGGGCCCAGGTCTTCGGAGATGAGAGCTTTGTATGCGAAAGCACGGTAGACCTTCACTGGGTTGTTGTAGCACATTATTTCTATACCTGAAAAGATTTTAGTCTTCAACTGCTCATTTAATATTTTGCTGACTCTACCACTTAGTTAATTCTAAAAGGCAGCGAATGGCTTTGCAACCATGTCACGTATGGAATGATAACTTTTACAAGATGTGAGCATGTCAATGTGCCAAATATGGATCTCGATTATCGGTCCTCTTTATCTAAGTACTATTTTTAAGCTACTAGCTCCTTCCAACTACTCGTTTTAACTACAAGACGTACGTTTTAAGTACCTACCAGTAAGTCCTATCAGCCCCTGATGTCCCCAATTCGACATCAAAGTAATCTTGATAGTTTTCGCCACATATTTAATCTCATTCTCCTCCAACGCCTGCAAGTCTTTAGGGCTGAGCGAGTATATGCTATTGTTTGCTGTAGATGGTCGCTTCTCGGTGGTGTTAGTCACGGGTTCATTGTCTTTGAGCAACGCTTGGAAGTTCTTGTCGTTTTGCATAACGGAGTCCAAGATTGTCGGGTCTTTTGTGAAGAGGATCGTCTGGAAACAAAAGTTCACGTATCGTATCTAATAGAAATGGCATTTTGTGAGTATGTATTTGTAACTTACATCACCGAAAGATGAAAGTGGCCCTTTCAGCTCCCCACTGGCTCGGGCTATTTCCCCGTAGAAGATGACCTGATCATCCAGTTTGATCTGAACCAGGCGAACTCCGCGCGTAGAATAGATGCGGGATTTGTTATAGTTCTGGAAAATAAACACAAATGTACCTCCGTAACTTCTAACGTAGGAAAATATCTAAGCAAAGATAGTGTTGCTTGCCTTAGATAGAAGGACCCTATAACAAAACTTTTTGGAGGGGCTTACCCCATATCCTCAGCAGTACTAACCCATAATACACACATACATACCCATATCCTTAGCACCACTCACCATGTAGGTACACACACACACACCCTATGTGGGTACACAAATACCCACCCATATGTAAACACATACCCACTCACGGAGTATGTTTATTTGAACTTGATTTTATAAATAAGAACTATAATGTACCATACTTCATGCAAATAAATGAATTCTGGGTCTAATGACTGGTGGGAGGCCGCAAGTGAGCGAAAGTCGTGGAAAATATAGGGCAGATCTTTGCCCAGCAGTGGGACAGTGTAGGTTAAATAAAAAAAATGTACACACATACCCATATCCTTAGCACCGCGAGCTGTGTATGCGCCGCCAGTAACGCGGTGAGAGCGAGCGGGGCGGCGAGCGGAGCGGGCGCGGACCACGCGTGTCGCTCATCGCGCGTTCGTACCACCCCGTCTGTTATGTTCTGTACCCGGCCTTGGGCTGAGCCGTCGCCCGTCTCGCAGTCTGTCCATATCTGGAAATAATAATTCAATAATCATTGGCAAATTCTGGAGCGATGATATGAAACTAAGTCTAGTCTAAGCCACCGTCGTGATGTGGCAGCTTTGTCGGTTTTTTTACAGACTGTACTACGGAGTTACACGATCTTATTCCGCACAGCTGACTATCATCCCCACTTGGTTGTTATTCCATCTATTAGAACTAAGCGCTTTCAGTTATTTTATTATGCGCACTGCAATAAATTGGAATCAGCTTCCAGCGTCTGTATTTCCACTGAGCTACGACCCTGATGTTTTTAAGAAGAGAGTTAATAGGCACCTTCTGGGTAGGCTCGCTCCATCGTAGACCTCATTCTTGCATGTGTAAGTCTCGAGGTCAAGAGCCGACACATTCATCATAAAAAAAAATGAGAAAAAGAGGTCTCAACACAATAATGAGTCAATGCGAGCTAACGTATTTTTTATTACACTCCCTGAAACCTGTTCGCTTACCTTTTCAACCTCCACAGCATTGCCGCTAGAATCGAACAATTCAATCCCATTCAAACCGACATATTGCTTGTCGCCCCAGTTGGAAAACACCTTGATTTCCAACAGCCGTCCTCTTGGCAGCTCGGGGATAACAAACTCACTCTTCGCCTTCTCCTTCACACTTTTATTTGAAACTGAACTCAATGACGCTTGCTTTTTGGTCGAGTTTTTACTGGCAGGTTTGTTGACGGGGTTGCTTTGAAGAGAGTTTATAGAATCCTTACTGTTGAGTTTTCTATGACCTTTGGTTTCTGAAGGTCCTGAAAAGTCAATTGTATTGTATTCTCTTACAGAATACCAATTAAAAACAAAGTCTACAGAAACGCTAGATTGCGCAAATACTTTGTTCCTTCGAACCGGATATTCAACTTACGAGTGCCAAGTATGACGTCATAAAAGTCTTCGTCTACGATATTGTTGAGACGTCTAAGATGCCTCGGAGTGACGTAATGTGGGAGAAGGTCCGACAGAAAGTCGTTGGAACTTCCTTTGGAAGAGTCGCCCCAGTCTAAGTTACCTCTGACCGCATATTTTCGACGGCCGTTTTGATTATAACCTAAAATAATATATACAAAATAGTCTTCGTACTTAGTTACTATTTCTCAGTAATTTGATTTTGGGAGATCGCCGAATACCAGTCGGACCATGTAGGAGACTTGGTTCAGTTCAGAGTTCAGTACCATGCATGACCATAGGGTAGAATAACATTTGACTTTAGATTTTGAGTTTTATTGCTTTGGTTATAAAATATGCTTTTGCCTACGAATGTTATTTTACTAAATTTTACAGTAGTTAGTGTGGTAAAATCGCTTCTCACCAGTGTAACGCAAAGTGCCGGCAGAATGCGCTTCTGTAGGAGCTAGAGGTTTCGTCAAAAAATCATTATTCGTTTCTAGCGATGTTCTTCTTGCTGGTCTGAAACGACAATCATTAAATTTAGGTAGGTAACATATAGTAATTTATAAAATACATACCTACATAAGATCACGCCTCTTTCCCTATGGGGTAGGCAGAGACCACGGATCTCCACTTGCTATGATCCTGACACACAACTTTTGCCTCATTCGCTCTCATTACATTCTTCATACATGGTCGCCGGTTTAGGGTACTTTTGACCTGGCCTTTCTCCAAAATGTCGCCAATTTGATCCAAGAAGGTTCGCCTAGGCCTTCCTCTACCAGCTGTCACTTCACACTGTTTCCTTATCACACTATTTCTAACTCTATCATTTAACGTTACCCCACACATACCTACTACACAACGCTCTCATTTGCAGCGGGACAAATGTTTGTATGATCTACAGGTACATATTTGTCTCGGGTCTGGGTGTTTCTATATATAATATGTATGTATTTACAAACGAAAAGTATATATGTAGTATATCAGTTATCTGGTTCCCATAGTACAAGCTTTGCTTAGTTTGGGGCTTGATGATGCTGTGTGAAAATGTCCAGCATTATTTATTTATTTATTTCAACAGCAGGATAGGGAAGGTTGGCACAAGCGAAGAGAGGCCTATGCCCAGCAGTGGGATGAAAAAGGCTGCGGATGATGATGATGATATCAACAGCATTCACTCTACTAAGTAAACCAAAAAAAATGCATTTAATGTATCATACTCACCTGTTGTGATTATTTGCCTTTGCGTTTCTAAAGATATTTTCTAGAGTCGTCGTTGAAGAGTCACTGTTGTTGTTTCTAATGCGCGTTTCTTTCATCTCCCTACAAGGCAGGAGAGTAAACATAATGTAGGTAAATATGTATTTACCTATTTATTGTAAAATAAATATCAGCCGACCCAACCTTGACACGATAGGTGTGAGGTATGTGTATATTCTAGGAACTTTTTATGAATAGGAATATCGACGTGCCATCTGCACAGGCTTTCTGAACAGAACTAGGTCCTTGAATTTAATAGTTGATAGCTAGATATCACAAATAGGTTTTCTCATGTGCTTACTTGGTAATGTTTTCGAGCCACAATGACTCTTCTCTGTCCCCATTGGCAAATTCAAGCCCATTCTGACTATGTGCCATCCTTGAGCCATTAGAAATTGTCACTTCTCGCGGAAGCTAATCACTATTTTTCACAAGATATAGGCACACATTGAAAATTCATATAAAATTTAATTCTACCAACAAATGTTTAAAAAGTTAACTAGAAAAAATGTATTTTATTTATTAACTCTGCCATCACTTGCCACTTTTGAAACTTATTTTTGGCGCTGTTTGTTTGACCTTGGTTGCTATGGTTACGAGATGACATTTCCTGTTCAACCCACAGAGTGTAATGTTGTATTGCATGGCCCTTACCTACTAATAAACTTGACATAAAGTTATGTCATGCATAAACTAAAAATTTGTATGGTTATTCATAGGTTATGCATGACATAACTTTATGTCAAGTTTATTAGTAAGGGCCCATATATATAGGAGTACCAAAAAGGTACCATGCTAAATCTATGTTGTATTGTATCTCTATGACAGAGTGACAAGAGCACAGATTAGGTAGCGATAAATGACAAGAGCTTAGAAGGCTTAGATCATAGATTTAGCATGGTACCTTTTTGGTATATATATCATATATATAGGATGTAATAGATAGAACTTTAGAGTAATTTGAGCGTCTCCACTTTTCATTACATTCATAGACAACTATTGATATGTTTTAAACGTAGAATAGTGCTGTATATTTCTTATCGATAATCACATTAAAAAGTATTTAATGAATTTTTAGAATTGTCTATTCTATAGGTATTCTTTTATTACTGTAGAACGTAATAAAATTGTAATTGCTATAAAGTTTTATTATTTTGGTTATAAATAAATAATGCTGGACTTTTCACACAGCATCATCTAGCCCCAAAGTAGAAGAGCTTGTTCTGGTAGGTATGAAAATGAAAAAAAAAAATGAAAATGAAAATATTTTTTTTATTACAATACTCAACATATTACAATACTCAGTACAATAACAGAAAAATAGGTAGGAACACAGTAGCAATAATAATCATTAGATATTACTACCTAACCTATCAAGTGATAATCATAATAATTGATCAAGTGATAGTAACCTACACAAATATATAAATATTCATTATTTAATTTGTAACTAATACAAAGGATAGGATATATTCACGTTTTATACAAGGCTGGGCCCAAAAGTCAAAAGTGCCGGCCAAGAGACTTGGTGCTATATTGAAAATTACTTTGATTGACTTCCTCAATAGTCACAAACACAAACATTTGCGTTTATGGTATTAGTAGGTAAGCAGGCACTTAACTTGTAGATACTTTATCAATGAACTGCTTACTCGATCTTCGTCGTTATTTATGGCAGAAGATGTATTTACATCATAGTCAGCTTTGGTTTTTTAGGTAATTTCTGAAAATAAATAATTGGATATTAACTTTGTAAGGTAGGTACATAGTGTAAAATTAAAGATTTAACCGATTAACTGACTGCTTACTTAGTATTCCTCGATATCTATAGCAGTATTTGTAGACGCACTATAGCCAGAATGTCTAGCTACGAGCTTTCTTTTTCTGGGTAATTTCTGAAAATAAAGAATCCATTACTGAGGGTAGGATCCGTATCCAGTTATCCAACTTTAATTCATCAAACGAACCATTGAATTGAGCTTAAATAAAAAAACCAGCATGAAAAATGGTTTGTAAATATTGTGGGCACTGCATATGAATGTAGATTTTTTCGTCCATATCCTTCACGATAACATGATTTTTCAAAGAGTAAGGAACATATTCTTGTGTATTGAGTAGGACTCCATTCTTCGCCTTTCCTGATATTTTTGATCCACGATTTTTTTAAATCTAGGTCAGCTGGAAACCTATTTCCAGAAAGTAAAAATGAAAAAGTTAATAGTTATGTGCCTAGTACCTACACAAAAAAAAATTATTAATATCGATAAATATGTCGACACAACTACAGCACTATTGCGTAGCTATGGAGTACAAGAAATGTCAAAAAAGGAATGTAAATTTCGCTAGATCGAAAATTCTAATTGAGATTATCCAAATACACGCGTGAAATCGATGTAAAACGATGTTAAATGATGCAATGATACAATGTTTGTAAAATAGCTTCCGTAATTCTAAACACAAACGTATTTTTCACTGGTATGACTTACCGATGAAAATAAATATTTGCTTCATTCTCCCTAAGCACACCCAATCTGCTTCGACATTGTGGAGCAGCACAAGGCATCATTGCCAAACTAACACCATATCACAAACACAGTCCAAAAAAAACATTCATTTAGGAGAAAACCCGTAATTTTTCACCGCGAACTTGGTAACCAGCTGGTTAGTAAACAAGAAAGCTCTGGTGTCAGAGTGGCGCGCTGCGTAAAAAATCGCACGTAAGTATCTATCGCGACCGCTCTTTTTAGCTCAGGCAAAATGGGCCATAGAGTGACGAGTATGACAGAAAATGTTCATAGTTCAACTTGAAATGCGAAATCTATCTGTACCAAAAAAGTACCATGCTAAATCTATGATATATATGGCTTAGATCATAAAGACAGGATGCGCTGCTTTTATTTCCCCACTGCAAAAATGTACACGAGGTTAATCATTAGAATAAATTGACTGAATACAAAGATTTAGCATGGTACCTTTTTGTACACCTATATATATAATATGACTGAATACAGAAGAAGAAGAAGAAACCAAGAAGTGAAGTGAGAGAGAAGAAGAAGAAGAAGACTAAGCTAAGATGTTACTGATTGGGCGGTATAGTCGCTCAGCGACGAAGCCCTTATAAATAAATATTTGAAGTGAAGTAAAGAAGAAGAAGGAATAAAAAGAAGAAGAAGAAGAAATCAAGTAGTGAAGTGAAACCATAGATTTAGCATGGTAAGTACCTTTAATCTTACATCTATATTAAATGATTTATACAGCGTCAGGCAGGAGGCAATCCATGCCTACACTTAACGGGACATTGTTCGAGAATGTTTTAATGTCATTGTTTTATTTTTGAACGAATAACAGCTGTCGTAATGTCACTATGTGACATGACAATGACTGACAGTTTTGCAGCGTTGTTGCGTTGAGTGGCAGGTCGGTAGGTACTAGGTAGCCATGGGTAACTCAGTTAAAAATCGTGATCTGTAGGTTTCAGGTATATTTAAATCATGATGTATACCTGAATTACAACTCAACAGCTCCAACAGGGCTAAAATAATATAAAAAATCATCACCTACAATATAAAGTTTTAACGGAATAGTAGCCTTTATCGCCATCTATGATTTAACGTAAGTACTAAGTACAGACAAAAAAAAAAAAAAAAGTACAGAATAAAAGGTTCTATCAACAGTATTGGAGTTTGCTTAATGGTTTAAAAATTATGTCACTTGATGACACTACGTTGCAATATTCAAATAAATACCTTTACCAATCCACATCTTATAGATAAAGTTTCTTTAGTTTATTATTCCAAAATATTTTTCTAGTTGTAAGGGATGGTGTACGGCATCCCTTATATATTGTTTATGGTTTATATAGTTTTTAGCCCTATCGAGAATGGTAATAATTGCTGTTTTAGTCTGTGATCTCCGACATCTCTCGTCTATGGTTGTAATGACAAAGACAGTTCAAGTCAAGCTTTGGTCTTATTTTAATAAACATTAAATTACATTGGCCAGTTTATAAATTACGTTAACATGAATTATTACTACCATTTAATAAAAAAACTAAACGCTTTGCACTAAGATAAATAAAACGGAAGTTGTATTGCAACTTCCGTTTTATTTATTTCGTTTGCCCGGAAGCTACACACAGCGCCATGCAGCACGATAGATGGACGCGGCAGCAGTCGTAAACTCAAACCTGAGTTTCAATAATAGACCTTATTCCTAGGAGTTAAAATCGAAATTACTAATTGATATTAGTCAGTTCTTCAGTCAAATACGTACGTCGTACTTCAGATCAATCAGTCAAACTCAGCTTTTCGATTAAAGACCTTAACAGTATTGAAATAAAACACAATAAAGGTATCGGAGCTTTTGGACTGATGGAGAAGGATGGATTTGATCTGTTAGGGTCTGTTTACGTCATTTTTTCTAATAAAGACTTTAACGCCATTGAAATAAAACACATTTTAATATTGCATGATCTTGAGTTTCGTTAGACTTTAATGACTTTTTGGTTCTGAGCATCGGAAAGACGTAGACGGATTCGATGTACAGGTACTGTTTACGTTACAGATCGGTTTTTGGAATAAAGACTTTATCTTCATTGGAATAAGAAACAATATATTATTGAATTGTCTAGAGTTTTCTTTTACTTGTACGACTTTTTGGTTCGGAGCATTGATTGACTGAAGGATGGAGAAGGACGGATTTGATGTATATTATCAGTTTGTCACAGCTTCGCTTTTCAAATAGAGACTTTAGCGCTATTGTAATAAACCACAATACAATATTGTCTTGCCTTGGATTGGGACGGAATTGGATCTGTTGAGCCGAAGTATTTTGCCAAGACTTGAAAGACGTATACCGATTTCGGTTGAGCTGCGAGTTATAAGTACATATCCATCCTTCTACCCACGGCTAGTACTAGGTAGTGCAGAAACATAACCTCATACATAGCGTTTTTCTAATCCCTGATTCTATCTTCTTTTCTCTAAAAAATACGTACAACGTTCATATAAAGTTCTCAACAATTTATACAACCTTTTTTTCACAAACTGAGTGCGAAAAATAACAGCCAATATGTCAGACGCTGACGAAAAAAAGCTGGAGGAGATGACGACAAGGGCTGAACGAGAAGTGAAAGAGATTTCGCATCAAGTAGAAATGTTAGACAAAGGAGACTTGAGCTTCGTGGGTGATCCAAGACTTGACAAACTGCTTACAGAAAATGAAAAGCTAAAACATCGTCTGGCTATTCTTGAAAACGCCATCAAAGTTGAAAAGGCCGGTTCCTCCGGTGGCGCTGTAAAGGTACCTAGGAAACGACCAACGCTCATCACAGACATTCAGTCAGTAGAAGGTAACGTTTGCATACAAAATGAGCTTGAAAATGTATTTGGAGCGGCCATTGCATCAGCTTATCCAGTCCTAGATGACCCCCCTGTTGCCATCTCTGTGTCAGGCAACAACGCTAAGTTTGGGGATTACCAATGCAACTCTGCTATGGCCATTTCACAGTTACTCAAGGCAAAAAATATCAAAACCAATCCAAGAGAAGTGGCTAACAATATCTTGAATAAAACACCAACATCACCACTCATTGAAAGAATGGAGGTAGCAGGACCTGGATTTATCAACATTTATCTGAACAAAGTGTTTGTTGAACATGTATTGAGCTCCATCCTCAGGTTTGGTGTTAAACCTCCTCCAACAAAGAAAGAACGAATTGTAGTAGATTTCTCATCTCCGAACATTGCTAAGGAAATGCATGTTGGGCATTTGCGCTCCACTATAATTGGGGACAGTATATCCCGGATCTTGGAATTTCTGAATAATGATGTTCTTCGGATAAACCACTTGGGAGACTGGGGAACTCAATTTGGCATGCTGATTGCTCATTTGCAAGATAAATACCCTGACTACAAGACTCATTCCCCACCTATATCGGATTTACAAGCATTTTATAAAGAGTCTAAGAAAAGATTTGATGAAGATGAAGTCTTTAAAAAGCGAGCTTATGCCTGTGTTGTGAAACTACAGGCTCATGAACCAGATTACTATGCAGCTTGGCAATTGATCTGTGAAGTGTCACGTCAGGAATTCCAAAAGGTGTATGACCGACTTGACATCAAGATTATTGACAGAGGAGAATCCTTCTATCATGACAGGATGGATGCTATTGTCAAAGAATTAAAAGAAAAAGGATTCTTAGAAGAAGATGAAGGCAGATTAATCATGTGGGGTAATGCAGAGACACATAAAGGCATCCCGCTGACAATTGTCAAATCTGATGGAGGATACACCTATGACACTTCAGACATGGCTTGTATCAAACAGAGAGTTGAAGAAGAGAAGGGGGATAGGTTGATTTATGTCACGGATGCTGGACAGTACACCCATTTTGCAACAATCGAAGCTTGCGCCAAGCGCTGTGGAATCCTCAAGGATGGCAAGCGACTTGAACATGTTGGATTTGGAGTTGTGTTGGGAGAAGACAAGAAGAAATTTAAAACCAGATCTGGAGACACTATCAAACTAGTTGATTTACTGAATGAAGGTCTTGCAAGGTCTAAAGAAAAACTTATTGAAAAAGGTAGGGATGCAGTTTTGACTCCAGACGAGTTGAAGCAGGCTGAAGAAGCTGTGGCCTATGGCTGTATCAAATATGCGGATTTGTCGCACAACAGGATCAATGACTACATATTCTCATTTGATAAAATGTTAGATGATAGGGGTAATACAGCAGTATACTTACTCTATGCCTTGACTCGCATAAGGTCTATTGCCAGAAATGCACAAATTTCTAGCGACACACTGTTACAAGAGGGTCTTAAATGTGGCCTCAAATTCACGCATGAAGCAGAATGGAAACTAGGAAAAGTCTTACTTAGATTCCCTGAGACAATTTTGAAAGTATCGAAAGATCTATACATTCATAGCTTGTGTGAATATTTGTATGAAATCTCAGCCACATTCACAGAGTTCTATGACAAATGTTATTGTATAGAAAAGGATAAGGAAGGCAAAATAGTTAAGATATTGTATGATAGACTGATTCTTTGCGAAATAACTGCAATGATCATGGAAAAATGTTTTGACATCCTAGGTATCAAAACAGTATCCAAAATGTAACCACTTTGTGCAACACTGTGGTGCAAGTAATTTATTAATGTGTGATAGATTTCTTTGTAATATGTAGGTATATTGAATCACATGTGTAGATTTAAGATTAAATTAATTAATTAATTTAAGATTATCTCTTTGAATAATTAACCTTGCTGTGTGACTTAGATTATTTCTCTAACTTTAATACTGACTATTGTGGCGTTAATTTGTTTTAAGTGATAGATTAGGTACCTAACTTAATGAAACAAAGAAACGTCAACATAAAAATATATAATTAAAAAAAAACAATAAGGTCGGGTTATTTATGCCGGTCTGATTTTGCTCCGTGGACCGGTACTCTCCTGGTAGGTAGTTGAGGTGGAGTCTCGATGACGCGGCGGAGAGCGAAAGAGGCCGGTGACGTCAGCCGTCGTAGTAGTTCTTAGGTCCGAGGAAAGATGTCCTAAGTTGGACCCCTTGTGTAGGACCCTGTGAATAAAATATGTTCACAATAAAACAATTGCTCCAATCGCTTTCCGTGAATAGAGAACACCCTGTATTGATGAACCTACGTGGAGAGCCGAGTAGGTAAGTAGTTGGTGCAGAGGTGTTTCTCTATCAGACACGGAGTTACAAAAGCAGAGCGAGAGCGGAAGAAACCAAACAATAAAGCACGATTGGCGTATGTAATGAAATTGAGATGAAATTAAGCCAGTGTGCGTAGTTTAATTTAGTGGTTAGTTAGGATTATGAAAATGAATAGATGATTGCGCTCTAAAAATGAAAATGCAGAGCAATAAAAACAGTAGGTTTGATATAAGTATTATATAAGCGCAATAAAAATTTACATGGCTAAAATTAAGTTTTCACACAAAAATATATAAATTAAATCTAGGCATTCCCTACCTACTTATAACAATGTTCAACACTTACCCTATCGGGGTTCAGCAACACACGTTACTTTAATTTAAGTAAGTAAGTAGATAACTTCTACCTCTAGCGATGTAGGTAGGTAAATAGGTACTTAAAATGAAAATAAGTATTAAGCACAACTTTCAAACAATAATATTTTAACAGATGAATGTTTGATAAGCGCGTAAGAAGACACTACGTATTTATTTATTAGTGAACGCACTATTTAGTACACGTCCGTTTCCAAGTCAGGTCGGAAGGCCGTGTGTGTGACTGTGTGACCGGCCGCTCGCTGTGGCGCGGCGCGGCTCGAACATTCCAGTTTACGAAAACAAAAGAACGGCTTAGCCAATCAGTGCGTAGTTAGATTATCACGCCACTCTGTACTGGCGTGATGACAAGTGTTAGCAATATTAAGTTGTTGCTATGCAGATTAATTTTATTGATTTTATTTTATATAGAAATATAAGTATTTAGATATGTAGATACAAAATTAATTTATGTTTATGTTTTAGAATAAGTTATTATATAAGTGTTTGTTTATTATTATTTTTTAAATAAAATTTAGATTTGTTAGCAATAGCAACAATAAATATGTAACATGTACGTACAACGTTACATTACCCCCCGCGTCACAAAAGGATTTTTATACATATATTTAGATATAAAAATCCGCAAATACATTTGGACATTAGAACAATTGGAGAAGAAAAAATAATAATAATATATTTATATATACTTCTACCTATGTTTGTAATAGCTATTTATTAAAACCTGTTAATTTTAAATCTTTTATATGCCAAGTACCTATGTCTTTACCTGACATATCTTCCAAAATGTAGACTAAAGGGGATCTTTTCTCTTTGACGCGGCATTTAATGAATTTTGGAGCCAGCTTCTTGCAAAAGTATTTATCTTTGTCACTCAGAACATAAGTACGCTTCATCACTATATCTCCTACGTTGAACTCTGTCGATTGTCGACGCAGGTTATAATGAGAAGTATTTTTAACATGCGCATGCCAAAGCTTTGCTTGTACTTTATTAAAAAATTCCGAAAGGCAGCCCAAATTTTCCGCATAGTGGTCACGTGGAAGGAACAAAAGTTCATCGCCTATCTCATTGTCAACATAATGACTACCGCAGACAACCAATTCTCTACCAAATACCAAGAATGAAGGAGTAAAACCCGTCGCCTCATTCACCGAATTGTTAATAGCGAATTGTACCTTGGGGATAAAAATGTCCCATGTACGATGATCATCCTCCACGAATGTTGATATGCAGGTTATGATGGTTCTGTTATAACGCTCGACAGTATTGACCTGCGGCGTGTATTTTGGAGTATAAAAAACATTAGGGATGTTATATTCCTTAAAGAGGGACTGTGTCGCAGTACTGACGAACTGGCTACCATTGTCCATAAATATAGTTTGAGGAATTCCATGTACAAGGAAGACGGAGTCCTGCAAAAACTTACAGACAGCAGCAGATGTAGCAGATCGCAAGGGACAGATCAGACAAAACTTTGTAAAACAACAAGTCACTACTAAAATATAGCTATTCTGCTTCCTAGAGACGGGCAAAGGGCCCATGAGGTCAACAGAGATAGCCTGAAATGGACGGCAGCATTGTTTAGGGCGACCCATTTCGCCTAAGATTTGGTGGTTTTGCGCTTTATAAGTGAGACATTTTGTACAGGAATTGATGAATTTTACGACATCTTGATGCATACCTGGCCAAAAATATCGTAAAGCTAGACGATGGTAAGTTTTAAACACACCAAGATGTCCTGCCGTAGGTTCCGCATGGTTTTCGATCATGACCTGCTCACGCAGCTCTGCCGGAACTACTTCTTTCCACGCAAATTCTGAAGTTAGGTCAGTTGAGTCATGTTTGTTCTTTGTCAGTCTAAAAAGAGAGTTGTTTTTAATAAAAAAATTAGGGAAGTTCTGAGGTTTAGTGAGACAAGAATTATACATGTTTTTGTACCAAGAATCTGAGGTCGTAGTGTGGCAGCCTGAAGTGCTAACCGCGTTAACGGGAACGGCTCTACTTAGAGCATCTGGGATGACATTATCAACGCCGCGACGATGTTTCAGTTCAAAGTGAAATGCGGACAATCGAACACCCCAACGCGCCAGCCTACCGGTTGGGTTACTTAAAGATAGGAACCACTTTAGGGCACTATGGTCTGTATAGACGGTGAAAGGCTTCCCATTCTCCAAGTAACACCTCCAATGCTCTAAAGCTATGACCACAGCGAGGGTTTCACGTTCTGTGATGCTATAATTTTTCTCTGCTGCTGACAACGATTTGCTCATGTAAGCTATTGGGTGCTCCTTACCATCCACGGTTTGGGTTAGCATAGCACCCACACCGTAATTACTGGCATCGGTATGCACCTCAAATGGCTTATCGTAGTCAGGACAGGAAAGAACAGGAGCGGAAACTAAGCATTCCTGCAGCTTGCGGAATGCCAAATCTGCTTCAGGAGACCACACGAATGGAGGTCCACCCTTCTCACTTTCTTTCTTTTTTTAATTTTTCTCACTTCTCCTTTTCTTCCCACGTTGGGCGCCAGTGTGGCGTTAATTTGTTTTAAGTGATAGATTAGGTACCTAACTTAATGAAACAAAGAAACGTCAACATAAAAATATATAATTAAAAAAAAACAATAAGGTCGGGTTATTTATGCCGGTCTGATTTTGCTCCGTGGACCGGTACTCTCCTGGTAGGTAGTTGAGGTGGAGTCTCGATGACGCGGCGGAGAGCGAAAGAGGCCGGTGACGTCAGCCGTCGTAGTAGTTCTTAGGTCCGAGGAAAGATGTCCTAAGTTGGACCCCTTGTGTAGGACCCTGTGAATAAAATATGTTCACAATAAAACAATTGCTCCAATCGCTTTCCGTGAATAGAGAACACCCTGTATTGATGAACCTACGTGGAGAGCCGAGTAGGTAAGTAGTTGGTGCAGAGGTGTTTCTCTATCAGACACGGAGTTACAAAAGCAGAGCGAGAGCGGAAGAAACCAAACAATAAAGCACGATTGGCGTATGTAATGAAATTGAGATGAAATTAAGCCAGTGTGCGTAGTTTAATTTAGTGGTTAGTTAGGATTATGAAAATGAATAGATGATTGCGCTCTAAAAATGAAAATGCAGAGCAATAAAAACAGTAGGTTTGATATAAGTATTATATAAGCGCAATAAAAATTTACATGGCTAAAATTAAGTTTTCACACAAAAATATATAAATTAAATCTAGGCATTCCCTACCTACTTATAACAATGTTCAACACTTACCCTATCGGGGTTCAGCAACACACGTTACTTTAATTTAAGTAAGTAAGTAGATAACTTCTACCTCTAGCGATGTAGGTAGGTAAATAGGTACTTAAAATGAAAATAAGTATTAAGCACAACTTTCAAACAATAATATTTTAACAGATGAATGTTTGATAAGCGCGTAAGAAGACACTACGTATTTATTTATTAGTGAACGCACTATTTAGTACACGTCCGTTTCCAAGTCAGGTCGGAAGGCCGTGTGTGTGACTGTGTGACCGGCCGCTCGCTGTGGCGCGGCGCGGCTCGAACATTCCAGTTTACGAAAACAAAAGAACGGCTTAGCCAATCAGTGCGTAGTTAGATTATCACGCCACTCTGTACTGGCGTGATGACAAGTGTTAGCAATATTAAGTTGTTGCTATGCAGATTAATTTTATTGATTTTATTTTATATAGAAATATAAGTATTTAGATATGTAGATACAAAATTAATTTATGTTTATGTTTTAGAATAAGTTATTATATAAGTGTTTGTTTATTATTATTTTTTAAATAAAATTTAGATTTGTTAGCAATAGCAACAATAAATATGTAACATGTACGTACAACGTTACACTATCCTAAGATTTTTACCTACCTTTTGAATACCTACCAGTTGTATGTATATTATATCTACATTCTGAATAATAAACCACTAATATATTATGTAAAATCTGATTTATTAATTCCCAAAAACCTCTACAAAACTATACCAGGTTATGCTGCTATAGTAACATTCAACTATGAAATTACATTAATAGAAAATTATGGAATTCTAGACATACCTACAATAATCACTGGATCATTTTCAAATTGTAAATGATAAAATACATGCATATTACTTTCTTACATCTAATTAATATATATTATGCTGGTCAGACAGATGGAATAATCACAAAGAGAAGCCTTGCATATTTGCATGAACATACATACATACAAAATAGCTTCCTTCCACCACTACTTTTACAAATAATTTAAAACTGAAATAGAGTGAATTTAGGAGAACAAACAATAGTAGGAAGTATACAATACTTACGATTTTTACATTCGTGATTTTTTTACATTTTAAAATCATAATTATTATTTAACACACAAATTCTACCTTACTAATTATCTTTTCGGAATACCAAAACTGGCTACATTTATTTCGGAGAGATGAAAATGTACCTTCATAAGTTCGTTTGATCATATATAAAATTGCATTATTCCTGGGTGTTGTAATGTATGAGTTGTTGTTGCACTTGAGTAAAACAAAATTTGAAAATAACGAGTGGGAGATCTCTACTGTACAAAATGTTAACCCATTTGGTTGTAATGTAATAAGACGAAATGTTCTATTAAATACAAACTATAGGTAGGTATCTAAATTAAGAAAGTATATTAAATTATGTATTATTCTTCTTTTTGTCGTGTCAATAATTCTTACGTACGTGGTAAAAGGATAACAAGTGCGCCTCCCTTTCTTGCACTAGTCCAACTAATTATTATTGGGAGTTAGACCTTGGTAGATATGTACAATGCATACCTATTGCAGGAAATTATAACCAATTTTATTATACGGTATGACTTCAAGACGTGGGTTTAAAAAACGTGCAAATGAAGATTGAAATGACGACGAGGTTAAATAGACGTCTTGTACCCTGTGACTACCTTGTCTAAAAGATTCAACTAGTCAGGTACTTAATCAATACATAGATTTACTTCAATGGCTATATAATATTTTTTTAACATTATTGACCCGATTTATTTTGTAAATAATATAAGAATGACTAGAAATTGTTACGACCAAAAAACCGTTAATTCATGGTAACTTTAAGGTATATATGACCATAGTGTATTTATTTATCTATAATATCGCTACAAAAGTGCTTGACAAAATACAAACTTTTCATCGAATAATTTAAGCTTTGAAAAGCTTTTAATCACTGGCAGTAATCGGAATACACGAAAATACATTCGCATTTGAAGTTCAGAAGTCGGTCAGTTTCTGTAATCTATATGTGGTTAGATTACGCACTAAACAGTACTCCCATGCTGGTAAACTGTCAAATAACCATCCAAAGATCTAAGCAAAGCCACAATGGATTACAGAAACTAGCTGTAAGACCTTCATTGTCGAGAGACCCCAGTTCGGTACCTACTTGAGATCGGCACTCAGAAAACAAACCAGCTAAGTAGGTGGAACAGACTAGACTGTTTTGTTATCAAATGGATCATCTGACGAATGGGAGGTAAACGTCCATGGATATTAAAATCTAATAATATGAGTAGCGTAATGGAAATTATACATACATTTTGGAAGTCTAGCGAATCACCTAGTCACACGATTGAGCAATAACTATGCATCTAAATTGGGTCGTAAAAATAAATAGTTACAATATTATAGGGTAAATCTCTACATTCTATTTACATTTACAAGATTCAGCTAACTACGCTAAAATGTATAACGAACTAATCTAAGGAAAAATCACATTTAGGTGTATAAAAGGTTTCTGTGAAAAACTGGTTTTCGTATATGTATAATAAGATAGGTATAAATCTCTAAAAACCCCAAATATTCATTAAATAGTAATCTAAAAAAGGGTTGGATTGGTCTCGAGATTCTGAGATAGAACTAACTTAATAAACTACGCTACAATAGTACAATAACATTAACAATATATTACAAAATATACACGTTTGTAAGTATTTGGCTAAATAATTAATGCTTACTATTCAGGTGGTCTAAATAAATAAATAAATAGTTACCGAAGTTTTACCTACTGGGCTACTACTTACAATTTAAAAGTTCAATGACAACATTACTTGAAGAATTTACAACTATTTGGAAAACATTGACCGGAATAAAATTAAAAACTAAACACTAATATACAAATTCATGGCAGGACAGGGCCAAGTTGAGATACAATGAATTTTGGCAGCCTGGAGTAAAATTGGATATGTGAAGTATAAGTAATACTTTAGTACTACTTGCACATAGTACTTTGTGGCACTAACAAAGGTCAATGACTGTCATTAGAGATGACAGTGTTCTTTATCTGTTAGACAGATTGTACTTGTTTTCTATATAAAGTTAGATATTGACTGCAACAAAGAAATATTCAAAACCATGACAATAATTTATATTCCGATGCAATCGTATCATAAAGTTTTGAACACGGCTTACACGCGATTCAGCGATAGGATTGTACATTTTAGGACAGTGACTCGTTTGATTAAATCTATTACTTTTTTTTAACCTGACATCAAAATTTGCATACCTACCTAGTCTTTGTAAACTCAGTGGTATTATCTATAATCCTGGTTAACATTTACACATTGTTTACTTAGGTACCAAATTTCTTGCATATAAACTATTTATTTCATGTCCACTACAAATTGAATTGTTTTGAATGAGTCAAAGAGTATTCATTTTTACTTTCAAGTTTCTAATTATAATTCTTCGTACTTTTGAATTTTATCAAACTCATTCTTAATAACTTTATAGACCTATAAAACATGTTTGAGTATTTTACTTACATTTCATTCAAATAAATAAATAATAATAGAATCTAAAAGCTCCAATAAAAGAGGTCATCTCCTGCAACTACCAGAGCATTAAGAAAGTTTGGCTATAATTTTACTTTCATAATTCATGCATCGATTTTTATGTACATTATCATAACTGCTTTGGTAGACGACCTAGTCCGCAACGTTTACCAGCTGCACAAAGAATTGATTGGAAAGACCATTATCCAATTCGCGGGCTGTCGTTACGAGAATAGCTAAGACGAGAGCTCTAATAATGGAGATTCTATAGGGCAGTCTTCATTGAGTTTTTAGTTCTGGGAAAAGATGTCTTAGAATTGCTAGATAGTGTACGCTGGCAGCTAGTGCGACAAACATGTGCCATATAGCATGGGCGAATGGGATGCGTCCGTCAGATTTGAAGAAGAATACGCCGACGAGGTAGAGAATGCCACCCAATTTCAAGTCGTACATCGCTGGGAACTGGTGCTGAAAATTAAATAAATAAGTCATATAGCGGCAGATGTATGCAAAAAGTATATGGTATAGTAATAAGGTACGCGATAAATCCCGTTTCAATAATACCTACGTAATTAAAAATCACTGAAGTACCTACTCGTATGTTATCGGAGCCTATCTAGCAATTTCATGCTCTAATAAATATTAAATGAGCATTTCAGATCAGAACGAAATCAGGTAGGTAAATTACATTTTGAAGCTAATAAAAAATGAATTAATAATAATAATAATGCTGGACATTTTCACACAGCATCATCTAGCCCCAAACTAAGCAAAGCTTGTACTATGGGAACCAGATAACTAATTATTAAATAAATAATTATAAATAATAATTGATTGTTATTATAATAACTACTTATACTTATGTAGATTGTAGAGGTTTTATATGTAAGTAATACATGGGTAATTGGCTAAAATGTATTTCAGAAAATACTTCCGAATCATCGATGGTACATTTAACTTTTAGACTTTAGACTAGACGAAAATAAACACACGGCATTTATTATTATTTCACTGTGCCTAATCTCCTAACTCCTCAATTCAAGTAGTATACCTACCTTCAGCTTAATTTATTTAAATTAATCTCTATTGTTTTTTTCTGTGCTTACGTAGCATGGTCGGTCAATGTTCTGGTACCTCCTTACCTACCATTATTATTGTTAACCAGATTTTTTTTATAGAATGAAACTCATATTATTATCGAGCCTCACTTTGTAATGCAATTTAGAAGACGATCTGTCTTCAACTTAAAGTAAAGCTACCTACATCCCAAGGCCCTTACTAATAAACTTGACATAAAGTTATGTCATGCATAACCTATGAATAACCATACAAATTTTTAGTTTATGCATGACATAACTTTATGTCAAGTTTATTAGTAAGAGCACAAGTGTTTATTGTCGTGATTATTCACAGCAAGAGTTGTACCTAGTACCTACGATGTTACTCTGATGACTTACGGCCTTACTAATAAACGTGGTATAAAGTTATTCTTGAGTGTAAACTGTCAAAATGTATGGTTATTATTTATTTTATTCCGAGGAATAACTTTATACCACGTTTATTAGTAAGGCCCTTATTATTTTTTTTAATTTTCCGACCAAATCCAGTCGGGACAATATCTGCCTGGTGTAGGTACGAGTCAAAAACATACTCATAGGTATGATATGACTGAAATAAGCAGTTTCCGAAAAAGTCAATACATGAGTAGAACGAGTTCTACTTTCAGAAATAACGAATTAATCCTCGTGAATTTTTGAACGACACAAACCAATTACACGTAAAGGTTCTAGGTGCGCCATAAATATTTCACTAACCGTGATTCAACATTTCTAGGTAAGCTTTCAATTATAGTAAGGAATCAACTTTTAGAAGGCTTCTTACTTAAATATTAGAGTAACAATAAAAAAGATCGTCTAAAATCTAATCTTGCTAAAGGCATTTTACGTTTCAGTTACTGCACGCTCCGAAAATAGGCTCTAAATTGAAAGTAATGGAGAGGCTAAAATAGCGAATGAGGGAATTGATGGCCTCGGAGTAAGAAGTCTGCCATTATTTCGTTATCCACGAAAACCTACTGGGGCTTATTACAAGAAAATGAGCAGAGTTTAGACCAAGTCTAACTAAAAAACTGTTCCGAGAAAAAAGATCTTTAAATACTCGTATTTAGAACGTTTTTTGTGGTAACAGTTTTGTTTTGACATGTGTCAACATGGGGTTTAACTAAGGTTTTAAGTTTTTATAATAAGCAGCACTGGGTTTAGGTAATCATTGCTTTTATAAAAAAAGATTTTAAGGTATCGTGCACGCAAAGACGTATCGTGTGCCCAATATAACCAGTTTAGGTTAGTTTAGTCGAGGTGAGAGTGTGACACACATTCAAGTTACCTTTGGTTAATTAACTAAAACAGTATTGAAGTGAGCCTATAGTGTGAATGTCCTAAGTGACGATGTCTATGTCCTATGTGATCTTAGGAAACAATCCTACTTCCTACTAAATTATAAATTTGAAATTTAGTAGCGTACCTATGTTTGTATTTCAATCGTGAGGTCTTGAATAGCAAATTACTCGAAGTTGGTACCTACTAAGCGAGTAAATCGCGTGTGGAAGCTAGTTTAATCATAATAATTTTATTAAGTAGGTACCTAAAAATTTTACCGACTTAACTTAAACAAACATAAAAAAATAAAAAACCCATCTATATTTTCCGATGTTATCTAACCACACTCCATAAATCTATTTGAGTGGTACTTATCATTCGAAATAAAACAATTTTTTCTTGGTAGACCAAGATAATGATAAAACATTGATAACACTATGTGGCTGGGTCAGGAAATCAAACATGAATGCATCAGTTAATTATAAAGTAATTTAATAAGTAAAGTGGACGTGTTTTACACCCATATAATAAGCTACGAAAGCTTTTAGTCCGATATAATGTCATTTAGAAACACGAGGTTAGGTACTTATTCCCTGGCGGCACAAACTTAATTTGTATTGATATCATAATGTCGAACGAACCTATTGTTCCTGAGTATGTCTACACTAATATTATAAAGAGGAAACATTTTGTTTGTTTGTTTGAATTGAATAGGCTCCGAAACTACTGGACCGATTTGAAAAATTCTTTCACCATTAGAATCCTACATTATCTCTGATGAACATAGGCTATAAATTATTTTCAAAAAAATTAGAGATCCTTATGAAAATTGCAATAATGTAACCAAAGGTGTAAAAATTTTGAACATAAAATTCTTCATATCCCGTGCGCTGCGAAAACTATTGATGATAGAACAAAAAAATGTTCTACAATATTAAAGAACGTATCAATATCTACAAAAAAGTCAGCGATAGAATATGTCCAACTATTGTGGTTGTGTCAGAATAACAACTTTTATAATTTAAAAAGTGAATAAAAATGACAAGTGTCTGGGATTTTTAACATAGGTAACGGGATATTAACCATGATTAATACCATAGATACTATTTGATCATGGCGTATGCAACTGCGCCGAAATATCGGGAAACTCAAAAAACATTAAATCATGGTAAATATCCCGTTAACTGTGTTAAAAATGTTGAAAACCATGATAGTTTAAAAAGTGTCTGGGAACTATGGAAGAGAGGGAGGGGAGTGGTAATATATCAATGAAATATATAAGGGAGGTAGGATACTTCTTTCTAACAAAAAAAATTTTGGAAATCGGTCCACAATTGACGGAAATATCGCTGTACATACATTAAAAAAAAAAACATACATACAGCCGAACATAGAACCTCCTTCTTTTTTTGAAGTCGGTTAATAAAACCGTAGGCTTTATTTTAGTTTTTAACTTCTAACAAAACAGCTAATCAAAAACTCGCAATTTATTACCGCATAACAATATAAGAAAAACATGGACAAAATGTAAGTATTTATTGTAAAGGCGTAAGGTTCAAAATCCAACAAGTTTGTGTTATCTGAACGGTCGAAGGTCAGAGTAAGACATGCACGCTTCGGATGCGACGACATTGCATAATGCTCCTATTTACCATAAAACCCACTTTTTGTTCAAGAATTGATAATATATCTTTGTTTTGTAGAAATCTTAGCACGAACAAAACCTCATGTTTTATTCGAGGAGGAAGCTAAATTTTAAATAATGGGTTAAGGATTTTTTTTTTCATATTATAATGATATCTCTGGTCTCTAACAATTTCATAGATATTCGGAAAAACCGAGTTAATTTAATAAAAAAAAATCTTAAATATATCCCGACTCTCGACGAAGTATGAGTTAATCGATAAAATATTTTATCCAAACTACAGAAGAGAGACTATAGAGAAGTGTGTACGAACATGATAAGTAATACAGTACACAAGTACACATAGAGCAATTGATTGAAACGTTAGTAACAACTTAATGACAAGTTTACAAAACGACTTTTAAATATGACTAGCATAGCACCTCAAGTTAACTACCAAGATTATGATATTCGACCTTAACCTCGTATCTTAGTAAATCATCAGCGTTATTCTATAAACAAGTAACAAACACAAAGTAGAATGTACGTAGGTGCACCAGTTAGGAGAAACAAGAATTGCCTAAAAATTACACTAAAGATCGCGCTGTACCTACGTAGGTGAACCTTAATATCTTGCTTGACCATCATCAATCTTCATTCAACCAGGAAATCACCTACAAGCGTGCGTAAAAATTGCGTTATCATCAGCAAATATTAGAATCCTACTTCATAATGCGAAAGTTTGGCTGGACGTATGGATGTTTGTTACTAAATCACGCTGAAAACGCTGAAGGTATTTGGATCTAACTTGGAATAGATGTAGATCGTAAACTGGAATAGCATAATAGGCTATTTCAAGCAAAGTCACGGGAAGCAAGTGTATAATAAAACAAGATGTTCTGTTATGATATCAGTATTAATAATATTATGAGAGTGTTGAGTCTTAAAATGAAAAATACCTACGTCCGTGCACCACACTCGTGCCTACTTGTCACCTGAACGGTTATCTGATCTTTGCCCTCGACCACTACAGGAAATTTGTGCTAATTGAACAATATGATACTTCTAAACCTTTGAATAATGCTTGAAGAATGAGAATGCAGAATCTACAATTCTCTTAGAAAATATCGGGTACAAGTACTCGCTACTTTATTACTATTTACCTATACGAGTAGATAGATGCATAACGCTGAAACAGCTGAACGGATTTGGATAAAATTAGAGGTATCTTATACCCGGAATTGTTACCTTAGTTAGACTAGACATCTTCGAAGGATCTTGAACTCCCTGTAAATCTGAGAGAATATCGTGCCTTAGAGATCCAGTTGTGATTTTTCTCAGTTAACAAACAAACTTACATTGGAAGTGACGATGATGACAGCGGGACCCAGACCCATCACAAGATACAAGAGAAGCTCGAGCATCTTGTACCGCTCGTGGAAGATCTGCTGGTAGGTGATGCCGAGGACAGCGAGCAGCCAGATGGCCCAGCGCAGCTCTCGCAGCATCCAGCAAGAGAGTGTTCCCACCGTTAGCCAGGGGAAGTACGAGCTCGCGATGAAAATGTAGATCATAGCGCGATCACAGCGGTGGAGGAAGTGCTTCATCTTACTGCAAACAATTGGAGAGTTGAAAGAATCTCCAACGACTGGAGTAGCGGGCGATTGTTTGGTTGAGTGAGACTCAAAGTTGATTATTCTCATGCTTCTTAGTCATATGAATATTTGCCTTGATAATTATAAACCTTGGAAACTTTTGGCCTTTGTAGAAACTATAAAATAATACGCACATTAAAATAGCATAAGACATTTGCAACAAAAACAAAAACGTCACCAAGGACACTGTAAAACCGCGTTGACACCATCAGAGTATACTCTGACAGAGTGGACTCTGATGCCTATTAGGACGCACTGATTAGGTCGCCGCCATCAGAGTGCACTCGGATTAGGGTTGCGACGATCAGAGTAGCGTCCTAGTAGCCATCAGATTCCACTCTGTCAGAGTATAGGTACTCTGATGGTGTCAACGCGGCTTAAGAATAAACATGCAGTAATGGATAGTGCTCCGTAACTAGATACATGTGTCAAATAAAAATCATTCTATTCTATTCTATTCTATACAAAAACAATAAAAACCGAGATTTCAATTAATAAGCTCCATCGTGGTGATACAATTCAACTCCATGTAAAGGGATGATTGATATTTGAGTTTGCGTGCTCTAGGTCTTATTATTAGAATAAATAAACTCGAAGAAATAGCTCGGCATTTATGCCTTTAATTGGGTTATTATTGCGTAGACGTGGTAGCCTTGAAATTAACTTAACTCACATGTTTGTTACACAAAAGCTTAGTCGTAATTAAATATTTCATTTCTTACGCTCGGTATTTCAGGAATTTAATAATGGGCAAATGTTATTTCTTCTTATGCTGGATGGGTATCCAGCCAGAGTACAATATCGGTGAACGATTGAGTAAGTTTCTCTATAAACTTTCACTCCTTACGGGAACATTTAATGCTTCGTTCGTCGTATGAGTACATTGAGTACTTATACCTAGTAGTACCTAAAACATGTTCTCTTCTAAATTCTTAACGATGCTATGATCAAAATATGTACCTAATACTTACATAGATGAAGATTTAGGAAATTCAGTCATCACATCAATGATCTCATAGCTCAGAGGAAAACCCAATTCTGCTCATTATTTATACAACTATAAGGAGCAGTTTACAATTTGACAATCTAGATTGCTCTCGAAAGGAAGCCATTGTGAGCGGATTAGGCATAGGTCATCCGTGAATTAGACTCACAATGAATACGTACAACGAAGTGTTTCCTGCGTGTCCACGTGCGTGAAGCCTTATTCTTAGGCTAGGCTATTTCTGTAGCACCCATAACAGTGCCCACATGTTATATAATAGTGTTTCACGTTCGTGTCTATTGTCATCCACACTTTGATTGACAAGTGTCAAGTCTATACTCCATCCGCTTGAGAAGAATACAGTACAAAGTTTACGTGGGTATATGTCAATATTTTAACTCTTATTCATAACTTAGTTTTGTATATTTTAATTTCGTATTCAATATTATTTTAAATATTTAAAATATTATGCACAGGCTACAGGTGTTTGTTGCTAATCAGACAATGGCCAGAAAGACGTATATATGATTCCGATGCCAAAAACTTGTAGGGCTAAACCACGCTACACCATCACGTGTAGTTGAAATTGAAAGGGCAGCCGTTACATTGTCATTTATGGTATCTACAATCTTGTGATACTGAATATGAATCAAAGACTCATAAATTATATCTGCTAGTGCTTTAGCCGGAATTTCAATTTCCGGAAAAAATTTCGAAGTGCTGCAACATGCGAGCACGCTTTACAACTGATTAAACCTTTGTAATTCATTCAATACCGATAGAGGAAAGATAACAATAATTCCATGTTGTCCTTGTTAAGAATTTCGAAATCACGATAAAATAATCCCTTGTAACAAACACCTGCATTGCTTCAAAATCTCACATAATAGGCCTTTCTGTTATATTTTGAGGTGGCCTATTTTTATTTGACCTTGATCTTTCTTAGTTATGTCACGTTCTGAAAAGATGTGAGCCTCGCTTTTATTTTCGCGAAAAATACTGCCAAGATTTTCTATCCACTTCGTTCTATAAAATCTGTTCTTCTTGGTGCAAAAGTTGTTCTGTGGAAGTCCGGCACGCGATAGCCATTTAATGAGATGTCCTTCTGTCTCAATTAAAGCGAAGTTGGGCAATTATGTTCTGGCGTGTTTATTCTCAGCACAGATATAAAACGATTTCAAAATAACATTTTAAGGAAGTAAACGTTAGTGTAAAGTAATTTAAACAGTATTGTATTACAGTCCACGGCATCCCGGGAATATTTACAGTGCCATTCCGATCCGAAGGCCGTGACCTACTTCGCCGGAGGACGGGACTGGTGGCCAATAATTGCTCATTGATAAGATCGGGTTCGGATAATGCCTAGCCTCTTGTTGGTTAATTTGCAATTTGAAGAGGCCGAGATATTGGATAACAACGTTACATATTAGGGCAACGTGTAACGTTCTATTTAAGTGGATGGACTTAGGTTGCTATAATAATTCAAATGCTCCTTAGAGGCACCTAAGCAATAGTTAGGTAAGGATGAACGCAATTATCATGGTGCCCATTCCTTAATTGACTTTAGAGAAAACTCTTTTTTTTTTTAGAGAAAACTCCGAGTCACGCGACTGAAACCCACCAAAAATACGTTTTTTAACTGTGATCTGATTCAACGAACCTTTTCATGGGCATATTTTATTGCTGAGGAGTTATTTTGAATTCATTGTCACTGGAGATTCATAGGTATGCCAAAATTTAGCTCAATCGGACATCAGAAAGTGGGAAATTCGGCTAACAAGATTTGACCCGGAGTCCGGACAAACTCAATGCAAGTTAAATCATAATAAAACTCTAGCATAGTTAAGAAATAAGTGCTTACTCACGTATCAGATCTGCAGCAGCATACAGAATGGAAGGTAGTGGAGACGGCGAACAGAAGACACAGGGCGAGGCCATACACCACGGCGGCGATGGCCTGAGGGGCGTTTATGGAGCGGGTAAGTAGCTCGCGAGCCCCGAGGGAAGCCGGGGCGACGCATAATGCGTGCGTGCATACGTTCGCGACATTCTCTACCTGTGAACAAATAAATAAATGATAGAAATGATGTATTTAAAGGAAGTTCCTAGAGAAGCCAGCTGTGGTTACCGAGTTTTTAGTCTTCTTCTTTGATTAACCATCGACTGGGACAAACACTTACGTATAGTCGTCAAAGTCGTTATAAGAAGGGCAAACTTCAAATAAACATAGGAACTCGGAAAACCCAGAAAAAGGTGTATCCTAACTAACCTAATTTTAGACTGTTTCAGTCTTGGTAGATACCTGCTCTCGCGTGGTGACAGAATGGAAATTATTTATGGATCGTTAATGGATTGGCCAAGCTATCTGTCGAGCGGTCCTCCTGATTTTGTCAATCAATATGTCGGCTTAGTTGAACGGCGCCGTTTAATCAAATGGCTAGGCGCTTAATTGAACGGCGGATTAAACCAGCTGCCTGCGACAGATACACCGTAGGCACCTAAACAATTTTCAATACATTTCAATATGAGTAGGAAGGATAAAATCCAAAAAGATTGCCTTCCCCTCACTCTGTTCCCTAGTTTGAAGCTTCTTATCCTCTCTTATTATTATTCTTATTGTGAAATCAATAAGAAGTAGGTCCATTCTATTAATATATTCAATCAATTCTATATATTCTATTAATCTACCTACCAACTTGTTTCATATACAAAATTTAATTACAACAGCTCAACTAAATAAATAACAAGCGGAAAATCTGTAGCCCTTTCTTTAGTTAAAATTCAAATCAATCACCCTAGGTAGCATCAACAAGCAAGATCAATTAAATTACGGTCTATCATTTGAAAGTTTGGTCTTGTATTGCATATTACACAAAGGAGAAATTTGAATTTATTCACGAATTCATACACAGAGGTAAGTAACCACGCTAGGGACTAACTGCAAGGAATAATGAATGAGCTTAGTAGTAACACCGGAACGATTTCGGAACGGTAATGCATATGAAATGTCTTAACCAGTTTTTTTACAACCACTCCAATAAAAGTTAAACATCGTAGATAGGATGCTGAATGCTTAAAATATACTTGTAGTATTGATAAAATTAATTACTTTAAAATTTCAATTTACTGGAACAGTTTTAATCTTATTAACCGCAGCTAGAGTTGGAGGAGCGAGCAAGATTTATAGCAAACATTGTTTTGTATTTCCACTTAGCTGTTTTTTTGCGTCATCGTTATATTATATTTATTTATTTTATATCTATATAAAAAATATCATCTCTAAGGGCCACGACGTGGCTTAGGCCTTATCCTGTGCTAATAACCTTAACGATATATTTTGCGTAGGTTAGGTACCTACAGTTTATCATAATCTCTGCATGGTCGCCGGTCATACGTTTCATCAAGCCATGTCGGTGATTAATAATGTTTGAATTGATCCTTCCTACCTAGGCAGGTACATATAGTTTACTGGTAGGTGAATTTTTGAATCCGTAAATTAGCGACTTTTAGGTTAAAGGTAATGATTTAATTGTGACAGGTAATTGCCAATATTACTTTTTAGGTCACTTGAAGGCCGTCATGAATGCATAGCTGATAGATTAACATACCACATACTCTTCGAAACAAAAGGTCCTTTATCAATTTTGTTTCGCCCAACAGTATGAAGACTAGGCATTTGTAGGACTTTATGGTTTACTATTAGCTTCCTGCTGCAGTAGGTACTAACATTTTAAATAGACTATCTATTCCAGACTACAACCTTCACCTATTGCAAGATTCATTCAAGTTAAATATTAAAATTTAATACTAGAGACTGTGAAATATTTAGGTAAATATTTCACAGTCTCTAGTATTAAATTATATATATAAAAAATATTAATTTTTTATATACAGGGTGTAAAAAGACTACTACCGAAAACTGAGGGGTTGCAATCAGACCATGATTCTAAACATATTTAGCGAAAAAAAAACGCAAAAAAAAAAATGAATTTGCTGCTTCATTTTACGTTATTTTCCGATTATTTACTACTAGTACAACATAGTAAGACCATACCTACCTAATAATTTCATTTATAAAAGAAAAAAACAATTAAAAATCAAAATCTTGCAATCTACGTAAAATAACGCGACTAGTACGAGCGCGCGAGCAGCTGAGCGAGGTCAGCGCACGAGCGCGCGGCCGACGACCGCCGCGGCCGGCCGGGCATCGCACCCGGCCCGCTCTCGCGTCGCCTGTCTACTGCACCTATGCAGTTCCACCAGTGCTATAAACAAAATCTTAGTTACGTAAACTAGAAAAATTAAACATAAGTAGGTACCTAACTTGGCTTTATTTCAGCTATTATTAGTTACATAAATAAAATGTTTCACTATTGAGTTCATAAAATCGTAAGTAAGGAAAACTTGAACGAAGTTTCAGTAACGGTTATAAACAAAAAATAATAGTACAAAAAAAATTAAAATTTAAAAAAGTTATTCTCCGACTCTAGGATTTGAACACTGGGCTCATGCACTCAAATCCTAGACTGTTCTAGCTCGGCTATCATGAGTTTACTGAGTGCAGCGAAATTAAGCTTCATTTCAAAAAAAAATTACTGAAATTCGATTGAACGCTGCACGTGTCGGCGGCAGAGTCAAAGGGTTCTATCAAAATCTTCTAACTTGATTGAAATAAGGTTCAGATTTCTATTTCGCTGAATCCTTTGTAAAAGCCGGTCGGTATAAAGCTGCGTCTACAGTGTTTGCGAATTTTATGCTTGACGAAGAATTCGTCTAAGACCGAGTTCTCGAAGATAAGATAAGATAAGTTTTTATTGTAAACTGTTGGATTTAACAAAGATTGTAGGTTTGTTAACAAATAAAATGTACAAACAGTTTGCCCTTTTCGGACGTACAATATTAACATTAATAGTATGTTAGTACTAAGAAACTAAAAAACGAAGTGTTTGACCAGCACTTTATCTTTAACCTCGATTGGGATACACATTCATTATGTCAAAGTTTATACTAACAGCAGCACTAGATCAACTGTTCACTACATAAACAAATAATAAGTAAGTAAGTACCTGCCTAAGTAAACAAATAATAAGATTAATGGTTGATAAGATTATCAGTTTATTCTATCAAATATCACTAGGTACAACAATGTAGTGAATGATCAGTGAATAAATCCATCAGTTTTCAACTCTTGAGTAGTGTGAAACATGCCTTGCTAGGCATTTTTCAGTTGACTCTTTGGCGGCTTTTGTCAAAGATATTAAGAAATTGTCTTCTAATACTATTGAAATAAGGTTCCAATTTCTATTTCGCTACATTTTCTTTCTAATTTCTCGACTCGTTTTGTTTGATTTTATTATTTATTAATTAGTTGAAGTTCAATATTCGTACGTATTGGACGCTCGCGCAGCGCATACAAATTGCATTACCGGTACTACTGTCGCGAATGAGTTTTATGGTTTTATTAGAGGATAATTTAGTACCTACTTAGGTAGTTAATTATCGTATCTACCTACCTAGTAGGTACCTGCCTACATTTGTTAAGAAGAGAACAGTGAGTGTCTGTTTAGTGCGAGTGTGTTCGGTCAAAAGTGCTTGTTGTGATCGTGTGTGAAAGTGCGTTGTGTTATGGGCCTAGCGCGTAATGCGATGGGCCCACAAAATAGGTAGGGTTGATCGATAGTTAAGTTACCCGAACCAACACTGATCTGGAGGCTCTGATCTGCAAGTAGAAGAGCAGGTCTTGATTCTTTTTGGGAGAAACGCTTGGGTACCTACAGGCAGGCAGGCTCAGCTGTGCTTGTTGAGCAGATGCTCAGTTTGAGGTTACAGTGGAATTAGGTAAGTCTAAGTACCTACTTACCTCACAATAATCAAATTTCTACGCTACGCACATAGTAGGTAGGCACTGCCGAAGTTATCGCGTGGGGTTCGGAATGCGTAGCGTACATTGCTGGCTGACGAAATAAATGAAAATCTTCAAACGCTGTTTTCTCGGAAAATATTTATTTTTTCGGAAAATCCTTTTGGATTTGGTTGTGTGTTGGGATGCTGTACCTACCCCTTTCGGCTTCGGTAGACGTCTTTTTACACCCTGTATATAATTTAATACTAGAATTAGGATTTTATGTAGAGTTTGAAGTAGGTAATAGGTAGGTACCTATTACCTACTTCAAACTCTACATAAAATCCTATTTCATAAAATAATTCACATTTAAAATGTCATTAGCCATCAACAAAATATACTTCCATCATCAATCACAAATTTATTATCTGATGTTATCTGGTAAAAGTTTAATGATATCAAAATTATTTCCGCTATGAAGATAGCAGTAGGAAGGAACACATTCAATATTTTTATTTTATACATGATATTTACATGCCTAATTGAGGGATTGTTACTATTTTTTTTTAATAATATAATTAACCTATACTATACTATCCCACAGCTGGGCAAAGTTCTCCAATTAGTTACTAGTTAGGTTGTTACTATTATAAATAATCATCATCATCTCCCTGACCTTATCCCACGCTAAGTGGGGTCGGCACAACATGTCTTCTTCTTCCACTCACTCTTATCACTCGTCAATTCTGCATCCACTCCTTTTACATTCATATCATCTCTCACACAATCCAACCACTTCTTCTTCGGCCTTCCTCTTCTTGCATACCCAGCCACACTCATAGTAACATGGTTTTCATCTAACATGTCCATATCAAAAATAATAAATAATGTAAATAATAATTTAGAAAATATTCAATACAGGATATAAATGTAAGCCATTAGTAAGTATGTTCATTCAACATCTATAAATAGAAACAGGAATTGAATTTTTAGTGTGATGAATAGGTTTGTTTGTCTTACCTTAGTTGGCACATAAGCTCTGTTTGAAGCTGCCTTTTCATTCATCCACTTGACTGCCTTGAGCTTCTCCCAGGGAAGATCATAGTGGAAATATATTTTACTCTCTTTGAACTTAGATTTTAGTTTCATTATTATCACAGAGAATATGCTTATAACGTCACCCATTTCACGTGTTACGCGTACGCAAGCTATACAGTCAATAGACCAACAACAGTAGGCTTAATCTTAGAATGGTTCATGATAGTAATTCAATTTACATTTTGAAAAAATACAAATTCTAAGCAACATCGACGCATCCACCACGGATGATGCGCTATGACAGAATGAAAAAAAAAAGTGAAAGGAAAAGAATGGAATGTCAATCGGACGTTTGTATGACACTGACAATAAAATCAGCAAATTTTTTTGACGTAACTAGTCTGAGATAAATCTTTTTTTTTTTGCCTCGGCCGGCTGATACGGATGTGACTTAGCGGGAAAAAATCGATTAATTAATAATCGATTTTTTTTTATATGAAATAAATCGATTATAGAAAAATCGATTTTAAATAAAAATATAATCGATTTTTTTCGTAAATTTAACCAGTTGAATAAGTTATTAAAAAAAAACAAAAGCAACTTAGGCAATCAACTTTATTTAACTAGTGAGTAATTATTTCATTGGTGCCACTGCCAACCAATGAAAAAAATGAAACTTTTAAGTTTATAGTACTGACGCCAACAACTTTTTTTCGTTTTGTTGCTAGACATTTTTATAACGAAAAGAAACAAACACTCAATCCGATCTTCCAAACACAAAATAATCTTTGAACAAATTACAATGTAGGTACGAAATTACGAACGCGGAACACGTTGAACGAGAATAATTTGAAATAAACTACAGATCAGTCATTCATTTAAATCAGTGACACAATGACAGAAATGTCAACCCCCGAGAACGAACGAACGAACTGGGTACCGGTGCTGCCGTCAAACTAGTACCACTAAAGCCGAGTCCGCAGCGCCATGTTTTCGTGTTTAAAACCATGTTTATAAACAATATAGGCGCGTGTCATTGGTGGAAACCAATGTTATTATGTTAAAAAACACGAAAACATGGCGCTGCGGACTCTGCTTTATACCTACCAGTCGAAAAAATCAAAACCAGGCGACCGGACGCAATGCGTAAAAAAAAATCGATTTTTTTATGATAGTAATAAAATCGATTTATGAAAAATCGATTTTTCTTTTTAAAATAATCGATTTTTATGAAAAAATAATCGTTTTTTTTAACATCCCTACCGGCTGACCTCGGTGCCGATGCCGCCCGGTCCGAGACCGGAATACTTTGTCCTAACTTTAATTTCAATCGAATTCCCAAACAAAAAACTAGGAATGTATTTATGTTAGATTAAATAATTAATAAATTAAGTACTAATTTTATTTGTAATATCCACCGAAAGATTTTTTTATTGTGCCATCTTTTATTAAAGTTTTGTAGTTGGAATTTTCCTATTTTGGATTTAGTAGGTAGGTACCTACTTATTTTAGAAAATAACAAATCACAGGCTTAATAACATAGGCTTATTTTTATGTTTAATTATAGAGGATTTTAGGTAGGTACTTATTACAATACAAATGGAATAAATAACTTAGAAACTATGAAGACCTAGACCTAGATGATGTTTATTACCGATTGGGTGATATAGTCGCTCAGCGACAAAGCCCTTTTATTTTGTGAATAAATAATAATAATAATAAAGATACTGCTCTTGGGTCAACTCAGAAATTGTTTTCAAATATTTGAAGCAATCTTTTAATTTCTGCTATTCTTGCTGCTTGGGCTTGTACTGGAATCATGGCTTGGGAAACTTCTTCACCTTTAGCTAATATGGTGTACATACTCTTAATATTATTGTCCATTGCATCACATGTTTTACCAACAGCATCCTTGTAAACTTCCATATTTTCAGCTGTCAATGATGAATTTGAATGAAGTATACTCGATAGGTTTTCAATCAAATTGTCTACTGATTGTGCTATCTTCTGGGCCTCATATTCGAGATCATTCAAAACAGTTATGTCAATTTGGCCAATTTGAGGTGCCAAAATCTGTCTATAAAGTTTTCCTGATGGTGTACTTGATCTTGAAGCACTAGAACTTCCAAATACTGGTGTTTCTCCTTTCTTAGTAACCGGACTTGAAAGTTTTATCTTAAACTCAAGATCATCAGCCACATAATGGGTCATATCACCTTCATATCGGACATGTCCATCCATGTCCAAGGGAAACTTCTCCTGTTTACGATTTTCTGATGGTAAATTGAAGGGTCTTGAGGGTCCTGGGCCTTTGTCCAGTTTTTCAGATTGTCCTTGATCGGAATGAAACGATATTTCACTATAAGAGGCCGTCATACGCGCGGACATTTCTTCCTCCATATCAACATCATCAGTCTTCATTTCCTTCTCGTCAGAAGGAGACACAGGTTCATTAGATTTATCATCCATCGTTCCAGAGTTCTACAGTCTTGAGCGTCCTGTACGCTAGAAATTATTATCTGTAAGACAATTTTTATACAAATTATCACAACAACTTCATTTTTCTGTTTTGATTTTGCCCAGGCGAAGTGTTGCCAACAGTTAATACTAGCTTACACAAACTATAGGATGCTAACGCATCTAGCTTACCACCACAAACTGTTAGATGCTTACAACTAGATTCAGCTTTTAAAACACCAGAAAACCACTAACAAAAATTTTCTTAGACCCAAAATCGCTAAATTTTCAACTACATTATTTTTTGCATAGGTATATTGTGGTTTCGACATCGACATAATTACGCATGAATAAACTCGCAATCACAAATTTACAACTTCACAAGTCATTGTCACAACACATTGAGGTGAAAAGTGAAAAATAAGCAAGTAGAACGAAGAATTAAAGAAAATATATGGAACTGGCTGAGTTATCGCATTTTAGTAAATAAAATTGAATTTTACCAAACCACTAGAAAAATCCACTAGCCATAGCCACTAAACCCAATATTTCACCACTAAATGAGGGGTTAAAACCACCAGTTTTAGTGGAAAATCCACTAAGTTGGCAGCACTGCCCAGGCCAGGCAGGAATTCAGGATTTTTGTATGATTTTGCTTTAGAAAGTTTGTTTGACTTTGACTTTTTAGTTTTGACATTTTATTACCTATCATTGCGTTTTTTTGGCACTGTTAGCGATATTGAAAATAGCAGCTTTTGGTGCACGAAAATAAAAAAAACAGGCATTTTAATAATAGACGATGGAAGATGTACTTATTTTGGGATGATTTTGTGTGCTATCGAGACAGGCTAGATTTTTTTGGGTTTTTGCGGTAATAGCTGCCCATACACTAGGGTGGATCGACAATGTATGAAAAAAAATTTTTTTTCGACAATCGTTTGCTAATAGTGGGGGAAAGTTGTATTATAGTGAGCATAGAAACTGTGATTTTTTTCAGATTTTTAAAGTAACATCTAATGCTGCCGCATTGAAGTTGAAAAAAATTTTTTTTCTGAAATTTTGCCTTACTCTCTAACATTGAAATTGTTATTTTGAATATGATATTTTTATAATTTTTGTTATGAAATACAAATATAAACTGTATATTTTAATAATTAACTAAAAAAATAAATATCACATTCATGAAACTACTAAAACTACAGAGCTAAGTTTGACCTAAAATCTCTCTTTTTCTCAAACTTGGCCATGGTTTTGCGAGATTCTTATTTTGTTTGAATCAAGCTTTTTCTAGCTTTTGATGTGCAGACAGAACATAGAGCTTTTGTTACAATTAGTAAAAATTCAGTCAACAGCTTCTATGTGGCAAGGTAGACTTGAAAAAGACCTATATTAAACATTTAGCTGATAGTTTTCGGACGTACGCCGCTCATCCGTTATCGAAGTTTTTCAGGATGAGCGAAGTAGCTATTTCTTTGGATTACTGGTCTTCTATCTTCTTTGGGTTTGGTGGGAGGTATTTAGAGTTTAATAATTGCTGAAACAGAGATGTTGGGCCCAGTATTACACGAAGAGTGTTTTTTTATAGGAACCACGTCCCGGTGCGTAAAGTTTTACTACAAATTTTAAAATTTTGGTGCGATATCTCCGTGAAAATGTAAAATCGTAATACGTATAAGAATAGCACGTGCTACCATGCGTGTGACAGCCTTTCAGGAGATATATTACTTTGCTTAATCGTCTGCAACATGGCTAATCGCAGAAAAAATATTCTGTGTAAACAAATTGATCAGCACTCAACTTAGATCATCTGTACTGTCAGGCAAGGCATCACTTATACACTGAAAGGATTTATAATAATGAGAATTTATATAATAATAACAGCTTGTAGGTTTAAAGTGCTTTACCCATCATCCCCACGTAAGAGTGTGGTCCTAAAGTTAAACCATCATGGTAAAAAGACAAAGGGGCAACTCGTTCATAGTAACTGGCAAATTATCCCCTGCATTGGTCTCCCAGTTTGTTTTTCGAGCAACCGGATGATGCCACCGCCGCATTAAGTTAGCTCTTCCTTAGTTCCATCGCATTCTATGACTACAAGCTGCTTTTTGACGATATTTTTATAGTAAAGATCTGACTGACAACTTTCTCTAATAACTTAGCAGTATCTGCCATTATGCGGTGGTATATGACCCAAGTAGACAGGTCCAGGCTCTTCTATTATTGAAATGTGATCCTCCACCATGGTCTTCTAGTAGTTCCGTTTATTCTTTTTCGGTATTTGCATCGTCCTGACTTCTTTTCCTTCAAAGAACAATAGTGCGAATAAGTTCGAAACATGCGTCTTTGGGAACATTTTCACCAGTTTTCTCTTCGCACTTTGTATCGATGTATTACGGATATTTTTGACTTCTGCGGTGAAAACTTAAATTCTAATTCATTGTTCTACTCAACATCTAGAGAATAGTGTACTTAAAAACAAATTAAACTTAAAATGCGATGATCATAGATGCTCTACAAAATGATGAAAAATTACCTATATTGCAAAAGTTCAATGACCTTGCGGCGGCACTTACCCTTTCTTGATCCTAATAATATTTTGCACACTTTATTTTGAGCCTATAAGACACCCTTTTTTTGCTATTAGCAAACCATTTTCAAAAAAAGTGAATTTCGATCCACCCTACCATACACGCACGGGTATGCCCGTCGGATCTACCTGTCAGACATGCCTGGCGGGTAAATCCGTGCGTGTGTATGGTGAAAAAAAGTGACGGATGCACCCCCGCCCGGGTACATGCCCGCTGCTTGTACTTAAATCGACCGGATCGGGCACTACGGATTAAGTAGAGATAAATTAAAATAAATGCCGAGCACTCAACTGTGCGTTGGTGCGTAGCGAAGGATGTGCTCACCAGATTTCACCCTAATTTGTTTGAAAGAAACATTTTAATTCAATTTTTTGCTTTGACAGAGACATTAATTTCGGATCGGGCACCACAGATTATGCAGAGATAAATTTAAATAAATGCCGAGCACCCAACTGTGTGTTGGTGCGTAGCGACGGATTTGCTCAGCAGATTTTAAGAAGAAACATTTTAATGAAATTTTTTGCTTTGAAAGAGACATTTTACAGACAACCGTATCTTGCCTGGCGGTATGCCCGTGCGTGTATGGCTAGCTAAGTATAAATTTTGACAGGCAGTATCGACTGTCTTACTGCTAGCTAGCTGTCATGTCAGTCAGTCAAGTCAGTCAATAAAAACATCGTGAGTTGTGAAATTCCCGTGCATGCATTCATAAAAATCATTACGAGTTCGCTAAAATGTTAGAATTATCATTAACTATAAAATAAAAATACATCTTGGAAAGACAGGGGGTTCAATTGGTGAGTTCATCTCTTTGGAACTTGTTCGGAGCAGATTTCCTTGAGCATAAAACATGGCGCTTTCAAACGACATGTGCGGTTGATAGGGCTTGTCCTTTGTCGTGGCCGTGCTTTATTGATTTGATGGTAGCTAACTAGGTTTTCTGATAACTGTTGAACTGCGAGTGTGTTTTACTGTTGGCGTGTTGCGTAATCGAGTTTTGTTAGGTCTTATGGGAAGGTAGATCGCAGGCACGACTATGGTGAAAACTCGTCGTAGTAACGGAGAAAACGGGGAAGTTGAGGACGTGAGTTGCACTGTGAACGAAGTGGGCGAAGCCTCCGACGAAAAGGCGAAATCTCCTGTAAGGATCCATGTTTTCACGCGGTTTTGCTTCGTTTTTGCTTTGTTGTAGAACACCATTGACACCACTTCCTGTCCTAGATTCCCATGGCTATTGCAATGTGTTTGCATGGTGCTTTTATTTGTATTTAGTGCTACTTTAGGAGCTGTAAATTTAGGAAACCCTAAGGTATGATGACAAGACATTAGTACTGCCTGATATAAGAAAAATGTGAAACAATGACTCGTGCAGCAGTTATGTTCTATATTGAATTTGCTTGTGAATGATATTAGGAAGCAAGTTATTGTTTTAATGCTCAAGCTAAGTGCATGCAAGGTGTGGAGGTGATGTAACTTATCAGTTATAAAGATTTGTCTTTATGTAGTCAGGAATTTTGTTACATATTGCCTTGAATCAAGAGTATTTAATCATTCTTCTTGCATATGAAGATATCATATGTATTCTTTAATATTATGATATTCTATCAGCCATATTTTATTTCGTAATGTTGAAAATATATCTGATCTGTCATTCACTTGTAGGTGCAACACCTTGATCAGCTGGATGTTCATATTACACAACATAAAATACAAAAGGATCTTTATTTTAAGTCATAAATTATTATTTTGCTTACTGATTAAGCTCGCACTTTAGAGCTCGCACTTTTAAGCATGCAATATAAATTGAAAAATAGCGAGCAAGCTGGCCTATAGGCATGATTTAGCTTTTTATTTTGGGCTCAAGTTTATTTCAATCACCCAATTATGAAATGCATGAGGTGTGCGATGGATAGATACCGTTTTAAATATTTTTATTCTTTGATAGATTAGTTTTGTTCTATGATAAATAGTTCAAATATCCAATTTGACTGTTTCTTCAAATTAATTGCCTATATTTGCCTATCTAAAAAGAGTGATGGTTGGAAAGATTGTAGGAGACTTTTGCCCAGCAGTTAGATGACAGGAAAAAAAAGTACATGAGTGTTGTGGAACACTCGGTTGGAACAAAGTTTCGACAGTCATTTTAACAGATACATGTCTTGTGACGCAAAAATCGATCACTTTTTTTCGTCTAGCCCCCCATCCGATACCGTCCGAAAAAGAACTTTGTTCCAAAAAACGTAAGACTTAGTTTTTAACAGAGTTTAAAGGTAAATTTATGAATTCCAGATACCAAGTTTGACCCCACGAGAGTTGAGGAGTAACCAATCTCAATACAAGGTCACTAGAAAGATCCAGAGGTGGCCTGCTAGATGTAAGTGTTAAGTGTAAAAAATAGGGGTATAAAGCTGCTCACACAGCATTCTTTCTCTCTTTTTTTATCTAAAAAACGAAATAGGTAAAATGCTGACAAGCTAATTGCTAACACTTTATTGAAGCAAAGTCCAAAAATCCTGACATTAAATGATAAGGGTAAGAAGGTAAGTATTTCAATGTAATGTTTCTGTTGATAGACACTCGCAGACGTAGAACCATCAAGATGCCTAGAATTGTGTTCCCTGAGAGTGACACAGAGGGCGAAAAGTATTCAAGGCGGTAAGTTCCGATTTTTCATTCATCATTCCCTTGCCCTTATCCCACGCTAAAGCCTAGTTCGGACTAGGCTTGTATTTCTTGTATTTTGTCCGAACCCCAAAAATTTAGTCGAGTAGGTTAGTGAGTAATTTAGTCGAGTCAATCCATTTGACTCTATTTTTGTGAGCGAGTAGCACCATAGAGTAATAGAGTAGCACCTCCCACCACGCGTCCGTGCTACTGGTTCACCAGCTAAATAAGTCCGAACCTCTCGATATTAGTCGAGTACATTAGTACGTTTCGTTTCACGCTTTACAAAAAGTCGAGTGAATAAACTAAAGGATCGCTACTCGACTAAAACCGACCTAGACCGTGGGAACGATTTCTGGGCAGTAGCGTAGTTTGGCGACTATATTCTCGCTACTCAAGTGGAGTCGGCACAGCATGTATTCTTCCTCCATTCCTATCACTCGCCAACTGTTCATCCACTCCTTTAACTTTCATATCCTCTCACACAATCCAACCATATCTTCTTCGGCCTTCCTCTACTTGCAAACGTCCTAGCCACAGTCATATTCATAACTCTTTTGGTAACATGATTTTCATCCCTCCTTATAGCGTGTCCAATCCATGTCAATCTAGCACTCGTTAGAGCCTTATCACACTGGCGGTTGACGAGCGGATTCTAAGAAGCGCGGGCGCGCGGCGTATTCGCGTACTCGTCGTACTCTCAAACGGTGAAGGAAAACATCGCGAGGAAACCGGCACGTCGTAGAGCCTAAAAAAGTTCTAAAACATGTGTCAAGTGCACGAAAGGAGCCTTTGAGGCGCACTTAAAAATCCTTTGAACCACACTGGTTCGAAAGAACTGGTGACACGACAAGAAGAAGCAAAAGCATAATGGTACTTATTCTCTTGTAGCTCCCGGGGCATGCGCGTGTTTTTCGCCGATGGCAACGACTCTGCTAACAGAAGTGTAAGGATCCGCCGCGGGCCGCGGAAGAACTATGTCGAAGACAGTGAAGACAAACCTATACAAGAAAGTGAGTATCCCTTTCTCATCTGATCTTCTAGAAGAGAGAAAAAAAGAGTCCCATGTGTATATTCGTGCGAAAAAGAAGAAATAGCAGAAACAAACGAAAATTCACCACTGATAGTCATTAGTCTCTCTCTGTGGCGCAGTGGGTGAAAGCCCGCTTGGGACACAAGGTTGCGGGTTTGATCCCCGCCGCGGGATAAATGTTTGTATGATCTGCACACTTTCCTGCATTCTTTCAGCTGTACAGATAAATGTTTAACTGAATCTTCATATTCCACAGACGTTAGAAGGAGCTGTCGCAAACGCAAACTCCTGCATCACAACTTCAACGAGAGCTGGATCACCAACGAGCTGAAGGTCAAGGGTTATCCGGACTTGTACGGCTTCCTCGGGAACAGCTCCTCAGATGAATATACCTCTGGAGATGAGGCCAGAGGACGGAAGCAAATTGTAATGACTTGTGCAAATTTATTTATCGTTTAGTTTGGGCTCTCATCTTGTTATGAATAATTTCATTCAGGAATGAGTATTACGAGACTTTGAAGATCTGTAAAATTAGGGATTAGTCAGAGGGAAGTACTGACACACACACTTTTAAATCTTGAAATAGAGACAAACGTTTTGAATGAATATAGACTTTTTCAGATTCATTAAACACCAGTCCATACACGTGCGACTATCGGTTTTTGTGTCATTGAGTATAGACCCTAAATGAAAACTGATAGAGAGAGAGATGGATATATAATAGATATATAGAGAGAGAGATAGATATATATATATATATAGAGAGAGAGAGAGAGAGAGAATAAAACAGTGCTATGTAAATTACCAAAGATTTTGAATGAGACTATATCCTATACAGGGTTATTTGTAAAACACAGATAACCTCTCAGGACTGTATTACTTATGGCGGCGGGGTGCTTGAACTTGAGAGTTGAAATGTGTTAGATAGGATAGATAGGACAACGAAATATTTAAAGTTTGTTTTCACAGTCCTGAGAGGTTACCGGTGTTTTACAAATAACCCTGTATACATTTATAGACGGCTGAATATAATTAGACATAGACATAGACATAGACATTTATTTATTTGCCACTCAAGCACACACAAAATACAGTAACAAAATGAAAACAAACAAAGAGAATACTAGTAAAAACAAAAAGCCATGTATGTGTGCTACAGCAGCAAAAGGGCTTCGACTCAGCATAATGGCTCGCCACAGCGAGGTAGCGAGGCGCTGGTATTCTGTCGAAAACCATCGGTCAGCCAATAGACCCTGTGAGGATATTTATGTGGAGTGTTGTGTTCCATAAACTAAATAAAATATAATGCTTGCCAAGTAAAAAGTAAATACAAAAATTAAGTGAAGGTGGTTTAATTGTAATATTCGGTACTTACATAAATATTTAATAACAAATAAGCAAAGGTTGAAATAAATAAAAATAAATACATAACAAAAACAAAAGTAGGTAGGTAACCTTACCTACCCTCTAGCAAGTGAAGGGCGCACTATTACTATTTATACCAGACAACCCAGTTTTTTGTTCATCTAGTAGAAAATATTTGTAACGTTTTTTAAAAGTTTAAATTCGATGCAATTCGTTACAGACACTAGCACCAGCTCAAAACCACGACACTCCGATCATCACTCGCGCCGTCACAGATGAAGACACCCAGCTTTCTCGGCTCCGGCGGACGTCAGCGAGGTTTAATAACAACAAGAAAGCTAATGTGAGTTATTAATAAAATAATAATCTTACTCATATATAATAAACCTGAAAGTTTGTGAGTATATTTGTATGTTTGTGTTTCAATCACGCCTAAACTACTGAACCGATTTAGCTGAAACTTGGAATAGGTGTAGACAGTGACCTGGAATAGCATACCTATATGCTATTCAAAATGTTAGTACCAAGCGGGCGAATAGCTAGTGCTGCTAATAGCTAGTGATAAATCGCTCGTGCTGTAGTAGTTTTGCTAGATCGCCGAAGTTAAGATAGATAGAAAGATAGATTGATAGAAAATACTTTATTGTACACCACATGGACATTACAGAAAGACAAACAAAGATACAGGATTTTTTTTAAAGCGAAGTACAATTATTGTTAGCAAAGTTCTGAGCTAACAATAATTGTTAGTAAGTGGATGGTTGGACGCTAATGGTATTATCAACTGATCGCTTCTGTGTTTCGAGTTAGAGTTGGCTCTTAACTCGTACGAAATTACTAAGTAAGTACTTACTACATATATCACGGACACGAAAGGGAATAAGAATAATAAAGTTTTATTTTATCCACATCATAGACAACAGTACAATAGGGACTTAAATCTACATAATTTTATGTGGGTGAAAATACGGCTACCCCTCAGCATTTGCCGAGAGGCCGGTGCTTCGATCAATTTGCCGGTGCGATGTTTTGGTCCAATTCCCGTTAAATTTTGGCCTGATTATTAAATACAGATATTTCAGGATGCATCAGAATCAGATTCCGAAGGTGACAACAACCAGACTGTCATAGAGAAGAAGCCAGCAGAGACTAAGAAAGAAGATGAGAATAATGAAGAGCATAAGAACGGGAAAGAAGATGCAGTGACGGCGCAAGAAAGTGAAAGGTATGATAGTTTGACAAGTCTCTAGTCTAGATTGATAATAGGCATCGTATAGTCAGCAACGGGAGTCGATTAACAGTTTGCTTTCAAAAAATGTCATTATGTTTTCGATTTCTAAGAAAAAGTTAACTTTTCCTGGGAAATTATAATGACCTAACGCGGAGTATTCAAAAATTTTTCAAGATTTTGGTCATAATGGTATGGATTTCGGAAATATTCAGCTTTGTTTGTCAGCCTTTTGTTGGATACAAGTGCTATATAAGTGTAAGCCTTAGTAAAATATGCTTTCTCTTATATTTAATTTTTTGCTTCGTTTATCATTTGTAACTTTTGTGCAGCAATTTAGTTTTGTGAGTATGTTATTCTTTAGTTAGACAGTAGTAGGTTTTCATGTCCGCTAATCAGAATCGGTCCTAACGGAAGATCATCGCGGTTTGTTCTGTTTGTCAACTCAACAATCCGCTTATTGCTGAGTTAGGCTCCATTTTGCAGCAACCTAGAATTTAAGTTATTCTCGTGTTTGTCGTGTTATGTACCTACTTATCGTTGCAAATAAAACATTTTCTATTCTTTCCATTCTATTCTATTCTTGTAAAACTTCAAATGTTTATCGACTTTCGTTGCTATCCAAACTTACAACTTAATTATAAGCTATATTCATTGTATTTTAAGGTCTTTTTCTTGTTGTGTCACTTAAGCACGACCTAATGTAGGTAATTATGCCTACAACTAATATTTAATAGCGGCAAACAAAATGTTATGTTTGAAGATGTAATTTTTGCTTTCAGTAACCAAGCACCTACGCGATCCACAAGAAGGAAGGCTCGAAAACAACCAAAGAAAGACGAAAACCAACATGAAACAGGTAACCAACTTCTTTGAGTCTATGAAAATAAAACCTCATTCATTTTATTATTGACAAATCGACACTACAAATTTTGTGACAATGCCTTTTTAGAATTTATTGTTTAGGTTATTTTTTAACATTTGTGTTTTTTTGTGAAATTATTTGTTATTTTGTTTACAATGTTTTTGTATTGATCACCAAAATTGAATGAAATGAAATGAAAAAAAAATCTTTATTACAATACAATGTAGATACCTAAATACTTAAATATAGATAATTACATAGATACCATTGTTTGTAATTGGCGGTCTTATCGCTGGATAGCGATATCTTCCAGACAACCTTTTAAACTAGGCTACAACTAAAACTAAAGCTAAATTTGCAAATAAGCATACTGGGACCCCCCCAGTGACTGCAAAGTTATGCAGCAATTATGTGTAGAAAAGAAATGAAAAAATAACTAGGCGCGAAAACAATCTTCGAGCTAGCTCTAAGGTAAGAGGAAAAAGTGAACTTACTTTTTATAGGAACTCTTCTTGTTATTGTGTAGTATCGGAGATCTCGTCATCAGAGTCAGGCAGCGAGCTGACGCTGCGACGTGCGCCGCGCCGCTCCGAGCGGACGCGGAAGGCTAAACCAGCGTTCGTTCAAATCGCACAGGCGGAGACGCGGGGCAGAGGTATATTGACTTGCCTCTTGATAATTGTTGATAGGCAATGTTCTAAACAGTAAGTTGATGGGTGACCGCCAGTGGCATTATCAACTGAGCGCTTCCGTGCTTCCGAGGGCACGCTAAATTGTTGGTCACGGCTATTAGGCCTTAAAGGCGTCTTAAAAGTCACCAGAGTTGGCCACTGACTCATACGAACTTACTTAGCTTGGTGATTCCGACCAATACCGTGAAGAATCAGGGAATTGCATCTTTTCATCCACAATGGAAATATTTGTATTATAATATAGGGATAATCGCCCGTGTGTTTTTATTATAAAAAGATCGGCTACATTTATAATTATAAAATCTCTCCACAGCTAAAACCTTCACAATCCGAAAGAAACCTTACAGTTTGCGGGAAAGGAAGCCCAAAATTCTACGCCGAAAGACTATCAGATGTAAGTAGAATATTATATTCATTCATATATTTGTTTAAAACTGATTTCTGACTAAAAGTCAATTTAATCTATTGTACTAGTAGATTTAGCTATAAAATTAGTTAGCCAAAAGTAGTTAATCAAACAATGAATTTTTTTTAATTTTCACTTTGGTCAATGGTGATGAATGATGAATGACAATCATTCATAATGTTAAGTAAAGTAGATTTTATTATAAGAAATACATGTATTGTATTTTATTTTTCATAAATATGTCCATTGTATTCTGCCATGTTTTGGCGTAAGTACATCGATTAATAATTATTAAAATATGTCATAATTTGTAGGTATTTGTAACAGAAAAAAAGATAGAAAATTATAAGTAAGTATTAAAAGTATTTATTCATTGTTTTGTTAATTTGTATCCATGCTTTTTTTCGAAACGTACATACATACATACATACATAAAATCACGCCTCTTTCCCGAAGGGGTAGGCAGAGACCACGGATCTCCACTTGCTACGATCCTGATACAAAACTTTTTTTATATTTTTTTTTTAATTCACTCTCATTACATTTGAAACGTTCTCTTGAATATAATTAAGACAGTAAGATTTATCGTATTCTCTCCACAGCTCAATCACCGTCGAGCAGTAGCTGCAGCAGTTCGAGCTCGGACACAGAAGAGGACCTCAATGTGTCCATGAAGAACAAGAGTAAGGGTCGACAGAAGAGTAAATCTATGGACGACAAGAAAGATGACCGCGCCCTCAGAGATATACAGCCCGTTGAGCTCGATGGACGGGTTAGATTCTCATCGGTAAGTCTGCGAAATATATTGATTACAAAACACAGCCTCTGACTGCCCCCTTAGACGTCTTCAAAGTGCCTGTACATAAAAGATCTGAGAGATTATTGGGTTGGTTTTGAACTGTCTATTAGACAATTTGACTGCATTTGATATTTGCCTAGAGCTTAAAGTGACTACCACGTAATGAGTCGAGCCTTCGATCATTAATACTACAGATTTATGGTCACAGTATTTTGTATAGCATTTTGAAGGTTTTCGTGATCAATGATCGTAAGTTTAAGTTAATGTTTTGAGGATTTGTGACTTTATTACTAGGAACATAGGGTGTAATTCGGATAAACTTTTAGCTTTGACTTTTTACGTCACACAGCATCTTGAGTATTAATGATCGAAGGGTTGAGCACTCAAATCTCCTAAAACACAAATTGACTAGTCACTAGTGGATATTTGTCCCACTTAGCATTAGTAAGCCCCTCGGGGAAACAGCCGTGCGAGATCCTGTTCTGTTTTAGAAATACAGGATCACACTGTATAGACTTGTGAGAATTATATTTTAAGGGCATTCAAGATCCTTTGGAGATGTCTCTGAGAGTAGTCAGAGGCACATCCAAAAAACATATTTTAAACATGCGCTGTATGACAATATATTGCAGTAGTTTAAAATGTGGATTTCTGCAACTTTTACTGACTGACTGACAAAAGATTTTCGAAGAAAAAGCAACATAGAACTGATTATTTTAGTTTTTTTGGTATACCTATTATTAACAGTATCTGAATATCGTGATTTCTTTCAGGTCGGCGGCTTAGAAGAGCATATAAAATGCCTGAGAGAGATGGTTCTATTCCCTCTTATGTACCCTGATCTCTTCAAAAAGTTTAATACTCGACCAGCGAAAGGAGTTTTGTTTCACGGCGGGCCGGGTACTGGCAAGACGTTACTAGCTCGGGCTTTGGCGAACGAATGCAGTCTTATTGGAGGCAGGAAAGTGGCCTTCTTTATGAGGAAGGGAGCCGACTGCCTGAAGAAGTGGGTGGGAGAAAGCGAGAGGCATTTAAAACTACTGTTTCAGCAGGTTAGTTTAGTCTTTTTGTTTGTAATTCATTCATTCATGGATTTCATTCATCCTTGAATTGGAACAAAGTGTAATACAATACGCACAACCGATCTTTGTCCCTCTGAAGTTAGGTGCACTAAGAGATTGCGCAGGTTTGGTAGAGTAAGCGAGATAGTACGATGCAACAAACTAAGCGAATGAGTGAGGCAGCTATACAACGCTGTCCTTGTTTTTTAGGCGCCATTAAAAATGAGTTCTACGCAGCTACTTCACAGAGACAAAGATTGGTTGTGCGTGCGTATTATACGTTGCACTTGCAGGGAAAAAGAGCGACGTAATTTAGAAAGGCCCTTTTGGGATGAAGTAAGTTTGTATGAGCTTGTGACGGAGATTTTAGGCTTTCGTAATGGCTTAATGATTTAAAAGCCAGGATCGACAATGTTTTTCTAAGAACCAACCGTTTTCAGGCGAATAAAATGAAGCCGTCCATAATATTCTTCGATGAGATCGACGCGCTGGCGCCCGTGCGAAGCGTGAGGCAGGAACAAGTTCACACTAGTGTCGTCGGCACACTGCTGGCTGAGATGGACGGACTCTGTGATAGGTGAGAGGATATTTTTAGGTTTGGTGGGGGAAATATTTTAGTTTGGAGAAGGGGTGGGGGGCGGTATTTTAAGGCCCAATTACCCACATTTTGACTTGAAAGGTTTGCCTTCACTGTAAATGACCCTAGCCAGCGTCATTAACTGGTAACCCCTTGCACGGAGTGAGCAGGTACAAACTGCCAAATACTTGCGCTGACTGTACATTCAAGAACATCAACATTTAAAATGTTTAATACATCTGAGTTTAGTTTTACGTGTTATTTTAAATTTTTTTAAGCAAAACTAACCGTTATCCCCAGAGGCGAAGTGGTGATAATCGGCGCGACAAACCGCCTCGACGCGGTGGACCCTGCGTTACGCCGCGCCGGCCGCTTTGACAGAGAACTGCATTTCCCCCATCCACACTCCGCTGCTAGAGCTGATATCCTCAGGATATACACCCAGGATATGAGGCATATCACCCAGGGGGTGATCGAGAATATAGCTGACCTGACTGCTGGGTATGGAGGTAAGACTTGGCCGAGGTATCTACAGTTTGTTGAATAGGCTGTTCTTTCATACCTAGATATGTTACGGTGGGAACCAACCTGTAAGCCGTAAAAAACGTTCCAATTAGGAAATTTCGAGTTTTTATTTTGCGCGCGCTAGAATAAATAATTACGGACGACATGAATGAATGAATGAATGAAAATACTTTATTGCACAATGCACACCTTAAACACTACAAGATACCGTAGAAAAGACAACCATGTATTATTACAATGCACGATGGGCGGCCTTATCGCTGATCGAAGCGATCTCTTCCTGGCAAACTTTGGATGGAGAGGAATGTAAATGCATGGAAGATTGTACGGTAGCAAAAGAAAAATGATGCGCACGTGAACCAAAATCTAGAACAATTCTATGCTACATTCGAGTGATTCTAGCAAAGCAATCCTTAAACTGGCAGAATACGATGTTTTTGATGAATTTTGGATGATCGCAGGTTGTTTCACTGTGGAATGACTCATTATGATTGCCCTTAACAAAGATATTTTTTTTTGTTTCAGGTTCAGATCTAAAGGCGCTATGTTCAGAAGCAGTATTAAAAGCACTGCGGCGGGTGTACCCACAGGTTTACGAGAGTGAACACGCGCTTATGATCGATGCCAAAAACGTAAGTTTCTCGGTTACAGTCCTGGGGGGTTATTCGCGTTCGTTTTTTTGTTCGATTGATAAATATTCGGATGTTTCTTTCTACGATTTCTGACTTCAAGGGCCAATTTTTCGATTTGGAATATTTGGTTCTAGGTTAGGACCGTGTTTTAACTTTTATCTTATCGGCCAGATATAATGTAGCTCGCAGTAGGAAGCATCCGAATATTCATCAAACGAACGAAAAAATGAACGGGAATACGGTCCCTGATGATTTATACTAATAAGAAAAAAATAAGGTTAACTATTTCTACCATCTCGGAGTCATCTCGGAACAAAATAAGAAACTGAACTCACTACAGATCTTCAGTCATAGAAATAATACAAAATAAGAAATGAATGGTGGGTACACACGTACACTTCGCCCAACGGATTCTCTGCGCAGAACACAATTTTGTATGAACGTGTGTACCCACTATAAAGTTTTGCACTAAATTACTCTCCACTTATAGCTTAGTGTGAATCGGTTTATTTTCTCATCCTGTATAATCTCTAGATTTAACTTGACCAGAATTTTGTTTTACAATAATTACGTTTTTATACTAAAAAGAAAACCGACTTCAATGTTTGACTCGAAACGCGGTGTGACTCAGGGCGTCCAGCTGTCGATTCGATTTCTATTTGTGACATGGCTAGGAGGGAATGTGTTTAAGAGTTTTACGGGGAAACTATCAATCCCTCAGGAATAAAATTTATATGGGACCACCTCTGGAGTATACCCTTTCAAACATGAAAATAATTTTGCAAATCGGTCAACAAATGGCGGAGCAATCGCGTAACAAGATAAAAAAAAAAAAAAAAAACATACAGACGAATTGAGAACCTCCTCCTTTTTTGAAGTCGGTTGAAAAAAGTAAGTTCGTATGAATTAGCCAAATCTGGAGACCAGAGTTTTTTTTTTTTTTTTTTTTTATGATGAATGGGTCGGCTTGACTTACACAGGCAAAAGTGAGGTCTACGATTTTTTAAGAATATTTTATCGTTTCATAATGTAAATTCAGGTGGAAGTAACAAGAGATGACCTGCTAGAAGCGATGCAAACTCTGGTAGCGGCCGGCGCCAGGACGAGTCCGCTAGCGGCGCGACGGTTGTCCGCTTACTGCGAGCCGCTGCTGACGTCACAGCTACAAGCCGCTGCCAACATGATGGAGAGGATCTATCCATCTGATCCTAACCTGAAGTAAGATAAGTTAATTTCATAGTTTCAACTGTCTGCCTTTTTCGGTTCATTAGATAGAGCTCTCTGACAGACGGACAGCTTAGTAATTAAGATATGATAATTTATTGCATAAAAATTTACCCAGCACTAAGCAAAGCTTGTGTCGCGGTAGTCCCGAGTAACAGTTTTCATAAAAATACAATTTATGAATAATATAAAATAACATTCTGGTCTATTCCTAATATATTTAAATAAGTATTAATTGGGTTCCATTTCCAACCTTCGGGTACGGAACCCTAAAACATATAGTCACGATCTGTTTGGATATGGATGTCTAAGTTGAAACTTCGTTCGAACCGAGTGTTCCACGACACTCATGTACTTTTTTATTTAACGTTTCTTTCTTTCACAGGTCAGCAGCATTGTTATCTCCCAACGTGCTGCTTATAAGCGGTCCTTGCGCGGAAACACAGCTAGCTCCGGCGTTACTGACGCGCCTCGAACGTTGTACAGTGAAGGAACTCAGCATCGCCACCCTACATTCTGCACTCACATTCACACAGGAACAAGCGGTTATATCGGTAAGTTCGTATGAGTGAGTGGCAACGACTTCCGGGACCGAAGATTTAACGTGCCCTCCGAAGAGTGAGTGAATGAATGACTAAATGCATGAATGAATGAATTATCACTACATACTATAAAACAATTTTCCCGCCGCGTCTGTCTGTCTTTTTGCATTAAACTTAAAAACTACTGAACGGATTCATGATAAAGATTTAGGTATACATTTTGCCAATTTTTGGTGTAATTTGGTCAAGATCTGAACTTGTTACATAAACAAATTCCGTCTTATTACAAGAAAATTAACAGAGTTTAGACTAAGACTAACTAAAAAACTCTCCCTAGAAAAACGATCTTTAAGTACTCGTACATAGAACGCTTTTTTGTGGTAACAGTTTTGTTTACATGTGTCAACATGGGGTTCAACGTTTATGTAATAAGCAGCATTAGGTTTTAATACAACTGCAAACATTCCAAGTATTCTTCGGCCATCGTTTTATTCCTTCTTCAATTCCGTATGACCATAAATATATTTCAGGTATTCTCAGAATGCCGACGCGCAGATCGCGGCTGCATATTATTCATTCGCGACTTACTGTCTGTTTGGACGTCACTCACAATGTCCCACGGGGCGTCGCTATTGTTACAACTGTGGAGAACTCGGGCTGCGGGCGAAAACACACTCTTACTCGCTTCTACCAACGCCCAACATTCCGATCTACCGCAAGAGGTAAGTATCCTTTCACCACACTGGTTATAAAGAACTAACACTGTCTAAACGTCGCTATTGTTACAACTGTGGAGAACTCGGGCTGCGGGCGAAAACACACTCTTACTCGCTTCTACCAACGCCCAACATTCTAATCAACCACAAGAGGTAAATATCTTTGACGACCCTCTATGAGGCGCAGTAAATATCCTTTCACCACACTGGTTCCAAAGAACTAACAGCAATAAACTATTGTGTCCCACCACTGGGCAATGGTCTCCCTATATTTGGCGATCACTACTATTCCATATCGTCAAGATCGTCCCGCCAGCGCCTTTTCGGTTAAAGGCTAAAAAGAAAAATAATAATACTACAACTAATCCTATCAATATGCTTGAGTTTTAACCTTTATTTCCAGTTGCAAGACCTATTCCCGATCTACAAAGACTGCGTGTATAGTGTTCGAGAGCCGAACGCTTCCGAAGTGATCGCCTTCTTGAAGCCGATCATTGCCGAAGCCCTGCTGAGCCCGCCGCCGGTCGAAAGCAACGAACCACCTCCTCTGTTGCCACGAGGTAAAAAAGAAAGAGTTAAAATGTTCTCCATTTTTTGAAGTCAAAACTATGTGAAGATGAGTGTGGCTGGGTATGCAAGAAGAGGAAGGCCGAAGAAGAAGTGGTTGGATTGTGTGAGAGAGGATATGAATGTAAAAGGAGTGGATGCACAATTGACGAGTGATAGGAGTGAGTGGAAGAAGAAGACATGTTGTGCCGACCCGACTTAGCGTGGGATAAGGTCAGGGAGATGATGAGTCCTTTTCACATAAGAACGGTTCCGTGACAAGTCTCTTTTATTTTCTCTGTTAATTTCTGAAATTATTATAAATCTATTATAAATCTGGTTCCCATAGTACAAACTCTGCTTCTTCTTCTTATCGTGTCACCAGTTCTTTCGAACCAGTGTGGTGAAAGGATTACAGGTGCGCCTCAAGCGTGCACAAGCTTTGCTTAGTTTAGGGCTAGATGATGCTGTGTGAAATGTCCAGCATTATTTATTTATTTTAAGAATATTTTTTTGAAACAGCCCCCCCACCTCCGCCGCCCCGAGAAAGCCCCGAAGAGGTAAACCGAAGGAAACGCAAAGAAGACTACAAACTACGAGAGCTCAGGATATTTCTACGCGACATCTGCCGCAAGCTCGCTTCCAATCGACGCTTCTACAAGTTCACTAAGCCAGTGGATTTGGAGGAGGTTCGTACTTATTGCTATTTGTATAGACCTCACTATTGCTTAACATTAAGCAGAGTGAGGTCAAATGCTGACCTATTTTATAAAAAAAAACCGTGGCGCTCCCGGGAGTGCCGTAAGAAGTGAAAGCTTGAACAAAAAAAAATTATGCATTTTTATTCACCCTTAAAAGTTAGGTTGCGGTAAAGATAAGTGCCGAGTACAGAACTAGATGGCGCTACTGGTAGGTGTCGGTGAGCAGTCACGTGACCTTTTCGAGGCGAATCCAAGAATTTATTCTCATCATCAAAAATGCTCAACGCGCCTAAAAAAGTTTTCAGTTTAAAAATGCTGTGTAGGGACAATTATACAAGCACCGTTGTTTTTCGCATCTCCAAGTACCCAATTTGAAATGTAATGGTCAATAAATCTTAGCGCAGAATAGAAGCGCTTCGAAGCGTTGATCTATTCCACATACCACACGTATTGCTCATATTCCTTCTGAAATACAGAAAATATGCGTGAAATTGCGTGCATTCTATGGAATCACTCGCATCGCATGTTCCTCTTTAATTCTTAATTGTACATATAAAAACACACAGAATAATGGCATAAAGAAAGAACATGTACAAAGGGGAACTTTAACCCTACAAAGAGTTTTCTTCCAGCAAACCTTTGAGGCTAGAGAGATTTACAAAATGGATAGTCATAATAGTAGATCATCTTTGGCTGTGAATGATGACGATTTTTCTTTAGCATGACTTGACACCTAACAATTTCCCATTGACAGGTAACAGACTACTTGGACATCGTGAAACAGCCAATGGACTTGGAAACAATGATGACGAAAGTGGACATGCACAAGTATAACTGCGCTAAGGAGTTTCTTGACGACGTTGACTTGATATGCGCTAATGCTTTGGAATACAATCCGGACAGGTAAAGGTTCTCTCACTGTTTCTAATGCTATCTTGCTGCGTAGTAGACAATTTTGTACAAAAAAACAGTGGCACCCCGGGAGTGCCGACAGAAGTGAAAACTTGAACGAGGTTTCTGCATTTAAACAACACTTATTACTTACTAACTACTAACTTATGACACACACGACACACAAAAAACCCACCCCGTTTTTTATTTGCGGGCGCCATTTTAAACAATGTATGTAGCCTATGTCTATGTGCCTATGTCTATTCTTTGGATCAAATGGGTCTGAAATAAATGTTTTTTTTTAATTATTTATTTATGTCACTTTACTACCACAATCCTGGCGAATTCAACGACACCTCATGTCAAAATCTGTCCAGCCGTTTGGGCTGTAGTGCGTGCCAAAGAAATGGGCATACAATACGCTCGAAAAACATTACCCTCCTTACGACGCAGTCGGGAAAAAACTATTTATCATTAGTTCAGAGCACAGTGCTGTACACAGTGTAGAAATGCTACCCATTTGATGCTAATTTCCATAACATTTTTAGAACATCATCAGACAAGCAGATCCGTCACGAAGCGTGTTCATTACGCGACCATGCGCACGCGCTGATCGACGTTGAAATGGACAGCGACTTTGAAGCGGAATGTCAGGATATCGCCAAACGACGGCAGGTAGAAGGCGACGCTATGGACAACGATCTACCTGACTTCATCTATACTGCTTCCACTTTACGTGAGTATTGTGACATCTGGATTTCATCATCATCATCATCATCATATCAGCCATCTAGTGTCCACTGCTGAACATAGGCCTCCCCCATCGATTTCCATAGCGATCGATCTTGTGCAGCCTGCACCCAACGGCTCCTCTGGATTTACAAAAGAAAAAAAAAAAACAAGCAAATTTGAATCACGATTATCCCCAGGGTCTATTATCTATCTATATATCTATTATATCTTCTCTCTATAATTCGAAGAGAATGTATCTCTTGGATCTATAAAGAGGCGGAAATTATCACGTGTATTTGGAACTTACGAAGCACAAGAGAAATCTAAGTATTAAATTATCCAATCAAGCTACTTCTATCCCAGTTCGGCAGAATCGTAGGCCGCCTTGTTAATCTTGTCATCATATTTACGTTCAATCCCAATGTTACGAGGTGAATCCTAGTGCATCTATTGACTTGACTTTTCATAAGGATTTATATGCGAAAAACCAGATTTATAAACAGTAAATTGTGAGGAACCTGCAGCTTAGTTAAAAGCAGTTTCCCATTTAATAAATACTAGTGGACCCGGGCGCGACTTCGTCTGCGCATTATTTTGTCATACAAACTTTAGAGATAGAACACCTTGTTCCAATCCAACCCATGAAAATACTGAATTCATTTTTGGATTTGCTGTCTTTAAAATAGTTCAAAGCATAGTAGAACGAAATGACATCGACATTTTGAAAAGTCAAAAGTTATTGGTTGTCATGGCAACCTTATAGCAGTACTCTTTGTGTCAAACTGGGTACTGCTAAAGTTTTTATGCAATATTCCCGTTGCCCTTTTACATATTTTTTGGTTTTCAGGAACGTTTTTCGGGATAAAAAGTAGCCTATATGCTATTCTGGAGTTATACCTTTCACCTTACCAAATTTCATTGCAAACTGTTTCGTCGTTTGAGCCTGATTTACACAAACATCCAAACATCTAAACAAACTCACAAACTTTCAGCTTTATTGTATGAGTGGGATGGGATTTTGTTTTCAGGGATAGATTCCCTTATCAACGATAGTACAGTGAAATCGCCACGAACGCCTCAGAACGGAGACAAGAGTGATACTCATTCGGCCAAACGGAAGAGGCGACGGATGAACGCTTGGTCCAAAGGATTGGTCGTCAAACGTCCCCGGACTTCGGGCAGGGTAAGTTTACTCACGATCAATCAATCAATCAATCAAATCGTTTATTTGCCAGAAAGTATGTACAATATACCAGCTAGTGTCTTATAATGCGCCTTGGGATACAGTGTTTTTTATTAAACAGAGTTTCAAAGAGCAAAGCATGACGATAACAGACGAAGAGTGCAAGGAGAACAAGCCTATCACGTCAACTCCACTTCCGAATGGCGACGTGTCGTCTTCCTCAGCTTCGGATGATGACGCGCCGCTAAGGCGGCCTCAAGATGAAACCGATGCAGTGTTGAATGATGCGGCTGATAACAAGTATACACCTGAAAGGTACGTTACAGATTTAAAGTCCGGTTTATAGAAGCGCTTGTGGTCGTGCTTGCCGAGTTCTTGATAGATCGTCGAATTTAAGCAACGTTCTATACGGTCTGTAAGTGGATGGGTGACCGCCAGTGGCATTTTCATCTGAGCGCTTCCGTGCTTCGGAGGGCACGTTAAATTTTCGGTCCCGGCTATAAGTCGTTAAGCCATGACGAGGCGGCCTAAAAACTTCGTCACTAGATTTGGCCACTGACTCATACGAACTTACTTTATTCCAATCCAGCGATCGAATCCAGCTGGATTCAAAGTATACAGCCAATTCAGGCACTGGAATGCTCAGTGCATTCAAATGCCGGTTTAAATTTTTCCAGTAGCACTGAACTGAAATAATGATAAAGTGAAAATGAAAACCGATTTCAATGTCGGACTCAGCTCGAAAATCACAAGCGGTTTTTTTACGGCTTTTCCCGTAAAACTCAAAAAACCTCTTGTAATTTATACCCTTTCAAATAATGAAAATGATGGTCGCGGGTTCAAGTCCCGCATGGGTGCTAGCTTGGAATGCATTTTTAAATCTGTAATAATCTCACAGTACGAGTGTACACCATACAAATATAATCTGTAGATTTTTACGTCCTTACCCCACGTTAACGCCAACAAATTGGGCTTAGTATCAGTACTTCGTCTGCGCATTGTTTCGTCATACAAACTTTAGAGGATAACTACCTTCTTTATTATGTTTGCAGTCCGGTGAAGACAATAGATAAATCACCTACAAAAGCATCACCAAAGAAACGGAATTCAGGGCATGATACTTCTAGTGCAGGTACGTGATAATATGTCTTATGCACGAACACATAAGGTTCATTACTAATAAGTACTTTTATTTTTCATTCAAGTGGTTTAATGTTTTTTTTTTTTATTTATTTCAGAAAGCGAGAAAGTACTGATAAATAAGACTGAGTTAGAAAACATTGTATATAAGAATGCAAAGGCGCTGCGTACGATTGGATTGGAAACACTTTTAGATCTACATTCTCAGGTATGTCGCTACTATTAAAAACAACTTTAGTTTACGATTGGTCCGTTGTCTTGTTCTTTTAAGAGCTGTGTTTGATTTGACACGAGATGGCGCTGTCTGTTTGAAATATGTTCAGCAGACGTTTTTGCACAGCGTATAATTATGGTCTTATTTGTACTATTTCATATTTTATTTACAACTAACTACTGCGCGTGGCTTCCTGAATAGCCGATATGCTATTCCAAGTCACTACCTACGCCTATTCCAAGTTTCATCCAAATTGGTTCATTTGTTAAGGCGTGATTGAAACACAAACATACTCGATCACTCACTCATAAACATTCAGTTTTATTATATAAGTAGGGTACTAGGATGTTATAAGAAATAAACTTTTTTATGAATGGCAATAATGGTCAGCATGTCAAACAGCTTCTAGTCTAAATATTTTTTTGAAAAAACATATTTTTATTCCAGCTTTTAAAAGTGGTACACTCATATTCAACCAAACACGACCGGACGAAGTTACCACAGGAGCTAAGCACCATAGTCACACGGTATCTACAATGCGCTAAGAAATGAAACAGGGACGTTAAAATAGTCGGATAAAAACGAATTTCAGATAGGGTTTATCACGCCACTTGCGGCAGCCAATCACGGATCAACTGAAACAAAATGGCGTTTCGGTTGACCAATCAGAGACGGATTGTGAAATCTAGTTGCATTTGCTCTGATAGGAAAGACTAGAGTCTAGTGTATACGTAAAAAGCAATGTCTATAACGCTGTTTCTAATTTCGGATCAAGATAATGGCGTTGCTAAAATGTGGATAAAAACCTCAAGTTTTATGAAAGCAATTAATAAATGTATGTTATCGTATGTTATGATATGATTGAATCGATTGAAGAACAAAGAATTATATGGGATTTTACGGTTATGCTGCACTGATTATTAGGTGTGATTGTTGAACTGTGAAAGATGGGCTTAAATTCACTGCCAAAATGTATGGCTTCTTTTTTGTAGACATTAAATAAATCGAATAAAATAACAATTTTCTCTACGAGGCTTCTTTAGTGTAACTCGTTACAATAAATAAATAGTACTTATGGACGATAAATCTGTACTGATTTTTCTATAAAGCCACACTTATAGGCTAGTGCTGCCATATTAAGAATAATAAAAAAAATGAAAACAACGAAACATTTTTTACTGTTTCTTAGTAGAGTGTGTAAGGTTGTTTGACGAGCCACGTTGGATTCGTAAATTAAATTATTAATCTAAACGAAGATATAAATCTCGAATTTTATAATTATTTCAAAATGATTATTTGATTATTCATTAAAATGTGCTTGATAAATGCAAAAAGGGGTATGTACAAAAATACGAATAATCCCGTCCACCCCTTAATAGGGATAATCACAAAATTAACCCATAATGCTCTGATTATTTCTCTATTGGTGTCATTAATCACTTGGAATAAAAAAAGGTAGATATTCGTATGTGTATTATTAACTTATTCTTCATCACTGCCCCATAGGCTAAAAGTAACATAATTGTAAGTTGTTATTTGTGTGGTTGAATAAAATTGTAACCCCACGTAGATATAATTTGATTTTGAACTTTTCATTTCGGCTTACTTCAAACCAGACGTATAAATCTGTAACAGCTAATATCAAAATGTTTCTTATTTATAAGACACATGGTTTAAAATCGTTTGCTTTTATGAATATTTTGTTTAGTATGCTAAGTAAAAGAAACTATGCTGCGTTCAATATTAGACTGTAACGCAATAATGTTAAGTCGTTTGGTTGTTTAAAGTTTGGTGCGTTCGGTTTGAGATAAGCTATTTTACCTAATCAGCCAAATTGTTAGTGAGATGAACCAAAATACAGTTTTTATTCGATAAACAAACTCCCTCTGGACTGTGATATGTAGTAAGTTATGATAGTTGTAAATATTTCGTCTCATTTAGCTAAATCCAAGTTGAAAACTAAAATAAGTCTTTGACAGATTTTAAATCAATCTCCGCAAATACCAAAACGTTGAAGATAATGAGAAAAATAAATTGGACTTTGAAACCTGCCACCAACATCCTTCGACAATAATCTTAAAAATATTTATATCGAAGTAATTGTTATCTGTGGATTAACCGAATATTGTTATATCGCGCCATCTATTGGCAACTTCAGTAAACTTATATTCTTCGCTTTGGTTTATGCGTGTCTTATTTAATCAATTTGGCTTTTTAGGCGCGACTTATACGTATGTACGCACTGATGATTGATTACCAAATAAGGTAAGTGTTCTAAAACAGTACACTATAGTTTCATAAGTGTTTCATTTTATCGAAATTTTCGTAGTATTTCCCGTTCAAAATATCTCTAGAATAAGTTCCATCAAACATCATTTAACTTTAAAATTACCCAAAGATTTCGGCGAAATGAAACACGACAATCATACTCTAAACTCTTACCGTGTTTTAGTGAAGCTTAAATTATAAATAAGGTTGTACTAACATTAGTTTTGTTCACTTTGAATTGTAAAGGTACGCGTCGACTTGCCTTAAGCGGTTATAAAACGCTCAAGACTTCTATAGTAAATAGTTTCGCAAATTTTACCAGTTGGTGTTTGTGAATTCTTATCTCTTATCAATGAAATTCATCATGCGAACTATCTTTACTACCGCTGCGGCTGTCAAAGCGTATGTTACTTCAATTGTTTATGTTATTATTATTAATGATATAATAATATGCCCGTTGATCAATAAATCTGACTGATACAATATGATAGTATATGTTATGATAAATTAATAAAAACTATCAGCCTGCTTGATCACTGTATCTTCGGTAAAATTACATTTGAGTTTAGTCGATTTTGAGTCTTATCGTTGGAGAAGAGATGCTTCTTGATCTTAAGAGTAATATTAATTAATTTTCCATCGTCATTTAAAATGTTTCAAAATGCATGAAAACTCTTATAGAATTCCACGAGCTTCACATAATGTATGAGACGTCTGTCTTATATAAAATACCTGATGATTTTAATACAAATTTGATTATGATAAAGTATGTTGTGTATTTACAGGGTGTAAAAGAACCGCTCCAAAGAAAATAAAGAGTTTTTGAAAGTAGCTGTATTTGTGTTCATCTGTACCTAATTGTTGAGCTCATGTTGAGATTTAGCATTTTTAAAGTTATTTAGTTCTTTGAATTATTATTTGGCTTCGGCGCAGTTATTATAATAATAATAGTACTAAGTAATGTTGTCTGAAAGCACTGTTTTATTTTTGGCGAGCGGTTTCTTACACTTTGTATTTTTATTATATTTCATTTTGACGTGTACTTAACGTTCTCAAATAACATTATAATTTAATTTCTAAAGACATTTCTTAGATACAAAGATGTGTGATAATGATATCTAATAAATAAATTAAAAATAGTTACCTCACTAAAATTATACTACCTTTCTATAACGTTGGCTGTATTGTAAATTATATATCAAATTTACAGAATGGTATACCTGATATTAAAATAAGCTAATGAATAAGTGAATAAAGTTACTAATTTTTTTGCCATAACGTAAAGGAAATTTTGCACTAAACCGTTGCGTGACGGGTAAATATCCGGGGTCCGCGTTTAAAACACTGCCTATTGAAAGATGCCAATTTGATTTTATAAGTATGAGTATTTTTTTATAATATAAACAATGTATGAGCCTGATTGCGTAGTTCTGAAGCAGTATGTTCATGTATGTTCGTTGTCGTGTTTGAAGTTGTGTGTAATGTGTCGGTTTAGTGTGCACTGTCCTTTACTCGACCATTTTAAAAGTGTATAATATAATATTATGTATCCGCTTGCAATTGCTCAAAAAAATGAGTGTTCCACTGAATTAAATTATTGTTTGCCTATCGTCGTATCCACCGTATTATTTAGTGTATATTTTTTCTATTTATAAATCGTATTTAATGAGGAAAATAAAAAGGGTATTATTTAACGTGATATCGTACTGGTGTGTTTTACTGCTATCTCAATTTTTAAACACCTAATAACGTACGTAAATTGTACGTAAGCATCTTAAAAGCTGGTTACGTAGATCTTAAGATTTTTTGAACGTTTTACATATGAGTCTAAGCGTCTAGCAGAGCGAGAAAGAAACAGAAATCTTTGACAACGCTTCAGTTGTCTTCAAGTCTGTGTGTGACTTTTGATTCAAGCGGGCGTTCGTACATTTGAAAGTTCCAACCAGTTGATCAAAATATTAATTTCTAATATTAATCTTTGAATTCGAGTTTGGATATTGCGGGCTATGACTCGAAAAAAGTAAAATTGTGGCACTCCGGGAGTGCCGACAGAAGTGAAATCTTGAACAATTACGTACATTACGCACAAACAATTTTATAGATAAAAGATAAAATTCATTGTGCGTAATGCCATGTCAGAGGCCTTACACCACAGCCTAGAAACTGTCACCTGAGTTGCGTACAGACTCATATGAACTTAAACGTGCTTATAATATCTTCAGGGCAAATGTAGGTACCATTTATCATCATTACCGGATATCACTTTTTTTCTTACAATTTTAGTGTAGACATTATGTTTAACATTAAATTCAAATGCAAATTCTATGAGTCTATGAGCTATGAGATAGATATTACATATTAAAACGTTTATTGCTTCATGTTAGTAGATAGATCTTAAAATAAAATAGTGTTTCATAACATGAACCCCGCTGGGGCACTGCAACATTAGGCACTTAGCTTAGGTATTTCTAACTTACATTACAATCTAACTTAAGTAGGTAAGTAATAAATTGGCACAGCCCTTTTCTAAACTTAATCAAAAGAAACATTTTTGGTTTAAGGTTTAGGTACAATTAAATACATTATTTAGGAACCTGAGTTTACTTTTTGCATCTTTTATTGTCTTCTAAATAATCTTGGACATTGTAATGATTTTAATTTTTTGTTAAATATTGTATTTTCTTCAATGTTTTGTAGTTCTGAGGGTAAATTATTATAAATCTGGATTGACATATTGTATGTTCCTGATTTAACTATTTGTAATTTTGTGTATGGTAGGGCTATTTTATTTTTGTTTCTCAAACTGTGTGGTTTAGTATATTGTTCTTTAGATAATGTGTAGAAAGTTTTATGTGTTCTCACAAATTTACAGATTTCATAGATATATATTGAAGTTAAAGTTAGGATTTTTAGTTTATTAAAATTGAATTTACAGCTCTCTCTTTCTGATATATTGACTAAGACTCTGATACATCTTTTTTGGCTTTAGGACACATCCGTCAGATTCCACATTCGTCAGATCATTTATTTATTCCACATTCGTCAGATTTTTTTTACCTCTGACGAAACGATGATTCCTCGTTCGTCAGATTCCATTATTCTACATTTCTGGCTAACCTAACCAAATGGGTCGTTGGTTAGGTTATGTTAGGATAGTGAAAAAACCATGCGCAAGGCAAGCGAGCGAAGCGAGTGTGCCGCGGCAGCGGCCGCCGTAGCGCCAGAAATAAATAAATCTGACGAAAGGGTCATTAGAAGTTATCCACATCCGTCATTCATGACGAAACTGAACTGAAATTATACAAAAAACTACTTCTGACGAAAGTGGAATCTGACGGATGTGATCTAAATCCTTTTTTGTAAGATAAATTACTTATTTGACTCAGAGCTATTGCCCATGTATGCATGTTATCAAAGAGTTTAAAATCGAGATCAAGGGCTTGCCTGTAGTTTTCAAAGTTAAATTTTCGAAAAAATTTTGAATGGTAAACCTTGAATGTTTTTTTTCACAATAAATGATAGTTTTTGTTTTCCCCATGCTCAAAAACCAATGGGGGAGTTTAACATGCATTATGGTTACTTCTTTCATATATAAATCATAAATTCCAATTTCTTTATAATAAGGAGTGCTATAGTACTTAACAAAATATATAACCAGTAAATTACATTTATTAATTACTATAGTCTCTAGGGATATAACATAAACTAACACAACTAACATAACAAACTAACATAACTATACATAATTAGGGAGAAAATGATACCTAAAGGAGGTCACGACCCTCAGCACTGAGGAATACGACTCGAGGAGGAGGAGGAGGATAGTCTCTAGGGTGTGGGTAGAACTAAGGTTGTATCTGTATGCGCTGAAGAACCACTTAAAGTGTACCACTGGCCTTAGAGCGGGAGTCGAAGTTAGCCCGAGTCGTGTGACGAAGTGGAACGCCGACTTCAACTTCTTAATCCAGCCAGCCGTCAGGTGGTTGGTATGATGATGTTGATGGAGGTCTTCCAAACAATGGTTGTAGGTCAGAATACTGCCCGTAGGAAAAACCCTGGAACCCATTTCCAGACATTTAAGGAAAGGTCCACTTTCTAAGTTTGACTGCGACATCCCATGCTCAAGTGGACGCAATTGCAACTAGCATAGTAATAGTAATCAGTGTTGAGGCAGTCAAACAAGCGAATTTTTAATGAAAACTAAGTAATGATAAATACAGTGCTGCTATTATAAAAACGTAAAACCTTGGTTGAACCCCATGTTGACACATGTCAAAACAAAACTGTTATCATCAAAAAGCGTTCTATGTACGAGTATTTAAAGATAGTTTTTCTAGGGACAGTTTTTAGTTAGACTTGGTCTAACTCGGCTCATTTTCTTGTAATAAGCCCCAGTATGTACAAAAATATGAATAGGTAGATGACAGAAAATGACAGAAAGAATTTGCATATTTTTGTGAAGAGATTTATGAACAAAAAGAGAACGATTGTGATTATTTTGCAAGGCGGCTACTTGAGAAATGATAGGATGATTACTAGTAATGACAAGCATTAAAATTAAATTGTAATGTGAGCCGATGCACCAACTTACAACTAACTTATAGAATAAAGGCAACACTCACTCAATCAGGGGTTTCACAAGTTCCGGATAATATGAACTCAAAACTTAGATATGAGTTACTGTTAGACGTCTTTGTAAGTTTTAAGTATTTAGAATTAAATTTATGGATTCAGTTCGATAGTTCTTTGTAGCTGCCCAGTTAGCCGTTGTAACAGACCAAGCCTACGTCCTGCCAACCGAATAAACAGAACGAGAACCTCTGCTTGAACGTCACTGGTGGATTGTTACGCTTGCTACGTATTATGACGCGAAATGCTGTCACTGTCAATTAGTGTGAAAGCGCGCGTAATTTAAAAAATAGATACGCTTTACTACGTAATCGTATCTACTCAATTTATCGATGGAATTTAGTTTGTAAGAATTGTAATGATTTTAATAATTAAGTTAAGAACAGAATTGTTACAAGCAACCTGGAATCCGTCAATATCAATTAAAAATCTAGCAGTTGCAAAATCCATTATCCAAAATCCATACAAAATAAGTAGGTACCTATGGTGCACAAACAAGTATATAGAATACAAAGGATCTCTATCCCTGCACCAACGCTAACTAATACTGCGTTTATCAGCAAGTTGCAAACCCGCTCCGAAAAACGGGTGAAACATTCAGGTAGAACTTCATTCAGTGTCTTCCTGATGTGCTGATACTTCACGCCACAGTTGTATTGCTGAGTATATTTCTGTATTTATCGTAAAAGTGACTTCCCTGGTAGATAAATGTTAAGACCAAATTAACATCTCCATCTATCTTCACTAGCGGTATCGGACGAGTCCATATATGTAACAACCTATTGGCTGTTATGTGTAGGATCCACTAATTTTTACACTCGTTGAACATGACGTCAACTTAGTTTAGCAGGTTATCATTCTGATTGTTCATGATCGAATGACACACTGCAATTAAAAACATGCTGTTTTATATGGAGGTACAAAAATATTTCACTACTTAATGATAGCTCAAGGTTGGGGAGGATTTTGTAGCTCCTCGAAATGGATGATGACCAGTGGGTTGTTCGTCATGTTCATTCATCATTTCACATTTGATGTTTGTAAGTACTCAACATGTCATTAAACCGAGAAGGTAATGCGAGGCTGTACCCGTTCTCTAGGTTTACAACTGTTTGCATCTTCGATGGGTAGTATAGACTTCTTTACCTCGACAATCTTGTAGGGCTTGTCTACTTTGAGATCGCCTACCTTAACCCAGGATCTCTTACCGCAGTTGTTGAGGTTGAATAATGCTTGACTTGAAGATGATGATAATGATGATGATGATGATGATGACATGTTGCAAAAGATGAAAAACAAAAACTTAGTCTCTGAGTGCTCTGAAGATTGACGATCGCTTTGACACAGTCTTGGTTCGTGATGGAATAAAGCCCACTGACACAGCCTGGTGCATGGTTAAATGCTCCACCGTATTCCGGGTGGTATTTATTCAAGCACCCTGATATCGTTCACATGGGAATACTATTATCTATTAACCAAATTAAGATATTAAAACCGTAGTACTAATTTGTAACAACGTAAGTAGGTATTTACATTGTTTCAGAAAAAAAAACCATAAGTAGGTACTTACATATCACTGTCACATGGGAAAAAACTATTATCTACTCGTATCAACCACATTTATACATATATTAAAACCGCAATAATTTTGTTTGTAAAAAAATGCTTACATTATTTTTACTGATAAAGGAAACCATAACTTATTATGTGTGAACTCCTAAACTAAATTCTTCATTACCTACTATTTTTTCTAAGCAGGCTTCACCTTTTTTTATTTTTTCGATTTCACCTTTTTTTATTTTTTTAACTGATCAAAACACCAGTTTACCACACTTTCAATTATCAATTATTATTTTTTTTTCATTTCACCACTTCGCACGGTGATCATCACATATTTTGAAAAACGATTTTCATACATTAAATCCTCACTGTAGTTGTCTGCATAAAAGTATAATTTCATCAACCAATTCTTCAGAAAAAGCTCTCCATCCAATAATGTGACATTCTTCAAAATATTAAGGTCAAGAGCCGACCCATTCATAATAAAAATATATATATATATATATAGCTATTACTCACGCTGCATAGATCACGCAAATCTTCATGTGTGAAATGTTCTTCTCGATGATTGAGTATACTATACTCCATTCTCAACGGTATGTTGTTGGATATGGAACACAATTGTCCACGGTAAAATACTTGTAAATAAAATGACTAATTGCGCACACACAACACTGTTCTTCTCCAGCAAGAAGCTGTATGAAGTGAATTTTCCAATTGAACAGCATCCAGATTCCTATCCATAGATTTTATCATCAATTACTCATTTCCTGTAAATCCTTTGTTTCATTCCCTTATCAAATCAATATATTATTTACACCGAATTTTTACTATTAAGTACCTAATACTAACATAACATCCCCAGGGTCCTTTGTTTGCACTAAGTGCGGTCGTGGCTGCCACTCCCGTATAGGCTTATTTAGTCACGAACGGAAGTGTTCAAATCTTAATAACTGTAGCGTGACCTGCCTGACTGACGCCGCCTAAATCATCTGTAATAGATGGATAAAGAGGCCAATGATGATGATGACTACCTATGTAACTATCGCATCCTGTCGAATATAAGAAACCGCGAGCCGAGTGACAACCCTAACACCGACCAGAAACCAGAGCGCCCATAGACCCCGACCACCACACATCAAACTATCGAGTATTGCGGGCTATGACTGGAAAAAAATATTGCCTTATACCTACTTTAGCTGAACTCCAATTTCGCCTCTATTGCCTGAGTACTCTCAAAAAGATAGTGGTAATTTTGAACACTGTTTTGAAAAGGTCATGGTGACCGAGACCTATCGTGTTATTTCTATGGGTGGTGAATGAAAGATCAGAATGGTATTTGATATTTTTATTTTTTTACACTTTACGTTGGTGACCGTAAACGAATTTTACTACAACGCTCCATTTTCATTTCAATTTCACGATATAATGATACTAGAACATAAATATTTATTTCGTATTATTTAAGATCAAATAGATAATCTTTTTTACATCCTAATTTAACGATATCAATTAATTTGTCATTATATTAAGCAAAATACAACAAATTAAATTATACAACTTATTTTATTATACTCTTCATCGGAGAACAATATCTAAGCTAAATAATCGTAATTTACTTAATAAATAGTCGTAACAAAAAATATTGAAGGAACTAAATATTTGAATCTACTAAAATTAATATGATCACATGTTTAAAAACTAAAATTTAAGTACTCAAATTCTTATTTTACTTTAATATATTAACTATTTATTATTTACGTTGTTATTTGGCTCCTGATGTCTGTATACTACGCTGCGTTTTAACTGTAATATGACAATAAATACTAAATAAACGGAAGAAAGCAAGTGAGCAGAGTGAAGTATCACGGATCCCTGTCTAAGAATTGTACGAATTAGAAACTTATACCTTTTCAATACGGTCGAAACTCCTACCATCAGTACACAAATAACAAACAACAAAACTTAATTAAAGACAATTAAAACTTTAACAAAATCACTCTAATACTGCTGAATTTGTACGAATTAGGTAAAATAATGTTGGACAACACATCATCGGGCACATACAACACGTAGACACTATACAAATGTTAGTCTACAGGGTGTTCTCAAAAAATTGTGCCAAGAAAATATCACCATATTAACTGTTTTTGCCATGGTTTTTCTTTAAAAGTTGAGAAATAAATAATTCATTCAACTTTTGTCTGACTTTTTGAAGCACCCTGTGAAACTGAAATTAGCAGTATAATAATGTCCTGTGTAAGAATGTGAACCAAAATTATACAAGTTTTTAGGGAGCAGAAACATTTTAATTTGATTAGAGATCATTATCATAATTAAAATCATTATATTTGTCAAAATTTATGGGTGTCAATGAAAACCTAATAACTTTAAAATGAAATATTGTATCTTAAAATTGCTGCACACAAATTAATGAATTTTTGGCACATGCAATAATTTTCAAACACCGACTAATTTTTCATAGCTTCCCTTACATTTACGTACATCGATTACATTATAGTGCGTGTTAAAACTATGTGTCGTGTTGCAAATAAAATTAGGAAGCATTTTACTATTACAAATTCAAATATACACTGTAATTCGTTTATATTAAAATCCCTGTAATGATAATATTGTTATATTATGAATGTTGACACTACTGTGTAGCTAAGTACATTAGCACAAGTACGAAAGAAGGTAATTTATGCAGGACTAATCCAATGGTAATAAAATCTAAAGTTCAATGCGATAGTGTTCAGATCAGAACACAAATGTAATGAAATTTGAACTTTATTACGATGCGATATGTAATATTTTCTAATGCATAAATGCTCCACTTTGTATTAGTGCAGGCCAAATGTGAACTGTCGCGGAGTTTGTAAAGTCCTGTGTAAATATTATTTTACAAAATAGACTCGTAAAGTGTTCAGTCTTGTGTTAAAACCAAGGTTAAAACCAAACCTATCATTGGGTTGAAAAATAAAGGGCTGCGTCCATTTAACTCCAACGATTCATGAACCGTCGTTCACAATGACATAAACAACGGTATAAGCGTTGATATGACATTGGTTCTTGTGAACATGAGTGTAACGTGATTGGCACGCTGTGCTGTATTGAACAAAGACCTTTATTCCTCCATGTCCCGTTTCAGGGCACTGGTTGTATGGGAGATGCGTGAGACGACTTAAAATGAGATCCAAATAGTTTTTTTATTGATAATCTGTGTACACGAACTTAAATTTTACAATGAGATATTCGTCTTTGTGATAGTGAAGAAAACGATCGAGAATCTATGTAAAAGTATGTACAATAGATGCATGTGATATCTAACACAGATTCTAAGTTATGAAACCATTGTATACAATTTATCTAAAGCCAGATGGGATTGAACCCCTTTATTCTAACGTTTATTTACTAAAAATCTTGAAAGCTCTTTGTTATTTGAACATTGAGTGCTGATTCTTTATTTGTCTAACCCGGCGCGCACTGTCGTATTGTAACTTGGAGACTTGTCAAGAACATTTCTTCAGAAATTTCGTAAATTGTGTGTGTGTGTATTTTTGTGTGTGCACGTGAGAGTTTGTGTGTGTGCGTGACTAGTGCGTCGCGACCCACGTTTCTGCCCCACCAGAACTTTACACTGATTCACTTCACTAATAACTACAACAATTACAAATACACTACTATTTACCATTTTAGACACAAAATGTCCAATAATCGAATGGTTAATTTAAAATTTAATTTTTTATCCATTTCTAGATAACTATTTACATAATAAAAATTGTTCATAATCCAATATTTTAATAACTACCATTAAGAAATATTTTACAAACTTTGGTGAAATGCAGATGTTAGTCGCATATTATCTACAAGATCACTAATGCAGATCAAGAGTACCTTAATTATTAAAATTTTATAATTAAAAATGGTAAGGACGTAGCTAGACTGTAAAATTAATAATAATATCTAAAAATAGGGAATGTCAAAACGGAATGTTTCAGTAACAATACAACAGAAATGGTTTCTCCTAACGATATAACAATCACAACACCTTTCATACTTATTGCACATCCTTCAGAATAATAAATTATCGCCTATACTTAATATGCGATTTAATATACATTTACAATATTAACACATCTTTTAAATATAAATTTAACTAATTTTATGTGGACGTCGTCCGAAGCGAGCTCCGGAGGTGTTTCACAAATATATTCTAAAAATATTAAAGATACGATATATCCGCGAAACGGGAAAGCTTTTAGTGTATCTCAAGCTACCGAGGTGTCGCGACTGTCGGAACAACGAGCAACCAATTACATTCAGAGATCATTATTTTAGAGAGCAAGAAATTGATCCTAAACGTTGTTCCGAAACATAATATTTGAATCATTTCGATACACTAACTGGGTTCTCGTTTCTGGTGAAACTAATCGATTTCAGCAGAAATCAGCTAGATATTGAGATGAAGGTACAGTGCTGATGATAAGTTTAGTCCTGTCCGTTGTGGTGTAGGAGCTGGCGGTTATCAGGCGGGTGCGGGGGGTGCGACCGCGTGCGGTACGAGTCGCCCTCCTCGTCCGCCGACTTCTCGTTGGACCGGTCGCTCTTGCAGTCCTCCTCCTTCGTCACCCCCGAGAGCGAGTCCAGAGCCATTGGCATCGACTGGTACAACTCTCTGGCTTTATCACTCGGTGGTAGCAGATGCAGCATGTTCAATGGCATCGGAAAGCCGGGCGGGAACTCTGGGTAGAAGCCTTGCTGGAACGGATTGAACATCGGATTGGAAGTGATGTCTGGTTCGGAGCTGGATGGTCTTTGGCTTACGCTGTGGTGGTCTTCCTTGTCGTGTTGGTGCTTGCTGGGGTGGTTGTTGTTGTTGTTGCCGGAGTTCAGGTTGAGTACGTCGAGCGGGCCGCCGATGCAGTCTTTCCTCAGCTGCTCCAGCTTCAGGCTCTTGCCATACTTCCCGCGCACGTACATTAGAAGAGAGTTGTAGGGGATTCCGAAGATTCTCGAGGCTTGGCTTGTCGTCATTTTCTTGTTCCACACGTGTTGGAGAGCTTCCGTTAGTTCTGCGTTTGTCCAGGATCGAGGTGGGCCACCGCGCGGCGCGCTGTGTTGCCCTTTCGGTCGCCCTGTTGACAAAAAATACTATCAGAACTTGTGGGTAGTTTGCAGTTTCGTGTCGGCTAAACAGAAATGTTTAGTAGACTAATTGCATTAGGAAACAACGGTAAGCATAGAGTTAGTGATTTACGAGCGGAGTGCAGCGGAGGCACGACATGTGCCGTGTCCCGGTCCGCGACATTACGCGAATGCACTATCTAATAACTGTGTTTTGGCAGCAAAGCAAGTCGGTTCCGACCGGCGACATAAGGCGAAATGAGCGGTTGCGACGTTCCTCGGCGGCGATTCGTCATTAATTCGAAGGAGCACGCGACTATTACGGGCCGTTTGTCAAAAAACGCGGACGTGCATACGACCGAACCGCGATGTCGCCTCGCAACTTTATAGTTTTGTAATTCGAACGGGGCACGTTAACTCGATTCCGATCAGATCGTAACGATGATGTTTTATTATGGAGATTAGTTTTTCTTTTAATAGTAGGGGTCACGCGAGGTTTGAAAATCGAGAGAATGAGTAGTGTAAGTTTGTATTCGATTTGTTGGTCGTTAGCGTATTGCAATCGGGCAGCGCTGTCTCGGGCGATGGGCGCTAATCGATCGCCGACTATTGTGTGTCGCACGGAGCGACGGGACCAGCTCGCAGCGCAGCGCTGCATTCAAAGCACACGTTAGACTCGTCTGCTCCCCTATGAGATACGAAATCAGATTGTCTTAATAAACATTTGCTGGGAAACAATGCCCGTTTAACATGGAGCTCGATGCAGATGTGTGATGTGATGTCGGCATTATTCGCGATACATTGTTTTCTTATCGGCTTTTACTTGTTAGTTTAGTTGGATGCTAGTTTATGCGATTTGTATCGGAGCTTAAAACTATTCGACGTTTGGTATTATTATAACCATTGCATGATTTTGTGTCTGTTTCTATACCTACCCTGCACAAATTGCTGACTGCGCTGTTGGCTGGGTCCATCCAATGAGTGAGAGAATTAGAGATTTCTTTAGTCTGTTTAGCATAAAGAAAAAAGAATGATACTTACATTTCTTTTTGACATTAGTGAATAGTTGTGAGTCTAGCGGCGGCCCGCGGTGGTCCACGTCCATCAGTGGGTACATCTTGTGCTCCATGCCAGGCGGGAACAGACCCAATGGCGAGTCCAGGCCGAACACTGCAACAAAACATACATTTTAACCTGGAGAACATAGGAGCGCGTTTCTTGCTACTTTGCCATGCCTTTTGAGGGGGACAGCGGTGCGTCTTTGAACTGCAACCACATGTGTCGCTGGCAGTGATTAGAATTTTATTCTTATGGCTTATACCTACCTACGAACGAAAACAAAGTCGGCAAGTTTATAATACCAAAATGTCAAGCTCCTACTTACGAAACAGCTATTACAAGTCGACTTCGTGACGCATGGAACACAAAAATGTATTGAACTTCCGTTTTGAGGTAGGTAGGTAAGTAACCTAAGGTGCCAGCATAGGAACTTGCTTCCCAGAAATATCAACCATTGACATTACAATGATCAACATTAAGCATGAATGAACATAAAAACATGACTAATATTGTTTTTTGCATTGGTAGGTTAGGTACCTACCTATTAACGCTTTGCCAGTTGAAGAAACCTTTGATGGTTCGCTAAAGCTCATTTTTTCATTTGATTGTTTTTTATAATCCTACATGTAGCACTAGGTATTATAAAAGGTTATTCTCTAAAATACAAAAAACAAAGATATTAATTGTGTAGACCAAGCCGCTCTGAAACACTTTCTCATTTTTAGTTCATCTACTCGACGCTGGATGGCGCTAGTAGTTCATAATTCGAAATAGTCACGCAAAATATTAAGTACCTACCCTACCTAAGTCTGTTGTTTGTAGCATTACATATTTCAATTAGTTTTACTCAATACATTTCATATTTTGTAAATGTAGAAAAAAATGTTGACAAAAAGCTCAATTTAAAGTATCTAGCTAGATTCTAGAACAAGCTTAGGTAGCAAGCATTATGATCTGGGGAAGATGTACCTCTCAGTGTTAAACATTTAGGAGACAATCAATAATGTCGCTTTTCCGTAGAAACATCGTCTCAATCCTATGCACACTTGCGAAACAAATGCTAGGTAGGTAAGTACAATAACTCAGGCAGACGCAAGACGAGTCTGTATCGATTTGTCGCGCAGAGGATAGCTCTATTTACATCTTGGAGATGAGAACAGAACCTCCTGTAAAATATGCTATGAAAGTTTCTGTTTATTCATCATAATCTTCATCTTCACCTGTTTGCACCCATTCTGTTTTAAACAATGTGGCAAGCGTTTAAATTTTTTTTACCTTGACAGTCCAAGTCCAACCTATACATAATACATACCTATATTCAAACTGTTTTTCATTCTCGATACAAATGATATGATTATTGCATATGCCCATCCAATGGCACGCAAAATGCCGCATGAACGCAACTACCTATCAATTTAAAAGCCTAGTGACTCATAATAACCAATTAAATGTCAAAAGAAGTGCTCGTGATGTAGTTTACTGTAGATCATGGTTCTTGATCATCCAAGGCTTATTTCAGCTTGGGTAGGTACCTACCTACTATCACAGACAATATATCCCAGACCATCTACTACCTACAAAAAAGATTAGATAGACTGACACCAGATGGACTTTCTAACAACTGCATTTGTCTTGCCTAGCTGTACCTAAGTTTTCCAAAAATTGCTTCATGCTTTAAAAGTTTGCATAACTATTATCTTATTGATCCCATCTATATAGCTAACCATAGATACCAAATCAGTAGGGAACCTCATGAACCATCCATTTATCCTTATTTCTCTGGTCTCAATGTTATTTTCTATCACTAGATATTATTTTGTTTTAGAATTAGCTCTACGTATAGGTATATCTATTTACCTAGCTAATAATATACCTACTTATGCCAATAAATCAAAGTTAGTCCATAAGCTCCTAAAACTTAACCTAACTAAAGATTAAAAGATAGGTACATTAACCTAACTAAAGATTAAAAGATAGGTGATTAACGTTTTCGCTGAAACATTCATTAATTTTGAGGGAAAACGTAAATTCAGTTCCATGTTAGAGAAATCACTTAGCAATCGAGAGGAATCATTATTCCAGCCTACACGGACAACTAACGGCACAGTAACAAGTTAATTAAAGCTGTTTTAGTTTCGTTAATCGAAGGGAACCTGTACCTCATTCCAGGGGCGGATCTAGACATCCTAGTTTTATATTTTTTTTAATGCTGTCCAACTGGGCAAAGTCTCCCTCAATTCCTATCAACCGTCTCTCTCCTTTGATAATAATAATAACTTTTTCTATAGATTCTACCACTCACTATCAAAGGAGTAGAGGTCTGAAATCTTTTTTTAAATCCTATCTCAGAAAATACCAATTCTCGGTTTAGGAACTTTAGGCTTTATTATGCCATATAAGTACTTAGACTTGTCTCTCACGTTTCCAGAAATAAATGTCGTCAAAAATTTTCCCGTGAAGGTACCTTCCACTAGGCTATAATTCATCAAGTCCTTTACTAAATCTGCTAGCATCAGCCATACACTCGTGCTTTTTTGACAAAAATTACGGGAGACTTAGGTATCTTTTTCTAGTTTTCTAACGTCCCTTTGGTCCTTTCTTATGGATCTGCCTATTAGGTAAATTAACGGACGAATGTTTACGTGTTTATTTTTTATTGTTTGATACCGAGCACGAATCAGAGCAATACATTTGATTATTAGATCACTTTTACAGCTTACACGATTTATATTTATTGTTTTCTATAACGGGAATAGAACACGTATTATAGGGAATAGTTATTATTTATTTATTTATTTATTATTTATTTATTTATGCTAGTTTGTTCTTCATTGAACTCTCAGCAAACTACTACCAATCCTCGCTACATCCCTGTTTCACCGACTTAATAAAGTCTTCGCGGGAAGATAAGTTTATGCCGCGTCCAATCAGATTGACTACCATACATTTACTTAACGATATGTGTGCACTTACTATCAGTTACGAAGTTGCAGTTCCCGAGCCATATTTAACGAGAGCTCCGATGAAACGTTTCCTTAGTGGTCTATTCATTTCGCCACCGGGATTCTAGTGTAGGTATACCTAGTCACAGAATACAGAAAGGTATAATAGTGGTACCTACTTGTCTTGTGTTTTATTGAGTAAGTATAGAAATGTGTTGAAATCGTAAGTCACAATAAAATTACCTACTCGTAAGTTTATAGCTTGTGTTAAAAAAACAACTCGATTTAACTTCTTGACTAACGTGTATTCAATTGAGATAGTATTTTATTTCGATATAAGTGACCTCACATAGGTAAGGGTCAACAAAAAATGCGTTACTACGAGTTGGGTACCTATACCTATGCTTTCTGTTTATCTTTCGTATTTGGTATGTTCACACTTGGATTAGATCCTTCATTTCTGATGGGTTGCCAAAAACACCTATATGTGACTAATTATTTCAAAAACAATTTTTCGAAGTCAGTTTCGGAAATTTGCTTAGAAAAACAGTATCCATGACTGTATGTAAACGTAGGTGCTTTGGTAGGTAATTACTGTTTCTCCTGTGTTCGTAACTCTGTTTATTTTGATAAAGTCTACAATCGTGCTCGGGCCACTCGCGGCCTGATGTAAATCAACTAGAATGATCTGGCTCGTTGATTGGCAACCAACATACCTTAAATATAACTTTGATATTCTAAAACCTATAACTAACATTAAACATCAAATTGAATTTAGATATTTTTTAACTTCGTATTAAAATTATCTTTGTTTCATTTCTAATGTTCCGTGTTAATTTGTCGTCTTCACCTACACATACTTATACGTTATTGTACCGAAGAAGATGAACTAAGTAGGTAAGTCTGCAATTGGCAATTGATCTGTAGGTACTAGGTACCCCAAAAGGAACTTTGACATTACAAAATTTTATGCGAGTTTAGAATACGTAAGAAACCGATAATTCGCGTCATAGGCAAAGTGGCACTTACCTATGTCCGCCACTTTGCATAATAGCTGACAATTAAAGACCACATTCATATTCCGTTGACTAAAAATCTTAAGATCTAAGCTGGATATTGACTTTGATTTTGTATTTTAAATTGTAGACTAACGTCAAAACGTTTATGTTAACTAAGCGAGTTGAATATGAACCAACTTCTGCACACCAACTTGAAATTAAATACCTGTGTTTACATTTTATGAAATAAATGGCGCTAATGATAAAAACATGAGACCAAAATCAATGTTTTTGGTTACTATAGTAGGTACCTACCTACTTATTAGATACATACTAAAAAAATATTAAAAATTATGAAAATTATGTAGTAGGTAACAATTAACAAACGAGAGCTTTCCCTGTCAGGTGTACGACCGTCGAGGCAAACCACCAGCTTTTTGTCTTGATGATAGGTAGTATTAGTTTATATTTTTACTGATAATTCTCTTCTCTGTAGGTATTAATTGGACTAAGATGAATTTATAATTATTATTGGACGAGTAATGGAACTGAAAATTAGGACGCTATTACTCAAAAGTAGGTGGAAGTAAGAGTTGATAGATACCTAGATAAGGGTCAGTCAGAGATAAGTTGTGTGACTGTCGAGTCTAATTTATTTAATTCAATTGGTAACATGATGTCCAGCAAGTAACTTAAACCCGTTGTTATTTCCGAGCGACCATTGTGATCTCGAGAATTTCGAATCATTCCTTTCACTTAAAAACCAAGGGAAATAAAATAAAGCATTCCTACCTGGCTAACTGGGGTTTAGGGCAAACCAATTAAGTGCTAGGTACAGTCCGCAGAAAAAGGGTCTATTGAACAAAAAGGAAATAGTTTTCGTAATATTGACACTACGGTAAGATTGGCATAAAATATAGGCGAACGGCTGAAGAGAGACCTATACCGATATGAGAAAGGCTGATGATGAAGGTGAGTAACAGTTGTCATTGGTCAGAGAATAACTTGAGAACAGTTGTATCGCTTCAGATGTTTTTCAAATGATCGCTAATGATTTGAAAGAAAATTGCCAAATCAGCTCTAAAATTGGTACCTAAATTTAGAAATAGCTGAAGGTGCATTTGTGAAGTATGAACGTCTATGATATACAAAACAGGCTCTTCGCTTTTTTTTATGTAACTTCGATGTCTCCTCTGTTCTAGAAACCTTTTCAGGTGTAAAAAACCGCAGTCTTAGATTTGCTCCCTGACTGTCCCTATTTGCCTTTAAATTAATTAGACAGCGCTATTTAGAGCTACTTTAGAACGTAGCCCACCTGTTTACCAAGCACAGCTTAAGATAAACAGAGTATTGAACTAGAGATCTATACCTACATTCTGGATGGTCTAGAATTTCAGATTATTTGCGACGATTATTATTGTCCTCAAAGTTATAACCTATAGCTATATGACGCTGTTCTTTAAAAAACTTTTCAATCATGCCATCTTTAACTGTGATTTCTTTAACCGTTTTAACTGGTTTACTGACTTTTTTGTTCGATATTCGTTTTTACCCCTTTATGATCTCCAAGCATGATACTTTGACCATAAAAAAAAAGATGTAGGTAACCAATGTTCCTATTTCTTTCTGCGTCAGAAAATTGAAATCATAAATTGGTTTCGTAAGATAATTTTGCCATCAGGCATATCAAGTGAAATCTTTTAAATATAAATAAAACTGTAAAATCTGGTTTAGCTTTATGCTCTGAAGATCTACGTAAACGATTGATTACGTCACATTTCAGAGCGCAAGCCTTGCGGTCAATTAGTTGTAGAGACTTGACGCTTTCTAATTCGGCGGGCCCCTCGAAACTGCTCGAGCATAAACAATGCTTCGCAACACACCCGGCCAGACGGTGCAATACGTTCGACACGGTGAAAAAACATTTTCACAGTTTTGGCTTACAATTTTCATTTTTGCAAGAGGTGGCATAATGTTGTCGAATATGTATAAAAACTCTGCAGTAAAATTCATGTTGCAGATGAATGAAGTGATCTGATACTTACGTAAATAGCTTCTAGATTTATAGCTTCTATGTTAATTTAAGTGTAGGTACCTACTGACTGCCTTATTCCACTTGAAATATGATTAAAATGAACATGTTCAGATCAAGTGTAGTTTCGCAAGTTAGTTGAGCATCGAACACTATTAGTTGGAACGACTAACGAAATCGGATTGAAAGTTAGCACAACAATGTTAGTTTACGATCGATAGCCGACCCATATGCAACACGCGTAGAAATCGAAAGCGCCGCAAACTTTGTTCACAACTCTCAACCCTTCTTGAGTGTACACAACTTGTCAGCGCACCCCGTTCATTCAGACAAAAGGAGACACACCATCTCGCTCGCACGCGTGTCACGCACGTATGTTGTTTCATACACATGCGTGCATTTTCCGGACTACCCGACGAGTTGGAAAAGCGTGCGTCTCGTAGGCGAGGGTGGTTCGTAGCCAGGTGTTCGCATAGGTCGGGTTATAGCTACGTGTTTACGAAGGGTTCCATTCACGCCGTTTAGAGGGCACACACCACACGTCACAGCAGCGTGTGGGAGTCACCGTGTTGTCTGTGGTCAGGCCGCGCGTGCCCGTCGCTTATTTTGCAACGAGATTTACAACTATAACTGTAAATTAACTTTATCGAGCGGGCCCGAATCTAGGTCGTATGGAATCAGCATTAATTATCGCTATAATCTAATACCGATGTCGAGTGTACGTACAATAGATCACATGATAGATAGCCGCTCACGCCAAGGATACGAGAGCAATAATCGCGGACGAGAGACGCCATAACTATTGTACGACGCAACTGGGTTAATCTATTGTTTCAGAGAAATATAGGTACGTTATCGGCGATGTGGGGATCAATTATAATGAAAATAAGTCTAGGTCGCGATGGACAGTCCTTGCATTGTTCGCGAGGATCGCGTGTCCAGTTTAAGTCCCTATTACATAAATAATATGGGGTGTACTCATAACTGCAACTTAATATTTATAAGAGCTACCAGTGCGCCATGAGAGCCTTTTGATTGCCTATAGACAATGAGCGCTCACTTTGAAACAAAGTTTTATGTAGCCATATAAAATGAAACCGGTGAAAAATTACAATGTTATGAGTGTGAAATTTTATATCATGTGTGAATCACAATTCACTAGTCGTTGCTTGCAGCTGCGCCTGTGTCCTAAAATGTTCATTCTCCTATCCGATTAACGTATAGTTTTTTTCTTTTTATAATAAAACGAATGTTCGATCAACATTATGTAGCTATGTAAATATAGAAAAGGTACAATAACTACCTAATTGGTCTTCTCACTGCATCTGATTGATATTAAACAATTCTGATACCTGTTGGTATCTGTTGTAGGTCAATCAAAATACACGTACGTATTATGTATCCATAAGTATTTTTTTTTTCAATTTGTTTTTTGTAGGTACCTACATCAAAGTTCTTTCAAAAAAGCAAGATTCAGATATAAACAGACGTAACGTTTAATTTGAATAAAAGTAAACGTACCTATAACAGTATCCAAATTAGCGGTCTCGATAAAACAAGAACACATTAGTGAATCATATTCGCTCACACGACCATGAGAGAGTTCAAATGAATTACAAGTTAAGATGATCGTTTCTAAAGCGCGCCCAATTTACTTACTATTGAAATGCGTTTTCGGTAACTTTCCTCTTTCAAAGTCCGTTGTACACTGAAGCGGTGATTTATCGCCGGTTTTCTAGCTGGTTTTGGCCTTTTGACTACATAATCGTCAAGCATATTGTCTTTATTAGTTTTTACCTAAGTACTGTTAGTCTCACACAAGCTCCCTGAACCCTTCAATCTAAAATGTATCAATTACTCATACTCATATACGCTAACTAAATACAAAACTTCTTCATCAAATTGATTCAAAATCGTTTTACTTTACGTGCCATAATAAAATCTTTTATGGTGTCATACTTATGCCCTCATACGTCTACACAGATGATTTATGCAGCGTTCATTTGATGGGTCACAAGTGGATCTCACTAAAAACACGCCTTGTGGACACTCGAATATGTACCTTATTGCTTACCACTTACCACCCATTATTGCTATAGCTTTGTTTTTTTATTTTTTCGATTAGGCAAAAAACAAACAGTAATAGAAACAAATCGGAACTTTTTTATACTAACTAAATTAGTAGGTGGTACTCCTTTGTATTTGACAAATCTATTTTGGGGTCTACGTTTACAGTGGACTGTGTCCTCAATCTTCCTGTTACTTGTGTGGGACCTTCTGTATAGTAACTGTTATTGTAGTCTGCGTCAAGTCGCTTCCATTCTCTTTTGTTTCCGACATGATCAGTTCGTTTCTTGGCTGTTCATTGTAAGAATACGTGAACATTATTTAATAGCTCATATCTTTTTGATAGTTATTGGGCTCGCATTAAAAAATGGAATTGGCTATTGTTGTAAAAGAAATCGGGCATTGGCCAAATTATGTTGTCAATTACTGATTATGGTGATTACCTACTTTAACAGGTGGACTCGTTTTCATTTACTAATGAATTCGTAAAAGAATAATTTCTGCTACGATATTGCACACATCTCCAGTCACAGAGGCACAGTACAGTCAGCGATATAAGTCCATGAAAACTTGAGAATTTCAAGTTCTTTACATCGTGGTTTGGCACGGCATTAATGTTTATGAACTTTCGTAGCTCAGCGTACAAGCTAAACCCAATAATAATTGAATCCAAGAATAATCAAATCCAATTTTCTGTCCTAAGATGGTAATTCTGTTTCTCACATACCATTTTGCGGTTCTAACCTACCGTATGTAATCTATCATGTGAAAAGTAATGCAGCCACAAGAATCGATTCGAATACGAATAAAAAGATCGATACAGTAATCGAGTAGGGACTTTCACTGTTATCTCGACTGGGTAAAAAGTAATTTATATGAAATTAGATTGTTACATAATTGTTTGAGTTATTAATAGAATGAGTAGACGGTTTATGTTTGTTGGGTAAATTAATTTAGACATTTTTTGCCGCCTTTTGTTTTGATACCATGCTCTCGTATCCAATTATACCTACGTTTCATTTTTATTAGTTGAGCGAAGTAAATCTACTCGATAATTTTATCAAGCATGAGAAATTAATTTTAAATTTAATTTACTTACAATAGGTTAGGTAAGTTTTAGATAGATAGATAGCGTTTATTGTTTAAAAGATCAAACTTTTTTTTTGGTTAGCTGTGTCTTAAATCCTAACAAATACTTGTAGATCATACAAATACTTATTTGTCCTGCGGCGGGGATCGAGCCCGCAACCTTCTGCGTCGCAGCCGGGCTTTCGCTCACTGTGCTACACAGAGGTCGTCAATGATTTTGTGTATGATTCAATGCAAATTTAATAATTTGTTTAAAAGTTCAATAATATTTATTGAACTTTAAACATTCATTGGTTACTTATTTTTTTTAGAATGTACAAAAATATATCGGCTTTTAAGAAATTATAAAGAGTAGGTGGTAGGTAGGTAAGTACTTATATATTTGATAGAATAAGTTTAAAGAAATATGGAGAAACAGAGATTCTCATTACTACCAGTAGTCCCTTTTCAATCAACAAAGGCTAGACTCAATTTCAGTCAGAGTAATTGCTATTGTGGTTGACCACATTAAAGTCCCTATGTCGGGTAAAATAAAGACGATTTAGCATTAGTCACATGTACCTACTCACCTTCTTCGCAGGACAAAAACAATCGAAATTGAACTTTATTTCCATATATCTCATTATAGTTTGCTCTGAAAGTGATTGGGATTGATATAACTGTAGTAATTTGTAGTAGTACTTTATAATTCTAATTATTTTACTAAGAAAAATGTCGTTGGCTACGCGTTTCTTGGTAAATATTTACTAATGCGTGGGATAGCCTAAGTATGATTAATTTATTACTCTCTGAACATTATTATTTAAGTACACTAAGGTTACTTGGTCCTACAAATTGCTAACTTATTTTGTGAATAAGTCGGCACATGTTTTCTTTGAAGAAACCCTACAAAGAAAAACCTAATTTGTAAAGTTATTGAAAGCGCCAACCAAAATTATACACGTCTTACAGAACTGTAGCCGTAACGTAACCTCAACCCGCAGATTTAAGTTCGGAAGTCACGTACAAACGACGTGTGGGTTTGATAACATGTCTATAATAATGTTTGTGTGGTCAAGTCATGTATCTTCAGGCTGTGGTTTCCTCCGCATCCCTTTGTCCCGCCGAAGCTTCATAAACTTTATAATCACAGGATCCATAATCTGATTTCGATTCCGACCGACCTTTTTGTGGCCGTAAAAAGTCCACTTTTGCCCACAAAGTGGGTAGTTCCCTTTGTATTGCAAAGCTTGATTGTACACAAAGTTTTAAGGTTGTTTGTGAAGGTTTAAGGGAAAAAAATTTGGAGGAAAAACTTGCAACTGTGTTATATCAGTAGCTACAAAAAAAAGCTTCTGCAGTAATGTTTTCCATTAAAGGTTGGTACTCGTTGACACTTTATTTGTTTTCCAAGAATCGAAGTCTAGTTGGTATTGCAACGGGTCATTCACCTCTCCCCAACTTTCCCCACGAATAAGCAGATCTTAATACAAAATCCGAGCATGACGTAGGACGTGTACAATTTCATGTGTCGATTGCACTTTTCGACAGTCAGTTTTCGTGGCCACTGGTTTTAATTGCTTTCTAAAGTCCATTCGTCGCTCGATTCCCATGACGGTCGCTGTGAAATTGACTAGCACACGTAGATGCATGACATGTAGTTTTTTTCGTGAGGTTTTTTATCTGTTTATCGAGAGAGAGATCTGAATATGCGCCTCTATTGTGCCGCGCAGTGAGAGGCGCGGGCGCAGTTTCCGAACACCACTCGTGATCTTATTTCGGTTCCCATTCAGCGAGCACTCATTCAAATTTCGAATTTAACGGATGGAATCAATTACGAATGTGTGACGACTACATATTGCTACCGGTAACAGACGCTGGTGAAAGGCTGTGGAGTAATTTAGGGTTGAATGGATTATGGAGTATTAATTATTGGTGCTGGCGCGCGCAGCGGGTAGCTCCGTGTGTGCATCAATCTTGGTTCGGCCGGTGTCGGCACCTCTTTATCGGAACAAAAAACCGGCCAGTGGCTTTTCTCATGGCCGGGAACAATGCCAGCGCGCACTTGTTATTAAATTCGTATAAAATTAAATCTAATGTGTGATTTCTTCCAGTTCCGTTCGCGTGATGGGAACCTTACGGCACTTTATGAGATGAAACAAACAAATCTGTATTTTTGAAATGGCAATCATTTACATATAATCTTAAGGCTCGCTCGCTACTTATGTCGATGACTATCGCACGGTGTAATTGTTTAGCTCGACACGTAGTGTTTGGCTCCATCAACTGCCATCTATTGTGCATTTGCTTTGTGTGAACTGTACCTACCTAAATTTGTTTTTTTTGTACATTCTAATGTGAGTTCTTCTGAGTTTAACCATCTAAAGAGAAGAAAGTGGACACGTAATGTGCCTGACGACATGGAATTTTACAATTTAATTGTATTCTCACAAGGGCGCTTATTGGGACCATCGCTGCATAATTTATACGTACACAATGGCTATAGGTAATTAAATAATGATCTGCGAACAGTATTTGCAGATGACACAGCGGTACTGCCTTGGGAATATTACTTACATATTAGTCATAGAATATTAGGAAAAGTTTATAAATTCTATAATAATTATAAATTCTAATCAATCTAGTTAAGTAAATATGTCATTTTTGATAAATTAAATTAAAAATACAACGATGGCAATTTATCAATAAATTTATCAGGGCGTGATATTTGTTGTAGATATTTCGATAGACATCTTGTACTAGACAACTATGACATGTCAATTTAATTAGTCATAATAACGTATCAAAACTGTATAATTCATCTTTTCAACCTATTCAAATCGAGACGTTATTGAGACAAAAAATAAATTCTACCCGGTTGTCACAAAAGTCCTGCCTGTCCTGGCAGGACACTTGGTCAGACGCGGTGATGACCGGTGGAGCAGAGTGATTACAGAGTGGTGCCCTCGAGAGGGCTACAGAAGAGTAGGTCGTCCGGCGGCTAGATGGGTCGACGACATTATAAAAACAGCAGGTCGTACATGGGTCAGACTGGCGCAGGATAGGGAAGGTTGGCACAAGCGAAGAGAGGCCTATGCCCAGCAGTGGGATGAAAAAGGCTTCAGATAATGATTATGATGATGTCACATAAGTAGGTAGGTACAAACTTTTACCTCTATTACTGACGTGAGTCATGTATATCAGATACTACAAATACTCCTCTTAGGAAGCTGTTGTGGTACCATATACCACAACAGCTTCCTAAGTCCCTATCATATAATCTTAGTTAGTATATTCTGCAGCGAACACAATGAAAGGCTTCAAAATTCATTTCGCAATCGTGTGTATTAGTCATTATCCCATATATCTACCAAAATACCATTAATCTTATCTTTCATTAAATTAATCGGACCATAGTAGTGTCAAAATTGTATCTGCGGAAACTGATGGCTCTTTGTCATGCTAAACTGATCCTTGTTCCTTTGGAATATGGACCTGGCAATATTCTCAGGTATTGATAGCCATGCGTGGTCGTAAGCCTATGGTGACCATACAATGGTATCATAGAGGCTAAATGCAAACGAATGCAGGCTAAAGGAATCCATTTCCATGAGTTTAAAGGCAATATTAACACTTAGCGGGATTCTGTGATGCAAGGCACTGTATTCAATACTTGCTCAGCATTCAAAACTAGTGATGACGTGAGCGAGTTCGATTCTCGCGGCGGGACAAATTTTTAGATGATCTGCAAATATTTGTTCCAAGCAATTTTGGTGTTCTAAATACATAGGTACTATATTATATACTTACTTATTTGTATATTGTATCAAATATAATATGTTGCCAACAAATCAACGCAGTGGTTGGATAGCTTATAAAAAAAAAACAATTTTCTACCTTTGTTGTACCGTTCAGTCGTATAACGTGTGGCCACCCTGTCGTAAAGCGGATAATTTACAATCCGGAATAGGGACGTGCGTTTTCGTCCAATTAACCATTGCATTTGTCGGTGCTTGAGTAACGAGCTGCTATTGACTGCGCCTGCGCAGCTTTGAGCACACGAACTAACTGCGATGCTCAAAGTTCCGCACTTGTCGCGTCACTAGATTTTTCAAATAAGTGTGGTCCTCAAAGAGGCTTACTTCAAAGTTCTGTACAAAACGTGGTGCAATGTTGATACGTTGTTTATTTTCTTGGGAATCGAAATTCAAAATTTTTAAGTTTTCGGAAAAAGAACGTTGCCAAAGGTTGTCATACAGCCTAATGGATAATACTTAATAGTTATTGGAACGAAGTTCCTTTTCGGACGGTATCGGGGATCTAGAAGAAAAAAAGCATTTGATTTTACCGACACGACACATACTTTACTTAGGTCAAAACGTCACAGTGTGAAGAGCGCAGCCGCAAAACAGTCTATAGATTGTTACATTGTTGTTAGTAGCCAAAATGTCGAAAGTTGAAACTTCGTTCCAACCGAGTGTTCCACGAAGGCTCCACGACACTTACGCAGCTTTTATCGCGTACCTTGAGCGTGGAGACCGAATCCAGAAATTCCGTAACGAAAATAACCTAAAACCCCCCACTCGGACCGGCACAGCGGTGATAGGTACTTTTTAGTTTTGGCAATAGCTTTACCGCGGCAGTCTCCGAGTGCTACACGTCTTTTTTTTATTTTTTATTTAATACACACGACAACGACATTCATATTATAGGTACCTATTGCTTTTTGCACCCTTTTTTGTGCATAACGTTTATAAAATGAAAACATTTTTAATTTAAATCTTATCTTCTTCTAAGTAGATTGAGCACCAGTGATCTACATACGAGCATACTAAACAGCCGGAGGAATATTGTGTAATAAATAACATTAGTTTATACCACACTAGTCTAAACCTTATTCTAGCTTAGTCAAAGCAAGCAAACAATTGCTTTCTTTGGTTTTACTGTTGTTTAGACTTGGTACAGACAGCGATAGTTTTAATAAGTGTTTGTTTCTTTGTTTTTAAGCTATTGCATAGCTTCTGTCGCGAGCCTTGAGCGTGGAGACCGAATCCAGAAATTCCGTAACGAAAATAACCTAACACCCCCCACTCCGACCGGCAGTAAAATGCTATGCTTTACCGCGGCAGTCTCCGAGTGCCACACGTCTTTTTTTCTTGTGTCTTTGGATTTATGGAATATAAAAATAATACATTGATTTATTAAACTCGTAAGTATTATAAACAAAGTTTAAAGTAGGTACAAGAACAGATTACTACAAGAATATTTGGTTCGATATCTACAGTTAGATTAAGGCAAAAATAGTGGTTTCTTATTTATTTGTGCATAAAAGTAAATGAATAATATATTTGTTTAAATATAATTAGGTATTGAAATCATAACATTATAATTTTTAGCCTATAAGCTATTCCAGGCTACGATCTACATTTACTTAAGTTTCATTCAAATCGGTCCACTTGTTAAAGCGTGGTTGAAATGAAAGCCACTCTTGTTTAGAACTGTACTCAACCAAATGGTCGTATTTCAACAAATAACTCTCACTCGGTCATTAATAGATAATTAATATTGTATTAGTATGGTAGCCAGTAATTAATGTTAAGTACCTAATTGTTAAGACTGAGTTATGCTAATTTGAACTGTATCAGATTTTTTTTTAATACTTACAATGCAATCAACACTAATATTACGAGTATATCTAAAATATCTGGTCTACCAGGTATAATTTGGTGACTGCCTAACACATCATCGCTTCTTAGCAATAAGGCCGCCCATTGTACATTTTTATCTGGTTTTTCTTTTGTTTTTGTTTGTTTTATTTTATTAATGGTGTGGAATAAAGAATTTTCATTCATTCATTCATCAACCCACCTATAGCCTGCTAAACCATAAGTCCTAGAAACTTGAAACTTGGAGGGTAAATTTTTTTTATATGATTAAGGGGCACTAAGGAATGAATTTTGAAAATTTTATCCTTAAAGGGGTGAAAATGGGTAAAAACGTTGGTATCAAGTGACCAAAACCGTGAGCTATTCGCTAGTTATAAAAGTATACTTATTTTAAACGAAATAGGCTTGCAACCTCTATCACGTATGGAATGACACTGCAAAATGAGAGCATTATGTCAAATTATGTATTTGACATAGGCCAAAGGATCTTTAGAAAAAGTAATCTTGATTAAAATTATTATTTAAAATAATTAAGTATGCATATTTTTACACAGTTACAGGGCTTCATATTCATGATTATAAAACTATCAATTATTGGCTTAGGCTATAAAATGTGTCGGCCGGATTAAAAACCCATTATTTTATGCAAACAAGCATAACTTTATATTGCAATTAGGCTCGAAGGTAAAATAATCAATAAAATAAATGATTATTTATCTTAACGAGTTCAAGTGCAGTCTCTCGTGTGGATTATTGAGTATCGTGTTTATTTAACTAATTAAATTTAGTTTTAACTAAAATGATAACTTCGTGATGTTTGGATGCCGACTAAGTTTTGATGCATAGTGGCCTAAAAGTGGACTTAAGGGAAAAAAAAAATATTATATTTGCCCTCTAAGGCACTTCCAGTCTTCTGATATATAAAGGTATTCTTCATGGCTTTTCGTACAGTTTGCAGGATTTCCGAAACTTCCTGAGTGATGGTCCACTTTTCGACCTCGATTTAAGATGGATCACCTAAAAAGCTAGGCCCCAAACCTGCAGCCTTACCTATCATCTAACTTGAAATCCATTCCCATTTGTCATCCCAATAAAGCTAAACCAATCACATAATAGGAAAATGACAATTGAAGTCCAGAGTGGGTTTCAAATGTCAAAATGAAGTCCATGTCCATTTCCATTGAATTACACAATAAGACCCCGTGTTTGTTGCCCTGGTCACTGGTGCTTGGCACAGAATCACCTGGTTTTAAGACCAAGAAGATATTATAAGGTGATCCTAGCAGTCCTACTAAATAAATGATTTTTGACTTTGACTTTGACGGCTTTTTCGTACACAGTTCACAACTTTTCCGAAACGTTGTGCATCACAACTTTTCGTAACCACAATTTTTGGACAAGTTAAATAGGCCATCTACATACTCGCCGATGATAGACGAATGCCGACGGTCACGAACGTGTAGAAGGCCTCATCGCCTGAATTCGCCTGTCATCGTCTATCCAAATAATAGTTCGGCGAAAAGTTCGGCAAATAGCTCGGCGAATGTGTAGAGTGGCCGTTAAATTGAGATAGCACGGCTAACTGATAAACTATAATTAAGATGCTTGCTTAGCAATGACCTTGTCATAGCTAATTGTACTAGTAGGTACTTAGCAATTTTCCCATCGAACGTAATCACTGTATCACATCGCATCTTCACACACGTGTTTGATGCCACTATAAAAAAGGTAGGGTGACCAAGAAACGTAATCTTTACCTATAGATTTTTCTTATATAATTTTCAAATTAAAATTATTAAATTAATTTACTTACACATTAATATCACAATCCGTGTTTTTCAATTTAGATATTTTTTTTAATATAAGCATATTTTCAAAAATTCAATTTGAGTATTTTTTCAGTTTCATATATTTTTTTCTCTTACGGCGTTAAACAATTTAAATTGGGATAAATTGGCGTGTAATATTCATCATTCTTATTAATATTTTATTCATAATTGGATCATTAGACTATTTTTAGAATTATAACATTGTTGTGTCGAAGTAGTAAGTTACCTTAATCATCCTCAACTTAGGTACGTGTGAAGCTGACTAAGCTTTAAGATAGAGATCTGTATGTAGTAAATAGTATTAAATAATAAAAATATCTTTAATAACACATAAAAGTAGTTAACGGTTAAGTTAATAGCCAGCCAACCTTAGAATCATGTCATTTATTAGAAAAACCTTTAACTACACACATAAAATCATCACATACCAAACGATTACCCACACGAATGCATGTAGTGATTATATTTACTCTGTGGTCTAAGCGTTAATTATTGTTAATAAGGCATTGTGTTCAACTGGTGTGGCAAGTTGTGTGTAAAATTACTTATCATAAAAAGATGATTATTTAATCGTATACTTACATTAGTGATTTGATGGTGACCGAGCCTAGACGATTATGGACATTTATTATCATTTTATGCTTTATGGTCTCTGTATGAACACTTTTGATTTAAATAATCGAGTAAGTATAACCTTATTAACCTGTAAGTACAAAGTAGGTCAGTTGTCGTATTGTTCACTACATTTATGATTATATAGGAGTTTTTTTTTAATCATCTTAATTGTATTATACTTTTACTTCTTTCTAATAATAATAATTTCTCGTTATTTAAATGATAATATTATATACTTTAGACTTGATATACTTTACTTGACGCGTGATCCGAGAGCTGGCACATTTTTGGCTCAAAGGATCAGCATTGCCATCCAGCGTGGTAATGCCGCCAGTGTTTTGGACAGTGACTTGGATCAGTTGAGCTATCTATAGATCGTTTCTAACGATCCTTAGATAGTTTGACTAATCCTGTTGTATTTTGTAAATATATGTAAATATGTAGTAGCTTAGTTTCTGTAAATAAATTCTAGCTTTAGACTTTATCACGTATTATATTTGCGCTTAGTTATTATTGGCTAATTCAAAAACTTAGAGTCCAACACTTTCTCCTTTAATATACCTACGTATAAGTATTTAGATCTACTTAATACCTTTAAAGGGAATAAGGAGTAGTTACGTTAAAGACGTTACACGTAAGTAGGTCACCAGGCGCCGCGCGGTGTCGATTGAATGTAAATGCGCAGACGCAGATTGCGCTAGTTTTCATCTTCATGTAGGGACACCATAATTTATGATTATTTTATTGATAGACGAGAAATTGATCTCTAAACAATAGTTATTATGATAATATTGTAGACGCTACGAGTATAGAATAACAAAATAATTTACAAATATTTTTTTCGAAAATCAAGTTTTCTAGAAGAAGTTGGAGTAAAAATGATTGGATATTAATCGCAATAATTTAACTATACTCGTATGTCATGCATTTGCGTATTCTGTAACCACTTAAACCTTTCCTTAATCATGTTGCAGGAACTAACTGTGTGACTCAATAGGAAAAACTTGCGTAATTCATAATATGTTATTACTACGCACAGTAAATTATTTCATTCATAAGGTATTGAATATGATTCATTGTTGTTAATTTTCAAATAATAAATCACTTGTAAATTATTGGGATTCTCACGGAAATTATAAGAATCAAATGTGACTAATGTGGTCATAATATTAATTAAATCCAGGAGTCCCGTTAGTGCAAATGTACCGATGATACACTTGACTTATTGACATTCATTCTTTATTACTAAACTAGCTGTGTCCGTAAGCATCCACGGTCCATCGGTAATACTTTTTTAGGATACTAAGTTTTCATACACACTTACCAACAGACTTTTGCATCCATACTATACTATATATACTACTGTCTATCTATCTGTCTGTCTGTCTGTCTGTCTGTTTGTTACGCTTTCACGCCCAAACCGCTGAACAGATTAAGCTGAAATTTGGCATAGTAAAAGGTTGTATCCCAGAAAAGGACATAGGCTACTTTTTATCCCGAAAAAATCCCGAGGGACCGCGGATCACACCGCGGTAGCGCAGCTAGTTTATAATAATAGAGTTAATAGAATTTCATATAAACAATTTCAATCACTTAACTCGGTTTCGTATACTTATTATATTTGTATAAATACTTAATTCATATTGTTTATCTATAAAACTGTTAACTAGTTTACACCTGTTTATGATAATAATTACTATAAATGATTACGACTGTTCTAAATAATGTATTCTTATTTTTCTGAACCAGATAAAATAATGATTCGTAATCACGAATAAAAGATTCATCCAGTTCAATCAAATTAATTTAAGCAAAAACAAAGCGATCAGCATCAATTGGCATCTTAATGTATTTTAATTCCCTGGGAACTGACCTAAGAAGAAAATCAGCAGAATCATGTCATGAATAAATATGATAATTGTTGTATTTTATTGAGCTAATGTCCGAGAGTTTTGCAGAATCATGGTGTTCGTACCCGCCCTTGCGTGCGCGCAGCTAAGTAGCGTTTCGTGCCAATGTCGTCAGCACTTGCTTTTTTTTCTCATTTTTTGCCACCCTTGAAGGTTGTGTACCTGATGGCCAGAGACCTCGCGTGCTTTATCATGAATAATGTACCTACTAACAAATACTTGTATATTGTGATCGTGAGTACGTAACACTGACATGGACCTTCGATGCTTATGAATTTTCCTGTTTGCTTTCAATGAGATGTTTATAATTGAGGAGTTAATCGAAGAAATGCAATAAACTGTTTGGCCTAATAACTTCATTCTACTACGGTACTTACCTAGATAATATTCTAGTCAGAGCCAGTTTTAGTAAGACATGAATAACCAATAAAGTGGTTTGGTAATCGCGGGGATATCACAGGGTAGTCATCAAACATTTTGTCCCAAGAATATTGCAATTTACTAACAATTTAAAATAAAAGTACGTGAGTGTCGTGGAACACTCGGTTGGAACGAAGCAAAGAGTTCTGAACAAGAACTTCTCTATACTGGGAATATAATAAATTAATTGTCAATTAGGTATCCTAGCAACGCTCTTACGTACTAACAATGTAACAATCTATGGACAATGTTGCGGCTACACATTTTGCACTGTGACGATTTGTCATATACATGTGTCGTGACGGTAAAATAGATCAAAATGTTTTTCCAGCCTCAGTCTTTTTTTACTTCGATACCGTCCGAAAAGGAACTTCGTTCCAATAACTCATTCGGCCACCCGTAAGGAATACCTTAGACAAATAAGTACCTACGCTGCGATTTTTATAGTTCATAATGAAACATTAAATAGGTTTAATGGATAGTAAAGCAATTATATTCAACATTAGCTGACGCAGTAAGAAATAAAACGCTAAATAACAGGGCAAAATAAGATTTGTAATTTCTTGACAAGACCAAGTGGGCACAATCAGGAAACCGGGCGTTGTGATTGCTGGTCCCCGCCAACCCCTCATTACGTTTACGCACCACCATTAACCGTAATCAAGCTCTCATCACACACGGAGATGGAGGAAACAATAAAATGAACACTTTTACGTAGTAAAACTCGACTTCTGGAGGAATAAGTTCAACTATTTCCAATTACCGCAAACAAACCAACAAATAAACGCTAAAGTTTCAAATTTCGAATGTAGATGTAAACATTCAAATCGGGGCAATTTAAAATTTGATTTAGGAACGAAATGACAAGTGCGGAAACGTTGCGACTCCCCCTCGCATTTAGTTTCCCCACGCACGTCGCCGTGGTGAGAGGCGAATGCGTGCAACCCTTCATTACAGCCTACGACTATTATGGCGCAATCAAGCACTCACATACGCGAAACTGAGGAAACAATAAAACAAAATTGACGTATAAAACCACTCCTCGGACTAATTTCGACCTGGGGCATTAAATCCGCCGCATAATATACATCGAACTGAAACATGTGAGTACTGTAGGTATCAGCGAATTGATTGTGTGGTGTGCTTATATTATTTCGTATCATTTTGATTTTAAAATTAAGAAGCTTGGTAAAGACAATAAAATATTATATGTTAGCAATTGGATCTACGCTCTCGTAATATAAGCTCAAAGACATAATATTTTGATGTAATGACTTGATGTCGTGAACGATAGTGTGAAGTACAAAACAACTCCATTAAAGTTACATAATTTCAGAACGCAGCTCATGACAAACGTGGTCGTACCTGCGGCACATGACAGCAGCCACTCCATACCAACATGACAGTAAAAAGCTGAAGTGATTGCAATAACCAAGAACACATGATATACAATCCTATTAACTTATTAAAATACGGTTTCCTACAAATACGATTATGACAATCGCAGAATTTCCTCCATAAACAAGTTTAGAAATCGAAAAGGGCTCATAAAACATGATGACTGCTGGAATTGCTTCCTCTTTTATACGTGTAAGGAGACCCACGGGCAATAATTATTGAGGTGTAAAATTTACACTGACACACGTTTATGGGTACCATACACGAGCGGCTGAAATGAACGCCAGCGCCATTTATAATGATATTTTACGGCGAGTGTTTGCGACATGCTCAGTTAATGGACTTTATAAAGTTAGAACCTTTCACGCGATCGGAGATAATGCACTAGACGTATGAATAGGTGATCTTAATTTATCTGTGTAACGTTCCGGTTAACACTCGATATCGGTCGCTAATCGAATCGCCGTAGCCTGTAGGTATCCGATTTATGAAATCGATAACACTTTATCGATAACGGATCCTTTGAAGATTCGATTAAAGTTATTCATATGTAGTACATATGTCGAGTCCATCAAACCGCGTCCATTTGATTACGAAACTGAGATCACTTATAAGATTTCATTTTGAAATAAAAGGTTGCATTGTTCAATTCAATTTTGTTCAAACTGATACCGATTTGAAACTAAATGTACCGTAATTCAAACTAAGTATTTAAAAAAATACACATTTCATACCTACTGAGTGACAATGAGATCACGAGGTCAACTTTTTGCATGATGCTATTTTGTTTCCTAACTCACTGAGCATTTAATAGTGCAAAACGGCATTGATACAATCGATTTAAGGACTTGGTTTTTCACATACGAAAAAAATGTTTCGGTTGAACAATTGTTTTGTTTTTATCACTTTTCAATATTGACATAAGTTTAAGCATTAAATTATGTAAATAATTTAATATTAATATTAAAATAAACTTACTGTGTGGTGGTGTCAGAGATAAAGCGGAAACTGCCGGCGGAACAGGCGGAAACATGTCTTGGTGTGGCTGGAACATTCTCGGTGGTGGAGGAGCTTCGGCTTCTGGTTCCTCCGGCTCTTGTTTTGGTGGAGATCGGGGTCTCGCCAGTCTCACGGCTTTCAGCCCACAGCTGGGCGAGCGGCGCATCGACAGGTTCTCTGGGGTGTCTGATTCTCCTGAACGACGACGAGGCCGAGCCTGCTTCCTTCGCGGCTGAGGGCTCGCCGGGCTGACTGGCGGCGACGGCGCAGGTGGAGTCGTCTGCACCGGGCTGCGCGCCAGCGGAGTCGGTGGCGGAGACCGCGCCTGCTCCTCACGATCTTGGTCGGCCAGGCCCCGCACCTGCAGCGACTCTCCCGCCCTTATCACGGTCCCCAGCTGCTCCTGAGCGACCGACACCTCTCCGCGGTACATAAAGTCCACTACCGCTTGAACCTCCCATCCTTGAAAGTCTTTCAACACGATAACTGGGTGCTTGCATGGATTCTCGCTGAATATTCGGCGAAACAGCGGACTGCAGGCGCCTAGCAGCACTTTGTGAGCGCGCACGCGGCGCTCGGCGCAGACCAGAGTCACGTCCACGAGGGTCTCCGCGTGCAGGAGCGCCTCGAAGGAGCGCAGCAGGTGCGCCTGGTGGTTGTTCCATCGCAGGCTGTAGTGCTCTTCTCCGCCGACGGCGGTCGGCTTGTCGTCCATCGCGCGCGCCGGTCTCGACGCGTGTATCGGGTCTGCACGCTCCGCTGGCGGGCGCGTGCGCGGCCTCGCGCCGCCCTCCGCCCGCTTATCACCCTGCACTCCAACCCTTTCTTAAAGAATCGTCTTGCCGCCGGACCTCGTTCGCATTTCACTATCCCGTCGGAGTCCACAAATCTCGAGTCCGAGAGCACTGGGTTCACAGAAAAGTTTAGCACTGCACGGTAGGAGTGTGGAGTTCGGCGATGGGTCGCGCGCGCGGTCGTGTCCGAGGGTGGTCGGTCAGTGTCGGAGCGGCTCGACGTGTGTCGCGGGAGGCTCGCGAGCGCGGAGTGAGCGGCTGCGGACGGGCGCGCGGAGCAGCGGTGTCGCGCGAGTGCCTCGCATCGGCTCGTGTGCGGTCGGCGCGCGCGGAGGCCGCGCCGGCCCGCCCCCGGCCCCGCCCACCCCGCACACACGCGCGCCGGCCCCCCTCTCCACCCGCGAGACCCCCGCCACACATGTGTCACATTACTCGAATACCTACACATGTGACGCCTACTTCACGGTATGTATTTTTTTGAATACCTACGCTTTTCCACATACACGCCTACCGGAGGAAACTCGTCACATGCGTTGAAGATAAGTAATCCTGTGGATGTATCGCCTTGTGTGCGTGCAGAAAAACGATCTTGAAAAGCAGTTCGAGTCCCGTGATTTGAATTAAAATAGCGTTGTTTGAACTGTGAGTCAGATGGCGGGGTCAAGGCGACTGAAACCGGGACGTGTCCGAGATGACACCGAGTGCATGGTCACCGTAGTACCGCTTTCATTGATAAAATGAAAAGGTTCGTTCTTTCACATTTTTGTACTAAGCGCCGTTGTTTTTACAATTTGAAAGAGTCTGTGAAAATACGAGTATAACTTTGTTTTTAAGAGAGACTATGATTATTTTGGCACACAAAATTAACCTACCAGTCTAGAAAACTAGAAAATTCATAAATATGCAAAAGCTCGAATCAAAAACATCGATACGAGCTTTTAATTCAACCAAATGAATTAACTCGGAATTTGTGGGAAGTAATAACCCACTTATGGTAACTAAATGTTGATTTTATTCACGAACCTTCACGCGATTCGCTTATTAACTAACTTGTAACAAACTTATAACTTATGTTATTTTAACTTACCTACGCAGAAGTGTGTTTAAACATGTTGATTATGTAATGTAATTGGGCGCGTTATTTATGTTCTGTCTAAAACTTCAGAAGCTAGAAAATTGCTTAAGTTGGCCACGCATTAATTAATTTTAGTATTGATACAAAATAAAGTTTTTTTTATAAAAGAATAGGTAAACTACGTAAAAAAAATTACTAAGCTTTATTTTGAACTTGAGTTCCATTACTCCTCAATCGGTCATAACAGGAAAGAAGTAGCCAATTCTTCTAAAGCTTAGTAAACTGTGCCTTTTATTAAAACGAGTAGGTATTTACGTTTTCTTTCACCTTTTCGAGTTTTTGTTTATCTTCCCTAAAAAAAAACCTTAGGTTACATCTCTATGGTGGTATGGTTTCGTCCCCGCGCCCAGGGGTATGGTGGGTACGTACTTACGTAGTGAAATCTATGACGTTTTCGGATTTCATTTTTTTCATTTCATTTATTTTATTCCATAAGATACAATTGTACACTTGAAAAAGTCACACACTACAATTTATCACTTATATCTATGTATCTATATTAATAAAAAAAAAAAAAAAATCATACATTAATAACATTTAAAGACATTTATGTCACATTCAGATTACCAGCATAGACTTCGTCAAGATCGTAGCATGATTTGTCCATTATTTTTTTTCTTATTCTATCTCTCATTCAGTATTAAACTGAATGTCATTTAAATTCCTTGTGTTCTCTGATAATTTATTAAATAGTTGTATACCTATAATAATAAAGCTGTTCTCTACCTTGGCTTGGATGATCGGGATTCAACGGTTCACTATATTTTGGATTAAAAGTTGGGTCTTATGTGTTTGTTATTATTATTATTGACTTCGAAATATTGTTTCATTATTAGTTTTTGTTGTACGAGTAGAAGTATCTTCAGTTTATTTCTCAAAGTGAAATTGGTTGTTTTACAAAATGTAGTTTTATTTTTTTTCTTAGCAAAAATAAACAAGTGAATACAACTTCTGTGGAACAAGTCTGAGGATACCATATTTTGATTTACTTCGTAATAATGTGTATGACTCACCATACATCAATTACTCACATACTTAATTGTAAAGTGAATCATTTGAGTTAATTATGTGGAAGATACAAATTAGTCACACTAATGTGTTACACAAAGTAAAGACCAAAGTAAAGGTACTAAAAAAAATGACAAAGGAGTTATTAAGACAAAATGTCATAATCATCATGGCATTGTCCGGATAAAATCCTGATTTTATTAGCTGGCATACAAGAGTTGCATGCCAGCTTATTATTTAGTAAATGTTGCCATTAATAAAAAAAGAAGAAGTGCTCGTCAAGATTGAATGCACTAGGTGTCAAGTCAGTGGACTCTGTTGCCATTTAGTGTCACTTAGCTCAAGATTGCCCATTCTCCATTAAATATTTTTTAATATATTTTATTTATAAATATTTATACGAAACAATAATCATAAAAATACATAAGTAGGTACATAATTTAACTAAACTAAAGATAAGAAACAGTGTTCAAATCACCGACCGCAGGTAATGTGCCCAAAAGGCTGGCGGCATTACCTCGTTGGATGGCTATACTTTATCCTCTGTCCGAGGTAAGCGACAGCCCTTTGGATAATTCTCTGAAATGTTTAATACATTTAGCGACCTCAAAATATAAGGTCATCCAAAAATATGTTACGTATGGAATGCCTTCGTCTGCAAAATGTTGGCATATGTCAATTTGTAATTTAACCTATGTGACTTATTTAGACATCACAGTCAAAAGACCTTGAGTGGCTTAAGCTGAGGGAACCTCTACTAGCCTTTACTTACCAATTTAATTCAAATTTTATAAAATAAAATTCTGGCACCTATTATGATGAATTTGAAGTTTAACCTTTACCGCACATAATAATATGCGTGACCATTCCACGTGTGATTAAATCTGACCTATAAACCTGAGGGAGGGTTAAGAATCATTTTTGTTTAAGCGAAACAAAAAAGTGTTTTTATTTTCAGGTACTTATACTTACTTGGATGACTTAAGCTATTTCATATAGATTATTTCAACGATCTTAAGATTTATCAGCTTAACTGACGATACCATTGGAAACGTATGATACTGAGTGTAATTTGTAGGTACACTTAGTTATGTTGCTTAGAACGTTTATGCTAGGAGTTAAACCTCCTAGCATAAACGTTCTAAGCTATACAATTCCATCTCATAGTAGGTAAAATATTTTTTTTTTCTTATTACACAAAAAAGTCATTCAACGACCACCGAAACTAATATTTATAAAAATAATAATAAAAAAAGTACGTGAGCGTCGTGGAACACTCGGTTGGAATGAAGTTTGTACATTTGAAATTTTTGACATTTTGCGCACTTTTTGCACTCTGCGCATCTTTTTTTTGCGCAATACTATGCGCACCATTTTGCACAATTTGTGAAGTTATCAACGAAAACATGTTTTTTTTATTCTCTTGTAAAGTTGTGTTTTTGTAGTTATCCTTTTATTCCCCGGAGATAGCGATATGTCGTGACAAAAATTGATCGCTTTTTTCTAGCCTCCATCCTAGATACCGTCCGAAAAGGAACTTCGTTCCAATAATGAAGCATATGCCCAAAGATTAGTCTCGAACCCACACTTTTAAACTGGAGTTCCACTAAACCAGTTGCTTTACCAGTAATTGGATTAGGGTAATTCTAAATTATTATTCGTTATCGTTCCATCTGAACACATGACCACGTAAGGTTGAATAACTCAGAGTGCTTTATTGCCCAAGTTAGTTCGATAGGCAACTTGCCATCCACAGATAAACGAATAGTTATTATTAAAATATACTCCACTTCTTCACTGACTCTTATTTTTATCGAATTACTTTATACTTATAGCTAGAGGACATCAATATGCCGGCTGAAAATCGTCTTTCCTTTTTCATAAATGAGAGCGAAAAGAAAAAATCATCATACGTAATTTTTTGTTTTTGGTAACTGAAACATCATGTTGTGTTCTTTTACCTAAAGCGAGGTAGAGATCTATCTCTTCATTGTTACATCGATGTAACAATGAAGATACTTTTATTCAAAGGGCTTTGAAAGAAGAGGTAATGAGATGTCAAGAAATAATTGTCTAGCCTAGGTGGAAAATAATTTACTTACATTTTCTGTATTTTTGATACTACATTACTCGGCGATATTCGATCCTATGATTCTGTAATACAGCTCATTATACCATATCAGTACTTTCATTGTGGTGTCGGTCTGGCCGGGTTAGATGCTATCACACACAGCACACACGTAATCGTGAACATGGTTTTATTACGTGTACGCATGGAAATGGGAAAATTGGGATTTTTTTACGTTTTCTTTTTTTTTAGTTAGACCCTGCCATTAGCCCTTGGTTTAATGGCATAGGGTCTTTCATTTTAAACTACACAAACTGACAGGGCCTCATTTTTGGGTTGTAAATAGACGTTTGACCGTATCAATTTAATCCCTTAGCCCATTTAAGTTTTCACTTCAAAATTTATCATTATTTGATTTTTTTGAATTGTTGCATAATGATTATCAAGGAGAACAGACGTTCCACCAATCGCAGCGCAGCTACGTCACGAATTAAATGTATAGTTTTTATCAATTTTCTCGGGATTTTCATAACAAAACAAAAAAAAATACATAAATATTTTTACATATATTTTTTGAACCCAATTCCTGAATAAAGTTAGTATAAAATGAAAGACCCTATATACTATACAATAGCGTACTTAGTGAAAAAAATCGTACTGCCTATGGCTAGACGCTTTCTTCTTTAAGGCTAGTGTGGCTTATTATGACAACTCTAATAGCGTTTCACGTAGGTACATTAACTTGATAATGCCAGTAGCCACCCGTCCAATTACTGACCGCACATAACGATGCTCTAAATTAATAAAAAATGAATGAGTAGATACTTCAAAAAGGTATTATAATGAATATATGTATATAATTCTGTGGGTATTATTTCAAGTCCCACACGCGCGCTGAAGACTGAAGGGGCGACCGGCCGCGGTGCGAGAAATGAATATTTCGGCCTCGCCGAGCAAACTCGCCCTGTCTTTGGCTTTTTCTTGGGACAGAGTAGCTTGGTCACAGAACGCGTATTTTATTTGATTTTTTACATGGCTGTTCATGACTTTAGGCTGTGTTAATCTTCTAAAATGTTTAGAAATCTTTGACATGAGCTTGATTTCAGAGACACAATGTTGGAATTAACTTACCAACTGCCTTGATTTTACAAAATATTTTTTCCTTTGTGTGACGAAAAAATCCTACGAAAAAACAGGCACTACATTGAACAACAGAACAATAAGCTTACTTCTCTTTCTTTCTTATGTTAAACAATGTTAAACAAAAGTCTAACTAAGAGAACTAAGAACTAACACTTTTAAATATTCTAATAAATTAAAAAGTCAACCTCTACCTTGAGCTACTCTACCAAACCCCCTCATGCATGCGATGCTCATATCACCCGCTTTCGTTGCACAACGAAACTAAAAAAAACACGTCGGCACTTGTCTGCCAACTTGTACAGCACTTAGATTAGTTTGGAACTTCAAGTTTCCTTCGGTACATTCATGTCGAACGTTTTTATATCGTCACGTCGCGTCGGTGTGGAAAAATTGCAGTGGATTTTTAGATTTTTATAGGTTAGTGGTGTTTTGGAGTTGACCAATCACGTCATGACGTATTTTGACTGAATTCGACAGACATGAGATCTAGTTCCTGAACTTGATCTTATTTTAACAGGTAGGTTGTGTAAAAGCTCAAGTGAGTGATTTCGTAAGTTTGCTTCTATTCTTGAGTCGCTATCTATTGAAAAGCTCTATGAGTAGATCTTAGTAGGTATATACCTACAGTCAGCAACAAATTACAGTTGGACTTTTTACATGGCTTTTATTTTCGAAAGCAAAGAAAAAAAACTTTTCTTGGGAAAATATTTTGAACCAAGACTTTATCTTCAAATTTTCGTAAAAATGTTGGTCATAATGTTACGGATTTCGGAAATATTCAGACTGCACCCACCTATGTAGGTGCTCGACTGCTCGTATTAGGTGGTACATATTAGTTAGTAAAGTACTGTAATAATTTTGTTCATTCATTTTTTTTTCTCGTTTGTTTATACTTGTGCACCTACCTACTTATTACTTGTCTTTGTTTTTGTGTCTGTGTTGAAATGTTATGTGTGTCAAATAAATCATTTATCTCTATCTATCTATAAAATGTTAATCGACTTGCGTTGCTGACTGTACTTATTTATAATTTCAGGTATTAATTGCAATTTAATTACATACATTAAATACATCGATTTAAAACAAGGCAAGCATACATTGTAGAAGCGTAACTGTAGCATTACAGGAATGAGGCGCTTGATGAGTTCCAAGTTTTTTAATTAAGTACTTTATAATACTTAGTTTGATACTTAAATCTTAAATTAAGATGTTATCTTAGTTCTTAACCCTCGTCAGAAGGAATGTGTGCTGTAAAACAAATATTTTTCTTTTTTTTATTATTTTGTTGTTGGCTAGCTTGCACCAACTTTTCTTTGTGCTCAATATTTGCTTACACTAGTTCTAACTGTGAAAACTTATTATTAGCCTTCTGTTACTAACAACTCTCTTGTTTATTATGTCTTTATGTGCTGTTAGTTTTCCATAAGTAAATAAATAAATAAAAAGTAACTCTCCAAAATAACATTTCTATAGCCCCAGGTGACCCAACACGAGTCAACAGCGCCAAAATAAATCAAAGATGCACTTCTCACTTCCTTACACGATAGCAACGTTTGTCTATGGTCGTTAAAGGCGCGTATGGCCGCGGGTACAGACAATGTAGATCGCGAGAGCGCGGTAATGAATCAGATGTGTATCGCCGACGTGTGAGAACATACGGCCAAAATACTGGCCGTAAATACAGCTCGCGTGCGCTTCGGGATTTTGAATATCGAACGGGTAGAGCTGGCTGGTTCGATTTAAATTAAGAATGCCACATTAATCGTGAAGGCTATTAAAATTTGCTGGTCATTTTTCACACAGCATCATCTAGCCCCAAACTAAGCAAACCTTGTACTATGTGAACCAGATAACTGATATACTACTTATATACTTTTTGTTTGTAAATACATACGTATTATACATAGAAACACCCAGACCCGAGATAAATATTTGCAGATCATACAAACATTTATCCCGCGGCGGGGATCGAACCCGCAACCTTCTGCGTCCCAAGCGGGCTATCACCCACTGCGCCACAGAGGTCGTCAAATAACATGTGTTGCTAGTATAGGGTAGTTTCTTAATAATATTTAGAGAAAACTCGTTTGAATTTACAATCTCATTTACCAAAATTCTCTTCTGTTGTGAATAGTTATCAAGACAAGATTATTTTCTCCTCAACATTTTTACATATAGGGATATAGGGATTCATTTTTATAAGATAATCGCCTAAACTTTAGTCAAGTCTACGAGAGTTGGAGCTCTACCACTCGTGCCCTCGCCGGGCCGCCCCGGGCTCCAAAATAAAAGTTAAAAGCCCCGTGCGATAAGCGGCCGAATTTTCAATGTTTTCCTACAGTTTTGCCGGCGAGCGTAGATATGCTACATCGCACACACGCCGTATCATGGTTCAGGAAAACTTGGATGTGGCATTTATTTAATTAAATAAATAAATAATGCTGGACTTTTCACACAGCATCATCTAGTCCCAAAGTAAGCAGAGCTTGTGTTATGGGTACTGATGACTGATAAACTACTTATATACGTTTTGTTTGTAAATACATACATATTATACATAGAAACACCCAGACCCGAGACAAATATCTGTAGCTCATACAAAAATTTGTCCCCTGGCGGGGATCGAACCCGCAACCTTCTGCGGCCACCACAGGCGGACCTTCGCCCACTACGCCACAGAGGTCGTCGTTGCCAACATTTTTATAAACTAAAAATGTTAGTGGCAGCCTGTCTACGTGCATCACTAGCATGGAGTATTCTTACAATTTGTAGAAATGGAAAGTAGAATGAAGCTGTTTTGATCAGTGTCCGCTGACGTACTTACCTAATCAGATTGTAAAAATTATCATAATAATATAATTAATCTTAAAACAGTGTACATTTTTTCTAACTCAATCTAACGAATATTTTTACCATTGTTTTTAAAAATATTTCATAATATTAATTGTAGCTATAGTCACTATAGAAACCTACGTCTTCACCAACTTAAATAATACTCGTAGATGCCATAAATTTAATCAACTTCATCTTTGAATCGATACTAATACTGTTCTTTGATGTGACTTATATATTACCGTGGACTTATTTTAGGCAATTTTTTCAACTCTCCTAAAGTTGGGCAAAACTTTTACGGCGTAACTTATTTACTGTTGTTATATTTAGCGATCAGTAATGGATTAAGAAGCTTATTTATATCCTTTTTAATAATATTATATTTAACACACAATGATATAAGCTAATATTTTCTTGTTTAATTCTAATGAATTAAGATAATATCAAAAACGATTACTCGATCCTTGATTAACTTTGTATTATTTAAAAAACTTGCCACCTCCATTTTCCCCTCACATGTTTCACACATCCTTACGTAATAACATAATAGAGGCGGGCATACACAGCTCGTTTAAGCCTCGTTCACACGATACCAGTGGAACTTTCTACATCATCTTTTTACTCGCTTGGCAAGGGGTGGAGGAAGTGTGGTAATTGTTAAAATGTTCATGAATATTTGTCGGATAGTAACTTGAAGAGATCTATTCTATAAATAGTGAGCTTAGTGCGTTTGTGTTGGTTTAGAACTTGAAGATTTATTTAATTTAAAAAGAGAATTGTTTATTATTCTTCACACTCTGTTCTTGTTTGTTTTGTACCATTTTAAAGACCTTAGTTGTTTTAGCGAAATATTGAAGATGACCATAAAAAATGAATCGTCCAAGTGTGAAACGCATCTTCTGATGTTTCTTCAAGAATACCATGCTAGATTTTTTTCGTAATTTAGAAAACTGGGGCCGTATAATAAAGCTGGACATGTCACACAGCATCATCTAGCCCCAAACTAAGCAAAGCTTGTACTATGGGAACCAGATAACTGATATACTACTTATATACTTTTTGTTTGTAAATACATAGAAAAACCCAGACCCGAAACAAATATCTGTAGGTCATACAAACATTTGTCCCGCGGCGGGGATCGAACCCGCAACCTTCTGCGTCGCAGGCGGACCTTCGCCCACTGCGCCACAGAGGTCGTCACGTATTCGCGTTCCTTTTTTCGTTCGTTTGATGAATATTCGGATGTTATTTACTACAATTTCTGACTTCTAGGGCAAATTTTTCACAAACACGGCCCTAACTTAGGATCAAATATTCCAAAACCAGAAATTGGCCCTTGAACTCAGAAATCGTAGTAAAAAACATCCGAATGTTCATCAAACGAACGAAAAAAGGAACGCGAATACGTCCCCTGATTGGTTCAATTTTAAACAGCAATAATCATTTTCTGGTTCCTTTTTCAAACTCTGTACAGCGGATAATGAACTCTTTGGTTCAATGTTTCAAAAAAAGAACATCAAATTTTTGCTACCAATTTTAGCAAAAAGTATGTACTCGTCCCTGAACCTCAGTTATGTTAGTTAACCAACTTCCATCGTTGTTTTGTACAGGCAACTTTGATGAGTTATGCTTTCGTGTATTTTTTTGCGAAAGGCCCGAAACGAAACTCTATTAGTGGAGTTCTTAATTGTCTGTCCGTCAGAACATATCGCTTCAGCCATTCTGGATTTTTGAATTTCGTGATAAGCCGTTTACTTTTCTACAGATTTTTTGGAACGAAGTTCCTTTTCGGACGGTATCGGATGGGGGATGGGGTCTACACGAAAAGCGGGTCGATTTTTGCGTCACGACACACACATAGGTCAGAACGTCACAGTGCGAAGAGCGCAGTCGCAAAACAGTCCATAGATTGTTACATTGTGGAAGAGCGTTTCTGGGATTGTATACCAAATACCAAATGACAAAGTTTTTTTTTTTAATTAAATAGGTCAGCATTTTAGTTGAAACTTCGTTCCAACCGAGTGTTCCACGGTACTCACGTACTTTTTAGCTATCAAAATATGCAGAGTTGAGTTTGAAAGTCAAACCCTTACTCAGAACTGCTTGAGCACACAATCAAAAATACCTAGAACTCTCTATTACCTGTTAACTAATCTTCATTACCTGAATAACGGTAAAATGATCGCTCACATATTATAAAGGTAATAAGGGTATTACTCACGTTGAGACCCAACCCTCGGCTTTTGTTTGAGTGTGTAGACAATGGTACCTGGGTTTTACCACATACCGTACTTTCGGAGAAGCGATCGGTTCGGCATTTTTTTGAACACATGTCTGGTCATTTTACTTTAGACAAATAAGTTTACTTTTCTTGATGGATGGGCAAAAATACCCAAATGAGAGTTAACATCAGAACCCTCTGGCGAAGCACGTAGAGACCTGGATGCTATCCTAATGTTTAGTGACTCATAGGTGACGCAGCCTGGTGTGCTTCTTTTTATTTGTGACGGTCTAGTTGCAGAGATATTCACTAAAATATATGGTCAAAAGCAACAAAGTTTTTGCAAATTACTCGGTAACGAGTGCACCAACGGATGAATCTTTTTTTATTTGGTAAAAACATGTCTGTCACTAAAGAAAATATGAATAATTAGCGCTCCAGACCCATTTACTGTTTGTTGAGAAGGCAAGGTTGTTTAGTAAATCATCGATTCTAAACAATCGATCTAAAATTACGATTCTAAACAATCAGAAGTGATTTCAATGAAAAACTTATTTTTACTGGCTCTTAGTAAAGGTCTATTTATTTAAGCTCAGTTTTCATAGAGAGTATTAAATCTATTATCTCAATGATGTTTAAGCCGAATTTCTTTTGTATTTCCGACGTGGCATGTTTTTGATCCTGTCTTGCCATTTATAGCCCAAAATACCCAGAACCATGTCATGTCACCTACCAATAAACGAAGGCCCAGTTTACCAACACCAATCTGGAACTTGAGATAAGACCACTAATGGATTGCTTGACATAAATGTGACGTCTACACATTTCAAACGTCGCATGACTGTGCTAACCACTGTCTTGAGAGCCCTGAGATTCCTTTACTTATCAAAATTCCACAGTTTTATGTAGGATGTAGAGGTCAGGTTATGCTGGTGAAAAGGTTATCAGTTCAAGGGTTATTTCGTGAATGCGTGGTGAAAATCACGCGTTGTGATAGGATCGGACGCTTTACCTTTTCGATGGTGTCTGGGTCACGTGGGCACACGCGAGTCTTAATGACTTGCTTTTTAGTCGGGAACAGGAAATGGTTGGGGTTATGTTGAAAACAAAATACTATCAGTATTACAATGCTACAAAGGTTTTGGTTTGCTTTATAGCTCTCTATTCGGAAATTGCTCGTAGTTCGCTTCGCTCGTCGCATACATTTGACACTACTTAAGGCTAAAAAAAAAAATCTAATATTTATATACTTACCACTAAGCTACCTATATGTTCTGGGAACATAATTATTATAATACTCGTAGTACCTACATACTTAACTGTATTATTTATTTATATCGCATCTCTCTTTTATCCCGGTATCTTGAGTAGAGTCCCTCAAAAGAAGTATTTAAGGAGCGGCGTTAATATCTACGTAGGATGACAAATTGCTTAGTTGTTTTGTGAGTTCTGCGAAATTCCGTAGGACTTCTTCGGTGACGTCACTATTATCTTCAATGGAGTCGTGTTGACTCTAAAGTTTATCACCTGACTATAACAATTAAGGCGATGCTGCTAATCGGGCGGGTTGCACCACTCGATAACACAACATGAGTTACACCGCTCATTTAACTTGCCCAAACTGTAGTTTAACCCCCGATTAAATGCAGGCACAGTCACACCGAAAGAAACAATATTCTTGACTGTGTATAATGTCAATGGGTCAGATTAGCGCAGGATCGTGGTGGATGGCACAAGCTTAGGGAGGCCTATACCCAGCAGTGGGTGAAGTCAGGCTGTGGATGATGATGATGATGATGTGTATAATGTTTTGTTTAGCAATTAGATACATAGATAGATTATAACTTTATTGTACACCAAAAAATGTAACAAACAGAACAATAAAAACCATGATAACAAAATGTGTAACTAAGGGTGACCTTATCGCTAAAAGCAATCTCTTCCTGGTAACCTATGTATGGATAGAACAGAAATTACTAGAAAATGGACGTCTGCGTATAATTTTTTTTAAAGAGAATTGAATAATAATTGTTTTTAAATAAAAATGAAAATAAAAAAAACTTTTTAATTCTTCTAATATTTTCGAAATAACAAAGTAGGTATGCTAGTACTATGCTAAAAGTGATTTAAATAATACCTACCGCAATTTTGTTGAATACACATAATATGGTTCTTATAATGTGGTTTTACCTACATCAATTTCAGTATTATGTCTGTTATTTATGTGAATTTTGTTAATTCTACTTTGAAGTACCTATGCTTTTTAGTCCCCCCAATGTTCGGTGTAACTGCGCCCAGTAATTGTCGGTCAGTGGGCGCTAACATTGAATGATTGACTGATAGTAAAATTGGGGTAAACTTAATTGTTACCAACATTACGCACAAGTAATGACTATTTTATTGTGTCAAATTATTTGCCATCGTATGAGCTAACTTACACTGTAAACACTAACAGCGTGTTTAGGAAACAAATACTTTTTTTTATCCTTAATGTGAACAAACAAAGTGGATTGCATTATCTGTGGTCGATGGACATCCCTACGCGGACACTATCACATCCCTAGGCGCATCCGGCGACGCCATTACATTCACGTAAAGGCGTAGTGTACTTTTCCCAAAAAGTGCTAAGTAGTAAGTTAGTAGGAAGAAATTCCGAATACTTTGTCACGTAAAGGGGCGTCGTGAAGCATGTTCGGTTTATATTAACATGCGATTGGCGTTCCGTGCCGTGATTATTATAAAATACGGCTTAATTCGCTTTACGACGTGTTTATTTATGTTTTTTGTAAAATAAATGAAAGTGCTCAAGTTAATAAACTGAAAGAATTTGGAATAGAATATCTCTATTACTTCTCAATATTTATACAAGTAAATACTTACCTATCAAACTAACCAAACCAGTCTGTATTTCCGCTGAGCTACGACCCTGTTGTTTTTAGGAAGAGAGTTAATAGGCACCTTCTGTGTAAGCTCGCTTCATCGTAGACCTCTCTTGCCTGTGTAAGTTTCGAGGTCAAGAGCCGACCCATTCATCATTAAAAAAAAAAAACTTAAAACTACATTTATGACCTACTATTATATACACTGGATTTTTTTGTATCTTTGACTTAAAATCAAAGAACTTAATTCTTAAGAATGTAGCAATAAGTACAACACATCCATCTTATCTGATATTGTCTTTTATTTTCACCAGTTTACAACCTTTCAAATGGGACCGACAAACAAACGTGTAACATTTTATGATATTACCTGTCAATATAACAAAGAACTCAATAACTGTATGCGTGTACCTGTCTTGACATAATATTTTGGGTTTTTTTTATTACTTGGTAAGGTACACATGGATTTAAAAAGGTGCGCAGTAAAAGTTTTTGTTTTATAGTCCAAGTCGGAAAGTTTTGTTATTCTTTGATCGTAGCAGTCGAAGTGCTTTAAAGCATTTCTAAATATTCGTGCGTAAAGCTATTGTTTTGTACAAAGCAGATTTTAAATGTGTTGTAATAATTATTGGAGCCACACCTTGACTTTGTTTCAGATACCTGAGATTATTGGGAAAAGCCCACGATCGTAAATGTACGTCACAACATTTCACGAATAGATCTACATATAATTCAAGGCATATGCCTGAAAACTTCACACAAGTCCATCACTACTTATTAGAATACTAACCGGCTAACTCACGATGTTTGACTCACGATAAAATCGCTAATATCGATTAAACTCAGTAATGAGCGGGTTACGTAGTTTCGGGGTTGATTCATTAAAAGCGATACATCGTCTACGCATATCGGATGAATAGAGTTTGTACAGAAGGGGCATTATAATAAAAAACCGCTACATATAAAATTGTTGTCAAAATACATACATGCATGGATAAAATCACGCCTCTTTCCCGAAGGGGTAGGCCACGGATCTCCACTTGCTACGATCCTGACACACAACTTGTGAAAATAATTGTATTTTATCTCACAACTGGTGATAAAGTGTCGAATTATTTTAGTGATCGTTACATTTAAATGCGCTTTTTATTTTTTATTTCCATCCTAGATTAATTTTTCATCAAATAATTTTTAGCTGAACCCTGAACATATAACTTACATAATTTAATTGATTTATTTATAAGTGTAAAAGAATCCAAAAATTCCAGTTCAATAGAGTCCCATCTGTACAATGTTCTCGGTAACCTTATACAGGGTGTAGAGCATTTTGTTGTCGGTAATGCATCGGTAGCACGCGACGCCGACACACGTGCTTGGCCCACGACAAATGCAAATGAATAAGCTTTTATATTAAGCGTAGGTATACAGGATGCCTTCGTTTGAAACGACTTAGAAGCTGCTGTGGAATTATCGTCTAAAATAACGAAACAGGTTTATGATTTCATATTTAAATTAGAGATTTTCATATTGAGTTAGTTTCATATTATTTTTAGAAAAAAAAAATATCAGTAAAATTATGTCCCTTGTGTCCATAAATCGAATCGGATGTGTACAGAGAAACAAAGTGTTTGATACCACATCACAACACCATAAAATAATGTCTTCCTTGTTACTATCAATTCATTGTATTTCTATAACTATGAAAACATTTATTGATGAATCTAAGCTATTTTCACAGTTATTATTTCTATCACAGTGCATGCACTTTTTGCAACAGAATTCAAATTCAAATTCGTTTATTTAATGGAACAGAAAAGGGTACAACATTAATCTAGGTACGATCATATCTGTAGTAGTTTAGAAACTGTGTCGCAGACACAATTAGCAAATGATAAATTAAATCACTGCTTTGGGCCATAGTTACGAGCCAGAATACTTTGATCCTTTAACGACTGTAACATCCTGTATATAAAGTGTAAATGCCAGCGCAAATTCGGCCGGCTCGGTGCCAGGCCGCGATAGACCCACCCTGTATAATTGCCGGCTGTCTCACGTGTGTCGTGTATGATGGTTCATGTTTCGGCTGCATTCGGCGTTTAATTTCGTGGAAATGAACTTTGAACTCGTTATTGTCGGTTTTTAAGTTTGTCTGTTTTGATTAAAGATGTAGTCAGAATAAGAAAGTGACATACGATTTGTTTTAAAGTTTTAGTGTAAGTAGGTGTCATTCATTGCTGAATTGGAAGTTTGTTTTTTGGCTCTAGACTTTACCCAGGTTGGACTATACTCAGGTATTTGACCCAGCCTACTTATTCCTGGTTTCATATAAAACTATTGAAAATCTGTGCCAATATCCGTAGCATTAAAAAAATTTCAACATAGTGGAAATTCGAATCCTTCAAATCCGATTTTCCAGTGATTATTTCGCATGAAAACGACAGGTCGTCACGGTCGCAGTGTCGCGTCATGTCGTGTCGCATGGCCCGACCGTGGGACTGCGTAAACTCAACGCAACTGTATCGAATCGATTACCAACAATCGATTTTTCAAAATAACGGTAGCCATAAGCGATTTACATCTCGATAGTTAGGTAGCAATTTGTGAGCGTGATCGATGAAATTTCCTTTTGCGGGTAAACGTTTGCTCATTGAAGCTTCAACTGTAGTTTCATAAGGCACGACGCAACGACACGATTTACAGTAAATATATCCAGTTTACGTTGACCTGTCGATGTGCAATTTTTTGCGCGGTCTTTCTGTTGATGAGGGGTCCGGTTGAAATGGCGAGTTGACACATTGTCACCGGTCGCACGATTTCACTGTCCGTCGAGACGTGACAAGTTACGCGTGGTCGCCGTTTTTATTTCTGCCAATGACGGGTGTCGAGGCGTGGTAGGCTATCGAATCGGCACAGTTACCTCATCATCTAGATTGGTTCTTATTCCAAAGTGTTAAGGTTTATTTCGTGTTAATGAGGACCGTGGTAAATTTGTCGGCAACCGGTCAAGAGTGGGAGTGATATGTTTTTTTTCATCAGCCTCATACGCCCACTGTCCGAGACGAAAGGTTTGATTGCGTAAAGATTTGGCAATTGATTTTTATTTGGTAAGTTTATTGTGATGACATGGAATAAGCCACATAATGCTTAGTATTTTTTATCCAAATAGTTTCACCACAGAACAAAATAAAGTATTGTAACTTGGGTTTTTCTGATTAATTTCATTTGAGCTTACATTGTGACTTCGGAATAGATAGTGCTTACTTAATAGATACTTAGATAGATAGGTTTAAGAAACTGGATTTTTAGAAACTCTTATAAAAGTAAATGTCTTTAAATTGGATATTTATTGGGCTGCAGTTAAATGAGTAAAAACATAGAAAGCCTCCTGTCAACACGGTATAGTGACTCCATTCCATCTTATCTTCAAATAATTTCGTCAGTAATCTAGTATCTGTTAGCCATTAAGTGTTAGACGGAGTTCATTACACGGGCACAGTAATTGTGTGAGTTATCCTGCGAGATATCTCATAGATTCGCCTTTGTGTGCCGCCATTGTGGGTATGACGTGACTGGCAGATATGTCAGCTCGTCGCACGCGCCGGTCGACGAACAGTTTTGGAATGATCGTTTTTATGGTAGTCGCTTGTTTACTTTTTAAGACTTCTGGATTTTTTGGGTTAAGTCATTGGAATTTTATCGTCCTTGCTGAGAATCTATCTATAAAAGTCACTGCGACCCATATTAATAAACGTGGTGTAAAGTTACACCAGGTTTAAACTCCAAAAATAGTACGGTTACTCCTAAGTTACACCCGGCGTAACTTTACACCACGTTTAGTAATAAGGGCCTGCATGATTTAGAAAAAAAAATCGGATTTCAAATAAGTAGTACGAGTAGGTATACCTACTACAAATTATATATTATGTAAATGTAAAATAAGTCTTTATTTTCCATTAGTATTCGACCTAAAATCTTGTCTGTCAATGCAAGTCTCAATATCATACTTTTTATATATCACGCACTTTCCTAAGAATAGTAATAGCCAAATCGTAAATCTCGATTACCGATTATCGATAACATTCACACATAGCACACGCTCAGCCCGCCTTGTCAATAGAGATGGGCTGGCGGATGCTTTGTGCCTTATCGATAACGAATATCGATAAATCGACATTGAGTTTCGACGGCGGTCCTGTCACTCAAAACTTTTCGGTGTTTTTGTGGCCGATGTATCTTGTGTTGCCGTTGTAGTTTAAAAACTAGAAGGTTAATAAAAATCTAGGCGGTTTCTAGTTAGAACACCTGACATGATTATTTTAACCAAATAAGAGTCTTATTAGTAATAAAATCTTCTTTGTTTGTTGAACATATTGAACGAATCCAAAACAAATGTGATCCAGTCGTTCTACGATAGTGTGAACCAGATTAGAAATACATTTTCGCCATTCGAAATTTTAACCAGTTTCAACACCATTTTTTAAAACTTTCTAATGAAAGAAATGCAAGTTTAACCGTAACAGATTGTAATATATCGATAGTATTGGTATTAAGTTGTGTAAGATGACAGATATCGGCGCGTCCATTTTGAGCAGTCCAGATGTAGGATAACGGTGATACAATGAAGGTATTATCGACATGTATTATGAAGGAATTTTAACACTTTGCCCATCTCTCTGCATAAAAAATGGGTTAAAACAATACCATATCGTTTTATTATTGATTATTACCTATTAAATAAAAAACTCGATAGTTTTTATTATAAAACATTACTTTATTATATTACATTATTAAACATGTGGAAAAGAAACATTGATCAAATGCATAAACCAAGGCATTGTTACCCTTCGCGGTAAGGTCCGGCAACAATTCGACATTCAAACACCGGAATTGCAAACACTTTATTTAATAGGGCCACTCACTGGCCACTCGGTTCGACGACCCCTGTATTAAAAAGTTACGGACAATGGAAAAAAGTAGGTAAAAATTTGAAAACAGAATGTCAATAGCCGGCGGCCGGCGGACCTGCCCCACGCGCCCTTGACTTGCGAAGATAAAAAGGGGGAAATAGGGGGAGATGACCGCTTCCCCCCGCTGCCCTGTGCCCACGCTCGCGGTTTATAGCCTCTTTTATCGAGCCCCAAAACTTTTGAGTGCAACTGGTAGTGTTTCGGAACTTTTTCGTGAAGTTACGCAATGCGCGGGAAAAGTTGTGTGTTCTTTTTTTGGGTGAAGTGTTTTCAATTTTATTAGCTACACTAGCTACTGCGTTTCACCCGCGTGGTAACAACATTTTGAATAGCCTATATGCTATTCCGGGTCACTATCTACGTCTATTTCAAGTTTCATCTAAATCGGTTCACTGGTTTAGGCGTGATTGAAACACAAACATACAAACATCTAAATATACAAACATCTAAACAACTCACAAACTTTCAGCTTTATTATATTAGTGGGATTATTTCTAGTGTAGCTAGCCAAAATAATGAAATTTTTGGAAGGCTGTCAAAGGGAATAATTTTCTAGAATAGAACATTTTGATATATTTGATTGGATAAACAACAAATTAAAGTTTAATCACTTTCTAAGGGTTCCCGCAAAACATTAAACTATGGGCGCAGCCAGTATAATACGCACAAATTGTTCTTTAGCTCTCTGAAGTAGCTCCGCAGAACCCATTTTTGATGACGCCTAAAATCGTTCTCTACCTCTCGCTTACTCTACTAAATCTGCGCAATCGTCTATCGACTTCAGAGAGCTAAAGATCCGTTGTGCTTACTACCTTCTCTTGATAAGGACAGGTAAGTATTCTGAAAAGGTGAGGAGTGCTAGGCTATCTTGGTATGGACACGTTATGAGGAGGGATGAAAACCATGTTACCCAAAGAGCTATGAATATGAGCGTGGGTGGGTATGCAAGAAGAGGAAGGCCGAAGAAGAAGTGGTTGGATTATGTGAGAGATGATATGAATGTAAAAGGAGTGGATGCACAGTTGACAAGTGATAGGAGTGAGTAGAAGAAGAAGACATTTTGTGCCGACCCCACTTAGCGTGGGATAAGGTCAGGGAGAAGATGATGATAAGGACAGGTATTCTCAATAACAGGCAAAGATGGTTATCCATTTTTTAGCCAGGCATTAAACGACAATTTTAAAGTCATGTCCAGCAAAATGACCCCATCTTCGAAAATTTCTTTTATTGTATTTAATGACAGAGAGAGAACCTAAAATGTAGAGGTCTTAGTTATCCGTCTCAGCATCCATCTAAACATGATATTTTTGATCGTTAAAGCTAAGCGACCACAGGTCGTTATCATACGCATCGGACGCATCGCATTTTTATTATTTGTATAGAAAGTCACAAAAGTTCGTCCACTGATCCGCATCGTACGGATCGCACTTTCTTTATAAATAATTAAAATGCGATGCGTCCGATGCATATGATACCGACCTGTGAGCGCTTAGCTTAAAACTGCTGTAAACTTCATGTGCATAAAAATTAGTTATGATTATAATGATCTCATTTCCAATCCATTAAGGCAAAAATAATAAAATATTTTCTAAATTTTCTGTCACGCAAGCAATCTATTTAATCTTAAATCAATATTATCATAGTTATGCAAATATGAACAGCGTAAAATAATAACTACGGCGACTATCAGCTGATCGTAAAGTGTCCCCTCGCTGGGGCGACCTTGAGCCCAGCGACCCCACTATTGAAAATAAAAGAGGTTACTGGCATTTAGCATTTTTAAAAATGGATTGGACGGAGGATCTCTTTCGACGATTTAGAAAAAATAATTGTTTTATGCGATCTGTAAAAGGAATCTATAAAATATACATTTTAAATAATTTTCAAATAGATTTGGATGCATTTGTTTTACTATTTTTTTAAGTAACATTTATTCAATGTTGATTTGTGTTCTTAATAATTAGAATTATCATTATTTTCTTACGTTAATGGAAAAGAAGGTTCCCATCATAAATTCCCGGTAGTATGCCAGGATGACACAAATTAAAAATAAATGAAAAGTGACGCTTCTATTTTTGTTACCCAAAAGTATCAATAAAATAAATAAAAGCTCTATTAAGTTTTTTTTTTGTTGGACGGTAAAGTTTCAATTCATCAATTTCTCACAACTAACAAGCTAGGGCTACAAAAGGACCAAAAAACTTATCTTCCCGAAGATTACAAAATTATTTTTCGTGTACTTACATGAAGCTCACATAATTTTAGAATAATGTAGGCAAAATTCATTTACTTACAAGTGTATGATTTAAATAGTGAGTATTAGGTATAAGAAGCCGTGTAGGTCGAATGGGGCTGTGCCTCGACTTTCAATCCGAAGGTCGTGGGTTCGCGCTTTAACACGAGCTCATAACGGTGAACTTCGTCTTTCCTGTGGGCCAGGCTGATTAAGCTAAGAGGATGGTTTAGGTGCTGGGCAAGCCTATTCCATCTTAAACAATGTCCCAGGCACTACAGCGTCCCGTTAAATGTAGGCATAGGTTACCTCCTGACGCTGTATAAATCATCTAATATAGATGTAAAGGCCTAAGGTTTTTTTTTATTAGGTATATTTGAAGCATACTTTTACTCTTATTTCTTCCTACTTTCCTTACTTTGCAGATCTGAGTAGTTTAATTTACATTTGTTAATTTCATCCAACGCATGGCTTATTACGTATTTTACGTTTCAAATACTATATTTATAATTATATTGTTTATACTCGTAATGTGTAGTTGTATTCTCCAACGCTGATTTCATAGCCTATATCGATACAATCGGGGGCCAATGTCCACCGCGTTCCATTCATTCGAGACTTTCTTCAAGAAATCACGTCCAACTCCGGAAGACGATTCGTTTCGGACGCAGACCAGAACGCTGTCATTTACTGCAAAACCTACCATAAAACAGAACAATATAGCTCAATATTCCCTGACGCGTTATCACTGGTCAAGTGTATTGATGTGCAAAGGAGAGTAGTTCGTAAGGGGTTGTGATAAGGGGTAGATTTGTGTTGAGGCGAAGTGTTTTAGCGTTACCAATCCATGTTCGTTCCTTCACGCGCGACTGCAAGAAGGAATGGCTAAGTCACCAACAGATGCGTTCCGGCCCGATAGATGTGTTGAGTAGGCCATGACGGATATAGGTATATCTATGGAAAACCACATTGAATCTTGTTAGATTCGATTCTTGTTAGACCGAGGTGTAGTGGATGAGAGAAAATGTGAGTTTGATTCTCATAACTAAAACTTATTATACTGGACTTGGCACATCAACTTGATACAAAGTAAGCGAGCTTGTGTCATGGCCACCATTATGATTGATACAGCATATATATTTTTTATAAATAAGTACTAAGTATATCAATATTAAGTATACTTACATAGAAAAACCCTTGCTCGAGAAATATAATCCTAATAAGACCAAGAAAAAAACAGTATCGTTACTAATTTCGGCCAATTTATCAGTTTCGGATAAAAAATTATGTCAAGTTAAGTCGGGTATAACTTTAACAGGACATGAAATAATAAGGAACAATTTTAAGTTTTCCTTTTGATAGACCTGCGCCAAGTTCAAACGAAACTGTTCATTCAAAATAAAATAACGTATAAACGTAATTCATTAAAAAAAAATCATCAAACATTAACGGCCTTACTAATAAACGTGTCATAAAGTTATTCCTTGGAATAAACTTAGAATAACCATACATTTTGACAGTTTACTCTCAGGAATAACTTTATGACACGTTTATTAGTAAGGCCGTAAGCCTTTTATTTTCATATTCTTAAATCCTGACCAGTAGAAGCAATTGGGGGAGATCTTTGCCCAGCAGTGGGAAAGTATAGGTTAATTTAAAAAAAACCTGATATAAGTAGGTACCTAAATATTATTTTGGAACTTAAAGTCAAATATTGCACAAGAATTTTAAGTAATATTCACATTAAATAAATAAATAATGCTGGACATTTTCACACAGCATCATCTAGCCCCAAACTAAGCAAAGCTTGTACTATGGGAACCAGAAAACTGATATACTACATACATACTTTTTTTTTTTTTGTAAATACATACATAATATTACACATAGAAACACCCAGACCCGAAACTGTGCCTGATTCTATCCTTGTTACTATTTACTTTTGAATCACGTATTTAAACTATTATCTTTGTAAGTAAACCGTGAAAATCTTTGTATTGCAATTTTTATAAAGTTATGAAATGTATTCGTAGCTCGAAAACACGCGTTGAAATCTTCTACATGTGTGTGTAGACCTCTACGCGTATGTAGCGCTTCTACGCACGGCTACGCGGCTACGATAAGCGGTGCATTTTATTTATTTATTTATTTTATTTTATTTGGAAAACAAACAGTACATGATGACACATAAACCAATCAAGTTTCCACCGTTAAGTAGATCATAAGTTAAGTAGATTTTGTAAATACTTAAGTACATAAATCGATGGGGGAGGCCTATGTTCAGCAGTAGACACTAGATGGCTGACATGATGATGATGAAGTACATAAATACAAAATTAAAAGAACCAGATACTATTTCTAACGTACCCTAGTTACTCCATTTTACCAGCTTACAATCTTCCGCTCCAATAAATAATTCGTTCAAATTTCGAGCGAATCTACAATTACGCCCGATACTCAATTAAAAACGCAAAACATTCACAGTCGGTAAAAACGCTGCAACTATACAGAAAAACCTTTTACGCTCCCCTATTCCCCGGCGAGTTCATTACACATCAACAGCGTACACCAATCAAGCTTTCATTAGTCGAGGACGAAACAATCAATATTCATATCCCATGCGAAATCTTCATAACGCAGACGTAGACGGAGGAGAAACAAAAAATCCTGATAGATGATCTCTAGACGCGCTCGCATTCGCAACGAAATTAAAAAAGAACAAGCCATATCACTTAGCGCACACAGAAGCGCGGTTTTTATTAAAAATTCTACATATCTCGCGCGTCTTCGTTTTCTCTTAACCCCCACCCCGACAGGGACAGACAATAAAAAATATGGAGAAAGAAAGGGACGGACACGAATACGAAAATTATAATTGCCAACTGTACGTAAATTAACACCGTGGATTATCGTACCCTTTCTCGTGGGTGTCACTTGCTGAGCGTGGGAGTGAGACGGCGCATGTTTGTGTGTGCGGCGCGGATTGAATGATTTACATACATGGTTCGCTCACAAACACAATAATGGACAGAGCGGAAAATCGAAAGAAACGATGAGACGCGATCGGTTTTCCGATCCGATTCTACTTGCAGTTACAGACACTGCCTGCATTATGTATGCGCAGAGAAAACAATCCGCTCCACGGATTATTATGGAAATATGAATATTTGAGTTTGGAACGTACATTTCATCTAAAAATAGATCAGACTGACGCTATGCTTTATTTCTTATCAATCCTTATAAAACTTTTTAACAAAGAAATAAACCACCGAAAGAATTGAATTTTAACGCATTACATATCGTATCGACAGATAACGCTTAGCTGCGTCTAATGGTATTATTTTGCTAAAATTACATACATTTTATGTGAAGTACCGTGAGTTTATGGCATTACCATACTTATGTCAAAGTGACGATTCACTGTTTGTAACATAGCTAGGAGGGAAGATTTTTAGAGTTTACAGGAAAACTATCAATCCCTCAGGAATACAATTTATATGGAACCCCTTTGGGAGTATATACCCTTTCTAATAAAAAAAGAATTATCAAAATCGGACTCCTCTGTAAAAAGTTATGCGTGGTCTAACATAAAAGCGCAAAAAAGCGTTATATGTCCTATTTAAAAATCGTTTTTCTAGGGACAGTTTTTTAATTAGACTTGGTCTAAACTCGGCTCATTTTGTTGTAATAAGCCCCAAGTCTAAGTGACTAATCACTTCTAACTATCCTTCAAATTTAGGTGATCCTACTCCTGTTCCTTTGCAACCAATTCCGGGAAGATCCAAGCCATACACGGTTTGTACCTAGCTATACTTTATAGAAGCAAACATTTCATATACTCTAGAATACACAAGCGAAAGCAGAACGAGACCGTCCAAGTACAATCAAAAACAAACTAGGTTACGTAAAGATGTAAATTCTTGTAATATAGATAGATCGGTACAGTCGCACGCACAAAACAATGGCGCTGCGACGGTTGACCTCGCGCCTCCATGTCTTGCCTCCCGCCGGTAGGACCGCGTGCAATTAATATGCCGAAGCGGCCGCGTATACGGTGACTGATACCTCTTGGTACTTTGAAGGACCTTTTTATTTTGTTCCTTTTTAAAGATGATCTCTGGTCTCAAAAAAACAATGAAGTCTCTTAGTTACTTACGATTAGTAACTTAGAAATTACAATTAGGTACTTTGAACCCTTTAGACATTATACCAACTAACAATCTTCTACTTCTAACCCTTATTTCTTCTACTCATACCTACTTCCTAAACTCTTCAAATCAAATCAAATCACTATCATCTTGTGCCAAATACTAATGCAGCCAGTCACACCAGTAAAGTGTAAAATATTGAGAGTGAACACGATTAGGATATGTAAAGTGAAATCCTTTGAATCCATCCTTGCGAGAGAAACTCTTATATTCACTACAGTCACAGCATAGTGCGACGTCTCGGTAATCAACTTTAAGACTGCCTTTAGTAAGGACTTTTAGAATAAATATGACGCTTCTGTACAAAAGCATTATCTGAAAGTACGAATAAACGATTGTACTAAAGCTCTAACAATATAGCGTCTTGCAAGTTGGTAAATACTAATACCAATCAATGTAGACTTGCATTCAGTGAAAATAAAATAGAGAAAGAAAAAAAAAAAGAAAAAAAAAAATTTAAAATATCTAATTACAACGATCAAACTACACCGGTTGACACATAACCCGTCCAAGTTTTCTTTTGCGAAAGAAGAGAGAGAATTTTTGATCAATAATTGTCACTGGGCGGCCCCCTTCCCCGCGGCGGGGGGAGTAGGGGGGCAGCGGGGGAGGGGGTAATTACGAGTGCGTTTTGTTACCGAGATGATAGGCGCGAAAAATGGCTTGCGCGTGCCTTTACGTGTCGCCTCTAGTTTTGAATATTCAGAATCAGTCTCCTGATGAAATATTGAATAGACTCGGTAATTTATTCCCCGAGGAGATTTCGAACGGTCCACGCTCCGAACGGATATTGAAATTAGGCGATGCTTTGCTTAAGAAAAGCGTTTGTTTGACAGCTGCCCTATATCTCCTTTGTACACTTTCATTTTGATTTAAATTCGGGGCGCTTTTTCACACCTACGCCATCTACGGATTTATTAGTTTCGCCCTCAAGGTGTTTGTCAAAATTCTTTTTTTATTTTTACTTATACTTCAGAAAATGCTTTCGGATCTTCACACAATATTTATTTGAAACCTTAACACATAAATTTAGGTATAATAATATCTAAATATATCTAATTCATAACAGTTATGAATGAGATATTAAGTAGGTACTACTTAGATAAAATATGACTAGAATTCATACCCTACAAATAGAATGTTTTTTTTTATTTAGCTTTAAGCTAACTGTTTCTCAATGCAATCTAATTTTCATTCATTATCATAAACTTGGGCCTTTACATCTTTAATAGATGATTTATACAGCGTCAGGCGGCAACCTGTGCCTACACTTAACGGGACGCTGTAGTGCCTGGGACATTGTTTGAGATGGAATAGGCTTACCCAGCACCTAAACCATCCTCTCAGCTTAATCAGCCTGGCCCACAGGAAAGACGAAGTCAATACGTGTGGAGCTGACTAAACTGCGGGTTTCCTCACGATGTTTTTTTCACCGTTATGAGCTCGTGTTAAAGCGCATATAAATTTTACGAAATGAAAAATCCATTGATGCACGGCCGGGATTCGAACCCACGACCTTCGGATTGAAAGTCGAGGTTCAACCCCATTCGACCAACACGGCTCTTATCATTATCATACATATTAGTTTAAACACATGCTCAAGAATGTACTGCTGAATTCAAACAAACGCGAAGAATGTCATTGAAAATCACGACTTCACAATGTACATACTTCTTACAAGAAACGTTTACGAGGATAGCTTTAATTAACAATTCGAGAATGAAACTAAGAGAATAAGAATGTTGAGTGCGTACAAACAAGCTATTGCACTTAGTGAGTGAGCAGATATGCAAATTCATACTGCGGGAGAGTGTGCCGTATGCAGAGAAGGAACATGACATTCATGGAGACTTCATACAACGCTTCATATATAAATTATTTGCATGTATATAAATAAATAAATAAATAAATAATGCTGGACTTTTCACACAGCATCATCTAGCCCCAAAGTAAGCAGAGCTTGTGTTATGGGTACTAGAATGACTGATAAACTACTAATATACTTTTTGTTTGTAAATACATACATATTATACATTATAGAAACACCCAGACCCGAGACAAATATCTGTAGGTCATACAAACATTTGTCCCGCGGCGGGGATCGAACCCGCAACCTTCTGCGTCGCAGGCGGACCTTCGCCCACTGCGCCACAGAGGTCGTCATATGAAAACGATCCTTAGATAGCTTGACTAATCCTGTTGTATTTTATAAATGTATGTAAATATAGTAGCTTAGTTTATGAAATATACTTCGCGTTGGTATTTGAAAAAGTAATAAACTGATTTGTATTTTTTAATAGAGATTTTGATATGAGATTTCTCGGAAGGAGGTTTTTCTGTCGTTTTTCATAAAGTTAGATTTAAATAAGTATTAAAACTAAACGCACGTAGCTAGTTCAATAACCACTCGAATATTGTGAGGTAAAGTTTCCAAGTGTATAAAACTTGGAGCTGGTCGTAACTTTTCCATCTAGAGAAATATAATAAGAGATCGCTTAGGACCAAAACTTTGGAATATAAGCAGTTTGGACTAGAGCTTAAGCAATCCAGTAAAACAGTTTTTTTTATTACATTTTGCACAATAATTTGAAGGTATGCATGACTCCAAAAACAATTATTATTAAATATCTATTAAGTGTTTTATAATAAAATCTCTCTTACAATCTCGCATCCTCACGTTCTTTGGGCACGTGTCGCGGCGTGGAGAACTATTTATAGAGCGTATTGTGGTTCAGGGAAAGATTGAGGGTACAAGGACACGAGGAAGATCTCGGATGAGATGGACGGACCAACTCAAGGAAGCGCTGGACAGATTAAAGGAGTGCACCAGAAAAACCACCATCAGAGACGAATGGCGCAGAATTGTGAAACGAGCCACACAACTCCTGACCTGACGACCACTACCACTCTGTCAAGAGTGACACGACTGAGAAGAAGAATAAAATCTAAAATATTTTTACTTGCGGTTTCTTTACTTAGTCTCGATTTTTTTTAATTATCAACCAATTTGTAGATATGTCTAGTATTCATGACAGATGAATTAATTACAAAAATAAAATCACTTTTCTACGTGAGCGTATTCAAGCCAATTATTTTTACAATGTTAGAAACTATAAAGTCTCCACATGTTTCTTTATTCCCAGGGCAGCGTAAGAAGAGGGTGGTTAATGAATAAAAAAATCCCGTTTTTTTCTCCACAGCTCAGTGATTAGTTACCCTTATAATGAGCGTCGGTGTGTGGGGTGCTTAAGTTTTTTATATGACAGTTGATAAGGGACCAAAATTAGGGTCTTTGTCTTATTGATCGCGATTCGTAAGTTGGAGCTTGCATGTTGTTTTGTACGTTTTCGAATTATTTTATTTTATTTGTAAAATTTCAGGCAGCATTTGAGTAGCTAAACAGTCTTTAAACAGAGTAGATAAATAGTAGAGAATAGTTTAACAATACAATACAATATAACTGAAGATAAATAATATATATTTTATAAAAATAACCTTTATTAATTTAGCCCAGCCTGAGTTACTTCCAAGCATTTCATCGTAAACATTTTTGACTCGGAAATAAAATAAATCCAATTTTCCCTACACCGTGTAAAGTACCGCAAACGGCGTGTCAAGGTAAACCAAGACTAAATCGAGACCCACCTCCACCAACCAAGCTCTCTAAAACCTGGGGTTAAACTGTTTTTGTGAAGGAAACTTTCTTTGAAACTCGGGGTTAAGGTAGATATGCCTGCTAAGCGCAAGTGGGGTATAAGTATCACACACGTAATACGCTTCTGTATCGCCCCAAGGAATGGGGACTTTCTTACTTACCTCCCTTTTTCGTGACACGTGCCCAGTTTAACTTGAACTCTTGGAAATACGAGCTTGTTTGAGAATTAAAACTACCATAAATGTTATCTTACTAGCTGTGCTCGTTAACCGCGATCGGAATATATCACTTTTCTTAGAAAATAAGTAGGCTTTTTTTTACTTATGTGCACTATGCCAGTACTCTCAAACGGTGAAGGAAAACATCGCGAGGAAACCGGCATGTCTTAGAACCTATATAGTTCGAAAACATGTGTCAAGTGCACGAAGAGAGTCTCTTTGAAGCGCACTTAAAATCCTTTAACCACACTGGTTCGAAATAACTGGTGACACGATAAGAAGAAGAAGAAGTAGGCTTTGTGCTATTCCAGACTGTAATCACTGTGCCAAATTTCATCCAGATGAGTCGTTTCAGCGTGATTGAGTAAGAAATATCTATATATGCATATACAAAAGATATCCATAATAAGTATAGGTATAATATTAAGATTATAGTATTATTATGATGTCCTTTGGATGTTCTATAATAAAGATAATCTCTAATACAATGTATAGAAAAGATATATTTTTACTTTAAGTAGCGCATAGTTTAAACGGAACGTTAAAGGTTCCGTTTTGATTATGTGTACGTACAGTTCGTCCAACGGATCTAGGCATTCGTGAAGCCGTTTGTCTGCGCAGAGACCGCTTTTTCATACAAAATTGTGTTCTGCGCAGACAAACGGCTAACTTCACGAATGCCTAGATCCGTTGGAAGAACTGTAATGTACCTATCTTCATCATCATCATCATCATCATCATCATCCACAGCCTGATTTCACCCACTGCTGGGTATAAGCCAAAGCTTGTGCCACCCACCATACGATCCTGCGCTAATCTGACCTATTGACGGCCCGCGACGTGTACAATATCGTGTACCCATCTATCCGCCGTCCTACGTTCTTGTATCCACATCTCGGCCATTCAGTCACCACTCTACTCCACCTGTCATCACCGCCCCTCGCTATGTCCCGCCCAGCTCTATTTTAGGTCCATTATCCTATTTCCGATATCCTGGACTTCGGATTTCGACATAATATACATACATATCTTAATATCTATAAAATTCCGTTGAACTGTGTTAATAATAAAACAAAAATCTGAATCACTTGTCATAAATTTTCCGTCGAAGCTAGCGTCCACCTAGTCATATAATATAATCTAGCAAAATAAAAGCTCTAACCTAGAACTTATTCGCCCTTCTTATAACCTAACTTTTCTAAGAATTTGTGAAGGCAGATAGGCCAACAAATTCTGGCGGGAAATTCAAGTGGGGATGTAAGAGCGACTCAAGTTAAATTAAGAATGTGGAGTTCGTATTTTTTTCTTTTCACTTTGTTTGTTGACTTTTTTGACATTGTGGACTTTGTGCGCCCTCGTACCTTTTTTAATTCTTGAGGCGTCCGTGTGAAGGCACCTTTATTACACCTAGATATACATATAAAATATAGGTATGTGTATTCTTTCCCTTCCCTAAGAATCGTAGGATTCGTGTGTTTTTTGGATTAGACGCGTTTGATCTTGAAGATGAAGGTTTTGATCCGTTTTGTTTGTTTGGGTGTTTGATACTCGATGGTTTACATGTTTATTCGATGTAAACATGGAAAATGCAGAGGATTATTTGGTTTGTTCAGTGTCCTTTAGTAGGCAGGTTTTAGTAGGTACAGTTTTGTGATCTGATGAAAATTTTTGTGTTCTATGTGTGCGTGAGACTCATTCTCATTTGGTAAAACCTTGCATACATGTATAAAATCAAAGTTTTTTTTCCTCGATATTATATTTCTTTATTTACAGAAACTAAGCTACTACATATTTACATATAGGTATGTACAAAATACAACAGGATTAGTCAAGCTATCTAAGGATCGTTAGAAACGATCTATAGATAGCTCAACTGATCCAGGTCACTGTCAGTTGGAAGCGTGCCAAAACACTGGCGGCATTACCACGTTCGATGGCAATGCTGATCTTTTGAGCCAAAAATGTGCAAAAATCAAAGATAAAAAGCATTTATTCAATAGGACCACTAATATCACTTAGACCGTTATTCTTTAGTCTCTTGTCTAAACTCCAAAAATTTTATGGTTACTCCTACGTTACACCCGGCGTAACTTTACTCCACGTTTATAAATAACGGTCTTAGAGCTACGTCTTGGAGTTAGTTATTCTACTCCATAAATGGTATCAAAACGCTTATTTTCATACAATTTTATTCAAAAAATCTAATAATAAAATATGGTACTCGTATTCAAGACACGATCCAATTAAAAAAATACCCAAGACTAGATTTATAACAACGCGTATAACTAACAAAATAGTTATGTAGGTATATCTAAACTAAATGAAGCACGTTCTAAGTAAATGCGTCGCTTTTTACAAATTAACAGTTTGACAGTCAGTGTCATTAACCCTGATACGGCTTCTGAGAAAACATAGACCGGACCGAGGCGAAACCGAACAATTAATTTAGAAAAAGTACCGCTGAAAATTAACTGTTTACTTAGACTTGGTTTGTACTTTATTGCAAGAGACATAGGGCCTACATAAATATTTGGAGTTTTTCTTCATTAGATATTGTCTATGGGCTCTGGTCTATGGTACTTCATAGCCCTATCCGAAAATGAAAGAGAATAGCTTCACAGCCTAATTTATTTTAAAGTTTCTTGTTTCACGTTTCGGAGAACGCAAATAGCCTACCTTTGTATAATATTCGTTCTTTTGAGCTAGTGAACGTATTATTGACGTTAGTGAATTTTTAGGCCACCCTACTTTAACGTTGTGATTTTCGTTATACCTATTGCAAGCTCCAAAGCTCAATTGATGAATTTTATTAACTCAACACAGCTAAACATTATAGTTTTCCGTTTCCGCTTTCTGAAAATCTAGGCCTCATATTTGTTGCTAAAATTTTGAACTGAGTTGGTCGTGAAACAACATTAATCAACGTAAAATTGATGATTGAAAGTAATTATAGTAGCAGCTCACCTATTATGAAAAATCTCATTATCACTGACATTTGGTGATATCGCTCACGCTTAGTATCACTTATTGTGTACTTATAGATAAAAAAAAAATTGGTTGTCTGTAAAGTTGGTTTACTGACGATAGTTGAACGTGATAACGCAAAGGCCGATTGTGCTTCTTTGTCGCTCGTTCCGCGCTCTCGCTTGCACTTCAAGCCTTACATGGAACGCCTCAGAGCGAGGTAACGCAGCATGACGTCATGTTTTTTCGTGCGTGCAGCCGCCTCTATCGAATTATAAGACGTAGTCACGTCAAAATAACGATAAAGGATTATTGTAATTATAATCGCAGTCCAATCAAAGCAAAGCATAGCAACATTACCGTATTCCATTTAGGCCGACAAATAATAGCATTTGAAAATGGAATAAAAATTCCATGTGCAAGCATTCGTGCCGTTGTCCGTGCATTGTGGAAATGTAAAAATTTGCACAAATACTTCGCGCCTGACGGAAACATGCTTTGTCCGGGGTAGAATACCCCTACGAACGTTTTTAAAAGCTTTCACACAAGTCGCCACAAGGAACATCTACTAATATGGTGAATCCGATATTTCAGATGAATTTTCGGACGAATGTCGTCCGAAAACTCATCAAAAGGTCAACATAAACTTAGGTCGAACCTATGACTATGTATTCTAAACCAAAAAAATAGGTCCTTGAGGTCTTTAGCAAAGGAGATTGACCAAGCAACAAAGGCGATTCATTTCACTTCATTTTTTTAACGTTAATGAAATATTGATTTATAGTTTAAGTTATATACTGTATATTTTTCATCTCTTGTGGCTGCCCAGAAATTATTATAAATTATTGTAGTAGAATTTTCTTAAAATTAAAAAATAGAAATTGTTAAATGCACGTAGTTGCTGTTCAACTAAATTGGCAGGCCTAGTGATAATCATTCTTAATAAAACAAGTATTTTGTAATACGCTGACGACAACTAACTGTTTATTAAAAAAAAAAACAACTTCTTACAGAACCATAGACTTAAACTAGATACAACTATAGCCTATCGTTCACACTAGTTCACACTACAAAGATTGTTTATTAGATGTAACCATAGATAGCATTCTATACAACTTGTATTTCTAACAATTCACCTGTTTTTAATTTGGGACTGAGTTCGCAATTAAACAGTACTTTTCTCTATGGACTGAGTATTCGAAATGTCAGGACCAGAAATCTTGTCCTCTCCTTAATCGCAAGTAAAAAAAATACTAAGAAGCTTGTTACAGGTAGATTATTTAGGGACCTTGGTAGGGGAAAAACGAATCACACCAAAATGCATCGTAAAAGTTTTCCGAGCCAGATTTAGAAAATTTCCCGGCTATCTCGCTGTTGGGGAATTTTATTTTACTTTAGTTTTAGGCTTTAAGGTGTGTTTGCTCCTATGCTGTCTAATGAGGCTAAAAATATCCATTTAAGAAGTCTCTTAGGTCATCCTTATACAGGGTGTAAAAAGACGTCTACCGAAGCCGAAAGGGGTAAGTACAGTTTCCCAACACACAACCAAATCCAAAAGGATTTTCCGAAAAAATCATTATATCCGGAGAAAACAGCGTTTGAAGATTACTGTTTGCGTATGTACCGGTAGTACCTACTGGCGCGTTGTTTTACGTAGATTGCTGGATTTTAAGTTTCAATTGTTTTTTCTTTTGAAAATGAAATAATTAGGTAGGTATGGTCTTATTATGTTATACTAGTAGTCAATAACTGAAAATAACATAAAATGACGTATCTAAGTCAATTTTTTTTTTGCGTATTTTTGACGTGACAACGTCTTATAATTCGATAGAGCCGGCTGCACGCACGAAAAAACATGACTTCATGAGGCGTTACCTCGAGGCGTTACCTGAGGCGTTTCATGTAAGGCTTGAAGTGCAAGCGAGAGCGCGGAACGAGCGACAAAGAAGCACAATCGGCCTTTGCGTTGTCACGTTCAACTATTGTCAGTAAACCGACTTTACAGACAACCAATTTTTTTTTTCGCTATTTATGTTTTGAATCTTGGTCTGATTACAACCCCTCAGGTTGCGGTAGACGTCTTTTACACCCTGTATATGAATAACTTGATTTTATATAATAAAATTATAACAATAATAATAACGTGCGAGGTCGGTTTTCTCCGGATATAATGATTGTTTTGGAAAATCCTTTTGGATTTGGCTGTGTTTTGGGATGCTGTACCTACCCCTTTCGGCTTCGGTAGACATCTTTTTACACCCTGTATAGGGTCTTTCATTTTAAACTACACAAACTGACAGGGCCTCATTTTTGGGTTGTAAATAGACGATTGACAGTATCAATTTAATTCCTAAGCCCATTTAAGTTTTCACTTCATTTATCATTTATAGATTTTTTTGAATTGTTGCATAATGATTTTCAAGGAGAACCAACCAATCGCAGCGCAGCTACATCATGAATGAGCTAAGTTATACGAGTACAAGAAGCAACAATCAATTGAAAGGATAGTTTTTATCGATTTTCTCGGGATTTTCATTATAAAACAAAAAAAATCATTGCATAAATATTTTTTAATTTCTTTTTTGAACCCAATTCCTGAATTAAGTTAGTATAAAATTAAAGACCCAATTTAATATCATGAGGTTTATTCCAAAATCCCATACTAACTTATTATAAATCCTCATAATGAGGTCGGTAGCAATAAAATAACAATAAGTGGACCTAAATTGGCCATCGGGTCCAATAAACGCATCCGACCGATGGCCGTGTCCAGGATTTGCGGTTTCAATGTGCTTGCAAATGACTATAAGTGGAGTTTCACACGTATCTGCTACGTTATTACAATCACTTGTGTCCACGTGATAAGACACGAGTTGTAGAAACAACTAATCATGAAATTTAAGAGATGCTAACAATAGGTTTAACGTCTGACATTCAAATAAATAGGTTAAAAGGGTCTTGATTTTTCAGAAGATTTTATTGTTATAATTATATAATATTTTATCCAGTTTGCTACTCGTACGTAATGAAGTTAACCAGCGGGTTTTAAGTATCAATACCTACAGTTACAGTATTGCAATTTCTTAAATCAAAAGTAGTATTAAGCATAATAATATGAATTGAATATTGTATAGAAATAGCGGCATAATAAGTATTTCGATTTAGTGTCGGCATTTCAACATAAAAACCTATAAAATTTCAAGTTGCAACTCCTGACTCGTTCACGTCACAGAGGCAAATCAGAATAAAGCTCATGGCAATATGAGACCACAAACAGACTACCACCTGCTTTCACAAAACTGAATCAAATCTTGTAGGTTTATATTTTTGGTTTATTGTATTTTTTTTTCAATGAGTAGCAAAGTACGATTATGAGCATCGATTGTTCCTTTTCTGCTCTCCTGATACTTTTTAGCCATGCTTTTAGTTGAAGAAAGTCCACTAGTGCACATATACTTACTACTAATTACATAGTAACTTGCTTGGTAATCATCATCATCATCATCATCATCATCCACAGCCTGACTTCACCCACTGCTGGGTATAGGCCTCCCTAAGCTTTTTTTTTTCTTTTTAGCTTTTCCTTTTTCAGGATCGTGGTGGATAGCACAAGCTTAGGGAGGCTTGGTAAACTTGATAAATATTTCTAGCATCAAATAAATCCGCCAAATAAATATTAACCAATATTTGCATCATAATATTAAGGAATTTATTTATTTATTTATTACTAAACTTTATTTACAGAAATTAAGATACAACATATTTACATATATTTACAAAAAACAACAGGATAAGTCAAGCTATCTAAGGATCGTTGGTAACGATCTATAGATAGCTCAACTGATCCGGGTCACTGTCAGTCGGAAGCGTGCCCAAAACACCTTTGAGCCAAAAATAAGGAATGAATATAGATTAATATTAATAATAAATAATATTACTACTGGTTATGGAATCTTAGAGAAATTAGAATTATGGGCACTCTCAAAACTCCCACGTTGAGATATCTTAATTTCCCCTTTTTAGCTTCCTTTCCCTATAGCCCCTTTAATAGATTTTTAGTTTGCTTATTAAAAACATATCTTTTTACCCATTTACGTCTTAGTAATCGATAAGTAGCCGTATTAGTAATCTAAAAAGCCTATGAATGAGAGGTAGCTGAGAACCGCAAATTTCCTGCCCCGATGTGATTGCAGGAATCACGCTCGATGCGCACACCTGCTGCGGTACCGAGGAAAAAATGCTTTCCAATCCACATTGTTGAGTTTCGAACGTGGAATGTATAGTTTCACAGAATATGTACAAAGAACAGTTATTTAAGTAGGTAACAGTTAGTTACGAGCCTGTAGTGTCCCACTGTAGAGCAAAGGCCTCCCTCTCTCAACTCATCCCTGTTTTGGGCTACTGTAGGGGCACCCAGTTCATCCCTTAAACAATAAATAAATACAAAGTATTCAAAGTTTTGACTTATTAAACAGATATAAAAAAACTGTTGCACTCCCGGGAGTGCCGAGAAGTGAAAACTTGAACAAAATTTTTTTTTATGTATGTTTATTCATGCGTTTAGTTGTAAAATGAGCTTATAGAAATGTAAAAATATTGCCGTCAAAGTTTACCGAGTACAGAACTAGATGGCGCTACTGGTAGGTATCGGTGAGCAATCACGTGACTCGCACGTGACCTTTTCGGGGCGAATCCAAGAATTTATTCTCATCTCATCAAAAATGCCCAACGCGCCTTAAGAAGTTTTCACTTCAAAAACTGTTTGAAATTGAAATAAAAAACAGGATCACGACTCCTGTAATGACTAAAGGGCTGGTTAAAACTAGGCTAGACTAAAGTTTGTAAGTATTTTGCCTCTAGCAAAATACTTACAAACTTTATGTAATCTATTAACCAGAATTAAATACAAAACCATTTAAATCAGTTAACTTAATAGATCCTTATTTACCGAAGGTTTGTATTTCAAGCTTACAGCAATTTAAAATAATAACATTGTAAGCAATACCCACTCAGCTACTAGGTACTGGTAATTTCTTAGATTTACGAAATTGGATTTATTTATTGTTACTTTGAGTCATGTTGTCTAATGGTGCATTTACACGATACGATTTTTCGTACGATTTGCTAAGCCCCGCCCGTTGAACGTGCCGATGAGCGTCGCGCTAACTATGACAAATCGCATACGATGAGCGTTTACAGGAGAAAAAATGCCGTGCGATACGATCTTGTATGGGTTGAAATCGCATCGTGTAAATGCAACTTAAGAAATACTGTTGTGCTGTGTGTCTACTCGTATATCACTTTTTTCTCGAGCCTGCTGGTGCTTTTTCTCTATTCTACCGTAGATATGTGCTTATCATCTCTACGGTAGAAAGGAGAAAAAGCACATTTGAGGCAAAAAAATCTCATATACAATCGTGACAAAACTCAAAATGTCATAGACTCAAATGGTTTTTTTCTCTATTCGGTTCGGCCGTAGAGATCGGTTGGTCGTGGTCATAGTAAGCAAGCAGACTGGATCACAATAACTTACACGAACTTTCTTACTTCTTTCTGTAACAGAGTCAGTAACAGAATTTTATACCGCTCCAATAGCTCTTATCAAAGTTTGCAAGAAAATAAAAATGCAAATCCAGCGATTAGTTCAAAACTCATAAGCTTTAATTCAAAGTTCAAACAAAATGTACAATAAAAAGACAGTACACTCGATCGCGTGCCCCATATCGTAAAGCGCACATTACCGAAATACGACTAGCACGTGTATAAGCACAGTATAAGGTACAAGCCTTATAAATTATACCCGTTAGGCTCTTGCATACTACCTGTACTGCGGCATGCCGCTGGTGAAAGCAGTTTGGAAAAAAAATTGTGCGGATTGTGCGTCACTAATCTTATCTTTTAGAGCCGTGTTGGTCGAATGGGATTTTGCCTCGACTTTCAATCCGAAGGTCGTGGGTTCGAATCCCGGCCGTGCATCACCGTTTACGTTTCGAAGAATTTATATGCGCATTAGCACGAGCTCAAAACGGTGAAGGAAAATATCGTGAGGAAACCCGCAACTTAGTCAGCTCCACACGTATTGACGTTGTCTTTCCTGTGGATTAAGCTGAGAGGATGGTGTAGGTGCTGGACAAGCCTATTCCATCTCAAACAATGTCCCAGGCACTACAGCGTCCCGTTAAGTGTATGCATAGGTTGCCTTCTGACGCTGTATAAATCATCTAATATAAAGGCCTAAGTTTTTTTTTTAATCTTATTTTATACTAACTGCGTTGTGTTTGAAAAGTATGATTGGTACTGTGTGGCAAAAGCATTACAAATTGGCTCTTGCACACATTATGGGTGACGGACGGTGTTGTGTGACGAGAGTAGCAATATTACAACCATATGCACTTCGAACCCAAACATATTAATTTTATAGGTGTCGCTGCATTAGACTGAGTAGCTGCGGCCTGTCGCGGCATTTAGACATCATCTGCAATTAGTATTAATAGCAAACCCTTCCTTGGTTTTTGGGTGTAATTAATAACGAAATCGTACGATAAGATCTTTTAAGTCTTCTACGTTACAAGTTACTACGACACGCACGGATTTTTCATTGTGTTCGGTGACTTTGTGAAATGGTAGACAGAGATAGACGTGAAAAAGGTAGCATGCCAAATTAGCAAGTAGATACTTTTAACCCAGACAAAAAAACAAACAGGACTACAAATGTATCTCCAAGCTATGGTAGATATTCTCTTAGATCTACGTATAATTTTTTTTTTTACAGAAAAAAGAAAATGGCTTTGTCGATGAGCGACTATAATACTGCCCAATCAGTAACATCTTAGCTTAGTCTTCTTATTCTTATTGGTTTCTTCTTCTTCTTGTTATTCCTTCTTCTTCTTTTTAATAATGGTAACTGTTTCACTTCGCTTCAAATATGTATTATTTCACGTCAATTTGATTTTGAAAAAACATGGTGGCTTGTCATTTAAAAACTCCAACGGAAATCTTTCGTCAAATGAGAAAACTTCTTGAATACTTCCCCATTCCATTTGCCAAATCTCCTGTTACGTATCCAAAGCTTCATTAGTAAAATGCCACCGAAATTACATAATAAAACCTAGTAAAACACGAGAAAAGTAAATAAAATAGCAGAGCCACTAGCTCCTTCAGAAATGGCGAAAGAAGTCTCCGTATAATTATATAGGGAGTTTCACAGCCCGTCCGTCACTGTCGTAGAACTCTATGTTGTATATAAGTAGACCTTTGATATAAAAGAACTACACCACAAAGTGTTGGCATGTAATAAAAAGCTATTGAAATTTTTCACATGTAACTGCGAACATTGTTCTGAATCTCTTTCGTGATGAGGACTTTAGTAGAGTCTTAGTTATTTGCGTTTCAATTCACGCATCATGTTGCTTTGGTAACTTCGGCAATTTCGTAGCAAAATATAGGTAGGTATGTATAGTTGAAAAAGTTTAAAGACAGAAGCATGACTATTTGGAAATTATAAAACCATTTAAACATTTGCGGGTAAACATAAATTCGTTAGCTCCAACCGAAACGTGACTTTAAAATGAACTCGTCCAAACTATGAAAACTGCGGTTTCATTTCAAAATAGTTGTTTTATTGCTCCATAAAATGCTGATCTGCAAAATTATGATCTAAGTTTATAGTCATAGGGTGTGAAATCATATAAAGGGGAGGTGGAGGGGTTGGTTCAAATTGGGCAATATGTTATAGCAAGAAAAAGGTGTTAGAAGTGGACGATAACGAGACGTTGTAATTATGGGTATAATTGGCTTCATTGTAACCGATTTTAGACTGAAAATTGTGTACAACATTTTACTGCATAACTGTTTTTAAGAGTGGGGAGGTCCATCGTCCTTCAAACAGAAAATTATGGAGTTTGAATCATAAAATTTAAAATGAAAATGCATATTTTCGAGCATTTCTTCGTTGTGACGAGCGGACATTCATCCTATTACCAGAAACATACATACAGCCGAACATAGAATGTCCATTTTTCAAGTCGGTTTAAAAGAACATATTATCTTCCACTGTGTACAAAACTACATAAAAACGCGTCATCACGCTTCAAGAAGGTGGTCTGGATCGCGAAATTCACTTATCGATGTCGAACGCCATCGGAATAATTTAACCAATAACAATTCAACAGCTAATTTTAGCGGCGAATACTGGAAGTGGTCAAGCGTGAAACGGTTTCTTTTCAAGAATTTCAAATACATTTCTGCTATAGCTTATTTTAAAAAACAAGAACACAACTATATCCCTGGTGCACTAGACATTCTGTCCGATCTTTATGTACCTAGATATTCTAGATCCTTTACTTAGAAAAAAAATACGTGAGTGTTGTGGAACACTCGGTTGGAACGAGGCAAAGAGTACTATTCTATACTGGAAATATAATAAATTAGTACTAACAATGTAATAATCTATCTACTGTGTCACGGCTGTGCATTTCGCACTGTGACAATTTGACAATATACTATACATGTGTCGGGTTGTCATAAATCCATGTTTGACTCGTCTTGTCTCCTTTATTTGTTTATAATTTTTTTTTATCTTTTTTTGAGTTGTAACTACATAAATGTGATAAGTAACAGACACCAAGACCATGTTTAAATTTTTTTTGGTAATAACAAAATAGGGGTGTACTTGTCCACATTTCGTAGATGATATCATTCCAAGTTGCATAAGTTTTAGCATGTTGGAAAACTAAGTTACTTTAAATTTAGTTTTGAATGTATAAACAAACCGGTGTTAAATGTTCTTTTTAAATACAAATAAGGTTAAATTTATAGCTGGAAAAATACCGTTTCCGTTCAAAGCTCGCGGTACTCTAATCCGGCGGACACGCCTCTGCGCCGAGTAAAGCAATTTGCTTGGACGGCTATACGTGAGTTTAACTCTCTTTCATACCGTCATATTTCCATCAGCCGAGGACGACTAGGATTTTCTTCCTCGTTAAAACAGCAAAAACTAAGCTTTGGTTAACTTAAATTGGTATCAAGTGCACGATATGAGTTTGAGTCAAAGCGTTTTGAGTCTACATTTTTCATACGCACTGCCAAATTGTGGAACTCGACGTTCCTTCTAGGAAAGCATGCTCCATCTTAGACTATTGCTTAACATCAGGCAGAGTGAGGTCAAATGCTGACCTATTTTATTTAAAAAAAATGAGTCTCCTTGTCCTCACAATCATTTCGGCACCAAGTTGATCCTGTGGCTTTGATTCTGAGCTAATGTCGATATTGGAAAAAAGTTCATTTTCGGACGGTATCGGGTGAAATCTAGACGAAAAAAAGTGTTCGATTTTTGCGTCACGACACATGTATATGTCAAATCATCATTGTGCGAAGTGCGCAGGCCCGAAACAGTCCATCGATTGTAACATTGTTAGTACGGAAGAGCGTTTCTAGGAATTAATAATTTATTTGACAAATGCCAAATGTCAAAGTTGAAACTTCGTTCCAACCGAGTGTTCCACGACACTCACGTACTTTTTATATTTGTTCTTTTACATTCATTTATTTGACGACCTCTGTGGCGTAGTGGGCGAAGGTCCGCCTGCGACGCAGAAGGTTGCGGGTTCGATCCCCACTGCGGGACAAATCTTTGTATGACCTACAGATATTTGTCCCGGGTCTGGGTGTTCCTATGTATTAATATGTATGTATTTACAAACAAAAAGTATATAAGTAGTTTATCAGTCATTCACCCATAACACCAGCTCTGCTTACTTTGGGGCTAGATAATTCTGTGTGAAAAGTCCAGCGATATTCTTCTACTAAACATAGTAGAGCATATGGCTGACAAATTGAGGTAGGACTAAATTGTTGACATACATAAATAGAGTCCATAAACATGGTTGTATGGTTACATTTACAAGCTCGATTGACACTCGCGCCGGATAGAATAAATTAAACCAGTAGGTACTAGTCGTAAGCTGTCTCTATCTTATAGCTAATTAGCGCCTCTATGGCGAATGTATCTTAATTAATGGGCGATAGAATGGATGAAAATATAGGCCTTGATATTAAATAACAAGTCGAATAGTATAGATTAAAAGGATTCAAGGCACTGTGATAAAGAAATATACTAATAAGCTGAGACTGGACCTTTTTGGCTCACTACAGCACACAGACCACTGTTGCACCCACCTATGTAGGTAGACTACTAATATTAGGTGGTATTAGTTACGCGCTGTAAGAATTTTGTTATTATTTTTTTCTTTTTTTCTAGTTTGTTTTTACTTGTGCACCTACCTACTTGTTACTTGTCTTTGTTTTTGTGTCTGTGTTGAAATGTTATGTGTGTCAAATAAATCTTTTATCTATCTATCTACTAATACTTACTACTTAAAGAATGAACACTCCTCGTCTACCACTATTTTAGAATTCCTTACTCCGCCAACAATTTTTGAGTTCTTGATGCGTTTTTTACAAACGTAGATGAATTTGTTTTTTTTTGGGAAGGAATAACTATATTTGAATCAATGCCATATTCCCCTATTATTTTAAAAGGCTGCAAGTGGCCTATTAATTTAAGTAGGTACTGACTGACGTAGATGTAATTTTAGCATCAGTTCAAACCTCTGTGGTGTAACCTATCTTGTGTAAATTTATTTTCCACCAATCCATAATATCCATACTCCATACTAATATTATAAATGTAAAAGTAACTCTGTCTATCTGTCTGTTTGTTACGCTTTCACGCCCAAACCGCTGAACAGATTAAGCTGAAATTTGGCATAGTTAAAGGTTGTATCCCAGGAAAGGGCATAGGCTACCTTTTATCCCGAAAAAATTAAAAAATCCTGAGGGACCGCGGGTCACACCGCGGGAGCGCAGCTAGTAATAAATAATTATTTAATTTAGGGAGACAGACCATCGGCTCAAAATATTACAATTATATTCTATTAAACGAATTAAAATTACTACAAGTACTTGTTTGTTTATCACGTTAAAATCCTTTGATTTTCTAAGTGGCAACATTAAATAGATAACAGACATAATACTATACTTAGCACCAGCATATCCTACAATGACATCATTGCACCTAAAATATCTTATTAGAACTAAAATATTCATACACAACAAAATGTAGTGTATAATTTAATTAAACGAAGTACATAGGTCGTTTTATTTATCTGAAATGTATCTTAAATTGTACTATAGTTAAGTTACCATACGCAGTTTGTATGCTAATGTTATCATAAAAGTTATGTTTTCGAAAAAGCGGAAGTGTTACGCCGTTAGTACACCGACGCATTCGCATGCGAATGCGAAACGATGCGAACCCACTTCTCACTTTAGCACATAGCTAATGACATAAGTACGTCCTTGTCGGATGCGATCTGTCGATGCGAATCGCATGCGAATGCGTCGGTGTACTAACAGTGTGAATAAATAAACAGAAGTAGCAAATGACTGAATTCACCACAAACAGTTGTTTATTTTTATATTTCGTTTCTAATGAATGTCAAATACCTACAAAAAACTTTAAAAATTTAGAGGTAAGTATATTATATTGGTCAACGTGGTTAGTATGCATATTCAGGGAAAATAGGGGCGCTAACAATAATTGAGTGCTCTCGTGTTTTGGAGGGCAATGTATGTATGGACATACAGACATAGATTTCTACTTGCTACAATCCTGACACAAAGGATGGCCTTTGTGTCAGGTTTGTAGCAAGTAGAAATGTATTGTCTCTGCCTACACCTACGGGAAAGAGGCATGATTTTAGGGTGGTCGCAAACCTATCCGCGCCGAACTGTCAAACTGTGGCGCGGCCAAATTTGCGATCAGGTTTAGAATCATACAATTTTGAGTGATTATTTTTCCGACCCAAATATCGACCAATAGAATTGCACCATTTGACGTCACGTGGTACAACCTACATGGTATTATACTGATAATTTTTTGAAAATTTTCTCTGGTTGTTGCCATTTCATTCATTTCATCATTTCGTCTCATGGTGCAATTCTATTGGCCGACATTTGGGACGGAAAAATAATCCCCCGAATACCACACGAGCTTCAAAATTATCTGGCATTTCCCTCAAGGTTCCCTGCAAACAAATAAAATCGTCAAGTTTGAAGTTTTTCAGGTTAAAAAATCACGAGCGCGAAGCGCGAGTGATTTTTCCTGAACTCCTTTATTTGTTTGCAACGAACCTATCGGGAAATACCCGATAATTTTGAAGCTCTTGTGGTATTATAAGTGATTATAAAAGTAAGTAGTACAAATCAGCCGATATTTCGGCACTTACGTACCAACTCCTTTTTTATTCGTGCCATCTTTGACACATGCATGCACAAAAAATATGAACAGGGTTTATCGAAGCACTGACTAAAAAACTGTCTCTGTATAAACGATCTTTAAATACTCGTACATAGAACGCTTTTTTGTGGTTACAGTTTTGTTTTGACATGTGTCAACATGGTGTTCAACTAAGGTTTAACTTTTTTGTAATAAGGCCAAGTATATTATCGTTTCTTTGGCCTTCAAGTAACATGGCACCCTTCTCACTTCATAACTAACAGCATTTTATTACGGCTGTAATATAACGTTCTTAACTTTTACAAAATATCAGTGAAGGAACTATATCGAGAATATAGCCCTAATACAAATCGCTGCAGTACTTAATGATATATTTCTAAATTATTTTCAACTAATTCTCTCAAGCCGCTTATCAATAATATTTTTATACCTACTATAATAACCGCCGGTATCGTGGGTTGCTTTATCATCATCATCCGCAGCCCGATTTCACCCACTGCTGGGTATAGGCCTCCCTTCACTTTTGCCATTTTTCCCGGTCCTGTGCCAGCCTGATCCACTTTAATAATAATTATTAAAAGCCTTCAATGTCCCACTGCTTGATAATAAAAAAATATAATTACGTTTTAATACTAAAAAGAAAACCGACTTCAATGTTTGACTCGAAACGCGGTGTGACTCAGGGCGTCAAGCTGTCGATTCGATTTCTATTTGTGACATGGCTAGGAGGGAAGGTGTTTAGAGTTTTACGGGGAAACTATCAATCCCTCAGGAATAAAACTTATATGGGACCACCTCTGGAGTATACCCTTTCAAACATAAAAAGAATTTTGCAAATCGGTCAACAAATGGCGGAACAATCGCGTAACAAGATACAAAAAAAAAAAAAAACATACCGACGAATCCTCCTCCTTTTTTGAAGTCGGTTGAAAATGTAAACGGGTCTCTCCAATGATACCCATTCGGGTAACCCCATAATAAAACGCCATTTACACGATACCATTCTGGCATACCATTCTTACCTCTTGCTTTTTAAACTCAACGGAGCAAGGTCTAATATTCTTTGGCAATTTCATCCAAATTGATTCAGTACTTTTGAATGAAAAAGTAATAAACATCCATACATCCTCCTAAACTCCTCATAAACTTTAACAAATATCATTTGGATAGAAGGATTAACGGATCCTTATTGGCAGTCTAAATACCTAGTACTTCACCTGATAATTATGTATTTTTTATCAGGAAACTCCAAAATAATTTAAGGCCATTCACACACATCAGTGAAGTCACCAGGGGCCGTATTCGCGTTCTTATTTTCGTTCGTTTGATGAATATTCGAATGTTTCTTACTACGATTTCCGACTTCAAGGGTCAATTTTTCGTTTTGGAATATTTGGTCCTAGGTTAGGACCGTGTTTAACGTTGATCTTATCGACTGAATACAATGTAGCTCGTAGTAAGAAGCATCCGAATATTCATCGAACGAATGAAAAAACGAACGCGAATAACCCCCCAGTTCCGACAGTAACGATACAGTACCGACATAGTACCACCACAGTGATAATAATTCTTTCAAAGACATTCTCTATGAACGATACTCAAATCAAATCAAATAAAATCATTTATTGCGAAATATGGTAAAAGGTAGACAGATAATATGGACACCTTTATCAAGAACATCATAGAAGGAAAAGTGGAAGGAAGACGAGGAAGAGGAAGGCCTAGAATAAATTTCATGAGTCAGATAAAGGAGAAGATCGCTGTCATGTCGTATAAAGAAGTAAAGGAGACCGCATTGGAAAGGGAGAGGTGGAGGAAGTTGCATCATTGCATCGACAAGAGCTGAGCTCTTAAATTTGATGATGATGGTAAAAGGTACTGAGAGCACTGTGACGACATTGACACTGATAGTGTGGATGCGTTCTAGAGAATGCATGAAAGAATTATTATCACTGTGGCGGTACTGCGTCGGTACTGTGACTTTACTGATGTGTGTGAATCTGCCTTTATACTGTAAATATCCCGTTATTAAAGTACATCACTAGAGTTCGCTACTTAATCGTACGAAGTGTTTTTATCACTACATATTTCACTCTACAACAAACTCATAAACACATCGAGTGTTTTAAAACCGGAATAAAACTCACATTTATTACTTCACTTATCTACAGATTAAAACGGAAACGGGAAAAACGATGTTAAACACGTTTATCGGTCATTATCAGTTATTTTGCATATAACATGACCATAAGCATGTATGGAACGAAGTGCACCAATGTTTAACAGCTTAGATTATCCTATTTGATAAAATATCATAGGTTTGTTTGAGTCTTCAAAATCATTAATTATTTTATTTTCGAGAGTTTGTTCCAAAGTGACGTGTATGTAGTATTAAAAGTAGTGAATAAAAATTTAAGTTCGTGGCCAACTCTAATGACGAAGTTTTTGGCGTACGACATGGCCGGGACCGACAATTTAACGAGCTCTCCGAAGCACGAAATCGCTCAGTTGATAATGCCACTAGTGGTCACCCATCCACTTGCTGATCGCTCCGAGGATTTCCTAATTTCGACGATATCACAAACAACTAAGTATCTATACAACAAGCCCTTCAACCAGTAGTTTATAATGCAGTAGTTAGTTTCTTCGTAATATTCCTACATTCAAATGATGAACATCGTGAGGAAACCAATTAGTGTTCATATAGGCGGCGATGGGCTTGCAACCTGTCACGTATGGAATACTAACTTCTGCAAGATGTGGGCATGTATCAAATATGTGTTTGAACATGCCTCTGACTACCCCCCTTAGACATCTTCATAGGATCTGGAATAAGTAACATAAAAATATCTGAGAGCATGTCTACCGCACCTTGGGGATACAGTCGTGAGCCTGTTTACATTTTTACGTTTCAAATGATGAGATGAAACTCCTTATAGTTTTAACCCTTAAATACTTTAAACTTAAATACTAAGGGGGTTTATGTCTATTAATATTAAGAGATTATTATACAAGCATCATCATCAAATAAACTAACCACCCGTTAGAAGATTGGTGAAAATCATAAGTATAGTATAAGAGCTCGGATTAGGGTGTCCGGATGGATTATAATGTTACTTGACGCCATATAGCATAGAGCAGGAGCCGAGGCGCTAATCTTACGTTATCCGTTAATATTGTGAGCACGGCTCAGATTATAGTCAATGAGATAGGGATTGTAGATCTAAGTCGTATCTGAACCTATTTTTAGAAGTGGCAAATGAAAATCAGGACTATCACTCTGCCTACATTTTCTAGAAGTTATCATTCCATCAAGGTTGCAAGCTCGCCACCTAAACTGATTTTTCTTTCACGTTTAGAGCTCGCCAAAAGCATCTCGCACAATTTTTTTCCGTTTCCTGCTGATCGCACATAATTATATACGCGCCGTACGCGCCACAGTCATTTTTCTTTCAAAAATACTGGTGACGTCAGAAAATGCGTCTAACTTCTGACGTCTCAGCATTTCCTCTATTGAATTGACAGTTCGGCGCGTTTGGCACGGATGGATACTGCGATGAGCTTTTGCCAAATAATTTTGTTGAGTTGAAGTCCCTTTAAACATCTTCAGAGATCTAGAGCGAGTTTATTATATAGTCTACCGTGCCTTGGAGATACAGTCGTTATTCTGTTTCGTATGCTAAAAATAATCGCCAGGTTCCATAGATCTATAACTCTACAGAGCCGTCGCGACATGTCAGTTGAATAGACGTCCGTATTCCAACTATTTACATATTTAATGACGTTAAACGTCCGTCGCAGTGAGTTCGCCTAATGAGATACACTATCAAGTCGTTAGTGAAAGTACGTACTCTCATAGTTTATGTTGCTCTATGAATTATTTTTGCACATTATGTACATTTTAGAAATGTAACTGATTTATAGTTTAACTTTTAAAGTTTTCAAGCAATAGTAAAAAACAACTGAGCATTCCAAGAATTTTATAAAGAAGTAGGTACCTAAATTATGTTTTGTTTGTTTTATTTTTATTCTATTAAGGTATCAACTAATAAATTGATTATGTAGGTTTAAATGTAAACGCTGTGTTGGTAGGTGTAGGTATCTAAAATTGGGCCACTAAAACTGACCAACACAACAGCGCCGCGTGAATTCCATAGACAATCTACCAAACCAATACCCAGCATCCTATTCATAACTCATTTTCCTAAGCGAGCGAGTCGAGTCACACATGGCACAATAATGAGGTTAGAGCGACCGCGTGCGATTGTCATTGGTGCACTATTGTTCACTCTATATGGCGGCGCCACTGCACCGCTGCATTTGGACGTGTCTAAATAGGCATAGATCTATGACCGCGGCTTGGCTTTTTGCACCAACCAGAACACTTGACCTTCCCTTCCAGGATACCCTGAAACAAGTTTCTACCATGTATCTGGTTTTGAGGGGTCTGCTACTGTTGGTTTTTTGCATGCCTGTTACGTATGGGTAACATTGTCAAAGTTACAGCTTTCTTCTTGGCTGGTGACTTAATTAGTAAGTTGGATATGTGAATGGCAGCGCAATGCTCTCAGTGCTAAATCTAGAAAACATCGTTATATTGAAAATATGGGTGGCGTTTTGCCGTGCCTTTTACCGGATTTGTATGGGACGCTTTGCTTTGTTGCCGCCTGATTGTGTTTTGTACAAACAAATCTAGCTGAGCTAATGAATAGGAAATGTGTGGGAGAAATGATGCATTATTTCATTATAAGAGGAAGGTTTCATCCATATGAAATTGTTTAGTCTTTTGTGAGGTTCATGTTTGAACTTGTTCTTTTATAGAAGTTGCAAGGATTGTATTGATGTTCGTTCGTTTTGTTCAGTTGTTTGAAGATGTTATTTTCGAATTTAGTTCTCTACCGGGAGCTATGAATCATGAAAATCAGTTCAGCTGTTTGGAAATTCATCAATTATCAGTATTTTTTAGATATTGCAGGGGTGGGATAATCAAGCCTCTAAAAACAATTTAAACACAGGTCGTAGAAAGATTAATTTAATGTACTAAGAACATAACAACATAATAACCTAGAGTATGATATAACTTTTACAAGTTTGGGTACTTATATTATACAAAGTTTAACGTTACTCCCGTTACAATGCTAACAAGTAGAAAACAACGCGCGATTTATTGGCGAAATTCCCACTTGGAACTTTGACTAATTGCTGTAAACAATGACGTCACCGTCTGGAATAAATACACCTTACACCTTTGTGATGACAACCTTCGTTTGAAATATTGCAAAAACAGACTCAAGCAAACTCAAGCATGAAAAAAAAATGGAATAAAAAAAAAAATTTTTTTTAATAAGGATCATGTAAAAAATGTAATAAAGTCATCACCTAAACCCGTACTGTATATTTATTTTACACAGTGATTCTATATAAAACTTCATCTAAAAATATTAGTAATTTAACCTAGTAGAAGGGAGCCGTAATTGTCAATGAGTAACACTTGATTCACAAATAAAGTATAATGATAGACATCTTTCGTTTGAAACAAAAATATCGTTATAACAATAGTGTTTGAAACCCCCAAAGTGTAAAGTAAGTATATCTTTACTTAGAAACAGATACCCGCCAAAACAAAAGACTACTTCGATATTAATTAAGGAACTCGCGTGCACAGCGACAATACGCGTATATTTACGTAATAAAGAATCAATAAGACTAAAACCATGTTAAATCAACATTGGAACCAAAGACAAGCAACGAATCCGACAATTTATGGTCCGTGTATTATAGAGCTATATTTAGGTAGAGGCGGCCGGCGGCATGATAAATATACGAAACTGAAAAACCTAGAAAGTTTTGCATAAATTAAAGATTCAGAAACGGTATGAAATATTGCTTTTACTATTAAAAGCAATATTTCATATATATATATATTTATTCAAATGTTATATATTTCAAATGTTCGAGTTACTCCTAGCCTATTTAACGTCGAAATCAGTTAAAGGGGATTATCTATGGGGAATAACAAATCTTGTGACTTTTATATTACATGTCGTTGTGGATCATTAGGAGCAGACACAAAGAGCAGATTAAAATTAGAATAAAATATGTTTTGTAGATTTGTAAATACTTTCTATCTTATTCTTACTCTGCAAAGTGTAGAAGAGTCACAAATGACGTCATATTCTTCTTTGTCGTCGCTGACTTTGTGTAATGGAGCTTTGGAGTGAGGCTAGCTCGTTAGTGCATTAAGCGTATCACTTTTGATGTATTTCTTGTTAGTTAAAATATCCTGAAACCCTTTGAATATCATATTTTGTTACCGCTCATAATAAAATGTTTCTAATGATAAACGGAATGTCAAAGAAAATTGCCAGTATATAATTGATGAAAGTAAAATGTAATAATAAATTTTACAATAGATACTTATTTCTAATTTTATACTTAATTGTTTTTTTCATTCACTGGTAAAAAGTATTTCTATAGATTCATAGGTCTATACAAAATAGCCTAATTTTATTAGGGACGCGCCCATAGTAGAAAAAGGCGCGAAACACACGCGATATAAAAAATGGCGGTGTGCAATTTGAATGCGTGAAATATTGTCTTTTAAGGAGAAATAATACACCTTAGGAAATAATATGAGCCACCCACACGTAATGGGTTTTGATAAATTGGGAATGAAGATTTGAGGAGTGGTTTTTATCAATTTCTTTGCGAATTGCTGTGACGCTAGGAGGGTCTTTCTTTAGAAATCGAGGTGGTTTTTTAAATATTTATAGCTGAAAGTGTAATGACATTGCTATTGATAAATTGGGATATGTAACCAATTTATTTTAGATAAATATAAATATATAATGCTGGACTTTTCACACAGCATCATCTAGCCCCAAAGTGAGCAGGGTTTGTGTACAAGATGACTGATATACTACTTACTTATATACTTTCTGTTTGTAAGTAAATACACATTAGAGACAAATATTTGTAGATCATACAAACATTGTTCCCGCCGCGGGAATCGAACCCGCAACTTTTTGCGTCGCATTCCAGGCGAGCTTTCGTCCACTGTGCCACAGAGGTCGTCAAATAGATAGATAGAACTAAAACTAAAAATGCTGGCATCTTTAGTTTTAGTTCTACCTTTTGCAAAATGTGGGCATTTGCTCCTGGACATCTGCATCAGATCTGAAATATGTATAGTCGCGGAATGAAAAGGTTGACCACCTTAAGATCTGTTATTGCTTGCTCAGTAGGTATTAGTTGGATAACCATTTGATAACTATCTGCTTTATCGACCGAGTATTACACATTCGGTCAATGAATGTCGAAGTGAATTTAAACTTTGTTGTCAAACAGTTAAACATAATTTTCAGTACAGCACTTTAGTAACTCAGTAACTTGTGCTTGCAAGGCGTAAACGAATTTATTTGAAAACTGGTCAACCTTTTTATTCCGCGACTGTACATAAAAGATGTCAACCGCTCTTTGGAGTAACAATTTTAGTCTTGGTTTAACACGCTTTTATTTATTTAAATTACGCTACGATAAAAAGAAATCACATTGATAAATAAATAGTTATGTAAAGCTTCAGTATACATAGTTTTATCTGTCCTTTCAAATAAGATTCTAACTAGAACCTTCCTTTTTCACAGATCAACACACAGTTGGTACAAAAACTGCACTTATCGTTTTTGCATATCCTTGGTGGCCAGTCGCAGACCACTGCTTGCTCTGATTGTCCCATTAGAACATTATTACCGGTAATGAAACAAAAAAAAAAAACAAACATCATCACGACTGGTAATAAGTAAAGTAGGTTTAAAAAAACTTATAGAAAAAACTTAGGCCTTTACATCTATATTAGATGATTTATACAGCGTCAAGAGCCAACCTATGCCTACACTTTACGGGACGCTGTAGTGCCTGGGACATTGTTTGAGATGGAATAGGCTTGCTTAGCACCTAAACCATCCTCTCAGCTTAATCAGCCTGACCCACAGGAAAGACGACGTCGATACGTGTGGAGCTGACTAAGCTGCTGGTTTCCTCACGATGTTTTCCTTCACCGTTAAGAGCGTGTGTTAAAGCGCATATACATTTTTCGAAACGAAAAATCCAGTGATGCACGGCCGGGATTCGAACCCACAACCTTCGGATTGAAAGTCGAGGCACAACCCCATTCGACCAACACGGCTCTTAAAAATAGGGAATAAATAAAAAAATATACAGGGTGTAAAAAGACTACTACCGAAAACTGAGGGGTTGCAATCAGACCATGATTCTAAACATATTTAGGGAAAAAAAAAACGCAAAAAAACAATTTGACTTAGCTACGTCATTCTATGTTATTTTCCGTTATTTACTTCTAGTACAACTTAAAAGCACCATACCTACCTAATAATTTCATTTATAAAATAAAAAAAACAATTAAAACTCAAAATCCAGCAATCTACGTAAAACAACGCGCCCAGTACATACGCAAACAGTAATCTTCAAACGCTGTTTTCTCCGGATATAATGATTTTTCATCATAAAATATTATATGTTTTGATCATTTTGGATTTAGTTATTTGTTGGGATGCTGTACCTACCTTCCGGCTTTGATAGAAGTCTTTTTACAACATGTAAATATAAAACTATAAAAACTGTTCTCCAAAGATGAAAGGGACAGTTTCACAACATGGAAAGTAATACATGCCTGTTTTGACTGACATTTCCAAGAGAAACTTATACGCACGAGACACCGTTAATTAGTACCTACACGATTGATAAACCTTATCCTAGGATGTGGGTTGCAACGCTGCAATTAATTCTGGTTTTCCAATCAATACCTTTCAATCAATGCAAATCTGGTGTTGTCGTAAAAGTGGCAAGTTGCTCGCTGTATTTGACTTAAACTGCAAATTGTGAGCATGTGCTAATATACGTGCTTCTAAATACCTCCTTAGATATTTTATATAGAAAGAATGTATTGAACAAAAATCGTGTTTTTATTCTAAAGATTGGCTAAAACTCAAAAAAACGACGATTGCTTGGCCTCACGCTTATTAGCATAAGATATGTTTTAATACAATGCTTCCTATGGCCTGCCTTAATGTTACTCGAAGCCATCTAATACTAGAAGCTGTCCAACACTAGCGATAGACAATTTATAGGCATGGTAGTCCATATTTAGAGGGGGTGTGTCTTTTGCATATGCACGTATCTACGACCAATTGATCAACAAGCACAGCCAATCATTTGATCGGATCTTAATGAACATGCAGGTATTGCAAACATTTGGCTAAGTGGGTCAAGGTCTTATTAATTCAACTAACTTTTCACTACATATGTATATAACTATTAAGAACTGGAATATTAATTAAACTATAAAGCTGGCATATAACTAGGTTAATTTATAGACTCATAATAAATTACCAATAAACTACCAAACGACCATAAAACCAACATTGCAAGATAACCAAATATTATCGACAATTTATTTACCACAGTAATGCAGGCTCTATGTTAGAATTATTCATACAAATAACTCTAGTGAAAGGTGGAAATATCTACATATAAGTCATGACTACAAGTTCCTAAGCACTATTAGAATATCAGTCAGGAGATCAGACAAAACAACTTGTCTGTTAAATTATTTCAACAGATTAGTCGAGAAGTGAGTAAAACACTGTAAGATAGTGCATAGCACCGACAATCGCCAGCATTATGCAAACAGCGCCACATACTGTACTTAACTTAAGCACACTTTGTAATAACCAGAATAGCAATTTCACTATAAATTTCTCAATGAACGCGGAATATCGTACATGCAAATGAGATTATTCGAATAATGCGGCAAAACGATCGATTTGTACGACAAATATATGAAACTCCCGGCTTATTACGTCAACCGACTTTATGTGCTTCATATCGTACTCTCGCGTAATTCTTACATTCTATTAAACTGACTATTGCCAATAATATCTGCGTGATAAAATAAAATGGTGCATTGGATAGTAAGCTCTACTTATGTGACCACAATATCGCTTTCGCGTATCTGAATTGCTAATAAAGGGAGGGAATGTGTGCCGGCGGGTGCGCGAGAGTCGCTTATTAGCGTGCGACAGTGGCGCCGGGAACAATTGCGATGATCGGATGAATTGTAGTTGACTTATTGACACTCGCGGCTTCGCTCATTGTTTATTGACTAAAACTACTTAGTATGTGCAGCATAAAGACACAGAAAGTTGTTTCAAGTTTCTGTAGTGATTACAAAGTGATTGTACAAAAAACAAATCGCGTACACAAAGTGAACCAAAGGTTGACAATCAATGCCTTCACACCTGTCAAGTCTTGTTCTTAGCAGATTTCGTTGAATAATCTGTACCGATGGCGATTACTTATTCAATTGTCGATAATTACGACCAAAGCTGACATAATAGTATTGAATAGTAAATTGAGCTTTCTGCTACGAATAATACACGAATTTATAGCTAGATTGGTATAGCATTTTCATATTGTGCTTCAAATTCATCTTCGTATGATTGCTATTTTTGGTTCCTTAAAAATTATTTTAAATTGAAACGAAAATTGGAAATGTTGCTAATCTCTGATTAAGGAAGAAGAGTGTTCCCTGCACGATAATGCCGACGCTGCACTGCTGGTGCAACGTGTTTTATGGTAATCTTTTCTCGGTATACCTAGATACATACATGTATATTATAAACCCAGTAAAACTGTATAACCACTGTATAACACATAAAAATATTTCTTCACGTATAAACGTCGATTTCAATTTTCCTTCTAAGAACACAGGTAGATAGAATTATGTTATAGTTGTATTTCAACCGATTATATTTCAGACATATTTTATTGCCTATTGATATCACTATACATTTTTAGTACCTTATCGAACTTATTCGCAAGCAAAAGTGCTCGTAATGGCAACTAACTTACCCTCTCATCCACTGGTTGGAAAGCAGTGGGTACCCACTACCTACCTTCAGTTTCGGCATCTTTTTTTCCCAATCTTGTCCAATCCTCTTCCAAATCCTCCATCCTCATGCATTGTATTTCTTACTCTCTTGTCATGGATAGCAATTCACTTCCAAGGATTCACTTCTTGCTTAAATTTTGTAACATTTTTGTAACATAACATAACCTCCGAATTTGTTATGACGTGGCAGGCATGGTCAGAACCTATTTCAGTTCTGTCAATATCTCTGTCACTGTCAAACTTGTCACTGCTGTCAAAATTTATAAAAAATAATAGCTTCGTATTTAATTTTATAAGTATTCAATTTTATATCTTACGTATTTATTTATTTTTGTTCATACTTTTTGTGCTACTTTCTGTTCGTGATATCACTTTTTCTCAGGTCCAGTCTGAAAATCAGCGTTACTGTGTACCTTCGGGCATGGAGTAACAATAAGCTGAGACTGGACCTTTTTGGCTCACTACAGCACACAGACCACTGTTGCACCCACCTATGTAGGTGCCAGACTACTAGTTTTAGGTGTGTATTTCTTTTTTTTTTCTAGTTTGTTTTTACCTGTGCGCCTACATACTTGTTACTTGTCTTTGTTTTTGTGTCTGTGTTGAAATGTTATGTGTGCCAAATAAATATTTTATCTATCTATCTATCTATCTACCTACCTAGATGTTTGCTTTCAAATACTTTGACTGTTTCCGGTCATTGCTGCTTTGCCTAACCTTTACCGCTGTGGTATGCTTCAAAATTAATACTCCTTTTGTATAACTGTGGTGACCGCTATCCTAGCACGCCGCGGTAGCTGTAGATCCTAGCTAGATCATCCAGGATCCTGTTATACAGATAAATGATGGAGATTACACGCCGCGGGATGAGAAGTGTCAGGTCGAGTTTATTCTAACGCCGGGATCCACACATACATCTATATAGATTGGAACGAGATTCTGTGAATGCATTTTATGGTAAAAGAGGATTTATGCGCACATACCTGACTTGCTATAAAGTTGAATGTTTGGAACTATGATCACCACTCTGGTTCAAAAGAACTAGTGATACGAAAATAATACGTAGTCAAAGTCCAAAAGTATGTTTTCAGTAGAACCACTGGGATCACAAAGAATTAGTTTAAAGCTTTAAGAGTGTTTTAGGAGTAAGTCAAACCTGTTTAAACATAGTTTAGGGCCAAGATTAGTTTTTGGTGTCTTTAGTCTTGAATGTAGTCAAGCTTTAGTGAGGAGACAAACGAAAAATTAACGCTTGTAATTTTCGTATTCGTATTAATATTCCAGTTCTTATATACAAAGTAAGTTGAGTTTAAACTAAATAGGGACTTGTGAATTAAAAACAAAACCGTAGCCTCTAGCACCTTCGATCAACACCATCATAGTAAGCCGTCTCTAACTAAAAACGCGACTAACGTAGCTTAGACGACCTGTCATCAAACCATTCATTCTATTCATTCACTCATAATCAATGCAAATACCTTTACGGTAAATCTTAAATATGTATGTTACAGATAGTATCCTCTAGCAATCTTTATCACCCCGATTTGTAATAACTAGATAATCCAATCACATCAATTCGTATTAGTTTGATATAGCTCAGCTATAAAACGTTTTGTTTATATGGCGTCGAGTTCCGTTATCTGTTCTTGACTACCGACATGTGTAGTTAACATACTACATGCTCGGGGTCTACCGTTAAACTTTTCGCAAACTTTACTAGCATTATTTACACACACACACTCATACACAAAAACTCATAAACTCACCTTGACTCACACACACTTTCATTTTGCTCTCACCTCTCACATTCTCGCATTGCATAACTCTTCCATCATATTTTATTGTATAGTTTAAGTTCTCTATATTTAAAAAAAAATAAAAAAATTATACATGTAGTTCTCCATCAGAACCTACTTAACAGTTCTGGAGGTGGGCGTTGAGACTGCTTCACAGTTTTTCAACTTTTGCAGTCTCATCGTTTTATTTGTAATTTTTGCTCAAGTGTAATTCGTTCTGAATAAACATATTTTTACTTTTTTACTTTTATTATTTACAGTTGTGGGGAAATTATTAACAAAGAACATCGATTTGGACATTGCCTATGAACTTTTAAATTACTTACTAAATTACTGTACTGTTGTGGATAATGGTGATCAGGCCTTTACATCTTTACTAGACAACATAAAAATTTTTGAAAAAAAAAATTGAACCGACTTCACAGAACACAAACAGAAGAACCTTCTACACACTAAAAAGAGAAAAATAAGAATATAATTTGAAGTCGGTGCCAACTATTCATTTACATCTAAGAAATTCAAAAGAACTTGGGTGCAAAATTGTATCCTGGTACGCTATCGCTCGATTTCTTTTTTTGATAGGTACCTAATCGTATTTACTTGGCACCGACTTCAAATTATATTCTTATTTTTCTCTTTTTAGTGTGTAGAAGGTTCTTCTGTTTGTGTTCTGTGAAGTCGGTTCAATTTTTTTTTTCAAAAATTTTTATTTTTCACTTTTTAGTGTAAGTAAATAAATACTGTGTAAATAAAAGTGTATGTGTAAATAATATAGTAAGCTACGAGTACATTAAGACTTTGCTTATCGTAGCTTAAGTAGGAAAGGATAAGAGAAGTCATGGGCAGACCTACTAAAGGACAGACCGGAGTTCAGCAAGGGGGAAAACTATCAATCCATAAGGAAAAGAAATATTTTGTACTACCACGGGTGTAATACCCTTTCAAACTATTTAATGTTTGACTCAGATTGTGAGTCAGGGTGTGTTGTGTAGTGAGAATGAGGTTTTTTTAATGTTACGGGAAAACTGTCAATCCCTCAGGAAAAAAAATATATGGCGCCACCTTGAGAGTATACCTCTTTTTAGCAAAAAAAAAATTTTGGAAATCGGTCCACAATTTTCTTAAAGTTCAGTGATTGTTTTAGTTTTACGGTAAAACTATTAATCCCTCAGGAAAAAAAAATATGTGGCGCCACCTTGAGAGTATACCTCTTTCTAACAAAAAAAAAATTTTGGAAATCGGGCCACAATTTTCTTAAAGTTCAGTGATTGTTTTAGTTTTACGGGAAAACTATTAATCCCTCAGGAATAAAATTTATATGGGGCCACTATAAGAGTATACCCTTTCAAACAAAAAAAAAATTTTGGAAATCGGTCCACAACTGACGGAAATATCGTTTTCTTAAAGTTCAGTGATTGTTTTAGTTTTACGGGAAAACTATTAATCCCTCAGGAAAAAAAAATATGTGGCGCCACGTTGAGAGTATACCTCTTTCTAACAAAAAAAAAATTTTGGAAATCGGGCCACAATTTTCTTAAAGTTCAGTGATTGTTTTAGTTTTACGGGAAAACTATTAATCCCTCAGGAATAAAATTTATATGGGACCACTATAAGAGTATACCCTTTCAAACAAAAAAAAAATTTTGGAAATCGGTCCACAACTGACGGAAATATCGGTGAACATACATAAAAAAAAAAAAAAAAAAAAAAAAAAAAAAAAAAAACATACATACAGCCGAACATATAACCTCCTCCTTTTTTTGAAGTCGGTTAAAAAGCCTTATTATTTTACTTAAAATTCATTCCCAGTTGTCATCCCAATAGAGCTCTTCTTCTTCTTCTTTTTATTAATGGCAAATAACTGTATTAACAGTATAATTCTGCCAATGTCAAGTTTGAAATATATATTCATGTCATGTCAATTCAAGTCAAGTCATGTCAATTTGCTTTTGAAAAAACATGGCGGCTTGTCATTTCAAAACTCCAACGGAAATCTTTCGTCAAATGAGAAATCTACTTGAATACTTCCCTATTCCATTTGCCAAATCTCCTGTAACGTATCCAAGGCTTCATTAGTAAAATGCCACCGAAATTACATAATAAAACCTAGTAAAATACGAGAAAACCAAATAAAATAGCAGAGCCACTAGCTCCTTCAGAAATGGCGAAAGCCTACCTCTCAATAGAGCTCAACCAATCACACAATTTGACAATGACAATTGAAGTCTATGTCCATTGCCAGTTGAATTACACAATAATGTTACCTCCTGACGCGGTAAAAATCATACACTTAACAGGACACTGTGTATTTCTTTGGTCATCGTTTGGGATGTAATAGTCTTGCCCAGCAACTAAACCATAATCCTAGCTTAATAATTGGCTAATATATTCTGTAAATAGATATCAAAGGGCTAGAAATTTCAGGGTACCCCACTCATTTTAATTAGATGTACGCCGCCAACACAGCTGATCGGCTACTGATCGTATCCCATGCTGTGCTCCACCCGTCATGATGTATCATGGAATTGTATACGCTTAATTAGTTGTATAATATAGTTCACGAAGCGATAAGCGATAGAGAATTTAGCATCTCAAATGGCGGAATACGCTTAGGAGTGGTATGTTAACAAGTTTAAGCTTTCGTCATAAGTTTGGTTTTTTTATTTAACCTATGTCATCCCACTGCTGAGCAAAGGTCTCCCCCAATTTCTTCCCTGTCACGGTCTTCTGTCACGTCCCACCAGTGCTCTTCAAAGGCATCCAGGTCGTCACGCCAACGTTTTCTCGGCCTGCCCCGGCTTCGCCGCCCATCTGCAGGCACCCATGGCGTGAGAATCCCTGCCCACCTATCGCTATCCATACGACTCACGTGTTTGGTTTATCAGTCTTAAATAAAACAGGAGTACCCAAGATTAGCCCCTACCAGACTCCATATTTCCCAAAAAGTACGAACAATATAATCGAGATCGATAATCATCAAATCGAGAGTAAATAGGTTCCTTCTAGGTCTAGACCCCACTGTTGCGAAAGAGGTTAATTTCCGAAAATTGGGCATGTGTATATACACATGCCCATTTTAAGTAGGTGAGTACTTATTTAAAGTACTTCCGACCACTCCCGTCACCCTTAGACATCTTCAATGGATCTGGAATGCACAAAAGATCGATTTGTCATCAGAAGAATCAATCGTGATCATTATTTTTCATTGAATGAATGAATGAATGGATTATTTATACATTGGTGGATATTACGAGAGCCGTGTTGGTCGAATGGGGTAGTGCCGCGACTTTCAATGCGAAGGTCGTGGGTTCGAATCCCGGCCGTGCATCAATAGATTTTTCGTTTCGAAAAATTTATATGCGTTTTAACACGAGCTCATAACGGTGAAGGAAAACATCGTGAGGAAACCCGCAGCTTAGTTGGCTCCACACGTATTGACGTCGTCTTTCCTGTGGGCCAGGCTAATCAAGCTGAGAGGATGGTTTAGGTGCTGGGCAAGCCTATTCCATCTCAAACAACGTCCCAGGCACTGCAGGGTCCCGTTAAGTGTAGGCATAGGTTGCCTCCTGACGCTGTATAAATCATCTAATATAGATGTAAAAGGCCTAAGTTTTGGTGGATATTTCACACAACGTTCTATTCCTCTGGATAACCTACTCGTTCAATAACGTCCAAACGAGTATCACCCCCCGCTGTGGCTTGTGTCTATGTATCTGGAAACGAAAGCAGTTACTTATGGTGCACAGCGACGTGAAAGTACGAACAATACACGAAATGCGTATAGTGAACGTTACAAAACAAATTAGTTGCTTGTGCCGGCGCCTGCGCAGATAATTGCAAGCTTACGACACTTGTCAACACGCTTACGTAATTATATTTGCTAATTATTCTAGTGTCAAATAATCTGGAGGGTTATGAAGCAGAAAATACATATTCAACTATGCTGATAAGATTTTTAGCCAACTTCAAAAAATGAATAATTTGTTTATGTTTCATATTTCATAGCTCTGTCAAAACTCCGTCATTTATGAGCCGATAAAAAATCTTTTTTCCTTTGGGACCCATCCAATACGATAAAATAAAATCTAAGAGCTCGATGTAAAACTGAAAATTTATCTCATTTGACTAACATCGCTTTAAAGTCCCTAAACTTTACCAGTAACTACGAACACGGAAAGTAATAACCTAAATCACAACAAAAATAAAACAAGATAAAATTCTTGAGCATAAAAGCACATATTAGACCCTATTAAGAATGTATGATAAACTCGACATGTGGAGATAAAGGTGCGTGCACAATCGACACGTACCCCGGTCGTGACTGTCTCTTGCCTCAGGCTGTTAACGCGACAATAACAAAAGCTTAAACTTAGATTTGAGGAGATTTTATGGGTCTGTAAGTGGTCATGGTAAGTACGTCTTTTGGACTTTCCTTTAAAAAAACTCTAAGTATGAAATAAATTAGTGATGTGATCAAATCTCTGAATAATTAAAAAAAAACTGGATATCCTATATACGTCTTTATACACCGATAAATAGGTTAGGTTAGGTTAGGTTACCTTTTACGCGGATACCTTTGCTTTGTATAATCTTAGCACCTAAGCTGTGTTCATGGAATGCATTGTAATTAGCTATATAAGGTTTTCCAATAAAGCTTTTTATGATTATTATTATTATACAGCGTCAGGAGGCAGCCTATGCCTACACTCAACGGCACGCTCCAGTGCCTGGGACATTGTTTGAAATGGAATATGCTTACCCAGCACCTAAACCATTCTCTCAGCAAAGCAAATAAATATCACTATCACTATCACTACATAGTATAAAACAAAGTCGCCTTTTCTGTCCCTATATCCCTATGTGCGCTTAAATCTTTAAAACTACGCAACGGATTTTGATGCGGTTTTTTCCAATAGATAGAGTGATTCAAGAGGAAGGTTTATATGTATAATACATGCATCATATACTAAGGCAACATCTCTAATTTTAGAGGTTTCTAACGTGATGTCGTAAATTAACCTATTTTTTTGGGCTTATTTATGCCCGTGCAAAGTCGGAGCGGGCCGCCATGTTTTTGTATACAACGTTCATAGTTTTTCTGTAGTGTATTTAATTTAGTATCAGCATTGCACCCGTGCGAAGCCGGGGCGGGTCGCTAGTCATGTATAATAAGAAAAACTGATCTTTAGCTCTCTGAAGTTAGGTGCAATAGACGATTCCGCAGGTTTGGTAGAGTAAGCGAGATAGCACGATTTTAGGCGTCCTCAAAAATGGGTTCTGCGCAGCTGCTTCAGAGAGCTAAAGAACGATTGTGCGTATTGTACTTAGCTACAATTAACATATTTTTATAGAACGCTAGAGATAGGAGTATATACTCGTAGTAGTATGTGACGGTGGGTTGCTAAAATAAACTTTATTAAATACTAGCTGCTGCGCGCGGCTTCGCCCGTGTAGTACCAACACTTTGAATAGCCTATGTGCTATTCCAAGTAACTATTTACGCCTATTCCAAGTTTCATCCAAATCGGTTCACTGGTTAAGGCGTGATTGAAACACAAACATCCAAACATCTAAACAAAGTCACAAACTTTCAACTTTATTATAATTATTAGTGAGAAGTGGGATCATCATCATCTCCCTGACCTTATCCCACGCTAAGTGGGGTCGGCACACCATGTCTTCTTCTTCCACTCACTCCTATCACTCGTCAATTGTGCATCCACTCCTTTTACATTCATATCCTCTCTCACACAATCCAACCACTTCTTCTTCGGCCTTATTAGTGAGAAGTGGGATAAAAGCTAAAAATAAATATCTTCCTTTAAGGCTAAATCTGGAGTTTGCGCGAAAGTCGTAATCGTCCGATCTGGCGTCGTGACCGTGCTTACTGCTTTAGATAAACATGTGCTTGCACAAGTGTGCCGATGGGCAGGTGGAATGCACTAAATACACGTTCGTTAGACACTGCTGTTGAAGCCTAGATACAGATTACATTTACTAGTATCCTATCTTACTAAAATGCGACAGTTTGTAAGGATAATTAAATGTTTGAATCTCTTTTACGTAAAGATTTCGATGAAAATTGCATGGCACATTGATAGATTTTAGTCTCTAGTCTAGATTATAGTTTCCAGTGACCTTGAGGACCTGACCTCAAGTACATGAAAGAAGCCTCTTTGAGGTGAGCTTAAAATCTCTTCACTACAATTTGATTGGTACGAAAAAACTATAGTGACACGATAAGACGAAGACTTACCAAGTGATGTCTGGATCAAGGAGCAGACTAAGACTACGCACTCAGAGTTTTTAACGCCAATAGATTTTCCATAAACCTTTACTAAAGAATAGATTTAAGTAGCCGTAAGTGACTCTGAGTACTGATGTAAGATAAACTCAGGCCGCTACTCAGTTTTATTTTATCTATGTTTTATTATGCTCTAGCAAAGCTATGTTTAGTCTCCAGTTGATGGTGATTGCACGTTCGTATGTGCCATTTTAATACTCTAATATTAAGCACAATTCCGCCATTGTTATACGACTTTTATGAGTCATAAAGTTTAAATGTCGTATCATTTATTGTTATCATTTTTACTACATTTACAATTGGCTAAACACTGAATAAAACTTCTAGCTAGGTTATATAAGTGGAGTAAATATCTAATATCAGTGGGAGTAGTTGCTTGTGGAACGTTATCATCATCAGCTTCAGCAAATGATGGCTGCTTATCTTTTTGAAAATTCCAAAAACTTGAGCAGAATCCATCCATACTCCATACTAATACTATAAATGTGAAAGTAACTCTGTCTGTCTGTCTGTCTGTTTGTTACGCTTTCACGTCCAAACCGCTGAACAGATTAAGCTGAAATTTGGTATAGTTAAAGGTTGTATCCCAGGAAAGGACATAGGCTACTTTTTATCCCAAAAAAATGAAAAAATACCAAAGGGACCGCGGGTCACACCGCGGGAGCGCAGCTAGTTAGGTAATAATTAAAATTTTTCTCGAATCTTTTTTAGGTCATATAACCGCGCTTAAAAGCTTATATATGATAAAGTCTCTAGCTCTAAGCTTTTGTAATCAGCATTTCAAAGTCTGATCCTCATAAATAATGAATTCGTTAACAAACCACACGTCATGCATGCGCATTGCAAACTGACTGTAAGTTATATTTACGTCTCGCAAATCGAACAGAGCTTAGCATTTCTCGGTTTGATATGATACAGTGTGTTCTTTAAAAAGTAGACCCATTTCTGACCGATAGTGTCGATCGTGTGAAAAATATCGTGAGAAAACCCGTGGTTTAGTCTTCTCCACACTTTGATCATGATGTTTTTGACTCATTTAAGATCCCTTTAATAGGTATACCTACCTAAAGAGGTAGTAAGAATGTCCAACACATCCAAGTCAAAATAGCATTTGGTCACTTGTAAGCTCATCGTCTTTTAGAACTGGGGCCGTATTCGCGTTCCTTTTTTTGTTCGTTTGATGAATATTCGGATGCTTCCCACTACGATATCTGACTTCAAGGGCCAAATATTGGTTTTAGAATATTTGGTCCTAGGTTAGGACCGTGTTTTAACGTTTGTCAAATTGGCCCTTGAAGTCAGAAATAGTGGTGTGAAGCATCCGAATATTCACCAAACGAACGAAAAAAGGAACGCGAACCCCTGGTTTCCTCATACGAACTTATTTTATTACAAGATAGTATTACTAGATCGTGCTACAGTTATACAGTGATTAGGTGTACCCGTGGGCGACCAGTAGCGCCCACGGTCTGAAGGACAATGTACCGTACGACATACAGTGGGCTATTTTTAGAATAAGCTGCTATGAATGGGAAACCGGCATGGGATTAAACGGTGATGTGAAATAACGGTTTTGTTTATGTCAAAAAAATTCAAACTTGTGCAAAATGTTGGCGTAAGGCAAGCAAGTGTTTGTAAAATGCAATCGGTTCTTCTCATTCTAAATAGTCAAACTCCAGGCTATCGAATAAATAAAGTGAGGTTCTTCAAAGTAAGTTTAGGTTAGGTTAACAATTTTTAAGATATGTAGGGACTCTATATTCATTTATTTCACGTATAAATAGATATAAGTAACAATAGCAGAATTCAGAAAGAAGTTGGGAGATTTTTTTTTTCATTATCAGCTACGTCAGTCTCGTGAATTACTCGTGAACACAGTACTCGTGAAATCGCCAAACGCGAAGTTCCAAAACAAACACTCTGTATACCCGAGGTTTCAATTTCGATATAGGGTACCGGGTAACACCTGATTATCTGCATTGTGCGCACGAATGCACATTTGAATATCCTTTCGCGGTTTGCTTTAATATGCTTTACTTGTGTAGATTTTGTTTTACCAAGGATTTTGCTTAGATATTTTGAAAAAGATTTGTTTCGTTTGTTATCTAATCAAATGGGGGTGAGATTGGGAAATTAATAATAAAAAACTTCATTGTAAAAGTATTTAATTACTTAATTAATACTTAACTCAAATAATGATCCAGGCACTACAGCGTCCCGTTGAGTGTAGACATAGGTTGTCTCCTGACGCTGTATAAATCTAGTAAAGTTGTAAAAGCCCTAAGAATTGAAGACTCCATGCATCTAACATTAGGACTGGTAGAATAAACGCTAAGGAATATTTACACAGTACAAGTAGCACTAGTAACTCATAACATTGTAAGTTGTCAGAGCCAGAGGCGACGAGTCATCCTTGATTGGATGGGATAACAAGGCAGCTTAGAAAAATATAGAGCGGTATTGAGCAAAAATGTTACCAAGGCTGCTGTCGTGGGAAGAAAGCGTTTATATAAAAAAAATACTTATTAATGCTAAATTATCTTCTAATACAACTCGCGGTAAAACCTAATAGTCGTCTAAACTCAATTATAATTTAATCTATTCTATCGTAGAGTTAAATGGTTTATAGGTCATGGTAAGTAAGCAGAATGTCATCTCATGAATGCTAAGTAGAACATTTGAACAAAAACCAACCAAATGTATAGTTTAGGTGCCGTCAGCGTCACCAACTGCTGGTAGTCCTCCAGCTCGAGGCCGCTTAAACCACCTTGGTGCATACTGTCATGGTTTTACTAGCGTGACATAGCGTCACAAATCATGGGAATCAAAAGCTGATCGCACATTTGTCCGCACCGCAGTCATTTTTCTATACAAAAAATACTGATGACGTCATAAAAGGCGGCTGGCTTCTGACGTCTCAGTATTTCTTATATTGAATTGACAGTTCGGCGCGGATAAGTCTGCGACCACCGTACATATACACTGTATTCTTATATACACTGTGTATGTATATAAAAATACGTAATTAATCACATAAATAACATCACATACTAGTCCTACAATGTTCCAAATCAAATCCAGAACCTTCTGAGCCACTCATCTTAAATGCTATAAAAAAAGACAGTTATACTTATATCAAAACTAGCTGCGCTCCCGCGGTCCCTCGGATTTTATTATTTTTTTTGAGAAAAAAGTAGCCCGTGTCCTTCCCTGGGATACAATCTTTTCCAATGTCAATTTTTAGCCTAATATGTTTAGCGGTTTGGGCGTGAAAGAGCCGTGTTGGTCAAATGGGGTTGTGCCTCGACTTTCAATCCGAAGGTCGTGGGTTCGAATCCCGGCCGTGCATCACTGGATTTTTCGTTTCGAAAAATGTATATGCGCTTTAACACGAGCTCATAACGGTGAAGGAAAACATCGTGAGGAAACCCGCAGCTTAGTCAGCTCCACACGTATTGACGTCGTCTCTCCTGTGAGCCAGGCTGATTAAGCTGAGAGGATGGTTTAGGTGCTGGGCAAGCCTATTCCATCTCAAACAATGTCCCAGGCACTACAGCGTCCCGTTAAGTGTAGGCATAGGTTGCCTCATGACGCTGTATAAATCATCTAGTATAGATGTAAAGGCCTAAGTTTTTTTGGGCGTGAAAAGGTAACAAACAAACAGATAGACAGAGTTACGTTCACATTTATAATATTAAGTAGGGATAAATAATGATTGATAATGAAAATGTAAGCATGTTCTATTACAAAATAATATCAACAGAGGTGTCATATCCTGTCAGAATGAACCCTGCTAGTTCAAACAAGCTCATTGTGAACGCTCGTGATATGTTCCACTAGTCAAACATTAACAACATTGTATCTATCGATGTGCTGATTGCTTCAGACACTTGTAGGTGTTTAAACGAAGCAGGTTCACGGCTTTATCCCTACGTTAATTAAACATTATTTAAGGTCAAATACTCAAGAGCCTTTGAAGATATCTAAAGAGGTTTGTCAAGAGATACATCTAAAATACAAAACACGTATTTGTATACACACATTTTGCAAAAGTTAGAATGTTGTCTGTACTCAACTGTATCCCCAATCCGTGGTAGACATTCTCTCAGATCTTTTGTTCTAGATCCTCTGAAGATGTCTAAGGGCCTAAAAGACGCAGTTACCAGAGTTGACCACTACTTGCTTATGGAGTAGTCAGAAGCATAAACAATCAATAGGTTCCAATACAGTTCCGTTACTAAAATACCATTAAAACTAGCAGTCATTTCCAACATCAGATATTATTTGTGTGCATGTCGAATCAACCTGTCGCCAGTGCTATGAGTTAGAGACTGAATGTCTAAATTATGGCTTCTCTATGCATATGTGTCGACCGGAGACTCGTTAGCAAGAAAGTTCCAATTGATTGATGTGTTCAATTGAAACCCAGGAATAATAAATTGTGGAGACAGAAGCGACATTTGAATGGGGATCAGTTTGGAGAATAATGTTATTTATTTATTTGATTTTGCTGGTTTGACTGTCACACTGAAAGAGTAAATGGTATCTAGTTACCGGATAATTATGTAGATCATGGTTTACAAGTAAATGCCGGGTAAGTTACTATTTTTAGCAAAGTTATCGAATTCGCCCATTGAATAGAATTGCATCTTATCTGTCTATCTATATATCTATCTATCTATCTATCTATCTATCTATCTATCTATCTATCTATCTATCTATCTATCTATCTATCTATCTATCTATCTATCTATCTATCTATCTATCTATCTATCTATCTATCTATCTATCTATCTATCTATCTATCTATCTATCTATCTATCTATCTATCTATCTATCTATCTATCTATCTATCTATCTATCTATCTATCTATCTATCTATCTATCTATCTATCTATCTATCTATCTATCTATCTATCTATCTATATATCTATCTATATATCTATCTATCTATCTATCTATCTATCTATCTATCTATCTATCTATCTATCTATCTATCTATCTATCTATCTATCTATCTATCTATCTATCTATCTATCTATCTATCTATCTATCTATCTATCTATATATCTATCTATCTATCTATATCTATATATCTATCTATCTATATATCTATCTATCTATCTATCTATCTATCTATATATCTATCTATCTGTCTATCTATCTATCTATATATCTATCTATCTACAGTCGTTTGCTCGTTATGACTTTTGTCATAACCGGAGTGTCGATTTAGAGTTTTCAAAGCTACGATGCAACTTATTATATTTGTCTGGATTAAATCTTGTGAGCTGAATTTGACCTACTTCTCGGTCTGCTTGAGCTAAATAAATATTATGACACCTATGAGTCTTTGGTGATAAAGGACATCATCCACGTTTCATTTTTGGTCCAAAATCCAAAAATGCTGTATTCTGATAGAACACGTCGGCCTTAGCATTTGTTAATATGGTACCAAAGCTGTAGCACCACTATAATACCAGTATACACCAAGTTAAAGAACTTCAGTCAAGAGAACTGAGTTGGTGTTTTTCTCGATACTTTGCTTAACAATTATCAAGGTTCTGTTTGGACACAGTTTTTTTTCTATATCGGAAATAACTAGTTTAGTTCAACTAACGCATCTGTACAAAACTCTTCAACCTAATGACTTAATATATTCAAAGGAGATACGGCCCCGAAGCCGTGACAGACAGACACACGTAGATTTTTTGTATTTATGTGAGTGTGTCTGCATACATCAATGGAACTCGTATACAAAATACAAGAGGCACCACGTGACATTGTTTGTTTTTGTTTATTTTATTAATTTTTGTCTATGCTGCTCTCCTAGGTGTTACCCGCAGTCCCTCGGAATCAATTATTTTTTCCGGGATAAAAAGTAGCATAGGTTTATCAGTGATAATGTAACATTCCATTTGGTGAAAGAGTTTTTAAAATTGGTTCAGTTTACCTACTGAGTTTGTTTGTACAAATATGTTCTTTGTAAATACATACACTGAGAACTTAGAAAATAACTTGCAAATTACACAAAAAATTGTCAATTGGCAGGAATTGAACCCGCAACTGTTTGCATTGCTGGGGGGCTTACGCGAGTAGTTTAATTTTTTCAGCTATGTTTGCGCTTATTGTCAGATAGACGTCCCGTAGTTTTAGTTTTATAGATACAGTTTAGTATAAACAGTTTGAGCACAGGTTTCTACTGAATAATGCACGTTGATTTAATATTGAAGTGTGTTCCAGTTCAGAGAAAACTGTTGTTTTTTTATCGTTAGAAATATCAGTCTTCGAGTTATGATTGGAGATACTTCTACCCAATTCTTTGCTTAGAAATTCTATGAATTATTTTGAATATGTATTGACGGGTTTAAGCTTTGATTTGCACTTTTTATAACTTTATTTACAGAAACTAAGCTACATATATTTACAAAATACAACATGATTAGTCAAGCTATCTAAGGATCTTTAGAAACGATCTATAGATAGCTCAACTGATCCAGGTCTCTGTCAGTCGGAAGCGTGCACAAAACACTGGCGGCATTACCACGCTAGATGGCAATGCTGATCCTTTGAGCCAAAAATGTGCCAGCTCTCGGATCACGCGTCGCTTCGACCAGACGCCCTGAAAGAATTTTGAAAACCCGAAGGGCTTACAATTTACTACTTACTTACAATTTATTTTGTTCGTGTTTTGGTGACCAAACTTTTTAATAACTGGTTTTTTATACTTAGTAATGTTACGAAAGACAATTTTTGTTCTTAAAGTTGTGAAGCAGTTGTGGTGTAACTTACTAACAGCCTTACTAATAAACGTGGTATAAAGTTATTCCTAAGTGTAAACTGTCAAAATGTATGGCTATTTTAAGTTTACTCCGAGGAATAACTTTACACTACGTTTATTAGTAAGGGGTTTAGTCGTTATTGATAGATCGTCGAAGTTAAGCAACGTTCTGAGTGGGTAGTTGATGGGTGACCGCTAGTGGCATTATCACACTAGTGGTACGTTATATTTTTGGTCCCGATGATTAGTCGTTAAGCCTTGATAAAGCCTTGCGAAGACTATAAGGTGGCCTATAAATTCCGTCACCGGAGTTGCCTACTAACTCATACGAAATTACTTTTGTTGTTCCTGAATGTTCAGTGTAAACATTTTAATAGATAAACAAATCTCAATAAACTAGCACTTTCCTTAGAATCCATAACGTCAGAAATGCAAACTCACGTCACATAAAGCTCCGCCCACGTGAGCCGAGTGACGTTACGCACTCGACATGTTACACCCGAGGGCTTCGCAAATAATTACTGAGCTGATTCTCATGTTTAGTGTGAGGTTTACTTTGGATTGTAATAAATACATCACTTGTTATGGAGAGGCTGAGCGACAGTAATTTTTTGAGCTGTGAGTCGTATAAAATGAGTGGGATTTTCGTACAACAGAAACAATATGCGTTGGCTAGTGGGGGCAAACAAAACTTTTGTATGAACACCATCAACCTCGCAACTAAATAATTATAATACACTTGTTTAGCTTCACTCTTATGCATGATCTGCGACTTATGAAATGATACGAAGATTAAAAATAGAGGATAGGTGCTTGCCAAAACTAATATAGTATTAAGTTTAATAAAGTACCTACTTATTTGAATATGCTTCCTGCTTGATCATTACAAGTAAAAGAGTTCGTAATTTTTTACCCAAAAAATTTCCTCGTTTTTTGGCCTGAATGACGATGGCTAATTATTAATGTCGTGTTTTAATTATTTTTAATTTCAAAAGTTTCATGGAAATTCATAATTATACAGTCTAATATGATTATCTTATTAAATGCGCAATAATCCCCAGCCCACATACAACTAATCCCTTAAGCAGAAATGATGGTTGCATCTCAAAGGAAACTAGCCAGTTACACCCACTTGAAGACTTTATCAATGTTTAAATTAAATCATTACGTTAATATATATTCTTAGTTATGTGAGAAATGTATAATTCTGTAGGATTAATCCCGGTTTTGTAAATTACGATCCGTTACTTATAGATATGTTAATAAGGCCTAGGACAATTTTACCTTAAACAGCATAATTTACCTTCAAACCACAGAGATGGTTCAAACACCAAAATGTAGCAAATAGCGATGTAATAATTGGACGTTACTGTGACTATCCTTGAAAGGAATGTCATAAATAATTTTTTACAAGACTTCAAGTATCGATTTGAATATGAGCAAATAGATTTTTGTATCCGACTGCTTCAGAAGGAGCGTAATGTTTTTTTAAAAAAGAAGAAACAAAACAAAATCTCTAATGTGCAGTCTTTCCAACGGATCTAGGCATTCGTGAAGTTAGCCGTTTGTCTGCGCAGAACACAATTTTGTATGAAAAAGCGGTCACTGCGCAGACAAACGGCTAACTTCACGAATACCTAGATCCGTTGGGCGAACTGTACCCCCCAAAGCAAGATACGACTCAACCAAATTCTCAACACGAAATCATAATTTTCAATGGTAATATGAACTACACACAACTACCACTTTAGCCATCAGCTTAGCGGACATTCCCAGTTATATAACGCGTAGGCGTTTACCCGATATCTTTCTGCTCCCAACTTTCTTCTGGATCCTTCATAACTCTAAATAAAATCTGAAACAAAATATAACCTTGGCATGTGCAATTATAGTGCATTGACAGGTCCGGAGTGCCGACAGATTTATAGAGAGGCTATTGGCATGTGTTAATTAATAGCTGGCGAGTGGCCTAGATCAGAAAATGCGAGGACGTGATGTGAAATGGTGTGGTTATTTAAGAAAATGATTGGTTTCAATCTTTCTGCTGAGTACTGTATCTTTTTAAAAGAGTAGAACTTTTGAGTTTGAGCATAAAACATCATTTATAATGGCTGTAAACCATTTGTTCTTATTGTGTCATAGCAAAGCGATTGTATAGGTACCGGAGAATAGATAAAAATGACAGTAATGACATTAGAGTGTGGATAAAAGTAACTATGCTAAGGGGGCTGCAGAGCATGAAAACATTTGTCCCGCATCGAGAATCGAACTAACTCTTGCATCTCACAAACTCGTCCTCTAGTCCTTGAGGTCGTCAAATTCAAAGCATAATGACCATAGACAACGTTGATTATGACAGAAACTGATGTTTTTTTTTTTTGTTGGACTTTTTCACACAGCATCATCTAGCCCCAAAGTAAGCAGAGCTCGTGTTATGGGTACTAGATGACTGATATACTAATTATATACTTTTTGTTTGTAAATACTTACAAAACCGGTATCCTATCATTCTTAAGATTTTTCAAACATGAATACTCATGAATAAACTAAGATTTATTATACAGGCATGAATAATGCCAGCCTGGATCCAAGTGTAGTAAAGCATAACATCTTATAGGAAGCTAAAGCGACCCCATTCGTTATCATAGGACTTGTATATGCAAATGGCTTGGTCGACAGCATCTAGTGATACATTTAGTAATACTGGTATAGAAGAGAAACTTGTTATAAGACAGAAAAGAGTGTGAAGAAGCATTGAAAATAGTACTAAAATACCCAAAATACAATCAGATCTCGCATTAAGAGTCCCTGTGTCGTCTGGGAGAAGATTTACTGAATACACGAACACTATCAAAATAAAGACACAACTTCAGTATAAATTGATAAATATAGGTATTTATTTTAAAATTCCTATTTACCTCTTTCTCTATACATATATTCATAGAGATCTATGTCACCATAAGAATTAAAAGGGGTAAAACTTATACCAGTTGTTGTGTGTTGAGAAACATGTATGTCTCAAAGACCATGAGCGCAAGAATTTCATTTCTATATGCTAATACTGTTATTTACTTTAAGATCTAGCCTTGCGGACTTACACTATAAATAACAAAGTTTTGATTAGAGAAACCCTTTTATGTATATTCATATGGATATTAATTAGAGTGGAGTGAACGAGTTTCAGTTCTTGTAGGTAAAAGCCCATCAATTATAACGACACTGAGATTGACTTTGTGAGGTGGTCATTTTTCGTTTGCAACAGGTTTAGCTGTCAATATGGTGATAGTGGAGTTAAATAGATAATACTGTATTGCACACCAAACATATAATAAAAAAACTTTGTTTTGTTTTAAGTTTTTTTGTCATCATCTGATGATTTATACAGTGTCATGAGGCAACCTATGCCTACACTTAACGGGACGCTGTAGTGCCTGTCAATATCATGTACTGTCCCAGACACTACATAAAACAAACACAATGCGGAACAAAATAAACTAAATTTGGTCAACAAACGGCGACCTTATCGCTTAAATAGCATATCTACCAGACAACCTTGTTAGATAGAGAGACATTAGAGATTGATGCTATGAAAATTAGATCATAACTGATGACTCAAGTACAATTTAAACTCTAATCAACACCGATTATGAACTATCAGCAGATTATATGCAAAATATGTCTCGAACTCACACTTCATCGAAGTTGTCGCTACTGAATGATAGGAGGTTGCCACTTTTTTTTTTTTTTTTTTTTTTTTTTTTTAATTAAATAGGTCAGCATTTGACCTCCCTCTGCCTGATGTTAAGCAGTAGTGAGGTCTAAGATGGAGCATGCTTACCACTAAACGAGTTGTAGGTACAGTCAGCGTCACCGATCGGTAACCCCCCCCCCCCCCATTAGGTGGTTTGAACTGCAGGTTACCAGTTAGCGCCGCTGACCGTACCTGCAGTTTCCAATCATCAAATCGAATGATTAATTTCCTGTCGTAAACCATTAACAGATTTATCATAAATCCTTTCAATGCATTTTGTTTTAGGGCTTTTTAGATAGGATGCAGTGCAAATGTTTGTCACAGGATATTGTAAATATTTTATTAACATTTATCATCATTATTGACATTTTTGCTCTTTCCTTCATCGCTTTGGACATTTACGAAACGAATTTATTAAGTTATTTTCAACACACTTGCTCATAAAGTGGCTCTATGGTCACCGCAATTATGCACATAATGACACCCATAATTAAACTGTGACTTTTTCATTAATATAACTCACTAGTGAGTAATAGATTTTTTTTTAATTTTATTGGTTGAGTTGCTTTGTTCTTAAAAAAGTTTTTATTCAGAAAAAAGATCGTGTTCAATAGAACAAATAAATTAATGTTCCTATTGCTTGCTCATTTCATGCAACTTCTTATTTAAATAGATAATTTTAACTCGTACGTGTTTAATAAATACAACTTTCACTCAAATATAACTTTTGTTTTCTCTGTAATAAAAGAAAACTTTAAATTCCCCATTTTGTACGTGGCAGAATAGGCCGCAAACCCTATGCGTGGCGCGGAAATATAGTCTGTGGCCGATCGCAATGCGCGCGCATAGGAAAACTGATTCTGATTCATTTTTGCCGCAATAGCGAAACATTTTTCACAACTCGTTTTCACTGTTGAAAATGAGTTTTTATTGTTGTTTTATTCACAAGTGTGTTGAAAAACGTCGTATGATACACGTGTGTATTGATGATTACCGTCCTCGGTTCTATTAAGAGTCTCGCCTAACGGCTCGGCTCTTAAAACAACTCGGCGGTAATCACCAATGTTACACTCTAGTACCATAATGTACTATTATAATCGAAGGTCGAAGTTTGAACTCATGGCCTTTCGAGTTGAAAGTTGAGGCACTCATTCTTCACGCCTCATTTTTTATTTGATTGAAATAGCCCATTCCTAAACCTAAGCCAAAACATTTACACGACACGGTCTAAGCACTTACGTTTTAGCATCGCATGCCAATTTTTCCCATGTAAACGCTCACCGTACGCTAAATGTCTTAGTAAGTGCGACGGTCGCCGGGTCTAAGTTACTTAGTTACTTACCTAGGGATATATCTGACCTAAGTACAAACAGAGCCAAACAAACCGACACAATAAATCAAACACGCAACGTGTAAACACTTTCACTCGCACGCGACCGACCGGTCCAAGGTTCGATTCCCGATAACAGCACACTAATGAGAATACCAGTTAATTGATTTATTGGTACACAAAGATTGCAATGGTGCTATAAATTTAGTAGTGTTTGTGTTTAAATATCTTTGTGTCATGGGTAGCTATGCTTAATTTGGATATCTGTGTTTCACACTACGATATTCTAGGTTCTAGATACAAGACCACCTACTTGGACATTTTCTTTAAACGGCTTAAAGCAACTTACTTCCAAAATACAAATAAACAATGTTTATAGGTAGCTTGTGATGCTTGTGCGCATAAACACGAAAATTGATTGATGCACAGCTAGGATTCCAACCCACGATCGATTGATAGTGAGAGCTAATTCCACTAAATCGAAACAACTCAATCAAGGAAGAATTATTGCTCTTTGATTAGACTATAAACAAAAATCCTTACGAACCTTATTATTTCACTTATAATATTAATAGAATGGTGCTACATAATTTGAAATATTATATTTAAATATTTCTTGAGGTTATGTCAGTTGAGAAATCTTGATTTAACGTTGTATTTAATTAATAAACCTTACTCAAGAATTGCTTAATTGCAGTGCTTATCTTTAAGTCGCACATTTTATATGAATTTAAATTTTATTTGCACATATTTTTATTTACAGGTTAGTAGAAACACATTTCAAAAATAATGGCATAATGCTTCGATCAATTATTGATCGAAGGCATATTGGCTTTTAAAATGAGATGGAGCAGGATAACGACTGCATTACCAAATCGCGGTAGACATATTCTCATATCTTTATGCATGCAAGAACTTTTAAAGATCCAAGGGAATAGTCAGAGGAATTCCGAAATACATAATTGGCACATGCTCACATGGCCTACACCTAAATATCAATACACCGTCATACAGAAAACTTTAAAGTCGCCAAAGCTCTATCGAATGTACCACGTGGCAACCCTACTTATTTTAACTTTGGACTTGTCGAATTCTACTTTGTCTTGAAAATCCTATAATAGTGAAAACGCGTCTCAGTTCGGGAGAAGTACAAGTCATTCTGTGGCGAGATGGTGATAGTTTACCTTCCAATTTACTCGCCATCTCTACTCCCTGGACATCGGACATTGCATTGTCCTTCGTATTCATATGCCAACCTTCAATTTATGTCTTCCAGCCACACTTTAACCTTCAAAACGTTTACCCTTAGCTTCATAGCAATAGAGTTAAATTTTGTGTAACAAACAGAGTTCGTAAATATAGTACTGAAATCAGATATATTGTGACGGCCGGCTCTTAAGTAATACGGTGGTTTATTTATTAGTATTGTTCGGTTAATTATTTTGCTTTGAGCAATTACTTGTTCGATGTTCTATCTTTATTTATGGGAAGTGACAAAATAACTAGCGGCTATTTTAAATTAAATAATATATTCCCAACGTCACCAATCTCCTCGTATGTACATGATAATTTACGTTATTTCATTCTGCTGGTTATAATATTTATACAGGAATCGTATAATCACAGCGTACTTTCACTAATCAAAGTATGAAACTATAAGATTCGTAGAAGTTTTAACAAACGTATACTATCACAATTACAATTAAAATAACGTGCTCGAATATTTCAAAGAAAGAAAGAGAAAAAAAAAGACTACGATGTTACGGTATTTAGGTACATAGTAGGTCTATTTCATTTATTAATACGTTTTAATGGGGACTTATAGTATGATCTACAAGATATTTGTGTCTGGCGTCACAACGGTGCTTGTAGTTTGTGACACTGGTTCGACAGAGGAAAACCTAGAAAGGACCACGACAGGTAATCCTAGTGTGCAATGCAATCAGGACTATGTACTCGATATCATTATAATTAAATTCTGTACCCAATTTCAAGTCCTGATAACGCATTTTTAAATGTCAGCATTCCTATTTGTTTTTGTTTCCATTAATTCAATTCATTTACTGAAACACCGGAGTAATCTACAATCTATCAGAGAAGATACTCAAGTAACATGATCCCCCATTGTATTGTCTACTAGGAAACTTTAACTCGTAATTAAACGTCGATTGATTTCAGTTTTCAACTGATAAACAGATATCCGGTAAGTAAAACATTGTTTTGTATTGTTTCTTCAGACTAATTGTTCTCGCGAGATAAAACGATAATATTTTGGATGTGACAAAGAGAGCGAGTAAGACGCCGTTTATACGATACCATTCTGGCATACCATTCTTGCCTCTTGCCACAGAATATTAGCTGAGTTTGAGAAAGCAAGAGGCAAGAATGGTTTGTCAGAATGGCATCATATAAACTGCATCTAAAGGTGAGGCTTTTTTGAGTTCTGAGTCACGTAAGTCAACGGGAAAAGACTCATTTTGCGTCGCTTTATACAAACAGAACTTTCGTATGAAACCAAAAGAAATAAGGTTCAAACAAAAATAGCATACTTATACATGGTTATTACAATTTATATTAAGTAGTTATTCGTAGGTAAAAGGTTATCCAAGCCTTTTAATGGAACACCTTGAAGGCTAATCCAAGTCACGAACTACTCATCTATATCGGGATTCATCAAAATTGGTCCACTACTGCAGGTATTTGAAGAAACACAAACAAACATCGAAGGTAGAAGTTAAAATGCTCAGTTAATCCTAGTGTTATTTCATTCAAATGAGTTGATATACTTGATTATAATGAATGAACGGTTATCTTTCTTTATAGAATTAATACAAGATAATTTCCTCCTCCTTAGTAATCCTTGCTTACAAAGTATCATTATCATCCCACATGTTTGCATTTGCTTGAGTTTAATCAACGACTTGCTTTTACTGTAAGCATGTACATAAAAACCTACTCAGCAGTACATAAAAACCTACTAAGCATGTACAAACCGAGCATTATGTAGTTACTGAACCAATAATCATTTAATTATAAAGTTATATAATTATTGGCATATAAGCCATTAGGATAATACTTGAGTGCAATAAAATATCATAAAAAGCTGCGTTAGAGAGGTTATTCTGGTTTATCTCGTTTTAAGATTGTCGTAGGAACGATAAGATGGAAAATTTTAATTAAACATGCATTGGGAAGGCGTACAGGAACGAATTAGCTATTAAAGAGAAAAGCGATATCTGTTCGAAAGCGTACCATTCATGCATGAATCGAGCACCTTGCAGACTTTATAGGCGCTGAAGAAAGGGAGTAAATGAGTTACTTGAGTTATTAGATGGTTGTGTCAAGTCTTTTCTGTTTTATTTAACGAATACTTGGTACATAAATTCTTGTTGACTGCACAACGAAGTTTCTTTTTATGAATTGGATAAATAAATTATATTATCTATATCTATTCAGTTACATCAATAGGTGCACGGAAAACGATGAGAAAGCTGACACGTAAACAGGTTCACGACTGTATCCCCAAGGTGCGGTAGACATTCTCTTAGATCTTACTTATCCCAGATCCTTTGAAGATGTCTAAGGGGGGTAGTCAGAGGCATGTCCAAACACATATTTGTCAAACCGTCATAGTACGAAGTGCGCAGTCGCGAAGCAGTCCACAGATAGTATTTTTTTTAGATGTGAAGAGTCTAGCATTATTTATTTTTTTATTTATTCTTATTGTAAGTTGCTCGTTAGTTTACTAAACAGAATTGTATTGCGATGAAACAAGAATGTTCCAGAATACCCTCTTGTAGATGCTGTATCGTATTCCTAATGAAATCTGCCGTTTCAATGAGTCACCATTTGCATACGAGCTGATAACAAGTTTAATGGGAGTTAGATTATATCTTATATCAAGCGTAGGTACCGCGGTTGTTAGCAAGCGCTACACTATCCTTTGACATGTACGTGGTATGCTCACGAGTTGTATTATTATATAAATGAAAATTCGTTCATTCAAACATTCATTCATATGAATTCTGAGATCAAGAAGGTTTGCGTTGAAGTTTTAGTTAGACGAGTCCCTTCCTGTCCCTTCCTAGTAGTGCTGTCTACGAAGGAGAGAGCTACAACACGGCCTATAAAATTATTTGCAAATTGCGTATTGTAGAGGTATGTCAACATTGATGAGTAAACTTCTGCTTAAAATCATATTTTTATCACGATTGTAATTCGAATTGATACGTAACTTTTATAGAATATACCGTTTCATACAGAAGTGTTGGTTTTACAGAAATAACTAGTTTTTTAATCTGCTAGCGTTTTTTTATAGTCATATCACAAGTTCTTTTGGACCAGTTATGTAAAGGAATATAAGTTAACCTCAAAGAGTAGTTCTTGCACGAGCAGTATTAAGCAACGCGTGCTTAGTTCGCGTAGTGAACATTATCATCATCAGAGTACTCTGACTGAGCAATCATTGCCTGATGCTCTGCTTCATATCATGTTTGTTATGAGTTCTTTTAGCGAAGCAATCAGTAATGTGACGTCTGATGGTTTCCGGTGGACTTCAAAGAATACTTTGACTTTAATTATATTTATCACAAGTGTTTTTTTACTTTATTTCACGACTGTGTCAGCCTTAATCAAAGGTAGAATATGTATAAAATCACATGCATATTCCTCCTGAAATTAGAAGTAGGTAAATTATTCAAAAATTAAATTAAATGAGTGAATTGAAAAAAGTTACATTGAGTTCGATCATAAAAGATATATAAATAAATAATGCAGGACAGCATCATCTAACCCTAAACTAAGCAAAGCTTGTAATATGTGAATCAGATAACTGATATACTACTTATAAACAGAAAGCTACTATACATACATATACTTATTTACAAAATACAACAGGATTAGTCAAGCAATTTTTGTTTGTAAATACATACATAATTTACATAGAAACACCCAGATTGATCATAATTTCACTCTATTTTACTGTAGAGACAAAAGATCTCGGTAAGCGGGCAGGTAGTAATATTTTGTACACTTCTAAAACCCTTTTTACATAAAGGGCAGTGAAAAGTTAGAAAAGCGAGTGAGTAATGTAAATCGATTGGATATAATGGTAATCGCGCCCCGGGACACACTTTCCATTCTGAGTCTATCTTGTACCATTACAATGCATGCTCCTACAATTCATATAGAAAGTTTGTGGGGAACTGCGAAAGCTTTGAACTTGGGTTAATATTATCTTAATTAAAAAACCTACTGATTTATGTATCTGTAAAAAATTAGCATTTACTAAGAATCGTCGGAAATGAATAAAAATAAATAAAAAAGTACGTGAGTGTCGTGAAACACTCTGAAGTTTTAAATTAGACATTTGGCATTTGTGTTGAGCATTTCTACATACATACATACATAAAATCACGCCTCTTTCCCGAAGGGGTAGGCAGAGACCACGGATCACGATATAATTTTATATAATTGATCACGGAGATATAATAAATAAATTATTTATTAAAATCCTAGATATGCTCTTCCGTACTAACAATGTAACAATCTGTGGACTGCTTCGCGACTGCGCACTTCGCACGGTGACGTTTTGACATATACATGTGTCGTGACGCAAAACATTTTGTATAGCCCCCATCCGATACCGTCCGAAAAGGAACTTCGTTCCAATAAATAATATTCATGTCGCCTATTTCGAAGAGCATGGTAAGATAAAGCAGCGGGTAGCGCGTAAAAAATTACAAAAAGAACTATAGATATGTATGTGTAGTATCCATAGTTTTTTTTGTAATTTTTGAATGCCTGAAAATCTACGTGGATTACTTGAATTTTAAAAAATAGTGTTAGCTCAATTAAAGGACGATGAAGTCAGCAGTCTCAGTGGCGTTAGAAAGCCGTTGTGTATCGGAGTGGCCGACAGACATCCTGTACAATGTGTTGCACATCTAATGACTCGAGCGCAGTTTTGCATATTGGACCAGTTGCAGTCCAGTCCTGAGGAAATTGGAGCCGTTTTTAGATTTATTATAATGTGGATAGCTGTATTTTAATGTTAATGTCTTTACTATGTTGCAGTTCACGCTTAAGAGGTACCTATTTAGTACATTTTAGCAAACAAGATAGATTTAAATAAATAGACCAAACGAAACCTTTATCAAAAAGCTTACGACGGTTTGTTACGTAGATATATCTCAAATGAGATTTAAAACTTTTTGAGTGTTATTATTGACACCTAGTTTTGTTGAAACATATTTTTTTAACATATATTTAGTTATTTTAAATCCTATCTCATGTTCTTTCTCTTGTTAAAATAGTCTCGCTAGACCTATATTTTGAGTCTGCCAAAAATTGGTTAGGCTCTTTAATTTTTACCTATTCAGAATCTAAACATTTTGCATAAATTTTGAACAGGAAATTGCTTACAGATTTATTAGTAAAATTCCTAGATTATAGCTACTGGAATGACTAGAATACAATCTAGCCTTCCGTCAGAATGTCAGCTCGCGGCAAAGCGCGGCATCATCAGTAAAGCATATCAGATCACGTATGCGCCTGCGCATACCGACCGTCCACGTTGTTTATGCCCATTTTAGCATTGATGAGGCAAGTAGGTATATGGTTTTATCTCACGAAAGCAGGTTAGTCTTAATTGTGTGTATGTACGCATGTACATACACACACACGTGCATACGTTGTTTCTGTGAGCGTAATCGTTGGAACGCTCCATGGTAGAATGAGCGCTCAGTATTGCTTACGCACACAGAAACAACGTGCATATGTATCTACACGCACAATTAAGACCAACCCGCCCTCGTAAAATGGCGATGATCAGTATAATTTATTCGGAACCGTTGGACGCGATTCTATCTGCTTGCGGTAATGAGGGAGTTAGTGATGCACATTTGCATGTCAACATTCTCCCACTAGCTGAAGAGATGGCTGTAAGAAATTCATTATGTTTCGAATTTTTCATACAAGGTAAGCTTGCAACCTGCAGTTACCTTTGTAAATTGTGAGCATGTACCAACTATGCGTTTGTGACTTTGAATCCTGCGACATAATTTTTTCCGTTCAAGTCATTCAGGAGTTTCAGATGTCTACGCAAGTAGTTTGAGGCACGTCAAATTACATATTTGGCACTTATATTGCAGAAGTAAGCATTCTATACGACAGGTTGCAAGCCTATCACCATAGAAGTAATTTATAGGAATACAGGTCCAGCAGTGGGACGCAAATGACTACAAATAATACTAAGTAATATAAATTTAAAGAATGTTTACAATACTTAATAACATTTTCAGCAAGGATTCTGGAACCACATCACAACACTTCATCAGCCAAGATCTGCGCATACGCAGTGACAATGCATGTAGCTTATTTGAATAATTGCCGGGCGATCGATCGCCGTCAGATTGCGGCCGGACGATGAGAGAGAGCCGCTTGCATAAATATAACTGGTTCTTAACTGTAAGGTCCTTTTCTAAAATTAAAAGGAAAATAGAAATAGACAAAAGAACATTGATGTCTGGAGAAGTAAGAGCATTTAGGTACATGGAGGAATTTCAACCGATCAGATTTAGTACTTATCGTACCTACTGCATTTTTTTTACATGCAAATAGTCATCGGATGTTATAAGTCTGTGTACGCGTATCCCCAGGTATACGTATTATTCTCATTAGTTTTTGCATTCGTTTGATGAATGTTCGGATGCTTCTTACTACGAGCCACATTGTATTCAGTCGATAAGATCAACGTTGAAACACGGTCCTAACCTAGGACCAAATAATCCAAACCGAAAAATTGGCCCTTGAAATCAGAAATCGTAGTAAGAAACATCCGAATGTTCATCAAAAGAACGAAAATAAGAACAGGAATAAAAACTTAGGCCTTTACATCTATATTAGATTATTTATACAGGGTCAGGTCAGGAGGCAACCTATGCCTACACTTAACGGGACGCTGTAGTGTCTGGGACATTATTTGAGATGGAATAGGCTTGCCCAGCACCTAAACCATCCTGTCGGCTTATTCAGCCTGGCCCACAGGAAAAATGACGTCAATACCGTGTGGAGCTGACTAAGGGTTTCCTCACGATGTTTTTCCTTCACCGTTAAGAGCTTGTGTTATAACGCACATAAATTTTACGAAACATAAAATCCATTGATGCACGGCCGGGATTCGAACTCACGACCTTTGGATTGAAAGTCGAGGCACAACCCCATTCGACCAACACGGCTATAAAACGGGAATACGGCCCCTGTATTACGCGCTTATGGTTTTCTTCGTGGTTGCGTCTTACACCTCTCTTGATGATTTAGCTTTTACCTCTACTCGTATATTGTTGAATGAGCCGCGTTGGCCTAGTAGGATGTACAGTCAGCAACGAAAGTCGATTAACATTTTATGTTTCACAAATCTGAATATATCTGAAATCCGTAACATTAATAATTACCCAAGAAAAGTTTATTTTTTCTTGGTTATCGAAAACATAAGCCATTTTAAAAAGTCCTACTGTTAATTGACTTTCGTTGCTGACTGTACATAGATGATAGAGATGTTTCGAGAAGTTTTGAATGAAAAAGTTTCGAGTTTTTATATCTTCGAATTATATAAAACAATGGCACATAAACACCTATTTCTTCATTCGAACACCTTACGTTCTAATTTTGCAACAATCCAGTTGAATCAAACGCCATAACTCATGCCACATACCGCCCACGGAATGCACATGCAAATGAAATGCAATGTGGCTGCATCACTCAATGCCAGATCAGTGCATGATCCTATGCTGATTAGAAAGCTGTTTGTTTATAACAATAACTGTTTTTGCAACACCATTTTAAACCCGATGTTTTCAATAGGTAATCCTGGCGTATCGACCCCAAAGTGGATCCTGGGGCCGTATTCTGTAATTCAACTGATAATGGACATGGACTTCCTGAACTGAACTGACATTTGAAACCCATTCTGGACTTCAATTGTCATTTTCCTATTATGTGATTGGTTAAGCTCTATTGGGATGACAACTGAGAATGGATTTTAAGCTAGTCAATAAGACTGCTGGTCTTTGACACAATAGAAAACAATCGGCTGCTTTCTGTTATTTTTAATTATGGGGTTTATATTGCTCTCAAAGAAAACGAGTAGATCTACGGTCCAAAGACTAATCGTAGGTGAGGGTAATGAGGCCTCCATCTAATGGTTAGGGTTTATTTTTATTATAATGGTATTATATTTTAATTAATTATAATTAGAGTGAAATTTTACATAAAATGTATTCATGTAACGCACAAAGCTGAGCTCAACTAGTGGCTAGGACACTATGAGCCGTGTTGGTCGAATGGGGTTGAACCTCGACTTTCAATCCGAAGGTCGTCGGTTTGAATTCCGGCCGTGCATATGGATTTTTCGTTACGTAATATTTATATGCGCTTTAACATGAGCTCTTAACGGTGGAGGAAAACATCGTAAGGAAACCCGCAGCTTAGTAAGCTCCACACGTATTGACATTGTCTTTCTTGTGCTGAGAGGAAGGTTTAGGTGCTGGGCAAGCCTATTCGATCTCAAACAATGTCCCAGGCACTACAGCGTCAGCGTAAGTGTAGGCATAGGTTGCCTCCTGACGCTGTATAAATCACCTAATATAGATGTAAAGGCCTAAGTTTTTTGTAGCTTACTTTCTGTAAATATGCGTCGATTATCATTTAATTGAAACTTAAAGTTACCGACACACTATTGAAACGTGTATCTCGCAGATGCACCTACTTTATAACCTACGTAAAGACATGGGGCCTGTCAGAATGAATGATGTTGCGATCTTCAACGAAGATAGATCTTTCATTCGCTACTTTATATTTACCGAACGGGCTATTACTCGTAAACAGTTGGTATTGAAAGGCTTAATTTAGCGCCTATGTATTAAGTTGTGGTGGCCGTGCGGGATGCTCCGCGAATTTTGATCCGGAGGTCGCTAGCTCAAATCCCGTGAATCAATGGAGATGATTGACTGAGTTTTGCATTAGAAATTATACCTATATCTTGTAGTGAAGAATAGAATACCTACGAGTGTTATGCTATTTGCAATTGAAAAGATGGAAGAAGTAAGTAAGAGCATTATTTTCGTTTGAGTGTTACTAACTTTTATAATAACCTACTTACCTAAAATAAAACTATTCCAAGTTTCTCAAGGCGTGATTGAAGAGTATAATATGAGCAGGATTATAGTAAAGTACCTATGCAGCAATATTTCGAGATAAATCTTTATGTATAAGCAGGTACTTGTTTGGTTCTTAAAAGCCAATAAGAAGTAAATAGTCACTAATACAACTAGCACCATGTTCCAATCAAGTGCAGGAGCCATCCTGAAAACTACACAACACCTGTACACTGTCTGCCCAGAAATCATAGGTACTACACGACGTACAGTGGTTTCTAATGTATATATATAACTTACTAGAGAGACTAGTATAAGTTTAGCTTTATGCAACTAACGACAACAAAGCAGAATGAAATGGAAGACGTGGTTTCATTTGACAATTAGGTTTCTAATCAAATACGACGAAACGCTTCGAGAAAAGGGTGGGTCGTTTCTTTTGGCTTGTCCTGGTAGGCACTTCTGTATCCCCAATTATTTGTATATTATTAAAAAGGTAAGTAGGTACCTAAGTTTTTTGGAGAATATAAAGATGAATATAGGTATCCTTTGAAACATTGAACCGCTGTTTGCCGCATGTAGGTAGCATAACATCGCTCAGTCAAAAAATATTGTAACACTCACCGAAAACATTTTCTCTTACTTAAAAATCCTAACAACAATTTTGTTTCTATTCAAACCCATGCTAGGCCCGTACACTGTCTGGACAGAAAACTGTACGGCACAACATGAAGGGTAATGCGAGCTACACGAGCACGTGCCTCTATTTATCCTCACCGGTACAGGAGCTATCCTTTATAGAGTTATGGACTCTTATTTATACTGAGGGGAACGAAAATGTATGCATTAGAAATAGTTAACGTGGGAATTAATGAGTTGTAAATGAAAACCAAAAATTGTTCAAAAATTGTTCAAATATTGAGAAAAGTTTTTGTTAAAATGATTTATAGATTTCAGGATGCTAATTTTTTTTGGCAGCTATACATATATATTAGGTACTAAACCAAAAAAATAGTTCAAATAATAAGAAAGGTTTTTGTAAAAATGATTTATAGATTTTAAGACGCTTAATTTTTTGGCAACTATACATATCTATTAGGTTCTTATTTTAAGAGTTCTTATAATGTGAAAGACAACTTAAAAGTGTTTGAAATGATTCATGGCTTGTTTTGTTGTGGTAATTTAATTCCACCTACATTTTATTACAATCTATAATTAAATTTCTGAGTTCGAATATTTCAAGTTACTAACATAATGCAAGATACTTATTCGCCAACAAAACACCACCACTAATCAATCAAGTCAGGAACGTCTTCATTCCCGTAATGATGTACCGCGTGCAGTTCATTTGGCCCGCAGTGTACGCATTTATCTACGTGTGTTACAGTTATAGTTATAAATAAAACGGCTCGCGAGGTCTAGAAGCTGGGATTATATTGTGCAATATGCACGTTTACTCTAAGTACAAATAATCTTAATATGTAGGCATAAAAAAGAATAGGCTAGTTTTACAGGGTGTTACTCAAACCACGTTTGAACTCTTAACAATAATCTGTTTAAGCTTTGAATAATCTTTGAAATAGTCAAGCATTGGCTTTATTAGACTGATCTTCAAACTACAAGTACATTGGGTTGTCATAATACACAAAAAACACTGTAGATTTTTTGAGTGAAGCTTTCAAAATAAAACTAAACGACGAGTATTATCAATCAAAGGTGCAAACATTACTCACCACTTAACCAGTTATGTTTGCACCATTGATGGTGCACACATTACTAACCAGTTACTTCTGCACCATTAATGGGGCAAACCAATCTTCAAACTATGTTAAAAAAAGAGTTAAAATATGATCAACGCTCCTGGGGCCGTATTCGCGTTCCGTTTTTCGTTCGTTTGATGAATATTCAGATGCTTCCCACCACGACATATGACTTCAAGGGCCAATTTTTCGGTTTAAAATATTTAGTCCTAGGTTAGGACCGTGTTTAAACGTTTGAATAATTAGCCCTTGAAGTCAGAAATCGTGGTGGGTAGCATCTGAATATTCATCAAACGAACGAAAAAAGGAACGCGAATACGGCCCCTGTATCTGTAACACAGCCTTATAATGAGATCAAGTGATACTAAAGTTTTCAATAACTTGAGATTCGCGTGCATGTAATCCCAGCTCAGTTATATATAAATAAAAGGCAAGGTCTAAAGCATTACTCATAAATTGCTGAGCCGGCGCCCTCTAGTGCATATTGTGCATATATCGCTGGTGAACTGAATTCTACTTGCAGTCTGGTGATTGTGTGCAATGGAATGTTGGATGTAAGGTCGCAAATTTGGATTGATTTTATGCGTTATGAAATTGATTCTTGGTATTTTTTTGTTTTCACCTTAAATTATGAACAGGTATTGTGTTTTTCAATTATAATTATGATCATGGTTACAAACGTAGATACATTGGATCTTTGACGGGATTATTACGGTGCATTTTGATTTAAACTGTGTGTAAATTTTGGAAAAAAAACTTAAAAAAATATTAAGTGGGCAGATGTTTATTTGAGTCAATCTATGTAAGAAATAAAATAAAAGTAAGACAAAATATTATGTATCAAGTATCTTCTAAAACCTCATTGTTTCAAGCAAGAAATATCCAAGTGTAATAGAGGAAGGTATTCTCGAAATTGGACTGTCGACTACATAACAGTTATTCATAAAATGCTCAGTAGTTCAAAATGTTTAAGAACTAGTGATATTTTCTTGATTTACTCACTTTTATATTCTATTTATTTTTGTACCGACAAAATAATTAAGCTAGGCAAAAAGAACAATAATGTCGAAAACTTGAAAAAACTAAAAAAACTTTGGAAGTTATATTTGAAAACGTTTTATTTCTTATTATGTTTTACGAGTATAGCTGTATTTTTGTTGTACCTAAAATAGTTTTTTTTAACCAACACACAAACCTAGCTTAATATCATAGATAAAAATTTTTGAAAAAAAAATTGAACCGACTTCACAGAACACAAACAGGAGAACCTTCTACACACTAAAAAGAGAAAAATAAGAATATAATTTGAAGTCGGTGCCAACTATTCATTTACATCTAAGAAATTCAAAAGAACTTGGGTGCAAAATTGTATCCTGGTACGCTATCGCTCGATTTCTTTTTTTGATAGGTACCTAATCGTATTCACTTGGCACCGACTTCAAATTATATTCTTATTTTTCTCTTTTTAGTGTGTAGAAGGTTCTCCTGTTTGTGTTCTGTGAAGTCGGTTCAATTTTTTTTTCAAAAATTTTTATTTTTCACTTTTTAGTGTAAGTAAATAAATACTGTGTAAATAAAAGTGTATGTGTAAATAATATAGTAAGCTACGAGTACATTAAGACTTTGCTTATCGTAGCTTAAGTAGGAAAGGATAAGAGAAGTCATGGGCAGACCTACTAAAGGACAGACCGGAGTTCAGCAAGGGGGAAAACTATCAATCCATAAGGAAAAGAAATATTTTGTACTACCTCGGGTGTAATACCCTTTCAAACTATTTAATGTTTGACTCAGATTGTGAGTCAGGGTGTGTTGTGTAGTGAGAATGAGGTTTTTTTAATGTTACGGGAAAACTGTCAATCCCTCAGGAAAAAAAAATATATGGCGCCACCTTGAGAGTATATCTCTTTTTAACAAAAAAAAAATTTTGGAAATCGGTCCACAATTTTCTTAAAGTTCAGTGATTGTTTTAGTTTTACGGGAAAACTATTAATCCCTCAGGAAAAAAAAATATGTGGCGCCACCTTGAGAGTATACCTCTTTCTAACAAAAAAAAAATTTTGGAAATCGGGCCACAATTTTCTTAAAGTTCAATGATTGTTTTAGTTTTACGGGAAAACTATTAATCCCTCAGGAATAAAATTTATATGGGACCACTATAAGAGTATACCCTTTCAAACAAAAAAAAAATTTTGGAAATCGGTCCACAACTGACGGAAATATCGTTTTCTTAAAGTTCAGTGATTGTTTTAGTTTTACGGGAAAACTATTAATCCCTCAGGAAAAAAAAATATGTGGCGCCACGTTGAGAGTATACCTCTTTCCAACAAAAAAAAAATTTTGGAAATCGGGCCACAATTTTCTTAAAGTTCAGTGATTGTTTTAGTTTTACGGGAAAACTATTAATCCCTCAGGAATAAAATTTATATGGGACCACTATAAGATTATACCCTTTCAAACAAAAAAAAAACTTTGGAAATCGGTCCACAACTGACGGAAATATCGGTGAACATACATAAAAAAAAAAAAAAAAAAAAAAAAAAAAAAAAAAAACATACATACAGCCGAACATATAACCTCCTCCTTTTTTTGAAGTCGGTTAAAAAGTGATTCAGTTTTGACCCTACCCCAGATTTATCACAGCAGAAGCAAGGTATCCGATATCAACATTATATTGACTTTAGTATCATAAGAAAGGTTACTGCGCACGAAATGGACCAGGAATTACGTACCATTTGTAAACAGTTGGTGCAAGTATTTTAATCTATTCGATCGCATCCAACCAAACTAATGTTCTATAATATAATGGCAATTTCTGGATGGAACTTTTAGGCCCTTAAGCGTCCTAAAATTTCCTAGAAATAAGTCTTGTCATAATGGCATAACACCTTTTTATGTTTTGAATCGACTCAAAACTGTTTCTCTAAGGCGCGGGACAGACAGAAAAGACGTAAGACGAAGACGGGGCGCGGATGTTTAGAAGCGTCACGACGCAAAACATACGCCCCGTCTCTTCTGTATGTTTTGCGTCGTGACGCTTCTATACATTTTGTATGAAAGGGACGCGGAAGAGACAAATGTCCGCGCCCCGTCTTCGTCTTACGTCTTTTCTGTCTGTCCCGCGCCTTAGGCATAGTAGACATTCTTCCAGATATTTTTTTTTGTATTCTAAATCATTTTCATCGACGTTCATACTCTCAAGAATTGATAAATTACCATATTGGAACGCAGTTCCATTTCGGACGGTATCGAAGAAAAAAAAAGACAGGTTAGAAAAAAAAATTTGGTTCTTTTTACCGTCACGACACAAGTATATGTCAAATCGTCACAGTACGAAATGCGCAGCCGCGGCACAGTCCATAGATTGTTACATTGTTAGTACGAAAGAGCGTTTCTAGGATACCTAATTGACAATTAGTTTATTATATTCCTCGTATAGAAAAGTACTCTTTGCTTCGTACAAACCGAGTGTTCCACGACACTCATGTACTTTTTTTATTATTATAATTTTACTACAGATTTTAGGCCAAAGTACAGGATGCGTATGCGCAGAGTTATCTAACTACTACTATGCTACAACGCAGGTGAAAGAGTGGTGCGCATTTCATAGTCCCGGCTCTCCGTTCGGTTCTATAGTTTTACGATTCTATGTCAATAGAAGGATTTAATGTGATATTAGTATTGCTTTAATATACAGTAACTTTGTGGTATTATATAAGTTATGGATATATCCGTAATGATGTAGTAAGTTGTCCTAAAATAATAGTGACTGGTTTAAATTGATCGCTGAGGTAAGTAAACCTTATTTTCATAGTACCTTGGTTTAGTAGGAAATATTAAACTACTGTTTCTGAATTTGGCTAAAATGGCTATGTGAATAGGCTCACGACTGTATTTTTAGGTAAAACTTAAATCTAAAAAAAAATCTTTTAAGATATACGCGCAATTTCACAAAATAAATAAACATGGTATATTATTATTTATATTTTAATTTAATTTACTGAACATTTTAGTCAACGCAGTTAGCTAAGTATAAGTATATAAGTACTACTATATATAAGTATATAAATACTCTTCTTTGACCAATTCCAATTCGTATATAAAAAAAAATAAAATTAATACGTTTAAAATATGAAAATAATCTAAATCAGCGCAGGTGAAATACTTCGGAAGTACGAGTAGGTACCAGGCGATCATGGTTCGCAAGGAGATTGCGTACAACGCATGGTTTAATCGACGCCGCGGGACTCCGGCCGAGTTACGGGACATGCGAGACGTGTGCTTCTGAAGAGCTGGGAATCTATGGAACTGACCTGAAATAAACTATTATAAATTGTGCGCTTTATCTATAATAAGCTATACGAAATGGTAAGATATTCAAAAATAACTTGATGCATGACCCTTTAAAGCATTTGCCCACGATTTTGACGATCATGAAGATATAACAAGGGTATGACAAACATGCATAAAAAATTCAGAGCCTTTTCAAATGATGATATGATACATACTTATTGCATTGGACATTTTACACAGCAAAATGTAGCCTTTGTGTTATGGGAACAACATGACTGATTTTCTACTCGTACTTATAAACTTTTTTGTGTTATCCGCCTGCGACGCAGAAGGTTGCGGGTTCAATCCCCGCCGCGGGATAAATGTTGTATGACCTACAGATATTTGTCTCAGGTCTGGGTGTTTCTATGTATAATATGTATGTATTTACAAACAAAAAAGTACCTATATAAGTAGTTTATCAGTCATTCGTACCCATAACACAAGCTCTGCTTACTTTGGGGCTAGATGATGCTGTGTGAAAAGTCCAGCGTTATATTATATTAGGTATATCATATATTTTTTGTAAATACCTAGAAACTTTAGCTACATACAGTGCATAACATTTGCAGACAACTATTTATTCTTCTGCGATAATCAAACTTATGCTTCCTGCAGTTTTGACGCAGGTTCACCCACTGCACCACAGAGGTCAGCTAGACATGGTTGATAGCTGCACCTACTCTGTATAAAGGGTAGCGTCAACTCTAGCCACACATAGGCTGTCCGCTAGAATGCGGCAGGCTACACCCAATCAGACAATGGTTGATTTAGCCGCTACTGCGTCCGTTACGCCGGCCCACGCACCTTGCAGCTTGTCCATTCCACTGTACTGTAAATGTAGTAGTGCAATTTATTATAGTAAAAGGCTTGGTATCTCAGATAAAGTCCAAAAGGGTTTGATATTGTCTAAAAGGGTAGTCAGAGGCACGTTAAAAAAATGTTATGGCAATGAAAAAATTGGCTGAGACTCCCTAGAAAATCAATTGAATTTTTATAAGTTTCACCTCCATTTTTTCCATTATATCGTTAGAGACCGATTTCATACTACGCGTACACACTTTGTACTCTCTGTAGCTTTTCAAAAGAAAAGTTGAAGGTTAACGGTAAGTCTATGGTATTTGAATTTGGCATATAGCAACATGTTATAAAATCATTCTTGTACCACGATTCTCATTTTCACTAAAAATTTTATGAAATGTAGTACTGAATATAATGTTGTAGTACTATTGTCATTTTACATGGTAACTGCCGCCTGTCCGTATGTCCGTAGATACTGCGCCTGCGCACGATATGTTAAATTGGACACACGCCTCCTGACATTAGTGCTCCTTGTGTGTACTGTTATAATATTGTCGGAACAGTTAGTTTTGTTCGATGTCGGACTGCGATAGATATTGTAATTTGTTATTTCTCTTCTGCTTTCGCACCATGTATTACATGGTTTGTCAAATTAAAAAATTTCAGCATCGTCATTTAAGTACCACCACTTCTCAAGAAAATCATTAGTAGACAATGTTTATGTTACTTATTCTGGTCCTTATTTCGATGGGAATAGGAACTTGTTTTATTTGTGTAACGACGTTTTCGCTCTGTGGAAATGGCCTTTAATTTCGATCCGAAGGTGTGTTGAAATCAGGCGCGTCAGTTTTCGTTTATTTATTTTATCTGAATTACAGTGACTTCAGCTGTTGTAATTTACAACAGCTGACGACACAGTCAGGGCCTTGATTCATAATACAGCATTCGGTACGGAATCGACCGACAGCAACCAATAACAGTGCAAGAAACGTCAAATTCTGATCAATTCCTGCACTGTGATTGGTTGCTGACGGTCGATTCCGAACCGAATACATTCCGCTGTATTATGAATCAAGGGCCTTAAAAGACCCTTAAATTAAATACAGTATTTTCGTGCCATATAAATAAGTAGTTGTTTCTACACTTTCACTTGCACGAGAAGCACTTATTTTAACTGCACAATTTTACGATGGTATTATATTGCTCAGTTCATATCAGTTCACACCTCACCATAAGCATTTTGCAAGCTCTCTATGGCCGTAGGGGAAGATTTATGATAAAACGATGCGGGGCCAACCCGGGTCCGAGTTTAGACCATGATATACACGGTATAACTGACGGCCGTTGGGGCAGTAAAACTCTCGAGTGGAGGCCACGCACCGGAAATCGCAGTAGAGGACGGCCCCCACTAGATGGAAAGACGATCTGTTAAAGGTTGCTGGGAGCCGTTGGGTGCAGGCTGCACAAGATCGATCGCTGTGGAAATCGATGAGGGAGGCCTATGTTCAGCAGTGGACACTAGGTGGCTGACATGATGATGATGATGATGATGATGATGATGATACACGGTAACAAAGTTTAGAAAGACTTGAAATTATATTAAAAAGGCGTTGACCCACACACGGACCAACCTCAGTGGGGTCAATGGAAATACTCTAGGAGCCATGATTGTATAGTGTGGTTTACTTTTAAATTTCAATCCGAAGGTTGCCAGTTCCTAGCCATGCATCTGCTGGGAACAGAACTATGCGCTTTGGGGTTTTATTAATATTCAAAAACGGGTGAACTATCTAGTAATAGTTACAAGTAGAATTTTCATGCCGTATTACTATATATTTACAATATTGTTTTAAATTTTACCGCGTGTTCGGGTGCTTCCCGGATCGGATCCGTCTCAGCACCAAAACAAATCTCAAGTTCTAAAAAAAGTTACGAGCTATAAAGCCGCGCCCACACTTACGCTCGGCACTTTAGTTCAGCAAATTAGTGTAACATAAAGGAAACATTCCACAATCAGGGTAGAGTAGGTACTAGGTACGCCACATGCGGGCATTGTGCGTAATTGAGGGTAAAGTGAGCCGCTCATTGGGGCTCTTATTATTAATTACATGTTATTTGATAAATTAATCATAAAGGAAAATGTGACCCACTTGACATTTCTTAATCTTTAATTTTAAAAACTCAACCGTAAAAGTATAAACATCCTCATAAAAAAATGTACCAAGATGGATCCAAAGATGGATAACACGGAAAGGGCATTTTGTGGGTTCATATCCCGCATAGGTATAATTTAGGAAGCATTTTTCCATACCACTACATAATATAAATACGGTTTTGTTTTCTAATATCATCAGGATATCATGCGCCAAGTGTCCGCCAGCCCTAACCCACGCATACTATCGACATTTTCCTTTAGTTTACACTTAATTAATGAATTAGTTTGCGAACAGAGCGAGGTGCGGTGCTGATACAAGATATAGACTTGTTTCTCCCGCTTCTCGCTGTTGACGACACAGATTGTGTATTCTAGTATAAAGGAGACAATAATTCGGCCTTCGAATACGTTGGCAACACTTGAGGTGATAAAATTGGGGAAATGACAGGCAAGTATAGATTGGATAGCCGAATACATACGAGTATAACTGCAACGCTGATAGACATAGATATTTAATATTATAGCTAACGTGACGTTTTGTTTTATCGATTAGATGTCTCTTGCTACTTCATGCTGAACCGGCTGAACAGATTTAGATGAAATTGAGTAATGAAAGTATTTTTATACATACTTTTAATTCGTGAAAATGAAGTATTCCGAGGAAACACGGGAGTTTAGTAAAAAATAGAACAGCAAATAAGTAGTAATAAGTATTACTTGAAAGTAAATAACATTGTCCAGAATTTGGTCTCTTCCCTTTAGATGAGGAGTGTTTTACACCCTGTATCTAATAATTGTGTGTTGACACGTTTATCTAAAGCGAGAGCGTTCATATCGATACGAAGTGTTATGCGATTTCAAAACGATCTTATCTCGCTCCAGTGTGCGCCGCGCCTTAGCTTCCATGTTTTTAATTAAAATTGTATCGGTATAATTAAGAGGTTTCAGCTGTCGATTGAGTAAGCGGATAATCACTTTGTTATTATGAAAGGAATGGATTAACGCTGGGTATGCTGCCTACACCCTTAACACATCTTTAACATGTTTCAATGTCCATTGTTCAATGTCCAAAAATTTAAATCCTTTGCCATGCCGTCCCGGTCTGCGTAGGCCAAGGTGGTCAAGATGATTCAACTTACTATTGGTTCTTGTCGCCACATGTTAGCACTGTTCGTTTCATGCTATACATAGTTCGTTGATATTTATTCGCGGAAACTTTGACTTTTCTATAGCATGTAGCCTCCTGCTGCATACTATTTATAAGTTATACACTAAAATGTTCATACCTAGCTGTTAGTTTTCCCAAACCTTGTAAAATAAAATAAATTTTATGAAGGTAATACTTAGGTACTTTCTTTCACACCACAATGAGTACAATAACGACATCCTCAGCAGATTTTTTTAATTGATTCGCAGCGAATACAACATTGATCATTGATGTAATTGATAAAAATCTAAAATATTAAAAACGATTACTAATCAAATTAAATTGAACAATGTTTGTTCAGGGATTCATAAAAAAATATCTAACATAGTTGAAATGTTCCAACGAAAAGTTAATTGATAACCAGCAACTGTGGGACATAAATAATTATACTTTTCCAATTGAGTCGTAACTGCCTAACACTTGCCAAACCTTATAAATGTGTGACTGTATTTAAATTTATGGCCAGCATGTACAGCTACTTAGCCTACTTTTCAAACCAAGGTTAACACTAACAGAGTAAGGGGGTACAGGATATAGGATGCTATTTAAAAAATAAGTAGCTACAGAGGAAAAAACTTATCTGAACCGGTAACAGAGGCGCTAGTATCGCATTTGGTGTGACAGAAGTTCTTTCGGACGGTATCGAGGATAGGGGCTAGAAGAAAAAAAGCGTTCGATTTTACCGTCACGATACATACATAGGTCAAAACGTCACAGTGCGAAGTGCGCAGACGCGAAACAGTTTTTAGATTTTTACATTGTTAGTACGGAAGAGCGTTTCTAGGATTTTAATGTTTGACAATAATTTATTTAACAAATGCCAAATGTCAAAGTTAAACCTTCGATCCAACCGAGAGCTACCGAGTGTTCCACGGGGTTCCACGACACTCACTTACTTTTTTTTTAGTATATTACTTTGATGATTATCAAATTACTAAGGTCAAACCACAATTTTAAATAGAATATACATATTATGCTATATTCTATTATACGATATTCTATTTATTACACTCTGCGAGTTTTGCTTACTAACTTTTTACCTGCCCCAGTACTCTGCGAGTCAGTGTGGAATCGACACTAGATAGATAGAGCGCGGCGTCCCGACGCGGAGTTATGTGACGTCTGCGCAGTGAGATGTGACGCATGCGCTGAAGGACCAACTAGGGAGACTGCACAATGGGTAACGAGATAAAAGGTTTTTATTTTAGCATTAATCGCAATATGAATGGCTGCTAACTGAGAATCACTCACTGGCTTAAAGACTGTTTGTTATAAATAAATAAATAACGCTGGACTTTTCACACAGCATCATCTAGCCCCAAAGTAAGCAGAGCTTGTGTTATTGGTACTAGAATGACTGATAAACTACTTATATACTTTTTGTTTGTAAATACATACATATTATACATAGAAACACCCAGACCCGGGACAAATATCTGTATGTAGGTCATACAAACATTTGTCCCTCGGCGGGGATCGAACCCGCAACCTTCTGCGTCGCAGGCGGACCTTCGCCCACTGCGCCACAGAGGTCGACGCATTGAATATTGCTCCGTCTCATAGTTGACTGATACAAATGATGTATAGCTATTATTATAGGAATAATTTCATAATTTATGTGTGAACATGAATCTGAAATTATATTTTTACTTAGATAGAACAGGATAGAGCAGCAAAACAGCCAGGAATGACATGATAAAAAAGGGACTTTTACCCAGCAGTTGCTGGCCAAATGAAAAAAAAAAATAAAAAAAAAAGATAGATAAAACCTGTGATATATGTGTTTTTCAAAAATTATGCTGCCGAATAAGGTAAAATAATAAAAAAAAGAATCATCAGAGAATAGTGAGTGAAATCAACCGCAACTGATCCTTCGTATAGGTCCTACTAAATGCCCAAAGGGTTTTGACACAAAAATAACAAAAAAAAATCCATTAATTGTAAAAAAGTACGTGATTATCGTGGAACAATCGGTTGGAACGAAGTTTTATCTTTGACATTTGGCATTTGTCAAATACTCGTAAATTATAAAATCCTAGCAACGCTCTTCCGTACTACAATGTAAGGTCTGTTTTGCGACTGCGCTCTTCGCACTGTGACGTTTGGCCCTATGTATGTGTCGTACCGTCCGAAAAGGAACTTCGTTTCAAAATGTTACTGTTTCAAACTATTATCAATCTTCAAAGAAACATCAATGAAATTAAATTTAGAAGTATTTAATAAAGTTAATCATCTCTAGCGTGCAAGACTCTCTACAAGCTACAAAACCAAACCCACGCAAAACTTTATCTCAGCACTAGGTAATAAAGCTCAAATTTCCTCATCCAATAAATAGGTTGAGTCTGTCTGTCTGTCCCGGGGTGATGTGTGGCTAGTGCGTGTTGCAGACTCCATTAGAAAGGAATTATGGCCCCCTGTCGTGTTAAGCTATGCTTAGGAAACGTTGTGGCGACCACCGACTATTTTTGCAAATCTAGATTTTTCATTACTATCTTTTATAGCCGGACTTTACCCATATCATTAAAGGATACAGTCAATGCAAAATATTTTCATTGCATACGACATACATATACCACAAATACCTCGAAGGTTTTTAAGGCGCATAATATAGTTTGTGTAGATAGAGTACCTACTTTTAGATGTCTTCCTTTTTGTGTTACCTACTCTTAGTTTCTAATCTTTATTTTACTGTTTAGGTCATTTTCTGTTTTTTTCTGTTATGGTATGTAAGTAAGTAGGTAATTAATATTTACAACAATGCAATTGCCACTTTAATAATTATATATTATTATATTATTATTATATCAGCCATTTGTGTCCCACTGCTGGGCAAAGGCCTCCCCCCACTCCCTCCAGACATCTCGGTCCCCAGCAACATCCCTCCAGTCCGTTAGAAACTGGTCGAGCTCATCCCGCCATCTCCGTTTTGGTCTGCCGCGTCGCCTTCTCGCTGGGTCGGGGCGCCACTCGGTGGCTACCTTCGCCCACAACTCACCTGGCATGCGGCAGACGTGCCCGGCCCAATTCCATTTCAGCGTAGCGGCCTTCGAAGCTACATCAACAATTTTAGTTTTGGAGCGTAATTCGGTGTTTCGGACTCTGTCCGTCAGTTTGACACCTAGGATGCTACGCTCCATTGCTCGTTGGCAAACTTTGAGCTTGGACTTAAGAATGTTAGTCAATGACCAAGTCTGCGCACCATACGTTAGAACGGGGAGGATGCATACGTCCATTAACTTTCGTTTAAGCGATAGGGGTAATTCTCCTTTCATCATATCTCCCATGGACCAATAGCTCCTCCATGCATTTTCGGTTCGCCGAGCGATTTCCTTAATCTGCCTGTCTTGGAAGGAGACTATTTGGCCCAGGTAGATGTATTCTTGGACGTATGCTAGGTCTTCTCCATCCACCGTTATTGTGGTCTCAGCGCTGTTGGTCATGACTTCGGTTTTTGACCTATTCATTCCAAGTCCAATATCAAAGCTTGCAGTGCTTAGTTGTTGAAGCATCGTTTGTAGCTCCGAGGCCGACGCGGAAAAGAGGACAATATCGTCAGCGAAGCGGAGGTTTGTTAACCTTGCTCCGCCGACGTCCAATCCTTTCTCTTCCCATGCGTCTGCTAGCTTTCGGAAAATTTCCTCAAGAGCGCTAGTGAACAATTTTGGAGAAAGCGGGTCTCCCTGTTTTACTCCTTTAGTGACTTTGAAAGATGGTCCAGACGAGGTTAATTTTATTGAGGCTGTGCTTTGTGCGTAAATATTTTGCAAAAGTTTTATATAGGTCGGATCGATATGTTGATTTTGAAGGGCGTTGAATATTGCGATATGTGTGATGCTATCAAAAGCTTTGGTATAATCCACAAAGGCAAGATATAAGGGCATGTTGAATTCGTTGAATTTCTCAATGATTTCATTAATGGCTTGCAGATGGTCTGTTGTGGATAGTCCGCGGCGAAAGCCAGCTTGCTCTGCCGGTTGTTCTCTGTCTAGTTGTTCTGTGATACGATTTTCTATAACTTTTACAAAAGCCTTATAAACATGAGACACCAGGCTGATGGGGCGGTAATTATTAATATCGGATTTGTCTCCTTTTTTGTGTAAAAGTATAATATCTGAGTGGCAAAAATGATCTGGAAATTTTCCTGTTTTTAATATGGTATTGAAGAGATTTGTGAGGTGTGGCAGTAAAACTTGTTCACCGATCTTTAGCGATTCTGTAGTAATTCCATCACTTCCCGGTGATTTGTTGTATTTCATTTTTGTAAGAGCGTTATGAACTTCCAAGCCTGTAATTGTTGGAATGGAGTCAGAACATACATATTGATGGGAACTTTAATAATAATGAATAATAATAAATAATGCTGGACTTTTTCACACAGCATCATCTAGCCCCAAAGTAAGCAGAGCTTGTGTTATGGGTACTAGAATGACTGATAAACTACTTATATACTTTATTCGAAGCGTGCCCAAAACAATGGCGGCATTACCACGCTGGATGGCAATGCTGATCCTTTGAGCCAAAAATGTGCCAGCTCTCGGATCACGCGTCGCTTCGACCAGACGCCCTGAAAGAATTTTGAAAACCCGAAGGTAACCCCACGGACCTTCCGACTGACAGTGACCTGGATCAGTTGAGCTATCTATAGATCGTTTCTAGCTTGACTAATCCTGTTGTATTTTGTAAATATATGTAAATATGTAGTAGCTTAGTTTCTGTAAATAAAGTATGTTAGTCTTTATTCGAAGAATGTTTCTTTGTTTGTTTAAATGTTACTATATCAAGAATTTACTCCAATTAAATGATCTAGCCCTTTAAGCTGTGAAAAAAAAACCTGTTTTAAGTCTATGCAATCAATATATACGCCGCGATGTTTATGTTTCAAATAAATCCATTGTAGACCTCATTCTTGCCTGTGTATGTTTCGATGTCAAGAGCCGACCCATTCATCGTAAGAAAACCGGCTAAGTGCGAGTCGGACTCGCGCGCGAAGGTTTCCGTACGATTATCTATATAAACGGAAAAATAAAATCACGTTTGTTGTATAGGAGCCCCCTTAAATACCATTTATTTTATTCTGTTTTTTTGTATTTGTAGTTATAGCGGCAACAGAAATACATCTGTGAAAATGTCAACTGTCTAACTATCACGCGGTTCATGAGATACAGCCTGGTGACAGACGGACAGACAGACAGACAAACAGCGAAGTCTCAGCAATAGGGTTCCCGTTTTATCCATTACTTCCCTGGGTACGGAACCCTAAAAAGAAACCTACTAATATCCCTATTCTATATTATATGTAGATAACTTTAGGTTTACGGTACTTCTGGTAAATCTGAACTTAAGACCACGTTTATTGTGTCTTTCGCAACAAGTGCTTAAATATATTTACGAGAGTAGTTTGCTTAGCAATTACCTACCTGAAATACTGGTATGGTTTTATTGTTTAAATAAAATATGGTATTTAATTGTTTTGAACAATTCCAATTTAACAATTCAGTAGACTAAATTTAAAAAGGGTGTACTTACTGGCTGAAATTCATTTTTATTTATTTTCTTTTTAAAAATTATCTACATTTAGTTGATAATCAAGTAAAACAGATTTTATGAATAAAATTGTAACACTAAAAGCATTTTTTTTTAAATAATGCTGGACATTTTCACACAGCATCATCTAGCCCCAAACTAAGCAAAGCTTGTACTATGGGAACCAGATAACTGATATACTACTTATATACTATTTGTTTGTAAATACATATATATTATACATAGAAACACCCAGACCCGAGACAAATATCTGTAGGTCATAATACAAACATTTGTTCCACGGCGGGGATCGAACCCGCAACCTTCTGCGTCGCAGGCGGACCTTCGCCCACTGCGCCACAGAGGTCGTCATTTAAAAAGGGGTGTTCCTACCTACTGGCTGAAATTCATTTTTTTTATTTTCTTTTTAAAAATTCTGTACAGTAAAAAAAAAAACTTAGGCCTTTACATCTATATTAGATGATTTATACAGCGTCAGGAGGCAACCTATGCCTACACTCAACGGGACGCTGTAGTGCCTGGGACATTTTTTGAGATGGAATAGGCTTGCCCAGCACCTAAACCATCCGCTCAGCTTAATCAGCCTGGTCCACAGGAAAGACAACGTCAATACGTGTGGAGCTGACTAAGCTGCGGGTTTCCTCACGATGTTTTCCTTCACCGTTAAGAGCACGTGTTAAAGCGCATATAAATTTTACGAAACGTAAAATCCATTGATGCACGGCCGGGATTCGAACCCACGACTTTTGGATTGGAAGTCGAGGTTCCACCCCTTTCGACCAACACGGCTCAGTACAGTAAGTACCTAGTACAAAAATCAAGTCGCACCTAGTTCTCTATTTACTTCAGTTGATCAAAGTGGATATTTTTGGTCAATCTAACTAAATAGTCTTTAGTAAGGATCTATGAGTATCTGTATGAGCTAGTAAAAAACTCTAAGGACAAAGTATTTATGCTACACTTAGGGACCGACTCCAGAGTTCTCCAAACCACTACGTTAAGTTGGAGCAGACCATACAAGATACGACTATTTAAACCTTTTAAAAATGAATTATAGTCCATTTCGTTGATAATCAAGTAAAACTGTATCTTATATATTATTTATCTATAATATAAAAATGAATATAATATAAAAATGAATCGCAAAATGTGTTGGTAAGCGCATAACTCAACAACGCCTGGACCGATTTCATTAATTTTTTTTTTGTTGTGTTCGTTATTGTCAGGAGAAGGTTCTTATGACAGAAAAAATCTATATATCAATCAATAGTACCAGCTAGTTTATGAATAAAATTGTAACACTAAAAGCATATGAAATGAATGTTGCAATTGCTTGTAATCTTAAAGTAATTTCACACGACAAAAAGGCTAATTATTATTATAATTTGACCTCACTCACAGATTACATTTACAAATTACAAACAAAAGTCGTGATGTCGTAAATTTTGCCAAATTACAGAGGGTTGAAATATTCCTAATTCTAGTGTGCTGTGCGCAGGAGTTTTCTATTAGGAAATGTGGTTTAGTGGAGCGGACTTGTTCCTGAGGTGAGCGACATATATCCGTCAAAAAATTATTTATTCGCATAGGTCATACATAATTATAATTATTTTAATTATTTGAACGATTATTCACAATATTGCGAAAAAACTCTCACTTAAAATCCTTAAATAAGAGCTGTTGACAAAAATCCATCTAACGATCTTATCTTATTCACACGAAGCGTTATGTATTCTATGTGTAATTTTTTTTTTGAATTTTTTTCTTTACACCTAAAGCAATTGCGAATTGTGCGATTTTTTGTAATTTTGTGCAATAAAGTATTTAAATAATAAAAAAAGCAAGTAAGTACCTAATTACACTTTGTTACAATGTTATATTATAAATGATTTAAACTAATCTTGCAGAAAACTTATCAAATATGTTAAAGCACGTCTCTAAAATGGTGTTGAAGGTGAAATTGAAGTTCCAAGGTGTGTACATCTTGTTGAAACGAAAGTTGAATAAAATTCTTCAATCGCTCCACCTGGCACCACAATAAACCGCTACCCGCTCCGCTCACCACCACACCACCGCCCCGCAGCACCTCACTAGGACGACATTCCACGTTGACCGCAGGCACACGCTCACGCAAAATTAATCACAATTATGTGACAGTAAGCCCCGCCGTACCTAGACTTAGCTTATGTTACCTCCTACATTGTAGAATGACACAAATGACCCGTTATTGATCTCGCTATTTGCTAAGTGCTTAGAATCTTAAAAATGGAGTTTTCGTTTTGGAAAATGTTATAAAAATTTGATTCATTTATTATATTAAATTACTAGATAAAAATCCATACTGTCTATCTATCTGTCTGTTTGTTACCTTTTATCGCCCAAACCACTGAACAGATTAGGTTGAAAATTAGCATGGATTAAGGTTGTATCCCAGGGAAGGATATAGGCTACTTTTTATTCCAAAAAAATTCAAGAATCCCGAGGGACCGCGGGTCACACCGCGGGAGCGCAGCTAGTATATGCGGCTATTGATACCAGTTGGCCTAATGAATAAAATAAACTGAAAACTCCGTCATCAGAATAGGCCACCAACTCCCAAACTTACTAAATAAATCTTTATTGACTAATGTCTTTGTTGTTACTCAAATTATATTAAAAGCAATAAAAAACCATATTGGCTGTGTCATAGTCATAGTGCCTAAACATTCGAAAATCCTTTTTAATTTCGTCTTTGCATCAATAATGTTCAGAGTTCAAAATATTCTAGAGGTAGCTTGATGATAAATTCTAACAAAATGGAACTTAGACTACACGTTATTATATGCAAAACTAGAGACTATTTATAATGCGCCCGCGCAGCGCCTCCAAACATGGAGTATTCGCGAGAATGTGACCTACATATCAGTAACAACGGGTCTCCTGCGTCGAATCATTTTGATCTCGAAAATTTCCAAATCATATTATAATCATAAATTTTGAATAAAAAAACTCCCAACAGTCACATACATAGTTCTGTGCCCACACTCAGATGCCCTGTTTTGTGGATAGGTACAAGTACCAGGCTACAAGTACCAAGGTAGTCAGCGTCACCAACTGGTAACCCCCTCGTATGAGGTTCGCAGGCTCGCAGGAACAAACTGCCTATTAGGAGGGTTACCAGTTTGTGACGCTGACGTACCAAAAAACCCGTAAAAAATCGAACTTGCTTCTTTTTTGTTTTCTTTGCTCTTCTTGCGTCCACAACTCAAATAAGCTTGTTAAAAATTTAGTAATTGCCATGAAGAATCATAGATCAGCATGGCTGTTCATATTTTATTCGGATGCATCGATTCTATAAACGTTTATACAATAATAAATAAATAAATAATGCTGGACATTTCACACAGCATCATCTAGCCCCAAAGTAAGCAGAGCTTGTGTTATGGGTACTGATGCCTGATATACTACTTATATAGTTTTTGTTTGTAAATACATACATATTATACATAGAAACACCCAGACCCGAGACAAATATTTGTATGAACAAACATTGGTCCCGCCGCGGGGATTGAACCCGCAACCTTTTGCGTCGCAGGCGGGCCTTCGCCCACTGCGCTGCAGAGGTCGTCGAACAATGGAGAAAAGTCACTGAAAAAACCATCGAATAATTGCTACTGAATGTGTGAATAACTAAAAGTCACACCATATACCAAGTATGATAGTTTCAGCTCTATGCAACATTAGATTTTTTCGATAAAACATTCCTTAGTTCGTCGTGTTAATCCCGCCGCTGTTGGCGATCACGAGTCCCGTGTTCGCTTATTAACGCTACAGGGGCGATATATCACGTATACGTCTTGCTTATAGGCTCATTTACACGTTACCATTATTGCCTCTTGCCACAGAATATTACCTGTTGCTCCCTTGAGTTTGAGAAAGCAAGAGGCAAGAATGGCATCCTGTAAATGGCGTTTTATAGCCTGCACCATGGAATTGGGAAACTTCAAGAATTGGAAAGAACACGACGCATTGACACGATTGTTGCCTAAGTATCGATGCTCCTGATTCTCTATAGTGTGTTGTATGCCAAATTTGTACTAGAACGTGTCTTTGAACCCTGTTAGGCGCATAGAACAGACGTAGTAGACGTTAGTAGATGCTGCAATCTTCCAAAAAAAATAACATAAACTTAAACGTAAACAGGTTCACGACTGTATCCCCAAGGTGCGGTATACATTCTCTTAGATCTTTTTATGTTTTAGAAAAAAATAGAGATTCCTTAAACCATTTGTCGTGTTTAAAAATTATCTTATTGAAATACATTTTGTCCAGAACTGAAGTATAACAAGGCTTGTTATGTATGATCCCTCTACAACTTCAAGATGAACAGTCTTCTTATTTTTGTCATGTCACTAGTTCTTTTAAACCAGAGTGCACCTCTAAGAGGCACAGTAGTGTATCGCAAATAGGAAGTGATTTATTTGAAGCGAGTATCGACTCGTGCGTCTGAACGTCACTGATTGTGTGCTCAGCCCGAGGTACATCGAGGCTATTAACGAAATACCTGTACAGACCTAGGAGGAAATTATTGGATATGATTGCAGCAGTATTAAGTGTCTATAGGAAAACTTACACGTGGTATTTACTGTGTTTGTGTAGTATGTACTTTGATTTTGATTCCGAAGGTTGAAGATTCGAACCCTGGCCATACGTCGTCTTATTAGTGTTTATTGAGCAAAATATTTTTTTTACATTGTAAGTGACTCTGACAAGCCAATAGATTTGTAGACCTAAGTAACATGGCTTTATTCGAGCTTTATCTGTGAGAGAAAAGGACAAAACATACTCCATCTCATTTAATCAAATGCATAGAAAATGGCAGGACTACTATCACTAACCTTACATACAAGCACGGATAGGTGAACTGGCCCAACTAACCTCCCACCAGCGAACGGCCAATAATAGCAATCACGAATTTAATTATTATAATAACCTTGCAATATATTGTACCGTATGGTAGTGGGTTCAACAACCGGTCCGATGCAGTTCGGCTGCGCACGCGCAAGGCAACAATCCCGTTCAGGGTTGCCACAAGGAACATAGTAAAACGGGACGTGTTATTGTTCCTTAGTAAAGTTTTATATTTGAAACATGACTGAGTAATCCGTATTATCATCCAAGTATACAAACATTTATTTACAAAATACATCAGGCATTCTGTTAAAATATTTTCGATTGACGCATTACGTCAAAATAAACTCATGATACACATTGAAGTAGATGATCGCTGCTCAGGTTCAAGCAAGACAATCCTATTGTAGAGTCAAGACTGTATGTGTCTGTGGAGTTATAGCTTTAGATCTAAGATAGATCACATAAAAGAAAACCCCAAACCGTTTATTGATCGTAGAAGAACAGGAGAAGAATCACCTAGCCCGAATGACTACTCTGAGTGATCCCAGTAGTGGTGATTGTTATCATGTGTTTTATTAATTATTCTAAGAAGGATAATAAGGGGTCGTCACACAATGGGTGCCTGCTAATGGGCGACACAGCAGGGGCAGGCCGAAGAAACATTGGCGTGACGATCTCGATGCATTTCAGAAAGGCTACTGGGAAATGGGCCGAGACAGAGATGATTGGAAAGTTATTATGTGGGAGACCTTTGCCAAGCAGTGGGATAATGTAGGTTAAAAAAAAGAAGGATTAGAATGGTTTATGACCAGTGGCAACCCTACCACCGACCCACAACGTGACTAGCCGGTGCTCCTATTAAAATACCTGCCTCAAGATTCTATTATCAATAACTATGTTATATGAAAACTGGAGCTCGCTAGATTTAGGAATCTGAGCTACAATATGGTGTCTACAACGCGAAATATTGCCAGCCTTCCGTGGACCACACCTGTTGGCTTTTGTATTACTGGTTCTTTCTACATCAAATAAAAAGAAATTGTCGATACTACCGATCTTATCCAAATATTCTAATTGGCGGTGATGGGTTTGTAACCTGACACGTACAGAATGCTTACTTCTGCATAATGAAGGCAATCCAAATGATATTTGGAAGATGTCAAAGGCAAGCAATGTTATGATAGGTTGTGATCTCAGTTTATTTATTTATTATTATTAGGAAAACCAACAGCTAAATTAACTTAATTATGTGAATTTATATAAACAGAAAGCCAATTATAGGTTCTCACGTTTAGAGGTAGCTTAGCGAAAGAAAGTTAACTAAAATTTGGAATAGGTACATACAATACATACAATACAATACAATACATGATGATGATTGTATTTGGACGTGTCTTTGACCAAGAAAAAGATAAAAAAACAAAGCACTTATCAAAAAATACTTTGAGTTGCAGCGACACTAACAGCAAATTAAAAATTTGTGTGTAAGTAAAAGATTTTTTTTTTCCAATTTTGAATCCATCGACGACCTCTGTAGCGCAGTGGGTGAAGGTCCGCCTGCGACGCAAAAGGTTGCGGGTTCGATCCCCGCCGCGGGACAAATGTTTGTATGACTTACAGATATTTGTCTCGGGTCTGGGTGTTTCTATGTATAATATGTATGTATTTACACACAAAAAGTATATAAGTAGTATATCAGTTATCTGGTTCTCATAGTACAAGCTTTGCTTAGTTTGGGGCTAGATGATGCTGTGTGAAAATGTCCTCTCTAACTCTGTCTCTGTCCTATCTAATTAGCCACATCCACCGACTGCTGAGTATAGGCCTCCTCATTTTCACGCCACTGCTTCCGGTCCTGTGCCAGTCGAACCCAATATTTTCCCACCGCCTTTACAATGTCATCAGACCATCTGGCTGGTGGTCTGCCTGGTGTTATGTGACCCTCACGTGGCCAATTTTGAATAGTACTTACCAAAGTGCCACTTCATCATTTGTAGCATTATGGCTCTATGCACCACATGCTAATTTTATTAAAACTAGTATGGTATCCTATACCGTGATGGTAGCATTACACACCATCACGAATATCAACATCAATATATTTGATTCTCATTCCACGGTACCTAATTTACTTTCCGATATACCTCTTATACGCAAAATTGAAGGTGAAACTGCCCAGCAGTGGACCTCGTTTCAGCCAGTTTAAGTATTGAATAGGTACCGGTTACTATTACGCTGCGATAGCGATCGGTGAAACAATCGCAATTGTTCAGCACATTAGAGCTGTACCCTATTGTTTATGGAGCAATCATGCTATCCTACTAATATTAAAAAATATAAAGTTTGTGTGTGTGTTAGTGCAAATATTCTGACCTGAAAGCTTTTTTGGATGTTTGTGCTTTAACCTAGGTGCGGTCGCAACCAGAAATTTTGTGGGTCACTAATCCATTTTCTTTACTTTATTAATACGATTTTTTTTATTTTTTTTGTTCACTTTTGGGGAGGTCATGTCCCCTGTGACCCTGGGACCGCGCCTGCTTTAACCACGCCTTAACCAGGACCGATTTAAGTGAAACTTTGAACATATATAGATCGAAGCTTGGAATAGTAGGTATAATATTATGCTTTTTACTAATATGTACTGTAAATCTGAAAGTTTGTATGTTTGTGTTTCAATCACACGTTAACCGGTGGACCAGTCTGAATAAAACTTGACATAGCTGTAGACAACGTATAGGTAAGTACTTAGGATATAATTGGTCTTAGGCGAGCAAAGTTGCAGGTAAGTCTAGTATCTGATAAAGATAGCGAAGGTATGCTCTGCGTGAGGTGTGTAGGGACACTTTTTGAGATGGAATAGGCTTGCCCAGCACCTAAACCATCCTCTCAGCTTAATCAACCTGGCCACAGGAAAGACGACGTCGACACGTGTGGAGCTGACGAAGCTGCGGGGTTCCTCACGATGTTTTCCTTCACCGTTAAGAACTCGTGTTATAGCGCATATTACGAAACGAAAAATCCATTGATGCACGGCCGGGATTCGAACCCACGACCTTCAGATTGAAAGTCGAGGCACAACCCCATTCGACCACCACGGCTCATTTTTTTTTTTATTTATCCCAAACCTAACAAGATAATCATACATCATCCACTTATGAAGCTCCCGAGTTTCGAATCGTCAATCTTATCCTTAAGAATAAAGTTATATCACAATTTTCCGTTTCAGCAATTCCCCTTTAGGACGTGTGACGCGAAAAATCCTAACATTTTATAAACAAAATCTACGGTCTAACAAAATTGAACCTTAAACACCTCAACCTAAAGCATAATCCAAACGAATAGATAAATTGGTTACATATTCCACCTACAACTTTAAAAGACACAAAAGTTAAAGGAATTTAAATCTAATGGTTATAGAAAATAGGTTTTAAAGAAGAGAAATGGTAATATGGTAAGGCTGTTAACACACTGTGTGATGGATCGCCCGCTTCACGCGTGACGAAACTGTCACGCTGAGGTTTTGCGCGATTTGAGTTACAAAGGTTGGTGATTTTTTTCAAGTATTGCACGAATTTTGATAAAAAATTGTAATTAAAGAAAATACTAAGTACTGCTAGATGTCTAATATTTTTAAAGTAATTTTATATGTCAAGTCTAATCGTCGCTTATTGATATTTTCCTTTACCGTTTAAGTTCGTTCATCATTCTCAGTCCGTGTTCATTAATGTGAAGAAATAAAAAAATAATGCTTGGCCAGAATTCGATCTTATAGATTTAGAATCGGAAGGCACTTTCCCAATTTAACAGAAAAAAAGACAAGACAAATAAAAAAAAACAATATTTTTTCCACTAATAAAATATCAAATTATAAAAAAAGTACGTGGAACCTTCTTGGAACACTCGGTTGGAACAAAGTTTCAACTTTGACATTTCAAATAAATTATTCCCTACTAACAATGTAACAATCTATGGACTGTTTCGCGACTGCGTTCTTCGCACTGAGACGTTTTGACCTACAGTATGTGCGTGACGGTAAAATCGAGTTTTTTTTAGTCTAGCCCCCCATCCTCGATACCATCAGAAAAGGAACTTCGTTCCAAAATTATGTTAATGTGTTTCATATTCGCTAGACATTGTTTAACTCTTTTGAATACATCGTCTCTCATGGGCCTAAACAAACTCTATTAACTTATGAAAACTTAATTAAAATAAAAAAAAAACCGATTGATTCATCTCAAAATGATTTTCCGTAAATCGAAAGTCTAATAATTACAACTACCGCTGCCGACCACGCCCTTAACGTATTTGCTCTCATTAAGCATAGTGTACACGAACGGCGTGAATCTCAGCCCAGATTAATAGTGAAGACTTTTAAGGTGCGGCCTAAGAATAAGATAGGCGACTTTTGAAATATAGTGATTGCATCAGTCAGATGAGGTAGACAAAGAACTACTTAAAATAATCGAATACTTTGTTACGACACGACAGATCGGTAAAGGTCGCGTGTTCAAGTCCTGCATAGCTGCAATTTTTGGGATGCTTTTTAAAATGTTTAATATCTTTCACACGCTATTTTCACGTAACGCAAGTACTTTAGTTTGCATGTGAAAAGAAAAAAAAAACATGTGATTAATTATAATGACAAATTCAAATTTTGTAATTTTCTCTATGTTTTCTCTAGAAAAGCGTTCTTTATTTGTGAAAATTTTGAACCTTAAAACCTCATTTCATTACTTATTACCTAGTCTTTGCGATTAACGATTAAAATCAGCTATTTTTTCCGTAACTTTCTGTCGCGAGTACCAAAACAGCACCCTAAGTTAGTTCGTATCGTGCTCATTGAATGCACGCCCGAGGGCCGTTTTGAAGGCCGGCTTGTAATGTGCATGCATAAATCTACGCGATTGAGGTAGCGAGAAAATTGTATTGCAATTTTTATAGTGTGTACTAAGCCTTATTATGTTGCCACGTTGTATAAGATATTAACTTCGAGGCACTACTTTGAAGCAGTTTAATATAATAACTTTCTGTATGTTTTTTTGTATAATGAAGAATAATGAATGCACATGAAAATATACGAGACTTTGTCAATCGTGCCTCTAACTACCCCTTAGACATGCCTACAAAATCAGAAAATGTCTACCAGTCGTGACCCACTTCTGTGTTTTTACACTAAAAGTAGACTATGTTATAGTGGCTTTAAAATGACACTAGCGTCTCTGTGGCGCAGTGGGCGAAGGTCCGCCTGCGACGCAGAAGGTTGCGGGTTCGATCCCCGCCGCGGGACAAATGTTTTTATGACCTACAGATATTTGTCTCGGGTCTGGGTGTTTCTATGTATAATATGAATGTATTTACAAACAAAAAGTATATAAGTAGTTTATCAGTCATCTAGTACCCATAACACAAGCTCTGCTTACTTTGGGGCTAGATGATGCTGTGTGACGATGCTTGACCTATAACGTGTTATTATCAATAAAGATATTGTATTGTAATGTGAAAAAAAGTCCAGCATTATTATTATTATAACTAACTAGATCTATATCATAAAAACATAAAATCGAGCTATCAAAGTTTATTTTATCAAGCAGACTAGTATCCAATCACAGAACACACGCAACCGATATAACCTATAGCAGTATTGATTAAAAAAGCAACATAAATTAGCGAATTGTAGGGGTGGGAACCACCCTGTTGTCAAAAAACTTTATAAGTGTTTATGTGTACGTACCCCCCTCTGACACCCTTTCGCGTATACCCACATTCGCGCACCCGGTTGTACGCAGGCGACAGCGGATTGAGGTGAAGAGAAAATTGTACGGAATAATTATATTAAGTTGAAGCGTATTATCATAGTATATTAATAAACTGTTTTTCTTGTAAAATGTTAGGTATTGGAAGTGTATGATGACATTTGACTATTTTTTTTTTATTATTTATATGTAATTTTAGTTTACCTATTACATAATGTTGTTTATTGAAATTAAAAACGCATAATGGAAAACATCGTTGGTATATAGTTTGAAATAAAACTCTATTTGTTTATTCAATACAGTATTATAGTTTCGTATTCTTAAATAGAAATATGAAATTCTGAGATTTCATCATTTTATTTCAAAAGAAGTTGCTATTATGAATAAAAAAAAGCATCGTTCCTGTTATTCCTAGAATACAGAGGCAATTCAGCGACAATTCCATCTCAAGACTCATTTTCCATTTTCTCCTACGACGATACGCTGACATACAAGTACATGTAAATTAAACACAACCGCACACAGCTACGCACACAAATAAAAACGGAAAGAAACACGCCGAGAGGAAGAATGTATTAAGAAAGCGAGAAAGGGACAGCCTTCTAATTAGCACCTCGCGCGGAAACGAGACAGCTAGCGCGACACGCTAATTAAGAATACAAGAAGAAAGACGCTTTTATGTACGGAAAATTGTCTTTGTGTGTTCTATCTGTGTGTGCATTTGCGCGTGTGTGTTGTTATTAACTCATTATGTGAAGAGTTGGTACATAGGACTTTATTTACTGGTTAATTGAAAGCGGTTTCTTGATAAGAGTTGAGGCGAGATTGGGAAAGCCATTTGATTTTTCGAACGTCTTCGAGCTAGCAAAAAAAGTCGTTGAGAGTTGAAGTTTTAAGACGAGGCGAACTTTTTTGAAGGTTGAACAGATTCTTAGGTCAGGTAAATGTTTTATAATTTAAATCTCTTGAACTGAATGCTGTAAACGGCTTATTAAAATTTCTAGGTATTAAATATTTTCGAATTGAAAAAGGTAGAATTAATAATTGAGCAATTGAAATACAATGTTGTTCGCAGGGAGTAACGTAACTAATAATAATAAATAAATAATTAATTGTGGATTTGACAAACTTCAAAGTTCAAAGCACGACTTTAAACAAATCAAAATATACAAACTTGATATGAACCAATTGTTTTGTTATTTTTCAAGGAAAAGATCATCTTTTTAATGACTCTAAACTAAAAAAAACAACTTTTTCCAGAACTTTCAAAGACAGTGTAAAAAGAAGGCATCTTTCCGCAATCGCCGTTACCGAAGCTAATGACGACCTGTCTACGATAAGACATCGTCAGATCACCTCCGAGCATCCGACAAAACCTTATCTCTTCGTAGGTTTATTTGTTTTAAGCTTTCAATGCGAACGAATGAAACAGCCGACCTGTATCAAATTACCTCAAACGACCTATATTGCTACAAACTTCACACGAAAATACACCTTACAAATGGTGGTATAAAGTTATTTTTTCTGTATTTGTGGTTGAGAGATATACAGGTTGTATCGACTATCTGTCTTGCTCTCGGAAAAAGCTTGCAAGAAAGCAAAGAATGGCGGAAGAAAGGGGAAGGGACACCAAGGAGATATGTCTCAGTGCCGTGATGAATTAAATTTTTAGGGGGTGTTTAGGGGGGCAACTTGCCCCTTTCATTGGCGCGTCTTCATCCGACGTCGTTTCTTTAATTTGTACTTTTAATGTATCGCGTGTTTGGCTCTGCTTAGATACTACTTTTCCTTTGCCAATTGTGGAGATGCCTTGTATTTTTAAAAGTATCAAAAAGTATGTTCGTATGAGTTTCCTAGCTGAGCAATATACACTTCTGTGTTTCAGAATGCACCTGAAATAGTATTCTTTGTATTCTAGTTAAACCATGACTTCAGGCTGCTCAGAAACTCTATTACTTACCTTATTTGACCACAAACTCATACGAGCTTACTGTGATTGATTATAAATATGGAAACACAAAGTTTTCTTTCTAAATGATCAACTTTACACAATTTTTCAAAACACCTATACTTAGTTAAACTTTTTACGCGAACTTTAAAACAGATATTCAAGGCGGTGTGCCTTGAATATCTGTTTTAAAGTTGTGTCTAATCAATGACGTCAGAATGATTTAAACTTCGCTATACCCCCTAAACATACAAGCACGTATGCACACTACAAAAAATGAATCGATATGCCGAAACAAAGAGTAACTCAAATCGATGCAAGGAAGTGTCATTAGCGAACCCCAAAAATTAAACCCTCTGTATGTGTACACACACACAAGCAGTAACAGAATAAGGGTTTAATGAACTATTCGTTTGAATTTTTTTGTGCGTAATTTGTTATGCAAAAAAGTAACTTTTGTTTTGAACAAATTTCGTAAGACGATTATGGTTGCGCAAATTGTAAACAAAAGTTTTTATTTTGCGTAAGATCGTTATTAAATCTACTTTGTTTATTTATTTGCTCTTACATAAAAAGTTAAAAAAAAATCTGGTTTTGTATGAAAGGGAAATGTGATTGTATAATAACCTATTTACGTCAGGTTGATTTGTAATCAAGTAATTATGTAATGAAGCTTTTGTTTTATTCATTTGGTTACATAACCCTTTTTTTAGTACCTATAACACAAGCTCTGCTTACTTTGGGGCTAGATGATGCTGTGTGAAATGTCCAGGGTTATTTATTTATTTTTATTTGATTATACTCATAATAATTGATAGCGTTCTTTTTCACCTAGAATGTCTTCATCACTTAGGTGAGAGATCACTTGGCAGAAAACGTAGTGTAGGATTCATTTATTTACCATCGTTTTGTAAACCATATTTTAACATTTTCATAATTTCAGGAATATTTTTAATTAGTTATATACAGGGTGTAAAAAGACGTCTACCGAAGCCGAAAGGGGTAGGAACAGCATCCCAAAATACAGCCAAATCCAAAAGGATTTTCCAAAAAAGTCATTATATCCGGAGAAAACCGATCTCGCACAGCTGGTCGAGCGTATGTACTGGGCGCGTTTTTATACGCAGAGTGCTGGATTTTGAGTTTTAATTGTTTTTTTCCTTTATGAAATTATTAGGTAGGTATGGACTTATTATGTTGTACTAGTAGCAAAAAACTAGAAAATAAAATAAAATGACGTAGCTAAGCCAAAAACTTTTTTGCTTTTTTTTTTCGATAAATATGTTCAGAATAGTGGTCCGATTGCAATCCCTCAGTTTTCGGTAGCAGTCTTTTTACAACCTGTATATATATATATTTTTTTTACAAAATAGTAATAGTACAAAGCAAAGCATTTACCATAAATTAACATTATGGTCATAAGCCTACGGGTTCTAAAAATATAGAGGATTTAAAAACATCAATATGTTCATGAAATTTCGTCGCCGACTGTACATCTAAATCTTACTGATTTCTCAGAAAAATAGGCATACAAAATTAGCTACATACTAAGAAATGTAATTCACTTAAAAGCATAGAAAAGTTGACCACTAGCTCATACGAACTTACTTAAAACAGATAAGTATCAACCTAATATACAAACTTTACCTGCACCCAGAATCCACGAAAACAAATTCACATTTCCTAAATACGCAATCTTATCTTGCAAGCAATCAAAACATTAGCAATATTTTCTCCCAATACGAAGCGAAACTCCATAAATGCATTAATAAAGGCCCACTCACACATACGCAAGCGGCGATGAGTTTTAAAGTTTTTAAGGGTTCGAAGATTGCGTGCCTTGATTACCGAGCCACCCTAGGGGGACACACACGGAGGCCGAACTGCCCTCCCTTTTTTAAGGAGGGAAAATTAAAAGTGTTGTGCTTGGGTCGGCATGGTTTGGTACTTGGAAGACGTAGAATATTTTATGAAGTTTTGATGAATTAAGGTGTGTGTAGGATGCATGCTCAAGGATAAAATGCAAATAAATACACGCTTATGTAATTTTCTGGCAAATAATTTAATGACGTAATCAACCACTCTTACTTTTTTCTAATCTTACAATCTTTTACATACTTAGGGCTAGTTTCACCAAACTTTATCTAACAGAGCGTTAGTTAATTTGACATCAAATTTAGTAAGAGAAATAACAACAGATTAAGTATTTAACAGACCTTTACAATTGCTTTGTGATCCATCATGCTCTAACAAAGGAATATCTTCATTAACAAGCCGCTAAATCTAATCGCTGGTCGGCGGCCGGTTAGCTAACTAGCAGTTGACATCGTTTAAAATTAAAAATATGTCAGAACAACCAAAAATCCGAGAGTGACAGAGAGCCGTTTGTCTGTGCAGAACACAATTTTGTATGAAAAAGCGTTCACTGCGCTGATAAACGGCTAACGGTCGATTTATTAACCAGCTGTTAAACTTGACTTTGGTGAAACTGGCCCTTAAGTTACTAAGTATCAAATAATATTTAATGAACATACAATTTTATTATCCTATTTTGCAAACTTAGCCTATAAAAAATCCAATGTGTTACAAGTGATCTTACCAATCCATTTCTCATTTTGTTTTTTTTTTGTAAAAGTATTTATGTTTTTAAGTATCAAGACTATTTTCCCCGAGTCGATAGCGAAGACATGTTGTGCGTAGGACACCGTTCCCGCTCGTTCATTTACGAACGATTGTAATTTCTTATCTGTGGCGCACGGGATGTTATTAAAAATATTACGTGGATTTGGTTACACGTAATATAAGGGATTTAGGATGTTTATTAAGGGATGAACGATTCGTCTAGGGAAATAAAATGTTTCGAGTAAGATTTAGGAAAATTCAACGATGTAATGATGTTGATAGATATTTATAACGAATCAAAAATGATCGCTTTAAAACATCCTTCATTCATCATTTTTATTGTACCATGCTTCACGCAAATAAATGAATTCTATTCTATTCTATTCTATCGTTTTTCATAGTTTTAGTTTTTGGATATAACTGAAATAAAAAAAATATATCTTGACTATGAAAATTACATTTCATTCTTGCAAAAAAAAGGTAGAACTTAATAGAACAATAGAAAGAGAACAAGATAAAAAAATACAGAGATAATTACTCTTTCTGTTAAAAAAAAGATAAATACGCAAAATATTTAATCACTGCTCCATGACAACAAAACGTAGGTGAATGAACTATATCCCTATCAACTCCCAAAAAAACTGCTCCTGACACATCACCCCAAATTAAAAACAAAACGCCATAAAGGCGCGCACACACGCGCACTTCTAATTATCGGGAGGGACTTTGCATAAGAAAGTATTGGTGCGTTTTACGACGCGTGTCCCCCTTTCCCCCCTCGGCCCAGATAAAAAATCTCCCATTTCCTTAATTCGTTTATCGGGGTTGGCGAGGCTTTGTCTTCGATCGATGGAGGACTCCAAATGAGCGCGGGACGTGACACGAGTGTGTATTAGGCTTAAGGTGACAGTTTTAAGACAGCCTCAAATTTTTTGGATTACGAGTTTATAAAGGCAGCTTGGGCTAAAGAATGAACGAAGGTTTAGTTTGGTAGGTTGGTTTTAGTTATTGTTTATCTTTAAACGAATATATTAAGTACCTATGTCATGTTGTCAAGAACCTTTGGCAGCTAATTTAAGAGCTAACAAACAATAAAACTTTTTTAAAGATTTAATAAGATACAAGATCACTACTGTATGGCCGCAGGGCAGAGCAACATTTTTTTGAGCTGTCTGTGGGAGTGTCAATGACACGTCCAAATACATTTTTGGTGTATAAAACATAAAAAACAAAACCCTTCCTTTGACAGTCGAGTAAAAAGTAAAAATGTTGTTTTAAAACTTGTACCTACATACGACTTTTAACCAAAATTGTGAACTCGTAATACAAACACCATGTATACCTCAGAATCAGATACAATCGTTTTAAAATAAAGACAAATGACACAACACAACATGTAAATCCGCTCCACAAAAAACTTCACTAATAAAACCCACCCTACGCCGCAAAAGTCAATAAATTAGGCAAGGAACACATGTATCACCCCAACGATAACTTAGTAATTAAGAAAGGCATTAATCAAAGATCGGAGACATGCCGGTTTTCTATGCGTTTGATTGGGAGAATGACAAACTGCCATAAGTCATGCGTACTTGCGACATAGTCCGTGGGTGCTAAGCCTTAATCTTGATACTCGTAGTATTATGAATTGAGTGTAAATTGCCTTTACAGACTATTATTTTATGGTAACACTGAACCCAGAATTGTGACTGGGGCCGTATTCGCGTTACGTTACACGGTCCTAGCCTAGGATCAAATATTCCAAACCGAAAAATTGGCCCTTAAAGTCAAAAATCGTGGTGGGAAGCATCCGAATATTCATCAAACGAACGAAAAAAGGAACGCGAATACGGCCCCAGGTCTCTTTGGATTTTGATAACGCTACATAGGCATAGGTACCAACTAAATCTGTGATAAAACTAATAAAAAATGGTACAGTAACGTTTTTTTACCGTAGAAATAAAGCATTCTAACTAGAAAAGAATCCCACTAATATAATAAAGCTGAAAGTTTGTGAGTTTGTTTAGATGTTTGGTTGTTTGTGTTTCAATCACGCCTAAACCAGTGAACCGATTTAGATTAAACTTGGAATAGCATATAGGCTATTCAAAATTTTGTGTTCAAAAATTCAATGTTCAAAAGGTTCAAGTGTAGAATAGATGACGTCTTGGACGACGTCTCAAACAAATAATTTACGCCTACGCGCTTTTCAACCAAGCCCCGAAAAATTTTGTCACAAAATTCTGCGTATGCAAAACAATTTTATTCATATCAATTTTATTCATATCAATTTTATTCATATCAAGTTTCTTCTACGTTTTTTAATATCCCATAACGTTCGCCAAAAATTAGGTTTACACCTTGGAAAAATCGGGACTCTACCACGAAACACACACTTCGTCTCCCTTATATGGTAAGGAATAGGGTATACTTTTGCTTGGAGTTTGGCTGGTAAGTGAATGAATATGAGGGAGTGGACGTGACATTTATTGTTTGACAAGCATCGATCTGCCCTTTGGTATGCGAGGCGTGAGCCAAAGTTCATGGTGGAGGCAGGTGTGAAAAGGTTTTATTGTCAGTGAGTTGAATCTTGACTTATTAGTCTACGCTGTTTTAAAGTAGCAATTGAGGGAAACGTAAAAACGTAACAGTCAAAATGGCAACCCTGTTAACGATTAATAAATAACTTAAAATTAAACAAGATTTGTAAATGTTTAAGCTAATTTGATTGTGAACCCTTTTTAGCTCAGTGCCTTACTGGCCACAGCAAAACGGGGAAGTCGAGAGGCAGAATCGAGATATACTAAAACGACTAAAAATAAGCCAAATTGAAAAGAAGGACCTAAAAGAGAGCTTGTGGGACTATTTGATGATGTATAACTCGACACCACACTCCGTAACAGGAAAAACACCGGCAGAGTTATTCTTTAAACGACAAAACAGATTTAAATGGGAGCAACCAGGAAGATGACTCAGAAGTAAGAGATAAAGATAAGCAAGAAAAGGAAAAAGGCAAAGAATATGGATATGCAAGAAGGAGAGCGCAAGAATGTAGTTTAACTGAAGGAGACCAGGTGTACGTCAAAGAAATGGAAAAAGGAAACAAACTTACGGCAAATTATAACCCTACCCCACATGTTGTAGAGAAATCTCAAGGCGGAGATATAACGGTTAGGAACCAGGAAACAGGACAAAGCGTTAGAAGAAACATTGTGCATCTGAAGAAAGTTGAAGGTGAGTGGAGAGCCGTAGAGAGAAACGAGAAGCAAGATCAACAAGACACAAACACTACATCTGTAATAAAAAAAATCATCAGTTTACAGTCAGGCTAGGGTTCCCCTATGTTGTAAATATCTGAAACTAGGAATACTGGTACCAGTGGTGGTGGTAGGAATACTGGTAATAGCTGCAGATCATGCAATTAATTATTGATCCTGATCAAAATTATCATCAATTCGCCCCTGTCAAGTATATCTTTCGGTCGTTATCCACGCACAGATATTAATATAAAAGTCAGACGTTCACGCCACACAGAGCCCTGAGACAGCCGAAGAGGCATATTTACAGAATCCGCGGCGTATTATCCAATTTGCTGTCGGATGTCGACACTCGAGACAAATAAATCCCCATCGATCCCCTCACATCCACGCAAATGTGTTGAGTGTCATACCCACTGAGAGATGAACTTTCGCGATATAAGATCAATTTAATTCAATTCAAATAACGTTTATTTGTCTCCCACAATGGTCCACATCAATGTAGTTAGTACAATATAAATGTAAGAGCGAATTGTTTGAACTGTTTGTGCGAGACTGGTGCCTGAGATAGGTTTATGAAAACCTGTAATACAGGTCACCAAGTGCTGTCACAGATCGCTAATGCTTTATCGCTTTTTGTTAGTGCGTTTTGCAGGTGATATTCAAAACAATGTCCCAGGCACTACAGCGTCCCGTTGAGTATAGATATAAGATAAGATAGATAAGATAAGATAAGATTTATTTCAGATAAAGGTTTATATAGGTTGCCTCGTGACGTTGTATAAATCATCAAGAATTTAATGAATGAATGAAAGACTGAAACTATGCAAGTACTCTCAAACAGTGAATATTTATATTTCACACTTTTAAATTATAGCTTTTGTTGGAAACCGACCTACTTTCTACCTCGATAAATGCCAAATCATGTCAGCAAAATATCGAATGTGTGGAAACAAGGGTTCCTCTGTAATCAGGGAAGTGGTTTGTCAATTTGAATGTATCTGTTTTATTGTTTGGTGCTTACAAAAATGGGTTATAGCCTGTACTAGTAGGTAAGCTAGGTATGAACGGTACTAGTGATAGTTCCGTCACAAAAAGTAAAAAGCGCATAATGCGTGACGAAATTCACAAATATTGTAATAGAATGTAGCTTAATAGGTTTTTCATTGTCACTTTGGTGTTTACTGTTATGACAATGTAAAATGTACAAAAAAATAAATAAACTAGGTGGAAAATTTTGGGGGAGACCTTTGTCCAGCAGTGGGACACCATAGGTTGATAAAAAAAAAAACATTTTGGCTCGTCTTTAAAATTGTCTATGTAATAAATATTGGGGGACATTCCGTACAGCGCCATCAAATGACTGATAAAATATAAAAAAAAAATCTTTTTTTGACCATAAACTTTCTAAAAAACCTTTTGTCACTTTAGAATCTACATAAAGTGAAGATACCCGAAAAATATCGAAAATTGCCGATTCATCTCATGTATGACGTCAGCCACTCGACGCCCCACGCCCTCGGGCGATCGCTAAACGATCTAACACATTGTTGTGAACAGCTATTGATCAACAATCGAATTGATGATGTCACCATTATTGAAAACATCCTTGTTGAGTTTTGAATATATGTTTTTTTGGAAAGTGATTTTTTTAAAGCTGGCAGCTTGATGCCGTGTATGCTCAATTTTTTGATGTTGATTGAAGATATTGTGCGACTATGAAGCGTAGCTAAGTCAAAAAAAAAACAATACTTTTTTTCGCTATGTTTCGAATCATGGTCTGATTGCAACACCTCAGTTTTCGGTAGTAGTCTTTTTACACCCTGTATGAAGCCCCGGTATATTTAGCCTGAAAACTTTCAACATCAGTTTCTGCACAAAAAAACTAATAAATATAAATAACTGGCAAAACAAGATAAATAAACTTTCTGAAATTACACCTAAATTCACTTCATAATCTCCACATCCCCACATAATTTAGAGGATAAGGGAAAGAAAGAATACCCTATACGTACAGTCACGCTCATACTTAGTGAGTTACACCCCAAATTAATAGCATCCTAACAAAAAATGCCCCCCTATCTTAGGGGGTAGGGGGTCCATTTGCATATATGTCTCCCTGGCACCCCAAGGATGTATTTTTAATTTCATTCTTATCCCTGTGCTTAAATCATGAACGCGGCCATGCGTGCAGGGTGGACCACCCCCACTCTCCCCCGCCGCTTGCGTCATACGTCGCTAACCGCGTACAGAGTAAAAAGAAAAGAAATCTTAATAAGTTTGTTAGGGTGCGTTGGGGAAGTGTGGATATACCTTCTAAGACATCATACTGTACGTTAGAACAGGGGCCGTATTCGCGTTCTTATTTTCGTTCGTTCGGTGAATATTCGGATGTTTCTTGAGGTATTTTTTTATTTAAGAATTTATTTTTAGTTAAGTCACTACCTTTTTTGAAGCTAAATGTAGTCACACCGAGACGTAATTCTTACTCTGTAAATCGTCAGCTTGGCCCTCACGATACAGGCTCAGCCTAGTGTGAGGTCCGTCGTTAACACATAAGAATTTTGTTGTCAGCATTATGTAGGTACATCTTTCCTTTCCTTTCCTAACGTTTCTTACTACGATTTACGACATCAAGGGCCAATTTTTCGGGTTGAAATGTTTGGTCCTAGGTTAGGAACGTTAATTTTATCGACTGAATACAATGTAGCTTGTAGTAAGAAGCATCCGAATATTCATCGAACGAATGAAAAAACGAACGCGAATAACCCCCCAGGTTATTTTCTTTCAGTTATCTAGAATCCTACCATTTATAACCACAGCTTGATTCAAGATTTCGGTAACAACACAATAAATAGAGCTTCGTAGCACTTCGAGCGCGTTGATGTTTTTTCAATGATCGTGACTTGCTACGCTTTGTAGCACGCGTAGCTTGATTTTAAAATAGTAATGTTTAATTTACAATTTTTTTTATAACTTCTACATTATTACATAATCACAGTAAAGATTAGTCAGTTGCTCAACTGACTCTAGTGTATTTGGTTCATTTATGTAATTAAGTGTTGTAGTATATTTATGCCATCGTCTATCTATCTAACTCAAAACTATTTTGAAAAATGTTATAATCACCACTGGTAGGGACACCGGACAGATTAGTGGGGATTATAACAATAAATCGATCTCTACCAGTCAGAAGTTTGCCAACAGACTGACAGTAAAAAAACAAGACGTAACATTTAAATTTTGTCTTAATTAGCCCATAGTCACATCCATGCCAATCTGACGTCTTATAAGCAAGCACCTACAAAAAACAAGCGTCGTCATTTGGGTGAGCAAATTTTGCGGAAGTTTTCCGTTCTTCCTTCTATATCTTGGTTATATTACTGCGTGTACTGTCGGTGACAAAAGTCGTTAAGGCTTGTCAAGGTAAATAATTGGTTGTCTGTAAAGTCGGTTTACTGACGATAGTTGGACGTGACGTCTACGCATCGCTCACTCAAGTAGGAGAGAGACGGATGTCGAACGCTGCCGAACGCAAAAGCCTATTGTGCTTCTTTGTCGCTCGTTCCGCGCTCTCGCTTGCACTTCAAGCTTTACATGGAACGCCTCAGAGCGAGGTAACGCCTCATGACGTCATGTTTTTTCGTGCGTGCAGCCGGCTCTATCGAATTATAAGACGTAGTCACGTCAAAAAACACACTCAGACATTAGCAGGACAGATTCAATCATAGTATTCAATCGTAGAAGAGACTAGCCACCCACAACACAGGGAATCCTAGTGTGGGGGCTAGAACACTCGAAACTTATTTACTTACTAATTACTATTTATTAAGGCTTAGGCATATAATTATTATACATACCTATAATAATATCATTAGGTACCTACGATTATGGATGATTTTCCTTAGTAAATAAGTTTATTTATTTAACAAAATTGTATAGTACTAAGAAATAAACTATTTGATTTGATTAGGTTTGATAGTTTTTAGTTTAGAGAAATTGAGAAGTCATCTTATTTCACACAGTAATGACCGCTAGGTGGCATTATAAACTGAGCGCTTCTATGCTTCGAAGGGCTCGTTACAATGTCGGTAAAACAGGGTCACGACTGTATTCCCAAGGCACGGTAGACATTCTTTCAGACCTTTTTATGTATTCTACAGATCCGCAAGATGTGGGTATGTATCAAATATGTATTTGAACATGGCTCTGACTACCCCCCTTAGAATTGTCTAAGGGGGGACATTGGTCCATCCCGGCCTAAAGCGGTCTAAAAACTCAGTCACCAGAGCTAGAGTTAGTCACTAACCCATACGAACATACTTAGTCAGTGTTCTTTGTCGCTGACTGTACATATAATGTCAATTGCCGCTGTGTGTGTGACTGACATTATGTGTGTTGGCAAGGGCGCCAATTTTTTAGAGTAATTTGAATTCTTCATTTGCGGTGGGTATTGTTGTAAGCTAGCTGTGTAAAGCTGATCGCACATTTTTCTATACAAAAAAATACTGATGACAATAGAAAATGCGGCTAGCTTCTGACGTCTCAGCATTTCTTCTACTGAATTGATAGTTTGGCGCGTTCGGTTCGGCTGGATAGTACGACTACCTTTTAGGGTGGTCGCAGATCTATCGTATATAGCGTTATTATGATACCATGTCTATGTATTAGTCAATTGTAATATTATCTTATTCACTCTAAATGGAAATCGTTCATTGTGTCAATTAAGCAAAAATTATTTGATTACACGTTTCAAAATGATTGGACTAATCCTATTTCTACTTCTCTCTAAAAAAAACTTAGGCCTTTACATCTATTTAGATAATTTATACAGAGTCAGGAGGCAACCTATGTCCAGTGGCGTAGCTAGGTAGTCAAGGGCCTTGGTGCAAAATAAACTGGGGCCCTAACTGAACGGTTTAGGTTTTATCAAGTCAAAATATGCAGGGTGTGGCATAATGTAAACGTATTTGATTTTTTGTAAAAACTTACGATTTGATTCGTCATTTCCTGGGTAACTATTTCAAAAATCTAGTCTCAGGACTCACAGTCCGAGGGCCCCTTGAGCTTGGGGGCCCCGGTGCACTGTACCGCCTAGCCCTTCGGTAGCTACGCTACTGCCTATGCCTACACTTAACGGGACCTTAAGTAAAGTTTAGTTATTAGTATATCTACTACTTAATAGTAACATAATAGTTTTTGTAAATAAATGTAATTCTAGTTGTATTTCCTTATTTATGCCTAATGTGGCACATTTACACGATACAATTCTGGAATACCATTCTTGTCTCTTGCCACAGAATATTAGCTCTTGCTCCGTTGAGTTTCAGGCAAGAATGGTATGCCAGAATGGTATCGTGTAAGCGACGTCTCAGTAACTTTTGCACTAGAATCGCAAAAGTTCCATGAACACTGCAAGCCTTTGACGAATCAACTCAAACACTGGGAGTCTCTTGACTTCAAATTCACTCCTTGGAAGTTTGTAAGACATATTTTTTATATTTAAACTTACTTCTATTAATTAAATCCGTTTTTATTTCGTTTCTACTCCGAATACGTTGAAATAGTGCAAAATTTCTATTTTTCGTTTCAAAATATACATTCATAAAAGCAAGCCTCTTTCCCAAAGAGATTGGCAGAAAAGAAGCGTGTTTTTCATATATTTGATGCTGTTTTTTTATAAACTGCCCAAACTATGAAAAGCGATATGGGTCTGACTATCCACGCGTTGTCTTATTTCGATACCTCAAATAATAAGCAAAAACAAATAATGCTCTAAATGCGCATTATTTATTTAAAAATATAGAACAATATAGACGCCCACGTAAATAGGATAGACATATTATGTACTTTCCCATTTACGTTCAATTATTAGTATAAAAAAATGTACACATTAAAATAAAACGAATCTATTCAAGATGCCATATTAAAATGCGTGTTAGAATCTAAGTTTAGTAAGAATTTGACGACCTCTAGCGCAGTGGGCGAAGGTCCGCTTGCGGATTCGATCCCCACCGCGGGACAAAAATTTGTATAATCTACAAGTTTTTGTGTAAGTTTTCTATGTAAAATATGTATGTATTTACAAACGAAAAGTATTTGAGTAGTTTATAAGTCATGTAGTACCCACAACACAAGCTTACTTTGGGGCTAGATGATGCTGTGTGGAAAGTCCAGCATTCTTTATTTATTTATTACTAGTGGACCCGGGTGCGACGTCGTCTGCGCATTGTTTCGTCATACAAACTTTAGAAATAGAACTACCTTGTTCCAATCCAACCCATGAAAACACTGAATTCATTTTTGGATTTGCTGTCTTTGATAAATATAAATAAGTACCCATCTAAGGGGTTGGGTAGTTTTGAAAAAACATTAAATACGTGTTTCGCTATTTATTAAAAAAACTTATTTAGGCATCACAACCCCACAAATAGTTATTAAGTAATACAAATTGTTCAAAACATAGTAGAACGAAATGACATCGCCATTTTGAAAAGTCAAAAGTTATTGGTTGTCATGGCAACCTTAGAGCAGTCCTCTTTGTATCAAACATAGTACTGCTAAAAATTGTATGCCATAACCCCGTTGTCCTTTTACGTTTTTTGGGATAAAAAGTAGCCTATATGCTGTTCTGGAGTTACATTTCACCTTACCATATTTCATTGTAAACTGTTTCGCCGTTTTAGCCTGATCCTTACACAAACATACAAACATCCAAACATCTAAACAAAATCACAAACATTCAGCTTTATTAGATGAGTGGGATTTAGAATCGTATTTATGTTTACCTAGTTACTAGTTACTATTTCACAGTTTATTTTAGATTCATAGTAACAAATAATTACAGTGACATAGAGACAGCAATGGGGCGTAACAGTCTTAATTACTACGCAGAATTTATTCCTATCGCGTTACTGACTTTGATTAAAACAAGAAAATATTGTTTTACAAAACCCCCCCCCCCCCCTTCCCCCCCAAGAATCCTTATTCAAATATCAAAGAAATCATTAAGGCAAAAAGGAGTGAACCTAAGGGTGGAAATAGACGGACTGCATGGACTAACTGTATGTAAAGTGACTGTATTTGGATGTACAGATATCAGCGAATCGCATTATAGTTTTTTTTCTCAATGTTTATCAAAACGTTGTTAGTAAGAAGTTTGAATTGTACTACAAAGATATTTTCAGTCATAAATTTCATATTTTAACGTAATTCTAACTTGAGGTGTGAACTACTTTTTTTTACTAATCATTCGTGTTCCACTGCTGGACAAAGATCTTCCCCCATTCCTTCCACACATTCCGATCCTGAGCCGTAATTATCCACTCCGGCAAGAATTGGTTGAGCTCATACCGCCATCTCTACTTAATTTATCACTTTTAATGATGTTTAGGCAGATATTCTTGATTTTAAAGAAACTATTTGATACTAAGTAAATCAGGTTAAAACAGTGTTGGATTATTTACTGCATCCATGCAGTCTTTTATACAGTCATAAAGTCCATCAGTTGTCACCCTAAATCGACGACAATCGGGAGGCCTTTCTTGTTTTTGATGAGAGAACAATAGATTTACTTGAAAATTGTGGAATTTGTACTTTTGTAGGTCATTTGTCAAAAGCAAAAATGTTTTATGGAAATTATTTTAAGAGCAAAAAAAATGTTTTCGATAGATGTGATCATTTTAGAATACTTCAATAATTGAATTCTTTAATAATATAATAATAATATTAATGTGTATGTTGTGAGTGTCAAAATGTTGTTTCTTTGCATTTTAGTACAAAAACAAAAATTATTTTCATCTCATTGACCTCATCACACATTCATGTGAAGCCGGCATAACATTTTTTCCTCTTATCGTCTCAAATCATCTATTCATTTATACTAAAACTAAATAACCCTATTCAAAGTAACATCTTTGAAACAACCAAAAACTATTCACATAATTTTGACACAATTAAATACACAAATGATAACGATTAATGAAAACCGTTTGAACCGATAGTCGTTTGAAACAACGAATTCTGCATAAATAAAGGAGGTCGAACCAAGGATTTAAAGGCAGCAATTTTAACCTACACTCTTATCCTGATCGCAGGATAATTTATCTTAACGAAAGAAAGGGGTGGGCTGGGGTGGAAGGGGGTTCGCCCAAAAATTGGGTAAAAATGTTGCCAGCGAGCGATTAAACCTTGGGGAGATGCGTTGTATTAATCACCACCCGCTCTGAGTCGTCTTGGTGGATTTTCGCGGTGTTTTCTGTGGAGATGATAATACCACAAAACGCTCTTTAAAGTGAAAATAATATACATATTTATTTATTTTCCAAAAAAGTCTTTACAAACATGACCTTAATATGTAACTTAAACTAAAAAGGTTAAGTAGGTACATTTAGGAAAGATTTTTCATGTAAAGTCTTGACGTGGACTCCTCACTCTAACTGTACTCTAAGTATTATCTACTTGTAATAATAGACATCCCACTCATCCCACTCATATAGTAAAGCTGAAATTTTGTTTAGATGTTTGGATGTTATAACGCGCAGTACTGGTTTCCTAAAATTCAAATTCAAATGGACCGCGTCGCGCCAATGCTAAAGTACATACTTTCCGCGACGCGTTCAAATTCCACAACGACCAGCGCCATCTGACGCCACAGCCGCGCAACTATTCGGTCTGTTCCCCCGCGGCCCCGCGCGTCTCGGCGACAGACAGTGAGCGTCTGACGAACGAACGGATTATACTTTTGTGATTTTATTGACTTTTCTACACTTTATTCTTTTGTTTTGTATTGTTCCCGTGTCTTGTTTATTATTATACGTGTTTTACCTTCCACTGTGCGTTGAACTCATTTGCCGAACCCTGAAAGTAGCTAGCTAGCCGGGCTGGCGTTAAAATGTTTGTATGTTTGTGTAAGGATCAGGCTCAAAATGACAAAACAGTTTACAATGAAATCTGGTTAGGTGAAAGGTATAACTCCAGAATAGCATATAGGCTACTTTTTATCCCGAAAAACGTTACTTAAAATCAAAAACTATGTAAAAGGATAACGGGAGTATTGAATAAAAACTTTAGCAGTAGGTAGGTAGGTACTCTGTTTGACACAAAGAGCACTGCTCTAAGGTTGCCATGACAACCAATAACTTATGATTTTTCAAAATGGCGATGTCATTTCGTTCCACTATACTTTGAACAATTTTTATTACATAAATTAAAAGACTATATTTTGTTGGTTGTGATGCCTAAATAAGTTTTTTTAATAAATAGCGAAATACATATTTATAATTTTTCAAAACTACCCAACCTATTATATGGGTACCTACTTATTTATCAAAGACAGCAAATCCAAAAATGAATTCAGTGTTTTCATCTAAAGTTTGTGTGACGAAACAATGCGCAGTCGCGCAGATTTGTCATTCTCTGTGACCCTAAACGAACAGTGATCCCATTCTGTGAAAAACAAAAATAAACATGTACCTAATATTTAACGGCAATCATATTTTTTTTTCAAGATAAGTTCCATATATCATCCAGATACGTTCAGTCATTTTGTTGTGATTAAGTTACAAAAATTCTTCCTAGCTCGTTGGTATAGAAGCTCAAATTATACCTACCTAGAAAATTCGTTAGAAGCGTATGAACAGCTCTATAGATTCCTAAGTCAGTGTGTCCGGGCGGGGCACCTTGGCTTTGTTTTAATATTTTCGCAGGCATTATGAAGGGTTTCCTCGCTTTCAAATAATTTCAGCTTCTGCTCGTGAAGTTTTGATAAAAGTTTCATTCTATCAATAATTAACGGGAACAATCCAGGGTTTGCTGATGCGATTATAAAGGTTGTCGGGTTTTTGCCTTGTCTTAATTTTTTTGGAAGTTTCAAAGTTTTCTTTGTAATCGAGTTGGAGTTTGAAAGGGGAGACGGTGTGCGTAATAAATTACGAATTGGTATATTTTGGTTGGTAATGGCGGTTCCTTGTGGAAAAGCTATTAGAATTACTAAACTCCTTCTCTTTTTAATTGTTTTAGACACCAGCGGACTCTGTACTCAGAAGTCGATCAACTTTATCAAAAAATATCTCTTCTATAATTCCTCAATAACGTGATAAATTCCTTTTTCATTTTTATTTCTATAGTATTGACTCTTGCTGACTCTGATCTCTTACGTCAACCGTCTTGGTAGGAAAATAACTCTTCCATTATTTTCTATCACTCACCTCCAAACGAACTCCTCAGCATCCATATTTTCCCTAGGCTTCCACATTCTCCATCCACATAGGTACATATTCATCGTTACAAAATCCCATCTCTTCTTACATGCCCATTCCACCCAATCTTTGTACCTACCAGGGCGATGTGGTCGCTAAGCCACAAAACCCTTAAATAAATAAAAAAAACCCTTACTACCTACTTTAGAATTTCCCTTATACCTAATCCTTTTAAGTCAACTAGAAAACTAAAACAATGCAACTGGTAAGAACTACAAAACTTTTTTCCACGTTTTGCCGCAAAACAGTTCAAAATCACTTCAGAGTTTAAAAGCAAAGCTCACGTAGCTTTTAGTATTCAAAGGTTACAGTGTATTGCAAACAAGGGGCATGACATGTGGTTTGTACCCTTAGCACCAGTCTTCAATATACCACCAACTCTGATAATCTTATTTTACTGTTATAAAATGTTACGGTTGGTCAGCTGACCAAGGTGGTATCATGATGTGGTAGAATGATGAATTAATTTTGTATTTTTCTAGATTCAATTTTATCATCAATAGTTGACAACTAGCTAGGCAAAATACTCTCTACAGCTGCTGGGTATAGGCCTCCCTTCGCTTTTACCATTCTTCCCGGCCCTGTGCCTGCCTGATCCACTGTCGGCTTACGACGTTAATAATATCGCCCACCTCGCTACATACAAAAATGAAATTCTCAGTTGTTCTTGATAGATCGTTGAAGTTAAGCAACGTGTTGTGCGGTCACAAAAGTGGATTAGGTGTTTGTTAAATGACTGAATATGAAGCTGTTGAGCTGTGAAGGAGGCTTTATTAAGGTGACCTAAAAACTCCCGTCACCAGGAATGGCCATTCATATGAACTGGCTTTTGATACAGCTCTACCGTCTCGACAGCTCTTGCTACCTTCGGCGAATTGTCACTCCACTTTTAACCAATCTCATGTTGTGGGTTTTTTAAAGTCATAGCCTTTACGGCTTGACGATACCATTAACTAGTGCTTACTTCTATTTTGCACTCAATACATTCCCAACACGTAACAATTCTAATGAATTTCACTTCTTTCTTTTACGTTTCCAAGTATTTTTTCTTTATTAAAAAACTCCCAAAAGTTACACACACTTCCCTTAACAAAGTAAAGGAGCACGGCTGCATACTTCAGGTCAATGTAGACATTAAAATAATTATAGGACACCAAATATTTGTAAGTGTTCGAGATCCTTTGATGATATATAAGTGAGATATTAGAAGCATGTTCAAATACATTTTGGTACAGGCCATGCTCTCGAAGTACACATATGTACAGTACATACAATCTATGCAAAAACTTGCAAGCCCTACATCTAATATAAGAGTTGTGTCTACTTACTTTTGCCTCCCAATTGTTTTCTCTCGGCGTCGTATTTAGCAAAATAATAAACCAAAAGACCGCAAAAGCTCTGCTTATTATAATGTTTCTCCAAAACTTGGACAAACTACCCCGATCCATATTAAAAACAAGAAATTAACGAACGCAAACAAATATAATACCGCTCGGGTCCAGTGTACCGCTTTTTGCGACTAGTGCGGTACTCTCTCCTCTCCTAGGGTTGCCAGATGATCTAAATACTGCATCACATTTTTATGAAATGAAAGCTTCCGCCCGTTTTAGATGGTCCATGCTACGAGTATTTCAGGTCGTTCATCATCATCATCATGTCAGCCATCTAGTGTCCACTGCTGAACATAGGCTCTCCCCATTGATTTCCACAGCGATTGATCTTGTGAAGCCTGCACCCAACGGCTCCTAGCAACCTTTACCAGATCGTCTTTCCATCTAGTGGGGGGCCGTCCTCTACTGCGGTTTTCGGTGCGTGGCCTCCACTCGAGAACCTTTCTGCCCCAACGGCCGTCAGTTCTACGAGCTATGTGCCCCGCCCACTACCACTTCACTTCTTTCAGGTCGTTATCTGCACATATTCCAAGTTTCATTTAAATCAGTTCACTGGTTAAGGTGTGATTAAAACTTTATAAAAACATTGTTGCAAATGTAGTTCCATATTTAGTTTTTACCTAAATGATGATCATGATCAATTCAAAATTGTACAACCGGCATTGATTGCACGGAACCATTTTTTTCCATTTCAGACTAGTATTCCAAGTTTCATCCTAATCGATCTTCGTCTAAGAAGATAGAAAACAAAGATCTACATTATTATGCTTAGAAACTTAGTTTTTTAATCATATTTTAATTAGGATAGTAGGATTAGGATCATTAGAAATATACTAAGCACTAGATGGCGACACATCAAATTAGATCGCGCTATCGTTGCGTTTTGCATTAGTATAATTTTTACTCATCATTTCTAAATTTTATTAGTAGTGGACTGAACAACCCTAACTGCAACACTAATTGGCAGGCGACCGATGTTTGCTAGTGAGTACTGACCCGCTTGTTGAATCGTTGGTAGTTTAATTTTTTTTCAGTGACGTCAATGGCATAGACGTTTTTAAAAATGAAACCAACAGATTTCAGTTTAAATGCAAGGATTTGAACCAATCTATGATCCCAATTTATAAACAACTAAATCTATAAGTAGACTAAATCTATAAGATAAATCTATAACTAAACATATAAGTAGTAAAATCGTTTTTTTATTACCTTAGTATTCGTAATAATGTAGGTGGTTGCAATTTATTTCGAATTCGCTATTGTAACAAAAGTACTGCTTATGTAACAGCATCGTCTAAAGTATGCGTACGTCTTAGAGTCAAAGGGTTAAAATGCTTCAATACAAACTCTGCAGCATATCGTTGACCAATTAATCGATTCCATTCTTAGTATAAAAAGTACTGAAGATAACCACAACATTTTCCAAGAACACCAAAGAAAACTCCGCCTATAATCCTATTAATGTAAAACAGCCACGAATATAACCTTTACCGGTATCAATTTATAGACATACACCGAACATTTTTCCGCCCATAATTTGAAAGTTAATATTATGCTAAAACCATCACGTACGGGGTACGGTATGGTACAGAGGTTCGTGCATGGATTTTAATTATTGTCATGTACCAAATATGGCTTCTAATAAATGTCATTATGAACCTGTAACTTAGCAAACATACCTCAAGCAATCACGCAAATATCAACCGACTCTATTACTAAAAGATAGAGTTTAAAGTTGTACAGGTTTTTACAAAAACCGGTTTTTGTAATTTGGTTCTGATATAGTTCTTTAATGGAACAACGATGCCATGTGCGTGACAATGACAGTACGTAAATAACAAAGGTATTATGTGGATGCAAGCGAAGACTAGTACGAAAGTTTTGCGGCATTCAACTCTGGTATTAGGGTACTCGCGACGTACTGTCTCATTACAATACCGCTATTTTTACCGGTTTTTTGATTGTAAAAAATAGTTTGCGATCGACAAAGTTTTTGAAGGACTTTTCGTAAATTGAATACATTGCAATGTCACGCGAATATAATTTATTTGTGAATTTATTTCAGACAAAACTTAATGAAATTAGTTTTTAAGTAGCTAGGTACTGTGCATCGTTTGCTAACTTCTCCATGGTACAGTTATTCTATCATGACGGGTTGGTCTTAATTATGTGTGTGGATTTTTTCTGTGTGGGTAAGCGATATTGAACGCTCATCCGTCCATGGAGCGATTTCGAGCTTACGCACACAGAAACAACTTGCATGCGCATCTACACACACAAAATTAAGATCAACCTGCCAAACGAAATATACCTTCGCTACTAAAAATTTTTTATAAAAAAATTCCAATTTTCTTTACGTAATTAAACGAAAAAAACACGAACTTTCCAACTAACAAAAATAGATTCCTTATGTTTCAATAAGTCCATAATTCATGAAACACTCAAACCTTTTTTGTAGTTTCCTTAAAAAAAAAGAAAGTAATATTTTCTCGTTGACACCAAGCTTGTAAAAAATTCTTTTGGCATTTTATTTACCGGACCATATTTATATTTATTAAAAAGTTTTATTTTTTCTTTGATAAAAACCTAATTCATAATCACTTTCCTTATCACCGCCTCGCAGTTGAAGCCGACAAAATCCGTCCACAATCAAATAAAACACACATAAAACGAAAATTAATTTCTTAAAATAACACTTAACCTACCATCCTAATATTGAACCAAAACAACGGACAATAAGACGCAGTAGGCTGTATAAAACACCCTTAAGGGGGCGAGAGGGTGCCCCCACTTAAGTCTACCCCTTAAAGATTCGTCCTCTCATTTTTAAGACTTTGCAATCCAACATACATCTAATGGTTCCTAATTTATATTGCTCGGTAAGAAAAGTGTGCGTGTGTGGGTAAGAAGATTGAGTTTTTCCGTGCTCACAGTAATTAAAGTGATTCATTAGGGATGTGAGTATTTGGGACATCGGGATAAATGTGTGGCTGAATTATACCCGTAATGAGGACTTTGTGATTGTAGTAGATCAGCATTTTTTGTACTGTATCCCACTACATTACAAAGATTGATGACGACCTCTGTGGCGCAGTGGGCGAAGGTCCGCCTGCGACGCAGAAGGTTGCGGGTTCGATCCCCGCCGCGGGACAATTGTTTGTATGACCTACAGATATTTGTCTCGGGTCTGGGTGTTTTTATGTATAATATGTATGTATTTATAAACAAAAAAGTATATAAGTAGTTTATCAGTCATCTAGTACCCATAACACAAGCTCAGCTTACTTTGGGGCTAGATGATGCTGATGATTTATTTATTTAAAAAAAAAAAAAAAAAAAAAAAAGATTTAATTCGTCGTAAAAAGAAGTAGCCTGTATGGATAATGAAATATTGCTGTTGAAATTGAAATCTATTCTGTAGCAATTTCTAATTAGTTTTATGGTTATTTTTCCCACCCAATTCTATGTTTCTACTGATTATCTGAATATTTGATGCGCATAGTGAAACTAGGTATCAGACAAAACAATTTAATTTGCTTGGTTTCTTTGAAAAGTGTTCAATTTCATTAATTTCTTTAGATCTCTCAGAATGTTTTGGGTTACGAGTATTGTTTAGAAATGATTTTAACTACAGAGGTTGGATAAAATTCGATAAAATATGGAGCCTTCAACAATAGTATTACGTCTGTAACCCCAATTACGGTAGGCAATGTCTAGTAGACATTATCTCAAAAGAGTTCAAGAATTATTGAAGATGTTTGAGGGGGTAGTCAGAGGGACCTCCAAATACATGTTATATTGAAGCTTATGACCACGCCACGCTTTACTATAGTACTGAAATCCAAAGCTGTTGAGTGGCAAAAAACTCCGTTACCAAGGCCACATACGAACTTAGGTACTTTTTTCATTTCTTGGGTAACTAGGTAAATCTGTTCCAGGCTATTAAGGCTAGAAAATTAAGCGCAGCGATATAGAGGAATTCAAAAGAGCGAGGGTGTTCTAATGTGTGGCCAATGGCACGGAACTTGTTATGTTTGCATTTTTATTTTTGCATTTGAATGCTAATAGGTTTTGCATGCGGCGCACTGAGGATTTTCTTCTATTGTTGTTGTATAAAAATTTACATTAATATATTAAAAAATATTAAAGGCAATGTTGTTCTTGTATGGTATTTTTTGGAACCAAGAACGGCAGTGGTCTACACGGTAGATATTTTAAATAATCTTTCAGGTTTCTTTAAAAAAATCTAAGTTAAAGAAGCACTTATTTTTATTCAGTCAGTAAGTAAATGAGGCGGTGGATAATCTAGGCCTTAGATTATACTTCTAGGGTAAATGAGATGCTGATTAATAGATATTTCTAAAGATTTTTTTTCTAAAAATTTTAAGTCAAAACTCTACCTGTATTGAGTGATGACAAAAAAGTCCAATTCAAGAATATTGTTTACAGTGAACCCACTGGGACAACTTGTTTTAACTAAATTCTATTCCAGTTCCTTTATAACCAATACCGTGAAGTACCAGTGAAGTTGCGAAGGAATATGCCAAGAGCATAAATTCTTTGACCAACGAAGTAGCAAACTCTAATGGCTTAGGACGGGATGACGCAAAATTTTTGGGAATTTCAAGTGTAATTAGAAAAGCGATCGCATTAGGGTTTTCACTTTTGGTTTATAGAGGGGGTGTTTTGTCTTTGTGTGGGTTGAAATGTAGAATGGTTGATTATTGATTTCGATTTTGTCTACCCTTGTTACTGATCGTACGATGATTCTACCACGTTATTAATAATAGACTAATCGGCTTTATCTAGTTCAAACGAGGTTTTTTTTTTCAAAATATGCGCTGCTCCCGTAAAAATAAATCACGACTGTTTCACTGAGGTTACAAATAGTTTCTGACTCTACCATCAGGTCAGCTCGCTGTAATTATTATTAAATTATAATATTTAAATAGGAGGTAAACACTAAAAAACAGTTTATAAGCAGGTTAAAATATGCTAAAAATTTACTAAATAAGCAAGTCTTAAGTGTGAGGTAAACGCTTCATAACAAGCTATACAATAAAATATAGGGTCTTTCATTTTTAACTAACTTAATTCAGGAATTGGGTTCAACAAATAAATTAAGAAATATTTATGAAATGATTTTTTTTTGTTTTCTTATGAAAATCCCGAGAAAATCGATAAAGACTTTTCTTTCAATAGATTATTTCTTTTTGTATAACTTAGTCCATTCGTGATGTAGCTGCGCTGCGATTGGTGGAACGTCTGTACTCCTTGAAAATCATTATGCAACATTTCTAAAAAATCAATAAATGACACATTGTTAAGTGAAAACTCAAATCGGCTTAGGAATAAAATTGATACGGTCAAACGTCTATACAACCCAAAAATGAGGCCTTGTCAGTTTGTGTAATTTAAAAAAAAGCTAGCTGAAGATCTTTAAGAAGTTAGTCTTCAGTTAATAACCAGCACGTCCACAAAACCAACACAGTAAAGCAATTATACACACGGGGAAGGAAACGTGCGGTGCATAGGTGCCGGTGACAGACCTGAGGAAGACAGATGGAAGACAATGTTGTGTGGCTGTTGTGGAGATGGCTTTTTGTAAAACTATTTTTATAAATGTATGTATTTACAAACAAAAAGTATATAAGTAGTTTATCAGTCATTCTAGTGCCCATAACACAAGCTCTGCTTACTTTGGGGCTAGATGATGCTGTGTGAAAAGTTCAGCGTTATTATTATTATTATTATATAATTATTATAACGTAAGTACCTATCTATAATATAAATGTAAAGTTTGTACCTACTGTCAACAACGAGAAATATAATAATATATAATAATGCTGGACATTTTCACACAGCATCATCTAGCCCCAAACTAAGCAAAGCTTGTACTATGGGAACCAGATAACTGTTATACTACATACAGGGTGTAAAAAGACGTCTACCGAAGCCGAAAGGGGTAGGTACATCATCCCAAAACACAACCAAATCCAAAAGGGTTTTCCGAAAAAATCATTATATCCGGAGAAAACAGCGTTTGAAGATCACTGTTTGCGTATGTACTGGGCGCGTTTTTATACGTAGATTGCTGGATTTTGAGTTTTAATTGTTTTTTCTTTTATAAATGAAATGATTAGGTAGATATGGTCTTATTATGTTGTACTAGTAGGAAAAAACTAGAAAATAAAATAAAATGACGTAGCTAAGTCAAAAAATTTTTTGAGTTTTTTTTTCGATAAATGTGTTCAGAATCATGGTCTGATTGCAATAACTCAGTTTTCGATAGCAGTCTTTTTACACCCTGTATATACTTTTTGTTTGTAAATACATACATATTATACATAGAATAAAAATAAAAATGTTAAATTAAACATTTATATTTATAACAAGAAATAAAACTGTCTTAGAACAATAGTCTTTTCGTCGTGTCAAAGAACTAGTCTTGTTAACCGATGGGTAAAAGGATTGCTCATTCAACACTAAACTGGGTGGACAGATTAAAAAAAAGTATCGAACAAACATTGCTTCTGACAAAGATCTTTGATTTTTTTTTCTCAAAAATCATTAAAAATGTACGTCTTAGTAAAAAATAATAAGAATAATTAGCGGTCAAATTAATAATTACCAAATTATATTTCTTTACCTAAGCCAAAGATCTTCCTTTAGATATGTATCCGTTTAAAACCTCTTCACTTAAAAAATAATTGGCAACTCTTGTCAAATAAACGTCATTATAAAGCTCTCTCCACACTGTCAAGCACTTCTTCACTGATTGTCGGGCACACGTGTCCTATCTCGCATCTCAGTCGCCGATGTGTGGGTTCCGTCATTTACATTTACCACCTGTCAACTCTGGAGTAGTATGAATATTTTTTGATGGATTTAAAGTACTGCCTTATTATGTGGTACTGCGTTCTAGAATAAAAAAACAAAAAAAAAAATACAGCGTCATCTTGCCCCAAACTAAGCAAAGCTTGACCTATGGGAACCAGGTAACTGTTACTTTTTGTTTGTAAATACATACATAAGTATTATACATACAGAGAAACACTTCAGACCCGAGAAAAATATTTGCTGATCATGCAAACATTAAAGTTATACTGACGATTTATTTTTGAAAAAAAGAACCCACATTAGAATTTCCTGTATGATGGGTCGGACTCGGACAATATCTATAGACCAGTAGTGAGAATCGAACTCACACCTGTCTCAGTTGAGAACCCTTTAATCGTCTAGGTAGTCAAATAATTAGTTTGCTGTCGATTACACTACAGTGTTCCGTTGTGTCGTAGGTTGCTTCCTGACGCTTCTGCTGGCTGTATCATCTAGCATAGGCCTAAGTTTTCTAGTTTACAATTCTCAGATCATTTTTTTTCATATAATTACTAGCTGACCCGCGCGACTTCGTCTGCGCATTATTCGGTCCAGCCGTTCACGCGTGATGGCGAGACCAAGGGATATAGGGATTCATTTTTTCTGCGCAATTTTTTTAATTTTTTTCTGTCATAAGAACCTTCTCCTGACAATAACAAACACAACATAAAAAAATAGTGAAATAGGTCCAGCCGTTCACGCGTGATGGCGTGACCAAGGGATATAGGGATTCATTTTTTTATATAAAGAGATGCAGATACTCGCTAAGCTCAGTTGAAAATAATACCCTTAACCAGAAACACAAACTCAACCTGACCTTGCAAAAAGTATCTGAACAACCGAAGACAATTTTTAAGTCACTGAGTTTACGCCGAAAAAACCCGTCCGCGAAATAAGCGAAAATCGCTTCAGACAATTATTTTTCACCAGAAATTCGAGACTTAACGAAATTCAAATCGCTTAGTGAGCGAAGGAATTATAGAAAAAGCCTGCGCATCTTCAAAGGTGGTATCAACCCTTTCTGGGGTGGGAAAGGGGGTCGTAATATAGAAAACTTGTGTTAGCCCAGTTCCGCGCCTTTGTAACATCATTTCGGGTGCTAGTGTAGTGTGTGGTGGAGGTCTTGGTACTTTCCTTTGTATTTTTGCAAAAAATTCTATATAATCTAATCTATATAATTATGGTTTTGGGAAAAGAGACGGAATTTTAAAAATCCTACGTTAATACGTTCTAACTAACTAATAACTAATGTTTGTTACTTTTTCCTAAGAGGTTAGAGTAGGCATAATGTCGTTAATGACAGCATTAACGACATTATGCCTACTCTAACAGAAAAATCAAGACTATTCTCGTGTTATGAAATCACACTGTAAAACAATAATTTTGTACAAGCTAGTAGCCAGTTCTGTAAAAATAATTACTTAGAGTTCTACAAACAACGCTTCTAAGTAATAATGTATTATTTTAGTGATCTGCTTCCCTTACAAGCTTTACTTTTCAGCTAGATTGTTGACTATAATGGTATGTTATTGTTTTCACCAACATTGGAGCCAACGATATATCTGGCCCTACAAATAGATTCGTGTGTGTTGAGTGGATCAGAAAACTATACCCACACATAAAAAAAATCCCGAGCATGCAAATTAGACAGCAATTTTAGTATTTAGTATTAGTATTTATTTATTTATCATTACACTATCATTACAGGGTACCCCCAATGCAATAGCGTAGTCATATCATACAATCTTATTTCTATAAGTCATAACATAAAAATTATATTCGTAAACAGTAAATAACACAATAATCAAAAATAAATTTTAAAACATTGTCAATTAGCACCATGTCATTCATTAAAAAAAAAAAATTCATTCACAAAATACCTACAAATAATTCCTACAAGTAACATAAAACATGCAGTGAATTTAGACTGCCTTAAAAGCTTATTACACATTTGTCCGCGCCGTACTCGACGCAGTCATTTTTCTATACCAAAAATTCTGATGAAATCAGGAAATGCAGCTCGCTTCTGACGTCTCAGCATTGACATTTCGGCGCGTTCGGCTCGGCTGGATCGTGTGACTACCTTTAAAGTGAAGTTCAATATAAATATGGACAAGTATCAAAACCACAAAATCCACAGCGAGCTTTATAATTTAAGAAGAAGAAACAGGCCATAAGAAATAAATGTAAAGAAGGAGAAGAAACGTTTGGACCCCTAAAGGGTTGAAAAAGGGGTGCGAAATCACCCCCACCTGTACACGTCTTTGAATTCACAATATAATCATAAAATCGCACTTTGGTTTGTATGTTGAAAGTTTTTGTTAAAGTTGAAGCGTGTTTTTTTTTTAAGTTTGTTGTAAATAACGGTTATTTTTAAACACAATGTTTGGTTGATTTTTCATAATACGTAATTACTTATTTTGTGAATTTATATTTTGACGTATTTGCGTTTTTTTGTAGCAAAGAGTCCGTTACGAAAAATGTGGTAGGTACATAAGTATTTGTTTTGTAATATTTGCATAATTTTTTTTAAAGCATTTAATATGTTATTCATTCAGATCTTTACAGAATTGTCATTCGCAAGTAAACACGCGGGACGAACACTATCAAGTCCTTCTCTGTGTGCGTTATTTGTAAATTTTTGCTCGCGAGAAATAAATCGCCAGAAACATGTTCGGGGCCCGTTCTTTGTTTCATTAGGGTTATATTTGGTGATTTAAATTGTTTCAGTATTGATCAGGGCTTTTGTTGTTCTTGACGGTCTCATTTGACTTTGTCGACTGAGAAAATTATAAATGAATGCTTGGATTTATGTTTGAATTGCCAGTTTGTCTGAGTTTTGTTAATTTATATTTTAGGATCGAATTGTAGTTATCATCATCACTTTCTGACCTTGAGTGACGTAACTTGTATTTTTCCTACATTTTCGACATTCTCTACCAGCCATAATTATAACAAAATTTACATTAGGTCCGTATTTTACCCAAGACTGTCAAAGGAAGGGTTATGTTTACTCATGTCATCTTTTACTCAATGTATCCATGTTTTTTGGCCTACTTGCATATTCGTCCTTTCATGACACTAGTCCCTCTTTGTAAAGCTGATGGTTATTTATAGAAAACTGTCACCTGTCACTGTTATTATTTATTATTTATTTATATGAACAAATAAGAAAAGGGCTTTGTCGCTGAGCGACTATACCGCCCAATCAGTAACATCTTGGCTCAGTCTTCTTCTTCTTCTCTCTCACTTCACTTCTTGGTTTCTTCTGGTTACACTTCATTTCCCGGCTTCTTCTTCTCGTTATTCCTTCTTCCTCTTCTTCTTTTTATTAATGGCAACTAAATGTAAACTGTATTAACAGTATAATTCTGCCAATGTCAAGTATCTTCACCTCTCAAATATGTTGAATATCCAACAATAAAATATCAGTTTTTATGTTATAAACCAAGAAACTGAACTAATCTTAACATACTCTGAAACTTAAAAAAATTGCTTGTCTTTATCCTCGGGTATGATATATGATATGTGGTTCACCTACTTGGATTTTGTAAACCTATTGCAGTTGAATACATTACAATAGATTTTCCAATCGTTACAAATATAGTGTTTGAATAGTTCACAATAATAGATAAAAACAATATAGCAAGCAGTGAGACAAGCCACTTTAGAAACTTTGGTTTCCATCGCGTCAATCATCTCACCCGCTGGGCGCAAAGATTACGAACTAACCTAAAACCAATTTCAACTGTGAAATACTAGCTTCCGCCCGCGACTTATCTCGTAGTACCAGAACTTAACATAGCCTATACCTACATCTATTCCAAGTTTCACCTAAATATGTCTAATGTGGAAGGCGTGAATGACACAAACAACGAAACATACTAACATGCATAATATTAGTATGATTTTCGGTCTTAGCTATGAAGTCGTTAAGCCATGATGGAGGCCTTAAGGTGGTCTACAAATTCCGTCACAAGAGTTTTTTTAATGATGAATGGGTTGGCTCTTTAAGAGTTAGTTGAAACTGGAGTTACCTATGTTTGTATGAGCCATTAAGCCTATGCAAGCGGAACATAGAAGGATTAAAACATAATTTCAACGTATAAAACCTTCCCCAAAGAAACTCCACAAAAAAGAAAAGGTGTTTCGAATCGAAATTCAATACCAATTAAAACATCCCCAAGATAGTATTTAAATTAAGGAATATTCTTCATTGAGACGTCCCACCGCTCTCATTTAAATTAAGCTTTTTGAAAAAGTCTCATATCTTCTTTACAAGGGGCGTCGATGTACCAGCCACCCCTTAAAGGGGTAAGGTATTTTTCTTGGAGAGGGGGGAGGGTGCAAAAATGCGTAGCGACGCACACATTTATGCGTGAATATTTACCGACGCACACAGACGAAGGCTGTATGTAAAACACTTTAAGAAGCGCCGAAGAAATGCTAGACGCTTAACGGGTACAGGGTGTTCCGAAATTTCAATCATTAAAATGACAAAGTTATTTTAATATTATGTACGTACCACGCCTAAGCTGTAGGTTCAAGTTTTAACCAGCTTAACCTGGGACAGCAATACCAGAAGGGTACTTTCTGGGTATGCCGTTGCTGTCCCAGGTTAAGCTTTTCATTGGTCTTTCCACTTATTGAAGTCATGTGTCCTTTATTGGATCCCCAAAAAAAGGACACAGGATTTCAATAAGTGGAAAGACCAATGAGAATCATTACCCAGCAATAGACGAAGGTTTCCCATGATGCTTTATTTTCTATTACAAGCATTTGTTAAAGGACATCGTCAAGTTTCACCAAAAAATCAAGAAAAAATATTATATTCTGTTAAAACACGTTACTAGACATATTGCTGCTTATTATAAAAACGTAAAACCTCGGTTGAACCCCATGTTGACCCATGTCAAAACAAAACTGTTACCACAAAAAAGCGTTCTATGTACGAGTATTGAAAGATCGTTTTTCTAGGGACAGTTTTTTAGTTAGTCTTAGCCTAAGCTCGGTTCATTTTCTTGTAATAAGATGGATAATGTGACTTTGCTGATGTTTATCATTTGATAAGTCATTAATTAATCATTATCATTTCTAGAAGATAAATATAGGCTCATTCGCTTCAATAAAGTATTTTTTTAGTGATAACTCTCAATATAAATCGTCATTATCTCCATGCCCTAATTCTACTCATAGAGTCAGTACAGTTTTCTTCCTCCATCTTTCTCTACCACTCGACATTACTGCACTCACCTATCACATAGGTTCCTACGTCTTACTACACCAATACTGAAGAAAATGTGTTTTTTATTATTTTCTTAGAAACCTGACAACACCCTGTTCGAGGGGGTAAAAGCGAAAGGGTTGCGGGGGCGATCGCCACCCGGGGGGTTGTCCACCACCTTCTTACAACCTTTTTACCGAGGGGGTGCAGAGTAATAGACTACAGAGACTACAGATGCGTATTGAAAATTGCTCTTAAGATTTTATAATGGCGTATTTTCAATTTGATTACGTAATTCTGTATGAAGAATGTGATTATTTCAGGAAACTTGAAAAAAAAAGTAAGTTTATTAATCTAGACTTATTTACACACAGTGTAATAATAATCAACATAATTTGTCCTCGTTGTCTAACATTAATAAAGCAATAATTAAATCAAAGCTTGAATATGAGGCCCTGGTTAATTGGTGATACCTTGTATAATAGATTTTTCTGCAGAGATGAATTTCTATATACTAATTTAAATAAACTAAATAATAAATTTCATAGAAAACATAAGATATAGATCTGAATTTATCATAAGTACTATGGCGTTGTTATTTTGCAAGTAGAAAATCAAGTCAATATCAACAAACATTTCTGCGAGCCTCTCTCAGTGTAGGCACGAAACCTATTAACCTTTATATCGCCATAAAACTTCAATAACTAACACCATTCCACAGGCCATCATAGCACGAACAGTTCCGAAAAATGGCCAATAAATTAATTTACTTTTTGCACCACAGCCTCTGAACTGTGTCGCCAAGAATGTTGTATTAGTGAGGCGAAAGGGGGATGAGGGAGGTGTAATTGCAAAATAAAATTAGCCGGGGTACGTGCTCAATTTGCGCCTCCCGGCACTGATTTGTTTTCACTCCTGGTCCGCCTATGGATGCCTCGGACGTCTTACTGCTCTGCGCGTTTCTTAGCCTATATATTATTGATCCGTAACTCTCTGCCATATTGTTTTGTGCCGCGCAAAAACTCTCATTATAACGCCTGTATAGCCTTCGTTCGCTTGCTCGTGCAATACAAGAATAATGTTCAGCTGGCTTTTACGCCTAGACTCGCTCTATTTTGTTCTTGGCTCATACTGATAGATCTTAAAGTATGTTCTACTAGTATCTAGGAACTTAGGAAGTATAAATAAAGCGTGGACATAAATAAAGCTAGTTCTATCAATATCAAAAGCAGAGAATGTAGAGCTAATTAGTTGACAGAGCAACTGGAAATCCTTCAGGCTATAAACTCCCGGGAATGTTTAAAAAGGCGTCTAAAACTTTCGGCGGCGGAGTCAATGGCTTTTTTATTCCCGCGTTTTCTTCTTTTCCGGTTGAACTTTCCCAAAGTTTTTATTTTGAGGAAGTTTCAGAGTGTCAGTTTGGCGTTCGCTCGCAATTTTCCGCGGTTCGCGCCAATAATTGCGGACGCAGGTGGGAATATTATTTGCTTTTTTCCACCGTCTGTTTAATTTTAGATTTTATTGCTGGCGTGACCCCGGCTTTCGATCGGAACTTCGTAGTTAAGAGTTGAACTCCCTGGGGCTCGGCTCAAATAAAAATCTCTAATGAACCAACTACAAACCTATAAAATAACTGCTTTGTAACTGTGCTTTCAGCTGTCAGTGTCCTGGATCTCAGGATCTGAGCTCGTCAGTTTCTTCCTGATCAGGAAGTAGAACTATCTATAAATCCTTTTAGTTTTCTTGATACCATTGTACTTTATAAACAGTTTACTCGAAGATCTCAGTATTGGCTGATGATTTCCACACACACCCAATAGACATCTGTAGGTAAAAGTTATCATGCGTTGCCCTCCCATATACAGTCATATATCGCCACGCCCACACGGTCACACGCCCACATGCACATGCTTGGCCCAGTTATATGACGTACGTGATCACATGAGGCGTGTGTAGTGCGCATGTCGTAACTGTAGGCGTGGCTTCCCCACCGTGAATGCTACGTCACGTTAACGTGACGCTTCTTCACGTTACTGCTGTGTGCCGCATAAACCCTTTCCTACTTACTAATAAACGTGGTATAAAGTTATTCCTGAGTGTAAATTGTCAATTTTATTCCGAGGAATAACCACGTTTAATAAGTAAGGCCATATAATGTATACTCATTTTCATTTGCAAAGCTTAGACCATTGTGCAAAGTTTAGACCTACGAATTTCATAGCTATGTTAAAATGTGTTGATTCAAAAATAGAACGAAAAGATATTTGATGTTTTTTTTTGTGTTCGAGCAATGTCCTTTGTTCTACGAGTATGACATGAATTTTTAGTTTTAGTAGATCAATGAGCATAAATAATGCTAAAGGTTTATTGGGAAAAAAATATTTCTGCATTTCAGTAGGACCGCTGGGTAAGATAACGAGACTTGAGATCGAGGTGATTCTACTCCTGTTCTTGCGCGAAATATAACGTGTGTAGTGTAGCTTGCTTGGGTAACTGCTAGAGGCAATATCACCTGAGCGCTTCCGTGCTTCGTAGGGGACATTAAACTATCAATCCCGCTTTATTTTGTAGCAGCTTTTGATGTTTCAGCCTTTCACCACACCGGTTCGAAAGGACTAGTGGCACGACAAGATTCTTTTATTGTTTTTTAGGTGTTCACCATCATCCACAGCCTGCCTTCACCAGTGGCGTAGCTAAGTAGCCAAGGGCCCCGGTGCAAAATAAACCGGGGCCCTGACTGAACGGTTTAGGTTTTATCAAGTCAAAATATGCAGGATGTGGCAAATGTAAACGTATTTATTTTTTGTAAAAACTTAAGATATGATTCGTCATTTTCTGGGTAACTATTTAAAAAATCTAATAATACAGTTGTTTTTTTTTTTTTTTCAAAATAATCATACCTATAGTTTCCTAAGAACAAAACCTTCCGGACTCTCGGGACTCGAGAGTCCGAGGGGCCCTTGAGCTTGGGGGCCCCGGTGCACTGCACCGCCTAGCCATTCGGTAGCTACGCCACTGGCCTTTACCCACTGCTGGGTATAGGCCTCCCTATATTTTCTAACTTTCTATTTTATGTTCATTAACTCTTGCGGCCGAGTGTATAAGACTGCGGCATGGCGACGCTGAGCTATTTATTCCAGCGACGCTCAACGATAAATGAGTTATAATTTATTTTTACTCGAAAAAGGAAGGGTAAGGGGGCTTTGTAATTAATGGCGAAATTGGCTATTCCGAGTATTCGCGAGACTGTAATGAGGTGAGATTGAGATTAAAACTTGGCTAAATGAGCTCCGTAAAGGATTAGGCGCAAAAAGTGCCTATTGCATACTTTGGGCCACAGAAATGGAAGTTTGATGGACACTTAACTTGTTTTAAATCTTTATTGTTCTAAGAAGACAGAGTGAGAGTAAAAAAACTCTTCTGTAGGACTACTGAAGATGGCGTAGAACAGTCCAAAACATTTTTTTTTCGCTTTACCGTGAAAAACTAGAACAAAAACATGCTTAGGCCTAGTTTTTATTATAGAGAGACATTTCTGAACTTTAGGTACATACTTTTGTTGCCGCAATCTAAGTCCCCTTACACACTAGTGGTTGAACCGCGGGGCGGCTAGCCGCGCGGCTAAAATGCTCTTACTCAACACAACAAGGGAATATCTTTGCATTGTAAGTTGGACAAACCATTGTGCTATACCATTTTTAAATCTCAATAAAGTGGGCTAGTTATTTATTAGATGGACACGCACGTGACCATACTGATCATACATTTTTTTACACCACAGGAGTCTCGTGCAAAATTGGCAAAACAGACTTTGCTTACTTTGAATGGTTCTAATAAAAAAAATTGTTCGATTGGCATGCAAATAGCAATTATGATTAGATAGCACAACTATCCAAGAACGCTATAAAGAAAACAGATTGAGAAAGTTCTTTCATTTGTGGCTCATCTTGGCATCGAAAATAATTAACAAAGGTAGAAAAAATTGAACATTTCTTGAATGTCTACTAACTCGAAAACCGTAAGACTTTACTGGGCACAAGTTTTGATTTTCTGACATTATGATACTCTCTACCCGTAGTTAAAGAATTATCCACTCATTACGGGACACCCTGTATACATAAGGTACCAACTTATACCTATTAAACAAGATTTCTAGCATGATGTCCACAATCTGAACGTTTTGCATTTGCATAGCTAGTTGAGCCTAATCACAAAAAAAATTAATAGTTTAAATTAGGTAAAAGCTAGGAACGAAGCAGGATATTATTACAAACTCGTCGATGGGTGCTTTAAACTGGCCCTTCTAAAATCGCACTAGATTGGTCTAAGTATAGGTAAGTAGCTTTAGTCACATGCGGGCTAAATACCCTAGCCCATAGCTCACAAAGCATAGTCTCCGTAGCCGGAACCGTCCAGAGTAAATAATGTTTTTTGTAAACGGTTTCGAACCTACAATCTTGGCTCTCACCACACACTTGACCATTCCTTAAAGATACAAAACCGTATGACGCGTGCTGACAAATTACTCGACAAACTTACGAAAGCAAATGCAATTTAAACTTCAAGTACTAAGGTACATATTGAAATGGATGGATGATAAAGGCCGTATGGTGACAAATGGTACCACAGCGGGATGTGGTTGTAAATAAAGCAGGAATTCTGGGAGTGTGGTTGACGAATGAGTTGTCAAGGACGGTTGCGTGTTTGTTCTAAGTTAAATTGGATTAAACAACTATTAGAAACGTACGTAATTTTAATTTAAAAAACAAAATTCCAAACTTTTTGGCCAAGTAGTGCAGTACTTTGAATTTTGATCCGATCAAATCCCAGCCAAGTATAAATGGATTTTCAGCTGAATAAAAAAATTCAAGGAAACCGCGTATTCAAACGTGTGGCGATTGTCTTGCAACGTGTTACGTATAGAACGTCTGAAAAATGTAGGCATATGTCAAATATGGATTTGGACGTGTGACTATGCTCGTAGACTTCAAAGGATTTTGTGTTCTTTTGTGATCCTTGAGAGCACTAGAGGTTAAGAAAAGCTCGACTTTTTTGCACTAAAGGAGCATTTTATAATACTTTTCTACACTAATATTATAAAGAGGAAACATTTGTTTGTTTGTTTGTTTGTTTGAATTGAATAGGCTCCGAAACTACTGGACCGATTTGAAAAATTCTTTCACCATTAGAATCCTACATTATCTGTGATGAACATAGGCTATAAATTATTTTCAAAAACATTAGAGATCCTTATGAAAATTGCAATAATGTAACCAAAGGTGTAAAAATTTTGTACATAAAATTCTTCATATCGCGTGCGCTGCGACAACTATTGATGATAGAACAAAAAAATGTTCTACAATATTAAAGAACGTATCAATATCTACAAAAAAGTCAGCGATAACATACGTCCAACTATTGTGGTTGTGTCAGAATAACAACTTTTATAATTTAAAAAGTGAAAAAAAATGCCGACCAAAAGCAGACCACGTTATTCTTATTTTGGTATTTATTCTTATCCAAATAAATTCCTTCGTAGTAAAGGCTGTTTCAGTACCCGTCGATTACTTTTTGAATGATTGAAATCGGACATTTTATTCAAAAGTTATCATGAGTTTAAAAATGTAAGATACATCGCGACCACAGAATAAATATCAGTTAGTACGGTTAGGACAAGTGTCTGGGATTTTTAACACAGGTAACGGGATATTAACCATGATTAATAACATAGATACTATTGATCATGGCGTATGCAACTGCGCCGAAATATCGGGAAACTCAAAAAACATTAAATCATGGTAAATATCCCGTTAACTGTGCTAAAAATGTTGAAAACCATGATAGTTTAAAAAGTGTCTGGGAACTATGGAATGGGAGAGGAATATATCAATGAAATATATATGGGAGGTAGCGGAGCATTGGGCAGTAGGGAGGTTTGGACACCCCCGGGTCATGTCGGCCATAAACCATCATGCCTATCGTCAAATCGGAATTTGATCAGTTAGAATTGACCATGTATGGGGGTGGATTGGCATGACTAATGGTGGATTGGCATGATGGTGTATGGCCGGCATAACACGGGGATTTGCCGGTGGTGTCCAAACCTGCCTTACTGCCCAATACTCCCCTACCTACCTTAGACCTTACCTACATATTAAACTCTAAACTTTAAAGGATCATACATCCCGCTCCGGGACCGCCATGTTGTTGTTAAATTTTTGTTAAATACCTATAATAAACCCGTGCGAGGCCGGGGCGGACAGCTAGTACTACATAAATTGGTTCAAAATAACTAGTTTCTCAAGAAGAAAAAGACTACGTAATATCTGTTAGAATGCCTACTGTGTCTATAATTATACTAAACTAGAACTTATTCGTACCCATTACTAACTTATCTAAATTACTCGTTCGTTTTACAACGTTCCTTATAAAGAAACTTATACACTTTCCGAAATGACAAATCACCCATATGAGTCAAATGTACCCCGGGCCATAAGTCAGCCTCGTCACGGTATAGCCGTGTCTAACGCGATCGTGTGCGATACGGTATCAGATCTTACTGATAAGTATAGGTACTTTATATACATTGTATTTGTGTGGGTGTAGTTTTTAACTTGACCTGCTAGTTTTGTTAGTGATTAGGACAAATCTGGGAACTAAATAACTCCTTACATTTATTTAGATAAAAACGATATTTTTTACAAGAAATACATTTTCCGACGATCCTTAGATAGTTAATCTGATCCCTGGAAGAACCAAGTTACTGGCAGTCAGAAACGTGCGAAGTTTTTTTACCTTACTAATGAACTGAAATGGGACACACCATGTATTGCTCGGTGACAAATGTGACTATACAATTTATTGTGAAAACGAACTTACGTTCGTAATATAATTTGTGCATAAAAAGAACCTCTATGTGCACTTTAATCCTATCACCACACTGGTTCTACAAAACTAGTGACACAGCAAGAAGAATAATGTAAAAAATCGCACAAGCTATGTCAAAAATTGGCAGAACTATCTCATTAAACCGTTTAAATAACGGTGGTTTATGGTTCTTACGGTTGTATAAGTAGAGTGGAAAAAAATCTAAATTGTACAAGTAAAAATCGCACTAATTATTAGCATTAGACACAGTAAGTACCATAGCCCATAAACTACGTAAATTCAGCTATACTTAGCTAAGTTTAACTGGGGTTTAACCAATACTTCGGAACGGCTACCTATAAATTGTCTCTATTAAAATAATGCTCACAAAGGTAAGCTAATCATAGTCGCTCGCGCAGATCCTACGATAGCGATAGATAGCTATCGCGTGATGAATGGTACCTGCCCGCTACTATGTCTTTGTTGTGGCACAGGGTTCATGGAGATGCTCTCAGCTAATCATATTTGAACTGGTAATATCTTCCAAATTAAAAGTCAAAAAGCATTTATTCAGGACACTGGGATCGATTCTTGAGATTGATTCTACTATCCTGTGTTTCCAAATAAATGTTTTTCTTTCTTTCTTTCCTCCTGTGAGTGAAGAATCAGGGCAACAAACGCGTTTTTTGTTACCAAAGACGTTAAGATGTCCATTTTAAATCTGAATAGTCAAACTCTAGCTGCGAGCCAATCGAACAAAGCTTAGGATCGGCAAAGTATGATAAGGTCAAGGACTCGTAAATAAGGTTTGATGATGATGAAAGTTTCTATGTTTGGGTGGAGCAGCTGGTAGAAGCTAGTGAATTAAGTAAGTTCTAGTAGAGAAATGTCTAGGTATCAAGATAGGGGTTCCTCGCTTCTTTTGTCTGCACCTACAATAGGTATGTCAATAATACACAAAGTTGTTCAAAATATTCGTTACGGATAATTTTTGGTTTCCTGAAATATGCTTTGTTTTGTTTACTTACTAAAATATGTATTGATAAAGCTACTCCACAGGTCCTAGTATCACGGATGAGGCGACACGCCGGTAACGCAGCAACCTGCACGGTAACCTATTAACGTCGCTGTTATAGAAACTCTTTTGTCCAGACCAGAGTGTTGGCGCGGTCTAGTTTCCGACAAGTGTATCTTGAAGATCAATGTGTGAAACAGACACTACAATGGGATGGAAGGTCCAAAATACCTCATAAATAGCTTAACAAATAAGGATGAGGTTTTTTAGTTTGACGGTATCCAATCCCACAGGAATAACAATAATACCCAACTCCTTATTTTCAAGTCGATAAAACATTGATGGTTTATTGAACCCGGAAACTTTGTATGATGTATGTTGGACAGATCAAAGGGAACATTTTAATTTTGTCGGAAATAAGCCTTCGGTTTCGTTAACGGAAACTAACAATAAAATTCATCAGGGACCTTCCGAAATTAGATGACCTTCCGAAGTATCAAAATTCGGTGTTATTGGGGTACTACCAGTCAGGTTAAAGACCCACTGAAATATCAAATTTTATACGCATTGCCGTTGTTTTGTCGGTGTGTTGGAGATTAATGTTCCCATAACTCATATTTATAATGCAAGTTGCTATCCAGCACAATAGAACAACGTTGTGTTATGTTATTACAGAGACCTATGTACACTCAGTTTAATGAATGAATGAATTAAAACTTTACACTAACATCCTAATTTTAGGACAGTCATCATTGTAGACCTTTACATCTATTTCAGACGGCTTAAGCAGTGTCTACTTGGTAAGGCACTTCTTTTAGTGGCTATACAACAAGTTTATTTGGGAGCGGACAGTACGCCTGCAGTTGGTTCAGTAGTATGTGTAGGTATACCTAGGTATAAAGAAGAGTATACATATGAAGGGTTGTGATTGCTGTTTGTGTACCAATCTGATGCTGTGTGAAAATGTCCAGCATTATTATTATTTTGTTTGTCAAAGTTTAACATCAAGGAACTATACAGGGTGTCCCACGGCTATGCCACATGGAGGGAAAGTACCTTAAATTTTGTATTAAAAATGTTAAAATTCATAGCCTTCCTTTTATGTGTGACACTATGTTATTTAGCAAAAAATAATCCTTATGATGAAGCCTTTCGATCGGTATGATAAAGCTACAGGTGACTATTTTTCTCATGTAACGGGTTCGATTTCCGGTTCAACCATGTAATTATTTAAATATCTGTGAATGCAGTTTAAATTGTTTTTTAAATAAAAATAATGTCTTCTTTCAGTAAAATGTTCCATCTACAATATTTAAGGTACTTTCCCTCCATGTGGCATAGCCGTGGGACGCCCTGTAGAGTCCCGGACCTTTGATAGGCATGCATGGGGCCGAAGCCAACACACTACTTTTACTCTACAATTTTGATCTTGTGTGAGGGAGACACATACCGGCTACTATCCCATCAAGACTATAAAAAATCATTCAGGAACAATCTTCGGTTTGTGCAGAACTATTGAGGATATGGAAAACTAATTACCGGGCTATGGGGTGGGATGGTAGTGGACTTGGTACTGGGGAAACTATGGGAACTATGATACCCGCCGAAACAATGTTAACGAACATGTAAAAATGTAAATTATTATTATTATTATTATTGTTATTTGTTCCTCCTACAAAAAATCACAATATTCATGAATATATCCGGCTGACAGTATGCACATAACCAGCTGTTCACCATATCGAGAGAGTGGCGTAAGGGACCTTTTAGCCGACTTTGCTAAAGGTGTATGGTCAAGTTATAGGATCACACCCGCAGGCAGATATTGTTTGTATGGTGCTCAATCTATAGTCCCGTGAGTTATTACAATGTGAACACAAAAGTATTGAAAAAGAAACTTTGGTTATATATTAAAGATTTAGGAAGTAGAAGCGCTTGTGGTCGTGCTTGCTTAGTCGTTCTTGATAGATCGTCGAAGAAGCAAAGTTCGAAACGGTCTGTAAGTGGATGGGTGACCGCCAGTGGCATTTGCATCTGACCGCTTCCTTGCTTCGGAGGGCACGCTTAAATTGTCAGTCCCGGCTATTTAAGTCTTTAAGCCATGACGGAAGCCTTAAGGCGGCCTAAAAACTCCGTCATCACTGACTCATACGAACTTACTTTCTTTAGGAAGTAGGTATAAATTATTCTGTAGGTCTGATCTGATGTTCCTGTTAACATTGGGGCTGACATTATGATTAAAAAATTATAATATTTCTAAGTTATTTTATTTCTTACTAATCTTACTATCCTACTTGTTCTTCCTACTGTCCTGTTAATATTATAAATCTGAAAGTTTGTATGCTTCTATTTCAATTAACTACCTACACCTTAACCAGTGAACCCATTTAGATGACACTTGAAATAAATGTAGATCGCAGCCTGATCGTATCCTATTTAAAATTTTGGTACGACGCGAGCAAAGCAGTGGCGTAACTAGGTAGCCAAGGGGTGCAAAATAAACTGGGATTCTAACTAACGGTTTAGGTTTTATCAAGTCAAAATATGCAGGGTGTGGCAAAATGTTAACGTATTTTGAATTTTTGTAAAAACTTACGATTTCATTCGTCATTTTCTGGGCTGACTGTAGTTACTTAATAAGTACATTTTTTCAAAATCTAAAAATGCAGTTCTTTATTTTCAAAATAATCATACCTATAATTTCCTAAGAACAAAACCTTCCAGACTTTCGGGCTCTGACTCAGAGTTCGAGGGCCCCTTGAGCTTGGGGGTCCCGGTGCACGGCACCGCCTAGCCACTGGAACAAAGTTGCACTCGGAAACTATAAAAAAAATAGTTTGTAAACAAACACGTTTATTTTATCTTTCCGAACTGACAGAGACAGTATTCAATTATCAAAACTTGAATAGTTTATCCGCATTCTACCAAAGTAACTATGAATAAGGCCTGTTATAAACAAAGTATAGCATGTAATTCACCGCTTACACGCGGACGAGAGTGAGAATTGTTGCCTTCAGGATATACGTTACGCAAACGCCTTCCTGACTGTACCGACACCTGTAATATTCAGATATGGCACTTTGACAAAAAACTCAAACCTTCAAATAAAAACAATATCATAATGGATTATATTTCAGAGTGTTATGGGAACTTTTAAGATTAAATTTTTACATTAGGCACATATTTTTTTGACAGAAAATCCTATTTGTGCCCAATTGTATTCGAATTGTAAAGCAGAGCCGATTTTACTATATTACCTATGCCCTCATCTTTAGCGTGTAGCTGAGTAATGGATAGGTATATCATGATAGACCAGCAGCCTTGTTGTCTAACTTGAAATTCGTTCCCATTTGTCATCCCAATAGAGCTCAACCAATCACATGAAATTGAATCACATAACAGGAAAATGACACTTCATCATCATCATCATCATGTCAGCCATCTGTCCACTGCTGAACATAGGCCTCCCCCATCGATTTCCACAGCGATCGATCTTGTGCAGCCTACACCCAACGGCTCCCAGCAGCCTTTTTAATGACACTTGAAGTCAAGAAAAGGTTTCAAATGTCAAAATGAAGCCCATGTCCATTGGAAGTTGAATTAATCTATAAGGTCCCTGGCCAGGAAGACTTACCTGTAGGTCTAATTATCAACAAAACATACCATATCCTAAATTTCATAGATCATGGTGCTCTGATAGGGAATTTACACTGTTAGCCAAGCCTATTGACTAGCGGTATTAGGTTACAGGTACTCCAGCTTCCTTACTGCCATCAGCCGAGATAACTGATATTGTATCAACACGAAATAAAACAAAGCAACAAAGATAAACCGTCTTACTACAAACAAAAACCGTGTTTAGCGAAGCACTGACTAAAAAACTATCTATAGAAAAACGATCTCTAAATACCCATACAAAGAACGCTTTTTTGTAGATCAGTTTTATTTTGACATGTCAACATTTTGTTCAACGGATGTTTAACTTTTTTGTAGTAAGACTGAAAATGTTTAAGCTGCAATATTCAGTTTAGTTTGGCAAGTGATGAGAGATGAATTTATTGTAACGAGAAAATGTGGACTGTAAAAGATGATTATGGGAAAGAAATAATTGAATGTTGAGATGAGATACTGAAGAATTTATTTTACACGATGCAATTTTTGGCTCGTTTTGCTAAGCAGATACCATTTAGCGGCCGAGCGAGTGTTTCTAAGGATAATTGAATAGCCGTTGACCGATATCGTATCGGTTGAAATTCTTCCGTGTAAATGCTCTTTACCAGTTACGAGTCAGCCAGAAACCCTTGGTCATTTTTTCACTATCGGTCTTGTTTTGTATACAACATTCTGTAACCCGACGAGTACCTACTAATATCTTCTTGCCGTGCTAACACCATTGCATAGTGAGATTTTCACAATAGTAGGTACCTATTCTTCTTTCAATAACTTCAATCATTCGATTTTAAGATAATTTAATTATCATCACCTCTTTCTTTCTCATGTTATACAATCCATCCATCATTTCAATACCTTGACCACACACCAAAACTATCCCAGCGGCCGATTCAGAAGCGTTCATATCTTTCCCGTTTTGTTTCCAAACGTCCATTTTATAACCATTTAACGTTATCAGAGCACAGCAATCTAACACGACGTTAAATGGATCTAAGTAGAAGATTTATTCCGTCCCATCGTGCATATGAATGATCTATGGCCCGTGACGGATCGTCGTCGGTCGAACATACGGAAGTTTGGGAAAAAAGGCGGTCATGTCGGAAAGATAGACTTTGATAGGGTTCTGTACAAGCAGAAGCAGACAGACTTGAACTGGATATAACAAAAAGCGTAAGAAGAAGAAAGAAGAGATTAGAGTAGTCTATTTGTTCAATGAGTAGTGTGTAGTGGTCTAGTCCAAGTTAGTAGGTACGTAATTATTTTTGGTCGTGTAGGTAAAGCTCGCTGGTAGTAAGAGGAATTTTCAAATCCATATCCATACTATCCATACTATCAAAACTAATATTATAAATCTGAAAGTAACTCTGTCTGTCTGTCCGTCTGTCTGTCTGTCTGTCTGTCTGTCTGTCTGTCTGTCTGTCGTCTGTCGTCTGTCTATCAGTCTGTCTGTCTGTCTGTCTGTCTGTCTGTCTGTCTGTCTGTCTGTCTGTTTGTTACGCTTTCACGCCCAAACCGCTGAACAGATTAAGCTGAAATTTGGCACAGTTAAAGGTTGCATCCCAGGGAAGGACATAGGCTACATTTTATCCCGAAAAAATGAAAAAAACCCGAGGGACCGCGGGTCACACCGCGGGAGCGCAGCTAGTAAGTACAGCTAGTATTTTGAATAAGCCTACTTTCTTCTTCAAAATAAACAAAGGGCTTAAACGAATACTGTCAATTAGTGGAAAAATGTATGGTCATCATCATTTTCTTCGTCGACCGAGGTTCTTTTATTCACGAACTTTACCACGGAACACCAACTCCACGCGACAGGCCACCGAACTATCAATCCAGTCAATTTATTACAAGCGTAGGAGGCAACTAAAAATTAACCACAACTACCGGTTGGGTTTTAAAATTTCCACGCAAGAGTAATAGATGAGATTAGGAGCATTGTTGCCGGGAGGCTAGGAGTAAATGCTTATTAGAATTTATACGCGCTCAGAGAGCACCCATCGAGCTAAGAGGAATGGATCTGCATGACGTACGAAGAGTTTACGAAGTTTTATGAAGAAAAATATCAGTGCTTTTACTATCAGCAGAGTGAGAAGATAAATATATCAACGGAAAAATTGTATCAAGTGGATGAAATCAGCCTTTTTCATGAGCAATTGAATGTAAATGGTTTGTGAGAACTTAAAATAAATAAATAAATAAATAATGCTGGACTTTTCACACAGCATCATCTAGCCCCAAAGTAAGCTTGAGCTTGTGTTATGGGTACTAGATGACTGATATACTACTTATATACTTTTTGTTTGTAAATACATACATATTATACATATAAACACCCAGACCCGAGACAAATATCTGTAGGTCATACAAACATTTGACCCGCGGCGGGGATCGAACCCGCAACCTTCTGCATCGCAGGCGGACCTTCGCCCACTGCGCCACAGAGGTCGTCGTGGGTCGTAAAAAGATGAAGTTTTTGTACTAAGCTGCTAAAGGTACATGAAATATTGACAAAAGAGATGAAATGTTTGTTGAGCGGGAATAGATGCTGTTTATGATTTGCAAGGGCTACGGACTCAGTATGATTTTAAAAATATTATATCCTCTCCTAACCTTAGCCTAGCTTCACGCTATCGTTTTTAAGAACACCCGAGGACTATCATCGGTTTTATAAGAGGAAATATGGGAGCGTCGGTGACGTACAGTGCGCTTGTTAGCGCTCGCTCCAGGCTTCGCACGCAAAGTAGGATAATTCTTCGCGTAATTCGAGCTGTCGACAGGATATCAGCCGCTGGTGACGATAGAGCTATGCTTACGCTTCTATAATGGCCAGTTAGTAATAGCCAAGGTTGTTCGGTAGCGGTATAATAGGTAGGTTCAGGGCGTGCTCGTTTCTTGCGAAATAGTGTGGAATTCCAGAGTGGGGACGTAGACGCACCTTTGGTTAAACACAGCAATTGGTTGGTTCAGTATTTGACAGCGTGATATATGAATTCGAGTTGATACAGCGGATTCTATGTTGCGCTAATTTATTCGCGGTAATATTTCTTGTAATTATGTCTGGGTAATGTTTTGCTTTGTGCTGTTTGATAGTTTTATTATCACTTAATTTTGTATTTGTGGTAATTTAAACGAGCCATTTGGAATTATTCTAAGCCTTGTTCGCCAATATTTGAACTTACTTAAGTTGGAATAATAAAATCAAGATAATAAATTAAGCTTAGTTCACGTGTAGGTAGGTACTATTGTTATGTAAAGTAGCAACTTACTTACAACCTTTTAATTGCAGTGCTCAAGTTAAGTTAATGCTTATATTATATTAGACGACCTCTGTGGCGCAGTGGGCGAAGGACCGCCTGCGACGCAGAAGGTTGCGGGTTCGATCCCCGCCGCGAGACCAATTTTTGTATGATCTACAAATATTTGTCCTCGGGTCTGGGTGTTTCTATGGATAATATGTATGTATTTACAAACAAAAAGTATATAAGTAGTATATCAGTCATGTAGTACCCATAACACAAGCTCTGCTTACTTTGGGGCTAGATGACGCTGTGTGAAAAGTCCAGCATTATTTATATTTATTTGCTAATTTACTTTCAATACGCTTAAGAGCAACTCGATTAGTAAAGTAATTTTTAGGTTCAAAATAGTACATAACATCATATAAAGACACATTCTTACTAACCTATCAACAACAGTACATAAAGCTCTTTGTGTGGGAATAATCGCTTTAACATGACTATTTTCACATTTATAATATTAAGTATTACGACTTGTGTATGTGGAGATAAAAAGGTAATGTAAAAAACGTATGATACTGATACGTTTTTTACATTACCTTTTTATCTCCACATACACAAGTCGTAATACTTAATATTATAAATGTGAAAGTAACTCTGTCTGTCTGTCTGTTTGTTACGCTTTCACGCCCAAACCGCTGAACAGATTAAGCTGAAATTCGGTATAGTTAAACGTTATATCCCAGGGAAGGACATAGGCTACTTTTTATCCCGAAAAAATGAAAAAAATCCCAAGGGACCGCGGGTCACACCGCGGGAGCACAGCTAGTCACCAATAATAAGACAATTACAAATCATTATTTGCTCAACAAACTGCCTCTTATGAGACATGATTACTTCATTATAGCCATGTAATCGATCAACAACCGCCTAACGTAAAAGTTAATTCTTAGAGTAACATCAATATGCATTGTCCTTACTCGTGGTGTGACTATGAACCACAGTTCATAGTTGCTAGATGCAGAAGTTCATTTTATGGTATAGTTGAAAACTTGACTCGATTGCAAGTAAATTCGTATTTATTAGTGGCTAGCTCTGGTGTCGGAGCCTTTAGGTCGCGTAAGGCCCTATAGCTTCACAACTTAATAGCTGGGATCGATAATATAGTATGCCCTACGAAGCACGGAAGCGCCCAGTTGATTGTTCATGCCACTAGTGGTCACCTACTTACTGACACTTGATATAATTTTTTTTTAATAAAAGTTTGTTTATTTTCTCTCACAAGGTACTTAGATCATAAGATCTACGATAAGAGATACGATCTTACTATAAAGTAATGACAAAAAATATTTTCATCGAAACCGAAGTCAGTAGCTAAAAATAGTCTGTAGCTTGCTTATTTTTACTCTGAGCTTAAAGTTTTTATTGTAAGTTTATTTTATCGTATGTCAGTATTTACATGGTTGATTCACTAACTGACATTGAACATTAAAATTCCCTTAATAAAATGCTTGAGTTAAGGGTATAGACACTTTTTTTAAGCAACGCACTTTTGTAAGACGCCCCTAAGTATTTTCCATTTTACATTCCATAATATAAAGCTGTTACAATTTTTTTGAAGACAAATCTATGCACATACAATGGGGCTTATTACAAGACAATGAGCCGAGCTCAGACCAAGTCTAACTAAAAAACTATTCTTAGAAAAACGATCTTTAAATACTCGTCCATAGAACGCTTTTTTGTGGTAACAAATTTGTTTTGACATGTATCAACATGGGGTTCAACCAAGGTTTTACGTCTTTATAATAAGCAGCATGGGGTTTAAGTTGATACCATGAGATTGAAAAGCAAAATCCTACTTCCTACTACTAATTAAAATGCGAAAAGTATGGATGGTTGTTTGTCGCTCCATCAAAAACGACTCTATTGATTAGGATGTTTGTTGTGAATACCTGGAAAAGTATGAAGACATGACAAGTAGTTGTGTCCCAAAAAGTTTTTTTTTTTATGATGATAGGTCGGCTCTTGACCTCGAAACTTACACAGGCAAGAGTGTGGTCTACGATGGAGCGAGCCTACCCAGAAGGTGCCTATTAACTCTCTTCTTAAAAACAACAGGGTCGTAGCTCAGTGGAAAAAGTGAAGAATTTCCAAGTGACCGCAGGTATGCAAAGCGCGATCTATGAAGTGATACAAAATAAAACTCTCACTTTCAACATCCTTCGCCTTAACACATAACTAGAGATATTATTACGAATGAACATAACTACTCATTACAGTATGTAAGTCATATGTACCTACTTGTGCTAACTATAGGCTTAGAAGTGTGTCATTGCTGGTACACAGTCACTTTTAGTTTCATTTCGATTGATATGCATTCAAGGTAGCACCTGTATTAGTTCTGACACGTCAATTGTTGATTTACAACCTTAGATGTTAATAAATACGGCTCCTATTGGTTAAAACTTTTGGTTGAGAAAAATGAAATCCATACTAATATTATAAATGTGAAAGTAACTCTGTCTGTATGTTTGTTTGTTACGCTTTCACGCCCAAACCCTGAAATTTGGCCTACTTTTTAGGGAAGGGATCCTACTTTTTATCCCGAAAAAATGAAAAAATCCCGAGGGACCGCGGGTCACTCCGCGGGAGCGCAGCTAGTATTGAATACTTTTAGAATCGCAGAGAATCAGATCTTCAGGCATTCAAGATCCTTGTAAGACGTTATTTAACCTGACACTCGTCCAAACAAACACGTTTGGTGTATGATCATTTTGCAAAAATTACCATTGTAGGTACCCCATTATCCCATAAGCCAGGGCCTCATAGCTGTGCATAGATAAAACAATTCAAATGCTTGTTCTTCCTGTCATATCTCTTTTTTCAAACCAGTGTGGTGAAAGGATTATAAGTGCGCCTCAAGAGGCTCTTTTCGTGCAACTATGTATGCTTGTCATGTATGACGTGCCCTAGCATTAGATAAAAGGATACTAACAGTAAAACACATTGATCAGCCAGTGTTTATGTTAAATCGGCGCCGAGAGCGAACCACCGTGGTGATAAATCACGAAGTGGACAGGTACTATGTAATTGTACCCTTGAGGGCTACCGATGACATATTCCATCAAAACTAGAGGCTCTGTAACGGTGTACGACTATGTACTCTTGTACTAGGGTATAATGACGTAAGAGCAAACGCTTTTCAATATCAGAACAATTAAAATGAAAGGTGAGCTCGAATTAGGTAGTCGCCAACTCTGGGACGAAGTTTTTAGGCTTTGACACACCATCTGCAGTACGGAAACGCTCAGTTGTTAATATCACTAGCGGTAACCCATCCTCTTTGTAACCGCATAGAACTGTAACGAACTTAGCGAACTCCACCAAACGAAACAAAAGCATTTTTACTAAGTAAATTGATCAGTTTTGTTATAACTACCATAAAAATAGTGAAAGCGTACTTACGCAGTATTCCCATCATGATTGTGTCATTGTGACTTGCAAATCGAGTTCTAGAGAAAATTGCTTGAATAAACGTATGTAAAGGGACCATCAGGGACACATCGATTATTATAATCGATTATTCGATATGCATTCGATTAGACGTGTTTACGCGCGTTTCTATTAAGTAAATCTGTAAGCGATATCGATTGATCTAAGTAGGTTTTTATGCAGAATCTTACTGCATTTTATTTGATTGCATTAAGTTTAAAATGTGCTTATAGCTTAGGTATGTTAGTGTATCCTTTTACACAGAGATAGAAAAGCCCTTCAATACGAAACTACAAAAAACAAATGCTGGACATTTCACACAGCATTATCTAGCCCCAAAGTAAGTCAAAGTCTAAAAGCATTTATTCAGTAGGACCGCTGGGATCACTTTGAAACGTCTTAAAACTAGGTGATTCTACTCCTGTTCCTTCGCGACCAATGCCGTGAAGAACCAGGGCAACAAACACTGTTCGGGGCCTAGCTTTTTTTAGGTGATCCATCTTAGATCTAAACTTAGGCTAATTTCTTAACTTAGTTGTAAAGCTAAGCTGATTTCGTATTATGTTGCGCTATGGTAAAAAACTTTGGTTTTTTGATGCAAATAGCAACGACAACGAAATAGATAGACGAATGAGTACAGCTTGAAGGAAATACTGGGCCCAAAAAGAAATTCTTAATGGGAACTACAGTCTAAATATAAAAAAGACTATAATGGATTCCTGCATTCTCCCAAGCCTAACTTACGCTAGCCAGACATGGGTCTTCACAGAAAGAGTAAAAAACAAAATTTCATCCTGTCAACATGCAATGGAACGAAGTATACTGAAACTTAGAAGAATACAAAAAACGAGAAACACAGACATCCCCATGAAAACAAAACTTACAGATGCTCTTCACTTCAGCCTGAAACAGAAGTGGAACTGGGCGGGGCACCTGTCAAGATACCAAGATAAAAGATGGACCTATCAAATAACTAAATGGCAGGGCCCAAAAGGCAAAAGAAATGTGGGAAGACAGAGGAAACGATGGGCTGATGTCATAATAGACACAGTAGGAAAGAGATGGATGTATACAGCCAAAGACAGGGAAAAGTAGAAAATGATGGAGGAGGCTTTTACCCATAAGGGGCCACATAACAGAACAGAACAGAAAGAAAATTAACTTTTATATATATGATTAATTATATTAATATATAATTAATTAAGTGGTAAATAAAGCTATAATAATAATAATAATAATGGTAAAAAACGTAAACAACAAAAAAATACACAGAATGCTTAATACAAACGAAAGCTTAATATAAAGGCAAGTAATATTTGCGTACGAACTTATTTATAATATAAATGGTAACAAAATTGGCCGCCACTCAGCATATTGTTATAGTAGTTCATGTATATAAGCTACTATAACGCTGGTCTTCCGTGACGCCAGTGCTATTTACTACTTACCTTAGAAAAGTAGTTATTACTAGTGGACCCGGGCGCGACTTCGTCAGTGCATTGTTTCGTCATAGAAACTTTAGAGATAGAACTACCTTGTTCCAATCCAACCCATGAAAACACTGAATTCATTTTTGGACTTGCCATGTTTGATAAAAAAAAACTTATTTAGGCATCAGAACCCCACACGTCTTGTTATTTAAGTAATAAAAATTGTTCAAAGCATAGTAGAACGAAATGACATCGCCATTTTGAGAAGTCAAAAGCTATTGGTTTTCATGGCAACCTTAGAGCAGTGCTCTTTGTGTCAAACAGAGTACTGCTAAAGTTTTTATGCAATACTCCCGATGTCCTTTTACATATTTTTTGGTTTTCAGGAACGTTTCACGGGATAAAAAGTAGCCTATATACTATTCTGGAGTTATACCTTTCACCTTACCAAATTTCTTTGTAAACTGTTTCGTCGTTTGAGCCTGATCCTTACACAAACATACAAACATCCAAACAAACTCACAAACTTTCAGCTTTATTATATGAAGTGGGATTAATCACCTTAAAATTATTTTCTTCTCAAAAATATGTATTTTGAAAATAGTGTAATAGGTACAGAGTACCGGAATTTGAATCAATTTTATCGCTCTAATAATATGGATCAGTTCCACATTTATCACATACATACTGACTACCGTAGTATTTATGAGCCGTCACACATTTCACATGAAATTATATCTAACACGGCTTTAATTTACAGAACTACCGGCTCGCAAAATAGCGATATATCGCTTATCTACTAATAAGGAGAAAGGACTGTCAGAATTAATGTTTGTATAGATATTTGACTCTACCTTGCTTTTGGACCTTCAACGGGTCTTAATTGCTGATGCCTCATATTTTATGCATGAGGCTTTTAAAAGATCTCAATAAGAAGGTAGATATAAGTTTCAATCTAGTTGATATTTATACCTTCTTCTAGATTTTTTTTTATGATGAATGGGTCGGCTCTTGACCTCGAAACTTACACAGGCAAGAGTGAGGTCTACGATGGAGTGAGCCTACCCAGAAGGTGCCTATTATTCTTAAAAACAACAGGGTCATAGCTCAGCGGAAATATAGACGCTGGAAGCTGATTCCATCTACTATCTACTGCCTGACATCTTATCAGCATTAGCCCAAACCATAATCAACTTAAAAAACTAAGAGGGCATCATTAATAGATCTAGACGAATGTTGATGTACTAAGAAAGGAATTTAATCAATTCTACCCCAAAGGGGGTGAAAAAGGGTTGACCACGTGAGCGAAGCCATACGTGCCTCTAGTGTTAATATATCAGGGCGATGTATCTGCAATTACCGGTTGAATCGCCATTGATTTATACGATAATCACGGGACAGCTGGTCCAGTCCATTCACATTTTGTTATTCATGCGCGGAATACGGAAGCATGTGTTTGTAATTATGAGATACGGAATCTGGTAAAGTTAGTGGTTTTGCTGGGCTTCTTTTTGTATTCATTTTTAAACATCACATTAGAATACATTACATTACATACAGAACACACTAGCCCAGAACCTCCTAAATAACGGAGAAAGCGTAAATCGCCTAAAGAGATGGCAGGTGCTAAACTTAGACATGCGAAGCTGACTTATCTAATAGCCAGTGTGGTGCCACTCAATGGAAGGGCGCCTCAAAACAATGACTCCAATTAAATGATCTGATTATGGCTGCCGATTGCAGATATTAAAAGGGAAAAAAAAAATATACAGATCAAAATTGCATCAATATCTTCTTTCAAGTTCTTCTCAGGGAGTAAAAAAAGTTTCCTTGAGGTACCTCAAGGTGGTGGTCACACGGGCACATACCACTCGTCTATCACGTATGAAATGCAAACGCAAAATTTGCAACCAAATGGTGTATGTAAGGAGAATTGAGATTTTCCTTACATGGTTTTCTTTCATTGTCGAGAGCTCTTGTATATTAAACTAGCTGCGCTCCCGCGGTATGACCCGCGATCCCTCGGGATTTTTTAATTTTTTTGGGATAAAAAGTAGCATGTGTCCTTTCCTGGGATACAACCTTTAACTATGCCAAATTTCAACTTAATCTGTTCAGCGGTTTGGATGTGAAAGCGTAACAAACAGACAGACAGAGTTACTTTCACATTTATAATATTAAAGTATGGAAAGACATTGGTCGGGATTGGAACCATTGACTTTTAGGTGGTAAAGCAAAACTCCACTAAGCCGAAACGCTCTCAGTAACGAGCTTTAATTATTTTCAACTTAGCAGAACAACCCTACACAGGTGTACTCGTATTCATAATTTGCGCTGTCTCGTAATAGCGTAATGAGGACTTACAGTGTGGTTTATGTGGTCCTATGCACGATTGTATGCAAGTTATCACCAACAAATGTGCATTTCAAGTGAAGAAAAACGTTGGTATACACTAGCAAGCCTCTAAAAATATTGAAGACTTATATTAGACGACCTCTGTGGCGCAGTGGGCGAAGGTCCGCCTGCGACGCAGAAGATTGCGGCTTCGATCTCCGCCGCGGGACAAATGTTTGTATGACCTTCAGATATTTTTCTCGGGTCTGGGTGTTTCTATGTATAACAAGTATGTATTTACAAACAAAAGTATATATGTAGTATATCAGTTATCTGGTTCCCATAGTACAAGCTATGCTTAGTTTGGGGCTAGACGATGCTGTGTGAAATGTCCAGCATTATTTATTTATTTATCAAGTACAAGGTTCGAAGTAAATTATTTTTGTAATATATTTGTAATCAGCTTTAAAACTTATTTTATGGCATTCGTTGATTCTGCACAGTAAATAGAATGAGCATTTATAGACACTAGAAGTGATTTGAGGGCTAACACGCAGCTCCACTTTCTAGCACATTAAACTTTGGTTCTTAAAAAACGGTGACCGCTAATTTCCCTCTAGAAGTTCTGATTTGAATTAAATTCTGCCTCTCCTAAATGATTTTAAAAGAGGGTTGTTATTCGTACCCGTGCTCGTACCTAATTCATCGAAACACATGAGAATTTTAGACTCAACGGTGGAAAATAAAACATCTTTTCAAGATGATTGACTACAGCGTCGGGCAGGAAACTACCATCGAGTACCTTTGCATATAGTTCAGCGCGTAAAAAAATATGATTAATCGATCACATGCGTAGGTAGCTAGTATTTTATTTTATTTATTTAGGACATCCAATAGAAAAATCACAAAAATAGTAATAATTTCTTAACTAAGCTATATATCTAGTGTTTCCCCAGTTATAGGATGCCAGTGCATGCTGCACTATGATATGGGCTCAACTAAACTAAAATGGTAGGCATTTCTTACATTAGATATTATTATCAAAATCAAAATAAAAACAAGCATTAAAATAAGCATAATATAAACAATGAGATCAAAGAAAAAACGAAATAAAATTGTAATTGCTTATGAGGTGTGATTATCCATACTCCATAATAATGTGAAAGTAACTCTGTCTGTCTATCTGTCTGTCTGTTTGTTACCTTTTCACGTCTAAACCACAGAACAGATTGGGCTGAAAGTTGGCATGGATGAAGGTTGTATCTTAGGGAAGGACATAGGCTACTTTTTATCCTGAAAAATCCTGAGGGACCGCGGGTCACACCACGGGAGCATAGCTAGTATTGTAATATAGCGGTGACAGTTTTATGAAAGTATAAGATTAGTGCGAAACGGTACTTTCAAAGTAATCTGCAGCTAACTGGATTATTGGAAACATATTGAACAATAACAGAAAACGGTAGTCGGACCACGATTCTGTCTATCGGACTGCATGACGATAACACGGATATTATCTTGTGGAAATGATAGCATTTTCGTAATACGTAGGTACTCATATTGTTTTTCAAAGACTACGTGTTGAACGGCAGCAGCTCGTTAAATCTACTAAGTTTGTTCACGTGATGGGCCCGGCTGTCTACAACCGCCTTCCGGTATGTGTTACAGCTACAAAACAACGCAAGCCTTTAAATTAAAGCTAAAAAATGGCTTATCGAGTGGGCCTTTTATAGAGTGGATGAATTTTTCTACAGTTGTGTCTGTGCAATATAAATTTGTAGAATATTTAATACATATATTTATATACTTGTTAAATTAAATAGATTATTCTTTTACTATGTGTTTAGGTATACATTTTTGCCAATTTAATTTATGACATGTAACTATAACGTTATCAATAAAAAATCTGAATCTGAATCAACCTATTATGTCTCACAGCTGGGCAAAGAGGCCCTTTTAAGTTAAAAGTTTTAACTTCCACTACATGCGCTCGAAGAACACGGTTTGCCAGTCTGGCTCGTCGCATCCGGACCGTCACAACACTATTTCCTGGGTCTGCCGCGACGTCTTCGGGCACCCACTGAGTGCCAAGCTTCGCCCAACGTTCTGGGTGCATTTGAGTCAAAATTATCCTGCTCAGTCCCACTTCAGTGCACAAAAGGAGCCTCTCAGAGGCGCACCTAAAATCCTTTCACCACACTGGTTCGAAAGAACTGGTGACACGATAAGAAGAAGAAGTCCCACTTCAAACGTGCAGTACTCGTACCGTATTTATGGTAGTTATTTGCTTTGCCATGTTAGGACCCGATTGGGGTAGTAGGACTTTCAATCCCGGGTTCAAATCCCGGTCAAGGGATTTTGTATTTCTAAAAATTTGAGGAAATTTATTAGTATTCTTATAGGCGGCGATGGGCTTGCAATCTGTCTCGTATGGAATACTATTTCTGCAAAATGTGGGCTTGTATCAAATATGTACCTGAACGTGCCTCTGATGCCACTTTAGACATCTTCAAAGGAATAAAAATATCTGAGAGAATGTTTACCGCGCCTTGGGTAAAAGATACTCATAATCAAAATATTTAAATCTATATAATCTATCTAGTATATTAGACGTCTATGTAAATATTATTTTCAATTGATCGTGAGACGTGACGCTCGTGGAAGTGAAATCTCTTTGTAATGAGTGATTATGAAAAACTGTTTTATATTTATTTTACAATATTTCAATTTTCAATTTTGTTTTATTTATACATGGTTATTTGTAAAGACAACCTCTCAGGACTATGTTACTAACATCATAATCAACAACTTTTGTTCTATGACTTTTAAAAATTCATCATATTGTTTTAGTTCATCAGATTTTCATACAAAAAAATAAAAATATTTAAATTGAACGCTCTAAATGTTACGAAGGCTATGCGAAGCAAAAGAAAGCAATAGTACAATAGCGAGGAGAGCGGGTTTAGGGCGGCGGGGGCGCTTGAATTTGAGAGTTAAAATGTGTTAGAGAGGACAACGAAATCATGAAGGTTTGTTTTTGGTAAATGTATTAATTACTAATAATAATGTTTTGTAAAAAGTCATCGAACAAAAGTTGTTGTTTATGATGATAGTTATACAGTCCTGAGAGATTATCGGTGTTTTCCAAATAACCCTTGATCATGTCAAGAGAAGGGAAGAATTATGAATGAATGAACGTTCTTGATATGAATGTATATGGAAGACCAAGTAAAATTAGAAATTAATCAATCGACGTTTGATATAAATAATTTTCTTATTATTTTTCAGTAGCACCAATTTAGCACCTCCTAATACCTCCCAAACAATACTGCGATGAACTTGTCAAGCAGCAAGCAATCTAGCAAAGAAATAAATACTTTCTGTGTGAGACATCAGCGATCTAATAAAGACCACTTACAATAACATTACAACTCATGCTGACAGATGTATCTGTCACATTTGTCAGCGCGGCAACCAATTTGTCAGCAATTGACAGCGGTTGACAAACAATCGCGATGGACATCGATTGCCCGTGCGCCGCTTATTTATGAATCTTTTGAAGCGCGCGCGCATCGTAAGTTTTTCTTTAGCTTTAGCTTTTTGTAGCTGAATTATTTTGATAAAAATAAATATATTAATCTTTAAGAAGCTGACCTATTTCTGAAAAGGTGAGGAGTGCTGGGCTATCTTGGTACGGACACGTTATGAGGAGGGATAAAGACCATGTTACCCAAAGAGTTATGGATATGAGTGTGGCTGGGTATGCAAGAAGAGGAAGGCCGAAGAAGAAGTGATTGGATTGTGTGAGAGATGATAAGAATGTAAAAGGAGTGGATGCACAATTGACGAGTGATAGGAGTGAGTGGAAGAAGAAGACATGTTGTGCCGACCCCACTTAGCGTGGGATAGGGTCAGGGAGATGATGAATCTTTAAGAAGCTGAAACAGTCGATGTTTTATCAGGTAGTCCAGATTTGCTGACTCATTTTAACTTTATTAGCTTATAAGTAACGGATTATGGTTCATCTATTTCATTTCTGTTGTATTCACTGTTCATTCGTTCTTGTTTTTTTTTAATTTTATTGTTTATAACGGGCCCTGGGACTTATCTTATTCATGGTATTAGTTGTAAAAAAAACTATTGTACCTTCCAGTGGTTTTAAAATTACAGAAAAACACTTAAAGCTTGATATTTTGATAAAGTTTTAATTATAGCTATAGTGTACACGAGCTACACACAGATCGTGGTCTAGTGTATACCCTTCCAGCCTAGTCCCTTCCGCACGCCAGTACCGATAACCGTACATTTATCACTTGCCCACTTGATTCATAATCGTATTTAAATGTTCCATGTAGAAATCAGCTGCTTTCCATCCGCGATTGCAACGCCATATTATCTACCTTCCGTCATGTACCGTAATTGGTAAGCTATCTGCAAACTAGATGTCTATTATACAACTCATATATAACTTATATACAATGAGTATATAATCAGGTAATGCGCTTGCGTTTGTAATGATAGGCTGGTACGCACATGCGGTGGCTTGCGGCGGTATCAACGGGGAGGGTGGGGTATGTTCGGCCTAAGTCAAATTAGATATTAAATCTAGATCAGTCATTAATGGTAGTGATAAAGTGCTATAATTTTGTCTGAATTTAGCTTTCTTTTCTTTAGTTTTCAGCAAGTTTAACGTTGCTGATTTAAAGCAAACATTTTTCAAAAAATATCATCACTTTAATTAATCTCTTCAGTACAAAAAGTCAAAAGCTTGTTCGATGTGTGTAATCAAGAGTATACAGTATAGTCTTTACAATACCGATGCTAATCAGAGGAAAGGTGACCATCAAACTTAAAGCTCTTAGCCAAAATAACGGTAAGCATAGCTTATTATTTTACAAAATCAGACAGCACACGGGTGCATGATATTGATAGAACACGCGTGTTCATATCTGCCATGATTATCTTTGACTGAGAGTAAAAACGGCTGACAAAAGCTTTCGTATAAATATTATCATTTTCTGTTGAACCTTTAAGAAAGACGGTAAACCGTTGCTTGACAAAAAACTTCAATTCCAAACATCTGATCCACACTACCCCAACCTCCTCCCAGCACTTGACACACTTCTGTGTATAATTGTAGCAATTTGCCGACTGCACGTCAAAACATATCGACGTAGTGTTGCGCAACCTTGCGATTGAGCTATTCGTTTGTGTACTTATGCCAGTATCAGTAACCGTTACTGAGTGTCCCTGTAGGGTATGCTAATGTGTGCATTATCATAACTGTAGGTGTGGAGAAATCAGACTGGCTACCTGTAGTTTTTGTTTTTTATGATACGGTATATATTCCATTATACAGGGTGTAAAAAGACGTCTACCGAAGCCGAAAGGGGTAGGTACAGCATCCCAAAAACACAACCAAATCCAAAAGGATTTTCCGAAAAAATCATTATATCCGGAGAAAACAGCGTTTGAAGATTACTGTTTGCGTATGTACTGGGCGCGTTTTAAAACGTAGATTGCTGGATTTTGATTTTTAATTGTTTTTTTCTTTTATAAATGAAATGATTAGGTAGGTAAGGTCTACTAGTACAACATAATAAGTTATGTTGTACTAGTAGCAAGAAACTAAAAAATAAAATAAAATGACGTAGCTAAGTAAAAAAATTTTTTGAGTTTTTTTTCGATAAATATGTTCAGAATCATGGTCTGATTGCAATCCCTCAGTTTTCGGTAGCAGTCTTTTTACACCCTGTAGAATTTTAAAAGATTTAAGAAAATAGACGAACGTCTACTATAAGGTATGCATGAACTATTGTGTAATCTATGTAATCCCTTTGTATTAAGATCAGTAATAAACCAATATTCATTCGATATACACGCCTCTTTCATTCGCCAAACTCACGACCTTATACTACCATCCCTTCTTTATCTGGTAAATCACTGAGGCCTCGGAAAAAACTTGACTGAGGTCTACTGCGTCGGCATTGTCACATTTTTTTTTATTTAACTACTTATTTAAAGGCATCCAGGTCTTTAAATAAGAATAATAATAAGTCTTTTAATAAGATCGTGACAGATGGAAGAAATTGGGGGAGACCTTTGCCCAGCAGTGGGATGACATAGGTTAAATAAAAAATAAAAAAATTACTTATTACAAAATTACAAAGTTATCGAGGATTGTAGTCAACAAAAACGGAATAAAATTTTATGAAAACTGTACAAATAAGTACTACAGACAACAATCGCTTACGGATTCTCATGCTATGCTCTCGTATCATCCTCCGTCAGGAAAACCCCAGTAGCTAACATAAATCCATGTTTGACTCGTCTCATCTCCTTTTTTTTTATCTTTTTTTGAGTTTTAACTACATACATATTATCAGTAACAGACACCGAGACCATGTTTAAAATTTTTTTGGTAAGTAATTAAAAAATAGGGGTGTAAAGTGGTGAACCTGTTGCGATGTTGAAAACTGTTTGTACTCATTGCAAGAATTTTTAGCGGACTCCTAAAAAACTCTATGAATAAATAGTCATACTTTTAGAATTTTGTAATAGGCTTAGGTCATGCACCATTGATAGGCATTAAGTAATTTGTTAAGAAACTAGGAAATAAGTTTTGTAAGTATGTACAATTGTACATACTTACAAAACTTATTTCCTAGTATTTCTATTATTGTACAATTGTACAATAATAGAGCGCCTCTAGCAAAGTATTGTGGTTTATGTTTGAAACAATGTATGTTACACTAACACCTCACTAACAACATAAGTGCAATTTATTTCTATTTCGATCTAACCAGAACAAGCAGTACCTACCTAATTACAAGCCGACAAAAAGCCAGCTTTCACAAGATGCGACAATGGGCGTGAAATGAGCTCGCTACCGCGTTACGCCTCGCAGGCTGGACGTGTGACTCAGATTAGGCTGGTTACATCGAACTCGAAGTGTGACGATTTTAGCTGTACTTCCTTTTTTAACCGACTTCATAAAAAGGAGGAGGTTGTATATGTTCGGCTGTGTTATGTTTTTTTTTAAGTCTTAAAAATCGGTTCAATGTTCGACTATACCTATGTATGAATAATTAATAAATACATAAATAATGCTGGACGCTCTACACAGACTACACACCATCATCTAGCCCCAAAGTAAGCAGAGCTTGTGTTATGAGTAAATACATGACTGAAAATACTTACATACTTTTTATTTGTAAATACATACATATTATACATGGAAAAAACCCAGACCCGAGGCAAATATTTGTAGATCACACAAACATTAGTCCCGCGGCGGGGATCGAACCCGCAACCTTCTGCGTCGCAGGTGAACCTTCGCCCACTGCGCTACAGAGGTCGTCACGTATGTTTTTTATCGATTTACAAATTATAAATTGAAATCACTTAGTGCTAGCGTATAGTCTGAACCGATTATATTTAGCATTTAATCGGATAAATAAGGAAGTTACAAAACACTATTGGATAACTCGGTTGCAATTACTTCAGAACATTTCCACATGACTGAAAACAACCTACTTAAGGTTGACGATTTTATTATCGATTATACAATCGAATCGTATTTGTAATCGATTGATTGAAGTCATTCGTGGAATCGAAATGTTTGGTAAGATTAAAACGAAAAAACCTATTTTGATTGGATTTATGCTGAAAGCTCATCGCACTATCCATCCACGCGGAACGCGCCGAACTGACAATTCAGGAAATGCCAAGACGTCAGCTAGCCGCATTTTACGTCATCAGCATTTTTTCTATAGAAAAATTACTGCGGCGCATACTGTGCGGACATAATACCTATGTGCGATCAGCTTTAATATACTTGATACTTTATTACTTTGATCATTCTCCAAACTATTATAATTTATGACTAAGTATTTAAATAATTTAAATATTAATTTTCCACATAAAACCTCGTTAGCAACTACTTCTCCGAAGTTTATTCAATCAAGTCCAGCAACGAGTACCTTCAACTCATAAAATAATATACAAAATAAATTCACGCAAAATTCACCTTCATCACAAGCGTAGTAGAGTTCGAATTTCTGGGAATATCAAAAGCTAGTTAAAAAACTAAATCGAAAATGAATGCACGTTGTACTAGAGTTTTTTTTTGAGGAAAGCACGTATTGGACTCGGTTGAAAAAAGTGTTATTTCATTCATAAATCGAGTTGCATTGAGAACTTTTTACGCTGGCTTGATCGACGTGAAATGATGACAAAACTTATTACTTTCCAGGTTGTGGGGTGAGAAAGAATCGATAGGTAGTTATGATTTTTTAATTTAGTGCAAAACGTCTAAAATTGTATTGCTCATTTTCCATGTTTTTTAACTAAAATAAATACAATAATAATTATCTTCAAAAGGATCTGGAATAAGTAACATAAAAAAGATCCGAGAGAATGTCTACCTCGCCTTGGGGATACAGTCGTGAACCTGTTGTTGTTTGTTGTTGTTGTAATTACGAGTATTATAATGTTATTATTACATTATTTTATTATTATGTTTTTTAGTTATATTGCCCTAATATTTATAAGTGTGTGTTATTTAAAAGTCTAAAGAGTTTACGAATTATTACTTTTTTTGCTAAACGCTATCATTATTTTCAAAAGACTTATCATTAACGAGTGGATTTTTCGTTTATTAGAATACCTAAAAAATCAAGGTACAAATAGACTATTGCTAAAAGTAAGTCCAACACAACCGTGCAACTACTTTTTAATGGTTTACATTTAACACACTGTTTACACTCGAGTGGTTCCGTCACGGAACGCCTGATGTTCCCAAGCGTGGTTTTCTTATTTTAAAACCTGTGGAAGGTACTCTATTTTTAATACGAAGATTCTGGAAGCATACATGTTCTGGTTGATTTACTGATTAATGATTGAAAAATCTTCAAATCTTTTATTTTTTTTCAAAAAAAAAGGGCTTTGTCGCTGAGCGACTATATCGCCCAATCAGTAACATCTTAGCTTAGTCTTCTTATTCTTCATGGTTTCACTTCACTTCTTGGTTTCTTCTTCTTCTTCTTCTCCTTTTTATTCCTTGTTCTTCTTTTCACTTTGACTTCACTTCAAATCTTTCTTCAAATATGTATCTTGATATGGAAATCATGATAATTGTCAGTTAGAGCGGTGTTGTCGAATGGGGTTGTGCCTCGACTTTCAATCTGAAGGTCGTGGGTTCGAATCCCGGCCGTGCATCAATTGATTTTTCGTTTCGTAAAATTGATATGCGCTATAACACGAGCTCTTAACGGTGAAGGAAAACATCGTGAGGAAACCCGCAGCTTAGTCAGCTCCACACGTATTGAGGTCGTTTTACCTGTGGGCCAGGCTGATTAAGCTGAGAGGATGGTTAAGGTGCTGGGCAAGCCTATTCCATCTCAAACAATGTCCCAGGCACTACAACGTCCCGTTAAGTGTAGACATGGATTGCCTCCTGACACTGTATTAATCATCTAATATAGATGTAAAGGACTAAGCTTTTTGTCAGTTAAACAACAATTGGTTACGTGACGCTCAAAATCCGTAGCAACGTTGCATTTAGAGCGGGACGTTGCTCTTGCACATTGTTTTTTTTTTAATTATTAGTCTCTTTACAATGATTAGTAACAATAATATCGCTGATATTTTAGGTATATACGTATCCTTAGTCATTAATAATAATTTCCTTAAACAGAACAAAAACATTTAATTCAAAACAATTTGACTTGCATTTATAAAACCGCATTTATTTACGTCTCTTAAAGTTAAATTACAATAAACATCTAAGCAATTGCAATAAAACTCCAGTTAAAATAAATTCAGCTACATACTAAACTCCGGCGCAGATCACGACTTCGAATCGATGCGATCAATCGATCTGTCGCGTGCGTGCGCGCATGTATTATGTAGAAAAGGGCTAGTTGCACTATTACGTAAAACGAAACGTGACCACCAGTATTTTTTTCTAAAGTTGCATTTTTTATAATTATCTCTACGTTTCCCGCAATCTGTATATTTAGATATGCTATATACTCGTAATACCTATGCAACGTATGAAATATTATGATCGGAATATTCCAATAAATATTTTTGCCTATGTAATTTATACAACTCCTAGGGATTGTATAGAATACGTGGCGGTTAATTGGCAATGAGTAAAAATAAATAGATTTTGACCTTTATTTATTTGGTTTTAAGTACAGTACGCACAACCGATCTTTAGCTCTCTGAAGTGAGGTGCACTAAACGATTGCGCAGGTTTGCTCGAGTACGATGCAACAAACTAAGCGAGTGAGCGAGGCAGCTATACAACGCTGTCTTCGTCTTTTAGACGTCATCAAAAATGAGTTCTGCAGCTACTTCAGAGAGCTAAAGATCGGCTGTGCGTACTGTAAGTTTTAGTTTGGTGAGCCTTTGCATTACATTCAAACAACTCAAAATAGGTACGGAGGTTCTTGAGTCTACGGTTTGAGTCTGCATCATTGAGTGAATCGATAAATACATAACATGCTTAAATTTTTCTTGTGTGTCTGTATGACTGAAGAATCGGAGCTCCGAAATGGATGGCTCGATTTTGATTTTGTTTTTATTAAAAAAAAGTCACTTGATGGAATTGTTATGAATCAAGAAAAACTTTTTAGTGGTTTTTTTTAACACGCAGTTGTAAAAAAACATCGGTTTATGTTTAACCGTTGGTTAGCATCATGGTCTTACTAGCCCGAGTATGCGTAGAAACCTGATAGGAATCTGCACCGTCTGGTTAGTTAGTGCGACGAGCGAGCCATTGCGGGGCAGTTTGCGAAATTAACAATAATAGCTCTACATTTGTTTGAATAACACGGAAAGGTGAGATACCAGGAGTCGTCTACTCCAATATGTTCAATTATCTGTATCAGTTGAAAATATTGGCGTCTTGACGGGATCGATTGAAAAGTTATAAGAAAATTATCAAAAAGTAATCCTTTGTATGGATGAACTTGATTTTGCGAACGATTCGGAGAGCCTTGCACAAGATCGAGACGTCTAGAAGGAATGGGGGGAGGCCTTTGCCCAGCAGTGAGAAATAACCAAGATCGTCTACGTTAGCCAGAAGGCCGCTAGACTAAAATGGGACTGGGTCGGACATGTCTGCCGCATGTCAGATGACCTTTGGGCCAAATTAACAACCGAATGGGCCCCTAATGGCGGAAGACGACGTCGCGGCAGACCTAGATTGAGGTGGAGAGACGAGCTGGACTCGTTTAGGGAAAGTTGGTCCTCCATAGCACAGGACAGGACCGAGACAGGTGGAAAGGGGATAGGGAGGCCTTTGCCCTACAGTGGGACGATGCAGGCTAGAAATAATAATGATAGCCCGGTAATAAGTTTTCCATATCCTCAATAGTTCTGCACAAACCGGAGACTGTTCCTGAATGCATTTTTATAGTCTTGAAGGGATAGTAGCCGGTATGTGTCTCCATCACACAAGATCAAAATTGTCAAAAAGGCCTCTGTATGTTGGCTTCGGCCCCATGCATGCCTTTCAAAGGTCCGGGACTCTATAGTTCCGTGACAATTAAAATAATAATAATAATAAGAAATAACCTCGTCATAAAATCTCATATTTATAAAAAGCTAAGATAAAACTAACTGAGCAACTGTTTATGGTTATTTACCAGACTTGCATTTTATGCCTCTTTACGCGTCTGCGAACTCGAAAACTTCTACTCCATTCAATTTTAAGCTTTATGCTCTATAAAATAAGGGAGTTATGGATTTTTTTGACATGAAAAAAGTTGCTAGTCATACTATTGAACGTAAAACTTATGTGAAGCACGCTTGAAAAGTTTTATAGGGCTTAAAGTTTCCACTTAAGGAGTAAAGAGAATTTTTGATATAAAATTGATGGTTTAGGGAGATGCGACTACATTTTAAGTCTTAAGTCTTGTGATCTATTTTAGAGTTTACCTGTCTGCATTCAATTGCGTTTTTTTACCATTTTATTTTGACGATTTTTACATGCAAGGTTTTGAATAGCTGAGCATTTATTACTCACAAAGCGGCTTCGTCAATAAAGTTATTGAATTAAGCATTGAAATCACATTAAATATAAGTACATTTAATGTGATTTCAATGCTTTAATTCGATTATAACTCATCATCATCATCCGCAGCCTGACTTCACCCACTGGTGGGTATAGACTTTTTTTTGATCTCGTTACAATTCTGTCTATGTGCTAACTTCATCCATTGAGTAAGTAAGTTCGTATGAGTCAGTGACCAACTGGTGACGGAGTTTTTAGGCCGCCTTAAAGCCTTCGTCATGGCTTAACGACTTAAATAACCGGGACCGACAATTTAACGTGCCCTCCGAAGCTCGGAAGGAAATGCCACTGGTGGTGGATGAGTGAGCCACCCACAACGTTTGTCATTCGTCCATTTCTAATGAATACGAGGAAACTCACTCGGTTTTAGATTTTCCAGAAACTATCGATTTCTTGTTCTTGAAACCTTCCTTACCTACAGAATTCTATCAATTTGCAGCTAAGAGGTGATCAAGTTACCTTTGAACACAGAATATCTCATCATACTATATCTAGATTGGACACTACGCACCACTTGAGACTCCCTACCCCACAAGTTCTCGATGGAGTTCTTACAAATGAATTAGTTTCTTACATCTATACAAGATGATTTATACTTACAGTCCAGCACCCAAACCATCCTCTCAGCGTAAACGACCTTATCCACAGGAAAGCCTAGAAAGGAAAACATCGCGAGGAAACCTGCGTCAGCTCTACATGTATTGGCGTACCCAGTTTCTGTGTTAGTAAGTAAATACCGTGGTGTTCATATGGAGTTTTTTCATGTGTCCAAGGTGTGGCTTGAGTACAAACAAGCGGCCATTAACATAGCAGTGTCCGATACCGGAAGGGATTCGCACACGGCCGGCAACAACCTTCGACATCACACGATGAGCGTAGGGATGCGAACACTATGTTATCGATATCGATAGAAATGTTCTATCGATATGGAGGGATGGGAACTGTCATGGATTTTTAAAAAAATATTATTGGTAAGTATATTTATTAGATTAAGCAAAAATAAACTAATATGTTAAGTAATTTGTTAAAGAGGTAAAAAAATACAGCAATCCATTTGCTGAAAACCTGTCTATTAAAACAGCTTTATATAAAATCTTTGATCATTTACAAAACTTTGCAACTCAATCTTAAAACAATGAAAAATCAAAACTCCATTTAGCCGTGGCACGTTAAATCTCATCTTAGGAGGTGGGTAATTATCCTGGCGACACTCCAAAGTGTCGCGCTCATTTCAATTAGCTCTCTTAAATATTCAATGTCTTTAAAATAGGCTGCGCGATTCCACGTCGTAAGATGGGACTAGGATCTTGAGGAGGGGATAGTAAAAGTCGGAGTTATCGATGGTAAGTTTGTTGAAAAGTTCGCTGATGTGCAAAATGCTTTGTTTTAGTATTGGAGCGTTTGCTTTTGTTTCTTACTAGCTTCTCCCAATGGCTACGCTAAGTTCGTGCCAATTAAAAATCAAAGTGAAAGATAATATAGCTTTCTATAATAAAAGAATATTGAATTTAAAAAATATAAAATATACACAAAGTGAAAAGAAAAATCTACAATCAAACAAAACTTAAGGATTATATTTTTATAGTGTTAACCGCACACTTAGGGATATTTAAAGATTTTTAAATGTATCCCAAAAATTAGTCGGTTGCGTCGGTTGCCCGATAGCTCAGTTGGTCAGAGCAATGCCACGGATCGGCAAGGTCGTGGGTTCAAATCCCGCATGGGTGCTTTTTTTTGGGATACATTTAAAAATCTTTAAACAAAACTTAATTTGGTACAGTGTAAAAATTGTGTAAAAAAAAATACATTGTTTTAAATTGCATCCGGCTGTTTTGGCCAGACGTTTTGGTGCATCCTTAGCCGGGGCTAGTTCGGAAGTTTTATTACAGCGAGGTTAATTGTTGACTGGAGTTAGAATAACGTGGATTTTATTTTTACGATGCCACCCCCTGTTTTACGAGTTATGAAGTTCAACTGTCCAACGCAATCAAACTGAGATTAGCTTAGTTCATAATTAATTTCTAATCCCCAGTAATTTATGTTTCCTATGCAAAGATATAATCGTGACAACTTGTTAGCCTGAATTTATTTTAGATCAATTAACCGTTTTGCAATAAAAATAAATTGATTGACACTGATTAGAGAACTATCTAATTCGCATACGCAGCATGAGTGGACAAATTCCACGCATCCAAACGAGTTTGATCGATAAGGTTATCGTTTAATCGATAGGTATGCCCATCACTAGCGCTCGGACTGATGATCATTGCCGGCGCATGCGCACTATAAATAATATGTTGTAAAACGATTTTCGATAGATTAATCTGAATCGTGCGCGCAGTCGTGCGCCGCCGGGGTAGAAGAGGATCTATTGTCTATCGACGTTGATTTACGAATGGATAGATAGGGCTATGATTGACTGTAGGAGTGTTGGTCAGATGTCGTCATAGTATTTAATTCTGTCATCTTGGAGAAATTAGTATTTAGCTAACCATGTTGCAAGATATTGCGGTAAATTTCATTTTCTTTGTTTCACTCAATTCAATTGTTTCATTGAAGCAACATATTATTAATTATGATTACGATTATTTTATTATATAATATGGATTATTTACAACACAAAGCAAACCTTTAAGAGTAAGACTTATAAGAAAAAACAAGACAGAAATTTGAATGTAAATTTTGTCCGTACATTCTTGGTGTCAGGCTCACGGAACGAATCCGTAACACCGAGCTACGCTCACAGACCCAAATCGCTGACGTAGCTTTGAAGGCAGCAAAGTTGAAGTGGGATTGAGTTGGGCATGTCTGTCGCATGCCAGGTGAGCTGTGGGCAAAGGTAGTCACTGAGTGGCGCCCCGACCCAGCGAGAAGGCGACGCGGCATACCGAGACGGAGATGGCGGGATGAGCTCGACCAATTTTTACCGGAGTGGATAATAACGGCTCAGGATCGGGATGTGTGGAGGGAATGGGAGAGGTCTTTGCCCAGCAGTGGGATACGATTGACTACGAAAAAAAAGGATACATTTTAATTTAACGTGATCTTGTCTATCAGATTGTGATCTCTACAGCACAAAAGCACGCGTGTGTCAGTACGTAATGTGAGCGCGCAGTCCTGTGGGAATATCCGATTGGACTATTTATTCTAGAGATACCTTCATTTATACTTACTTCATATATTTATAAATTGTATAGGTTTAGACATAGAAATACATTTTAGTGATTGTAGGAAAACTGACCATGCGTGTCTGGCACATTGTCTGATTGCGTCAGTTGTTTTTGTTTGCCTTTGAACTTCTAATATCTGCTGAAAAAAAAAAGCACTTCAAGCAGAGGTACTGTTGTTATCAACTGTAGAGCGACTGCATCTTCTGTCATGCATTGAGATTAAAAGCAAAATGGCAAAAGTCTAGGTGCATTTGAGAAAATTCTTTTCCTCGATCGAACCCTCATCATAAAAAAAACAGTGGCATTCCAAGACAGAAGTGAAAACTTTAACGAGGTTTCGTTAACGGTTCTTAACTTTAAAAAGTACAAAAAAAAAATAAAGTGCAAAAAGTTATTGTCCCACTGAGCTTCGAACTCGGGGCTGTCTCACCAGAGGCTGTCACTCAAACTCCTCGACCGTTGTAACGATACGAAATTAGGGTAGGTATATACCTACCCTAGTAAGAGGAAAATGTCATAACGTAACAGACACGTGACTGAGTTTGAAATTTTTCTCCCATCTCAAAAATGCCCAAGCGCCGAAAGAAGTCTAAAACTGCGACGTTCTCAAAACAGATACTTCGTAAACATTAAGGGGAGTGGTTCAACTAAAAATAAAAAGGGAACCTACGTCGCGTTATCTAAGTAAATAAATAGGTTTAGCTTAACAGTAGGAAGATAACAGAATTCGAACCTTCAACCACAAAGCAACGTGGTCAAGAGTCAATCTTCACTGCGCATCAGTTCAGGGTAGGTTCAGTTGCAATCCGATTTTCATTGTTTCCCCATCAGATACATAACACTTATAACCCATTATGATCTTCTGATATTCATGAATACTTGGATCTGAAAAAACGGAGACCAGTAAATGACGATCGTAATCTAGGTGATGACCATAGAAATAATATAGGTACGGTTATTTTTACGGAACGGTTATTCTTCTTGTCGGTTGATACATGTTGGAACGAAGTTCCTTGTCGGACGGTATCGAAGAAACACAGGCTGGGGCTGGAAGAAAAACGTTCCATTTTACCATCACGACCGTCATGTCACGAAATCGTCACAGTGCGAAGTGCGCAGCCGCGAACAGTCCATAGAATGTTACATTGTTAGTACGAAAGAGCACAGCTTACCTACTTTAACATAATTTACCCGACAAAGCTTCGAACTCATACAAACTTAGTTCCGTCATTACGTCAGCACACCGTTTACCGACTACAGTCTCGATATGTAAAAGCGACGTGTTCGGTTCGAGTTGCACTGTAATCGCGATCGCACCAACAATGAGATCTTGTCACACACGTGTGTTGAGAAGGAGGCTATTCTGGAGGCAGTCGAGATTGAAAAGATCTATGTGACAAAGGTAGAGTTCTAAAGTAACGTGTAAAGACGTTCTTTGTGTGAACAGCTCTATTTTACTCGTAATTACAGCTATTTAACAAGGAAGCTTAAAACTCAAAACGAAGCCATGACGGAAGTCTTTAAGTAGCCTGAAAACTACGTGACTCAAATGGGTTTTCATTCGAATAACTAACTCGAACGCCTTACTACAAAATTTGTGTAAGAATATGAGCCAAATAGTTTAAGTAATAATATTTTAATTTTACAAGTAATTTTTACCAACACGACATCACAAATTAATTTCCAGTAATTTTCTTAGGTCTTAAGGCAAACAAGATCCTTTGAACAATCTAGGGTGGTAATTCTAGTCTACATTTTGCAGAAGCTTGCATGTGAACAGTCAATCGCCTTTCATAAACTTTCGTGATCACTGTTCATATTTCATTAAGTCAATGCTATGAAAATAAGGTTCGACATAGATGTCGAGTGATCCTAGAATAGCCTGCCAAAGCTCACAATGTCCTTTCCGCGTCCCAATTGCAGTGCAGCCTATCGTTAATTGCGATCTGCTGTCATTTTACGGTTACGCATTAGCATTATTGCAATGCGCGTATCGATTTGCGTCGATCTCGCGAGTTGTGAAAGCTTCAATTGGCATAACAAGAAAATTAGTGCACAAATGTTTTCAAAAACAAAATAGGTATCACCTTTTGTAAACTCATACATACTTACCCTGCGTCTTCGAACGCGAAGCGGCGCGGTGCGGTGCGGAAACCACAAACAGTCGATTTACTATTGAAGTGTCCGGCACCAGTGCGCAGCAGCGCGGTGCGAATTGAATCGAACGCGATCAGAATTCTTGCGAATTTTGACACTATGTAGGATGATTCGCAAGGACGTGGGACAGACTCGCCGCGACGCGCTGCGCCGCATCGTACCACCACGTAAGACGCAGGGTTAAAGTAGAAAATTTGTAAAAAGTAATTTCGTATGAGTAAATGGCTTACGAACGAAGAGTGACGTGACGTAGTGCTTGCCGCCATATGGCCTCCGTCTGAAAATAAGTACTTAAATAAATTTTATAAAACTAAACAAGATTACGGATATATCTCCAAAGTATACTTTATACATAACAATATACTTTTATAAGGAGGTTGGGACTGTATTGAAGATTGAAGTTACCTTCATAAATGTGGTATGTATAAAGTTATTCCAGGTAGCTGTGTTTGTCGAATGGGGTTGTGCCTCGACTTTTAATGCGAAGGTCGTGGGTTCGAACCCGGCCGTGAATCAATGGATTTTTCGTTTCGTAATATTTATATGCGCTATAACACTAGCTCTTAACGGTGTAGGAAAATATCATGAGGAAACCCGCAGCTTAGTCAGCTCCACACGTATTGACGTCGTCTTTCCTGTGGGCCAGGCTGATTAAGCTGAGAGGATGGTTTAAGTGCTGGGCAAGCCTCAAATTGTATCTCAAACAATGTCACAGGCACTACGGCATGGATTGCCTCCTGACGCTGTATAGATCATCTGTGACGCAGTGGGTGCAAGCCCGCTTGGGACGCAGAAGGTTGCGGGTTCGATCCCCGCCGCGGGATAAATGTTTGTATGATCTACAGATTTGTCTCGGGTCTGGGTGTTTCTATGTATAATATGTATGTATTTACAAACAAAAAGTATATAAGTAGTATATCAGTTATCTGGTTCCCATAGTACAAGCTTTGCTTAGTTTGGGGCTAGATGATGCTGTGTGAAAATGTCCAGCATAAATATTTATCTCGGGTCTGGGTGTTTGTTTATATGTATAATATATATGTATATATAAACAAAAAGTATATAAGTAGTATATCAGTTATCTGGTTTGGGGCTAGATGATGCTGTGTAAAAATGTCCAGCATTATTTATTTATTTATCTAATATAGATGTAAAATATGCATGATTATTCTCAGTTGATAGCTGGAATAACTTTATACTTATCACATTTTCTTGTTTGTCTGCTTTTTTTAGAGACACAGGCAATGATATTCTAAACTAGCTGCGCTCCCGCATTGTAACCCGCGGTCCCTCGGGATTTTTTCATTTTTTCGGGATAAAAAGTCTATGTCCTTCCCCGGGATACAACCTTTAACTATGCCAAATTTCAGCTTAATCTGTTCAGCGGTTTGAGCGTGAAAGCGTAACAAACAGACAGACAGACAGACAGACAGAGTCACTTTCACATTTATAATATTAGTATGGATAGTATGGATAAACCAACTTTGGAACATTTGACTGTCACCGACAAAAATGTCGCTCTGTTTGACGCAAACTGAAGTAAAAATTGTGCTAATGAGACAATTTCCAAACGCTTGTAGCCTATCTATATTTATGGACACATTATTGCGACGCCGCATCATCATCATCATCAAATTTAAGAGCTCAGCTCTTGTCGGTGCAATGATGCAACTTCCTCCACCTCTCCCTTTCCAATGCGATCTCCTTTACTTCTTTATACGACATGACAGCGATCTTCTCCTTTATCTGACTCATGAAATTTATTCTAGGCCTTCCTCTTCCTCGTCTTCCTTCCACTTTTCCTTCTATGATGTTCTTGATAAAGCTGTCATGTCGTATAAGATGTCCAATCATTTTTCCTCTTCTATTTTGAATGGGGTTCAAAACCCTTTTCTCCTCGTCATCAAAACCACTTTCTCGTTGGTAACCTTCTGTGAAATCGCCGCATATTAGGTAAATTGTAATCTAGAAATAGATTTACTTCTTCAGATCGACAAACAGCGTACAAGCAACTAGTTCGTTGCAACACTACCATCAGTGTTATTTAATTGCATTCAATTAATATTGCAATTCCATTGTTTACAACTACTAAGACACGTTTCTCTACAAAACTTTCGCCGTCATATTACGTTGTTAAAGCCTAATACAAACTAATCTTGAAGTTACACTGTTAACATCAAAACTGTTGACAGGTACCTATCAATCAAAGATCTAAAGGTAGTTTTATGTTGGAAGTACATTACATACCAAAAACATTATAACTACTTAGCTAATTTCTATTTTTAAAGAAAATTATTAAAATCTTAAAGAGTGCTTCAATGGTTACAATGGGGCTTATTACAAGAAAATGAGCCGAGTTTAGACCAAGTCTAACTAAAAAACTGTCCCTAGAAAAACGATCTTTAAGTACTCGTACATAGAACGCTTTTTTGTGGTACTTAACAGTTTTGTTTTGACATGGGGTTCAACCAAGGTTTTACGTTTTTATAATAAGCAGCATTTTTTGTTTACAATTTAGTCGCATACCATTACTATCGTAACCGTACGTGTCTTTTACCATAAATTTATCTAGGGTAATAAACGTATTTGATGCAAAATTTGAGTATTAGAATAGTTGTAAGGCTGTTGCCTAAAAAAAGCTTAAAAAGCAATGATTTTAGGTAATACTAGCTCCTACATTGTTGCAGTATTATTTCACTCTGAAAGAAACAACAAAAAGTAAAACAGGCACAAATAACGATGATATATTTTTTGAGACCAATACTTTAGCCCGAGGCTTGTAGGTGGGATACAGTTAGAAACCTGAATGTAGTACGATTTCTAACTACTGGGCTATAGAAAACGTAAGTTAGCCACAGGGGTAGATGGTTCGATTGATTATAATAGATACATATGATCTGAAGGTTTTCTGTTACTCATAGAGATATACAGCTAGAACATATTATGTAAAGCCGGGATTCCACCGAGAAAGAGCGAGAAGCGGAGCGGACTCCTTTTCTATAAAATAGGTTTTGATTTCCACCAACAAAGAGTTTCGTCTTTTGACATCCTCCGCAAAAGGAATTTGCGAGCGAGGAATTAGCTGAGTTGGTGATGGTGTCCGTACGGAGTCCGCTCCGCTCGTGGTGGAAACCAGGGTTACCATATATGGTAGAGTTTTTTTCGTCTAAAGAAAAAAAAACCTTTTTGAACAAAATTACATAATTATGAAGGTATTATCTTGAAAAAATAGAAAGATTTCAGAATATTATCTACCATCTTTCGTTTTAAGTTTCCTTTCAACAATTTAACTATCAATATTTATTAGTTGTCAATAAATTCAATACGACATGATCCCTTTTATCAATAACTCATGTTTGGTTGCGATAACATATCCCCTTTACAAGCCCATCAAATACAATTTACGGGAATCACGCCTACAAGCTCCTTATCAAACTTGTCCCTTAGTACCGTTCAATCACCAATAATGTGCAATACAGTGTGTAACAATGTCACCTTACTTCCCCTATCAAAACCAAAGCGTAACATAGACCAAACTTCTGCAATAAGAACTTTGAACTTTATTGTAAGACATCTAAGATTGATAATGGAAAATTGATATAAAATTCGAAAAATGAACGCGAATTTTTATTCTCAATCTTATCACTTACCAAAAGTGATTTTAGTTTCAAAAGAATAGAGTTCAAGTTGGCTTGAGAGGTTTGACACGGCGGGAAAAGGGGAGACAGGGTAAACACCATCATATTAAGTGAGCACATGAGAGGGAAACGCGGAAATGTGGGAAAATCGGATATAGACGTTTATCGTTGGATTTTTCGCGTGATTTAACCGTGACAAATCCGAGCTTGTAGCTTGACTGCTGAAGCATGAACCGTGATTGAAGATTAAAGTCAATTTGCGTGATGTGTAGTTTTATTACAAACACACGTAATTTTTTTTGTATTTTGATTCCATGCACAGACAATAACCTACTATTTTGTAAGGTGGCAACCAAATGCTCGTACACTCTACAGGACGCTGGCTGTAATGCTTTTGTCATTTTTGAGATGAAAAATAGACTTGCCTAGCACTTAAATCATTACCTAAGCCTTGTTCGGACTACGCGTTCCACGCGTTCCATTGAACGTGTGCCGGTTACGCGTAAAGGTGGACTAAAATGTCAAAGTGTATACGCGTTGCTGCCTAGGCGTTCCTGTGTACGCGTAATTGGCTACGCGTTTATTGGAACGCGAAGTCCGGACGCAGCTTTATGTATCTCAGCTGATCGTTCTTATCCACAGGTTCGTCAAAATGCGTTAAACGCAGAATGTTGGCAACATTCTGTAAAAAATTGCAAATAAAATACGACAGAGTAAATTCAATTGTTGCAATTCAGGGGTCACCATAATCTGGCTAACCGAGCACGTTGACATAAGGGCACCTCGATTTATTGCCCTACAATGGAAAGGGGAAGTCGTGTTTATCTTTTTCTATTGCCGCCAATTTGGCGTGACGTATGTTAGAAGTGGCTGGATCGCTTTTATACGATTGTCACTTGTCTCATTTCTATTGAGGGTCTTGTTTTTATTCTGTGGTACTTAATTGAAAACATTTTCATGAGAATATTTACTGCTTTTTTTGTTTTTTTCTACACGTTTTTTTTGAAAATGAAATTACAATTAAACTCCGTCCAAAAAAACTCTTAGAGAAAAACTAAATAATCACTCTTTTTGTGTTACTTATAAAACAGTATCGGTAGGTACATTACGCATAACCGATCTTTAGTTCTCTGAAGTTAGGTGAACTAAACGATTGCGCAGGTTTGCGCATAGTACATTGCGTGTGTAGAGTAGGCGAGATAGCACAATGCAACAAACTAAGCGAGTGAGCGAGGCAGCTATACAACACTGTTTTCGTCTTTTAGGCGTCATCAAAAATGGGTTCTGCGCAGCTACTTCAGAGAGCTAAAGATTGGTTGTGAGTACTGCACTTACTGTTAACTATTTAGAATAATGTTCACACGTTGTTGATTTACGGGCAACATCCACACTTACCGGCCATTACTCCAAATAGTTATAATCGGCCACCTCTATAGAAATCAATAAAATCAATCATTTGAGCCCTCGAGCTATTCTTGGGGCCTGTTCGGTGAAAAAATCATCGTTTATTTTGTACTGACTAAAAGCGGGACTTACGTAAAAACATCAAAAGATCAATCTGATCATTGTATCGACTAGTATTCAGGCATGTGCTAAATATGTATCTGGACATAAAATAGCTTTTCGGCTAAGCTAAGAACCCCGTAACATATTCAAAGGATCTTGAATGTATAAAATATCTAAGAGCTCAACTGCAATTTTTGGAAACTTACCTTCAGCTTAAATAGTATTTTTCTATATGCCCCATTCTGCTGCCCCCTTAGCATGGCGATTGTCTAGGTACCGGAGAATAGATAAAAATGACAGTAATGACATTAGAGTTTGGATAAAAGTTATCCACATTCTACCCGTTTTATCCACACTCTAATGTCATTGCTGTCATTCTTCGGTGCCTAGACAATCGCCATGCTATGGGTGTTGTAGTATAGTTTTTTGGTAATGTTTCTATTCATCTGTTCATAAAAACAGCTCTTTATAAAACAGGTAAAGTTGAAACGCATTATACGAGTACGAAAACAATCTTTATCTGGTACCCTAAAGTTTAAGTGGCTTATTACAAGAAAATGCGCCAAGTTTAGACCAAGTCTAACTAAAAAACTGTCCCTAGAAAAACGATCTCTAAATACTCGTACATAGAACGCTTTTTTGTGGTAAACGTTTTGTTTTGACATGTGTCATCATGGGGTTCAACCAAGGTTTTACGTTGTTATAATAAGCAGCTAAATGTTTTTCTTCGAACAGGCCGCACCTGGGGCGCTACCATGGTAGGTGACATCCAGAACTATGCAGTAAGTTCGTATGAGTTAGTGGCTAACTATGCAATATAAATATGGGTTCCTACTTGTAATTACTACATGATGAAAGGTGCAAAATCTGCCCTGAAGCTGCTATATCTTTAGGAAACAATTACTTACTGTTTACTAAGTGCAGCAAAGAGGCTCCGTGTACTAAAATGACTGTTTACTAAAAAACGAAACAGCCTTGAGGATATTAGGTATGTGTGAAAAGAATGAGTTTATAGATGATGAGAAGGAAAATTTGATATATAAAATATGTTAAGATGACTACAAAACATCACACAAGAAGAGGAGACAACATACTCCCATTTATTACAAAAAATATGAACTGAGTTTAGCGAAGCACTGACTAAAAAACAATCTTTAGAAAAACGATCTTTAAATACTCGTACATAGAACGCTTTTTTGTGGTAAACGGTTTGTTTTAACATGTGTCAACATGGTGTTCAACTAAGGTTTAACTTTTTATAATAAGGCCAACTCCTAGTAGTTTTAAAATCAAATCATAAAAATAACCCAACAATGATTTGATAAAGTAAACTTGGGCAAAATCAATAGGTCAAATACTCAATGGCCAACCAAATAGAGTCTGGCTATAAAAAATAATGGAGTCTGGGTCTCAGGACGAATAGCAATGTGAAGAGTGAAAGAAAGAAAGCAAACAACTGCTAATAGATATAGTTCTCGGATGTTGCTATGGAATAATATCAATCGGATAGAAACCAATGTCATTGGTTGATCAAATTGTAATCGATGAGTTGCGCTTTGGTTAACTCGCGGATCAAAAGTAGTTTTTGTGTTGATCGACTATAAGCTATATTTATAACTAATCTTGTCCAAAAACGTTCAGCAGCTTCAGTGTAAGAGCACTGAACAAAAACGTTCAGCAACAAACATCGATCCAACCACACTTTCGTAATAGTAGTAAGATTATAAACGCCTTATTATGACTAAAATAGCAATTTATTTGTTATTGTAATATTTATGGTAGTTTTATTAGAATTTTTGGAGTCGGTTGAACTTGTTCAAAATCAATAAAAATTCAGTTTAATCTGGGGCACGTTCGGTAGAGCATTCGCAAAGACAAGCCAAGAGATGTGACAATACTATCCTTTTATACTCTAGATGAAAACTAATTTAGCTTCATTATGCCATGAGTGTATCCGAGAACTGTACAACTTATCCAATACACTCGAACATCATAATTCACATGGGACTTTCTAAACCATCGTTTGATTTTGCGTGTACAGCTTATTGGTACAACGTACAACTTAATTGAATACACTCTGTTGTACACATCTCCTGTGGTACGGACATTCGGACATAATGAATTTACATGTTCCATGATTATATTGTTGTGCAGTATTTTGACTTGTAAAGTACCTCTATGAAAGTTTCTGGGTATAAGAACTCTTAAATTATTTGCCTTCACTATTCTTGCTATCAAAATTTTTGTCAAGGTGGCTAATTATTTTACCATCATCATCCACAGCCCGATTACTGGGCATAGACTTTCCTTTGTTTGTGCTATCCAAACGATCATGGCATGATTGTTTGTATTGTGCTTGTGTTGTCCATCAATGTCCAACAATTTTTTGGAATGAAGTTCCTTTTCAGACAGTATCGGGGGGGGCTAGACGAAAAAAAATGTAAAATTTTTCGTCACGTCAAAATGTATGTCAAATCGTCACAGTGCGAAGTGCGCAATCACGTAACAGTCCATAGATTGTTACATTGTTAGTACGGAAGAGCGTTTCTAAGATTTTAGTAAATAATTTATTTGACAAATGCCAAATGTCTTTTTTTTTTATTTAATGCCAAATGTCAAATTTGAAACTTCGTTTCCAACGAGTGTTCCACGACACTCGCGTAGGTACTTTTTTTACTTAAAAATTGTGACTTCCTCTTTCCATGAGAACATAATAATTGTTCTGACCCCATATAAAAGGTATAAAGGCATTAAAATGAGGATGATTATTGACAGTATTTTAGGCTACAGAGAACTGAAGTAACAAGTACATGTTGAGTTCTACTTAGAAAATTGTGTAATGATCAGATTTGTTGACCTATTACTATCTCTAGGACATTTCGTGCTTTCCACGCGTCTATTGTTCGTAGATCACGATATTCTCACAGTAGACTTACTGCAGTAGGACAAACAGAACAAAACATTAAAGGTGGTTGCAGACCAGAGACGCGCCGCATGCGCCCAATTTTTAGCCCTTAGCTAGCGGTCTGGGAGACCGCTTTATTTTTTAAAAGGATATTTCTCGGCTAACTTTAAAACTAAGCTTGTGTGCGTCCATGTCCTTTTCTGCGTTCTAGAAAGTGTTCGTCTGCGATCAACAAGTCATGTTTAAATTGCTAAAATTAGTCGAAATAAGTAAGTTTATTCCGTTATTTCTAAACCATTCTCTCAGCTTAATCAGCCTGATCCACAGGAAAGACAACGTCAATACGTGTGGAGCTGATTAAGCTGCGGGTTTCCTCATGATGTTTTCCTTCACCGTTAGAGCTCGTGTTATCGCGCATATACATTTTACGATACGAAAAATCCATTGATGCACGGCTGGGATTCGAACCCACGACCTTCAGATCGAAAGTTGAAGCACAACTCCATTCGACCAACACGGCTCTCGACAAGTATTACAACAATACAAATGTAAAGGAAATTCTGTGACGGCAGTTTTACTGCTTTATCTTTCTTTTCAACCAACTTCAAAAAAAGAGGTTCTCAAGTCGTCTGTGTGTCTTGTTACGCGATTATTACTCCATTTCAGAACCGATTTTCAAAATTCTTTTTGACGTGACTACGTCTTATAATTCGATAGAGCCGGCTGCACGCACGAAAAAACATGACGTCATGAGGCGTTACCTCGCTCTGGGGCGTTCCATGTAAGGCTTGCGCAAGTGCAAGCGAGAGCGCGGAACGAGCGACAAAGAAGCACAATCGGCCTTTGCGTTGTCACGTTCAACTATTGTCAGTAAACCGACTTTACAGACAATCTTTTTTTTTTGTTTAAAAGGGTATATTCCTGAGATGGTCCCATATAAATTTTATTTCTGAGGGCTTAATAGTTTCCCCGTAAAACTCAAAAATCCTCATCTTCACTTGACGCCACTGCCTGAGCCACGCTGCACCATTGAAGTCGGTTTTCTTTTTAGTTTTTAAAACGTAATTATTTACTCGATTATTATTATTTTTTACTGCTAGGATGGATTTCCAAATTGATATTATGTATAATTATTAGGAATTATTTATCATATTATTCTACTCATTTTATTACGCTGTGTAGTGATTTTAATTAGCCATTGGAGTGCTAACAGCATGTATCTAGTTGACATTTCGCATGTCGCGCATGTCGTGTGTCGACACAATGCAAGCAAATTGTTATCAGCACTAATTAGGAGTTTTGTTTAACTTTGACTATCTGAAAATCGAACACCGTTAGATCACGAACATAATCACTGAATTAAAAAGTAATCCCGATTACCAGGTAGACAATCATGTTAGGTTTTCAAGATTCTCCGAAGATACTTTTGATTAAAATATTTTTGGAACGAAGTTCCTTTTCGGACGGTATCGAGGATGGAGGCTAAGCTAAAAAAACAAAAGAAAGCGTTCCATTTGTACCGTCACGACATATCGATGTCTCCGGGGAATAAAAGGATAACTGCAAAAACACTACTTTGCAGGAGAAGCAAAAAACATGTTTTCGTTGATAACTTCACAAATTTTGCAAAATGGTGCGGAGCGCATAGTACCTAGTGCGCAAAAAAACATGCGTAGAGTGCGAAAAATGGTGCACGAGGTGCGCAAAATGTCAAATGTACAAACTTCGTTCCAACCGAGTGTTCCACGACACTCACGTACTTACTTTTTTTATTTTAATGTGTGTAACACAAACTGTCTTACGTAATACTGTGGTAATAAGTACTAACTTCTTTTTAAACAGAACGTGGACCGCTTTTTAAAAATCAATGTTTTATCTAATTATTTGTAAAGTTTAAGCGCCATGTAGGTACATGGTAGGGTAGGTCTAGGTACCCTTTCTACTTACTCGAAAGTACTTTTGCATCAAAGCAGAAGTTGGCATTCAAAAAATTACACATTGCATGCCCATCATCGCCTTTTGGAATACTGACTGCGTTCCAAAACGATCCATATTCAAAATAAGAACAAAAAGATTCAAATCGAGATCAGACATAAACGATCACGCATGCTATTACAAAGAGAATAGAGAATTTGAATTAGGAACTGAGGCAACCCGGCCCGCCATTCTACCGGTCATGGGTCATTATAATAGTGACCTTTGAGGTACATACGAGGTTAACTTTTTATTGGAATTGGGCTGCATTTGAACTTAAAATGGTAAAGGTATATTTAAAATATGCACCATGTTGTCTGTGACCATAACATAGTTACGACCTCTGTGGCGCAGTAGGCGAAGGCCCGCCTGCGACGCAGAAGGTTGCGGGTTCGATCCCCGCCGCGGGACCAATGTTTGTATGATCTACAAATATTTGTCTCGGGTCTGGGTGTTTCTCTGTATAATATGTATTTACAAACAAAAAAAGTATATAAGTAGTTTATCAGTCATCTAGTACCCATAACACAAGCTCTGCTTACTTTGGGGCTAGATGATGCTGTGTGAAAAGTCTAGATTTTTTATTTATTTATTTATTATAGTGAAATAAAGCGAGCATTACAATTTTTTAGGAAACGGAAGTTAAGTATTTTAAGACGCCTCTTGAAACGATGAAAACAAAATAAGGTGGGTACCTAATGTACTTGAATGCTTTATGTCAACCATATAATGAGATAAGACAATTAAAATGATTTTAGGGTGCTGTGTAAAATGTATCTTTGCAAATAACACTACTCGTACTCTCCTGTAACTAAACTGGTTCATAGTACAAAAATAGTTGGTAGTCAAAATTAAATCCATTTATTTACGTCGCAAAACGACGCAATCGAGAACAAGACAAGTAATTTAAATTCTTTATGAAATCGAGACGAACCAGGGGCACATCGACCGTATTTGCGTTCCTTTTTCGTTCGTTTGACGAATATTCGTATGTTTCTTACTACGATTTTTTACTTTAAGGGCCAATTTTACGGTCTTATCGACCGAATACAATGTAGCTCGTAGGAAGAAACATCCGAATATTCATCAAACGAACGAAAAAACGAATGCGAATTGTAATGTGGTATCAAAGGGCAAGTGAGCGAAAGTCTTGAGGTTCTCGAATTGAAAGTAAAAGTACCTAAAATAAGATTACTTATCAGTTTAATTTAGTTAGTGGTCAGGCATTTCGTCACTGCACATTTGACCAACGCCTTAGATCCACACGATATGCTAAGCTAAGCGGACTTCAATTTCATAGAAAGCAAGTTTTTATGTATTTTGGTTTTGAACCGTAAAAAAAAACATGACTTAAATGATTTATATGTATTTAATTCAAAAATAAAATCCTCCAAATTACTATAGAGCAACTTATTATAGGCGTTCGATGCAAAACTGATGCTATACCAAACATGCAATAGTTACTGACGACGACCTCTGTAGCGCGGTGGGCGAAGTCCCGCCTGCGACGCAAAAGGTTGCGGGTTCGATCCCCGCGGCGGGACCAATGTTTGTATGATTTACAAATATTTGTCTCGGGTCTGGGTGTTTCTATGTATAATATGTATGTATTTACAAACAAAAAGTATATCAGTCATCTAGTACCCATAACACAAGCTCTGCTTAGCCCCAAAGCTAGATGATGCTGTGTGAAAAGTCCAGCATTATTTATTTATTATTTATTTATTTATTTATTTATTTATTTACTGTATTCAATCTCTTAGAACCATATCCTATCCTACTTTCTTCTTCTTCTTATTTAAGGATTTACTCCTTGTCGGCACAACTGATGAATCCCTCGCCATGTATCTCTTTCCAGGGCTGCTTCCTTGACCTCTTTATACGACATGACAGCTATCTTCTCCTTTACTAGGCTCATATAAACTATCCTCGGTCTTCCTCTTCCTCTTGTTCCTTCCACTTTCCCTTCTATAATGTTCTTAATGAAAACTGAAACTATCCTACTTACTTACCATAAATTCGAAACTTTTGGAGGCTGGATGTATGTATGGACTCTTTCATACAAAAATTTGTGAATGGGTTTGAATGAAACTGGCATAGATAGTAGCCAAAATTTGCACAAGTGAAATTTTCCAGAGGGAACGCGAATATCGAACGAAGCAGGGGCCGTATTCGCGTTTCTTTTTTCGTTCGTTTGATGAATATTCGGATGCTTCCTACCACGATTTCTGACATCAAGGGCCAATTTCTCAGTTTAGAATATTTGGTCCTAGGTTAGGACCGTAATTTAACGTTTTAAAGGAACGCGAATACGACCCCAGGTCTAAGCCTGATAGCCTCATATAAAGTCTATGATGACTAAATGATTTTGTACTGACTAATGAGTTTTTAGTCAATACGGCGCCGAAAACCTGTTTTCTACATAAATCTCGTCAAGCGGTTTGGCATTTACCGATCGTGTTGTTACTCATAATGAAATCTGTTACGGTTATAATAGGTTATGTTATTTATGTTATCATTATTAAATTACATGCATTGTTAGTGAAATGGTCTATCAAAATTGCACAGATTGATTGTGTATCTGAGTATAGCAAAAATGGCAAAGGACGAAATGACTCAGAGATTACAAATTGAATTGAATTAAAAAAAAACTTAAAAAACTCCGTCACCAGAGTTGGCTACTGTCTCATACAAACTCATTTACTTTTACCTAAAAAACCACAACATTTTATAAAATTCAAACACACAAAGAGCTTATAGGAAACTAAAGTATTTTGGTCTACAGCCAAAGCATTATTTGGATTATGTTCCCGTATATCCTTTATCAAAGGGCATTAAAAGACAGAATCGAAGATTATAGCAATAATATGTTGTTATACTGCGACACAGACTATCTGGGCATATTATTTATCGAGACCGAGCATGTGCATGACAATTTTATAGATTATTTCAATGATCATGCATAGAGCCAGTATCAAACTGTCTGGTAGATAAAATGATCTCCAGATATATTTATATGAATGAAATAGGCAGAATGAAAAAAAACACAATTTTTGATTGAAAACATTAAAACTTTCGATGTAGGTAAAACTTACTTACAATACTTAAAAATGCTGTACGTGAAACGCTTTAAATATTATTCATACTCATACTCATACTCATTTATTCGCCGTAGGTGTTCAAGTCACACTTGGTTTTGTCAATTAGGTACATGGTAGATATTAAACTAAGTTATAATTGATAAATAATAATAATGCTGGACATTTTTCACACAGCATCATCTAGCTCCAAACTAAGCAAAGCTTGTACTATGGGAACCAGATAACTGATAGAATACTTATATACTTTTTGTTTGTAAATACATACATATTATACATAGAAACACCCAGACCCGAGACAAATATCTGTAGGTCATACAGACATTTGTCCCGCGGCGGGGATCGAACCCGCAACCTTCCGCGTCGCAGGCGGACCTTCGCCCACTGCGCCACAGAGGTCGTCAAATATGTTTTGTCGTGATATGTTTTGAGCCGTTAAAAATCATGCGAGGCCTAAAGTAGGGTCTTATTATTACGTAATTAGTAGAGTATCTGAATAACATTCTTGTTTAAAGATTTTGAAACAGTGGGGTGAAAGGTTAAAGTTTGCCTCAAAAAGGTTCCATTCGTGCACTTGGTTTTTGGGATGATTGAAAATCTGGTAAAATATCCACCATCACTTATGAATCCTGTGGTGCTCTAGCTGAGAGAATAAAGATGGCGTTCGAGACCCTCACTCAGGGTCATTCGCAGGACGGCGTGGAACCGAGCGGACGTGCCGGCGTCGAGCTAAATCTATTTAATGTGTCTTATTTTGGATCCATTCCATAGTTCCTAAAATGGAGCAGAACCCCACAAATCCTTTTCGTTTGTTTTATCTGAAGTCTTGCATATACTACCGAGCGTAGGTCCGATCTTACCTTCTGCACGGAACACGCGACTAACCGTGCGCCTCCTAGATATCTTCCTGTATTTTATTGTTTCCATATGAATCGTAATATATCGAGCAATAATAAACAAAGCGGCATCGATGCTATCGGACCACCCGTGATTTGCAAACGATACAATGCGACTTGTGTGTTTATTTTTCGATATTATTTCGAGTACTTCGAGATTAACAATCAAAAGATGTCGTATATTTTCTGTTTGGAAGATTAGAAGAAACTTAGAGTGCGTAAAAGTAGACTTGGATAGATAGTATCAAACGAGTTCCTAGATTTTGTCGAATAATTTCAAATCAAATCAAATTTATTTATATATGATACACAAAAGATGTAAAAATTGGTTATTAATCCCACTGTGATCTGCCAGTTGGCATATAAATTCAGGTACATACATGTTTATTAATTATTATTCGATAAAATTAAAATTATTTAAATTTAAATTATACACAGAATAAAATGTCAACAAACCATTAAATTAATAACTACACAAGTCATTGAGTATATTAATGTGTTTTGTCATTTAAAAATTATAATTATAATATACTAGCTGGTACCCGCGACTTCGTCAGCGAAATAACTTACTTATTAGCAACGCCATTTTTGCCTTTAACTGGAACTACCAACTCCCCATACAAACTTTCAACACTTATTTCACGCCCTCCATGATTAATATATAGATTTTTTCTGTCATAAGAACCTTCTCCTGACAATAACAAACACAACAAAAAAAATTTAATGAAATCGGTCCAGCCGTTCACGCGTGATGCCGTGACCAAGGAAATTGGGATTCATTTTTATATATAGAGATTAAAAGTTTGATGAACATTCGTCAAATGTATTAAGAAACTAGTTTTTTCGCAAGAAGATAATTCTATAGAATTCAACAACATTTTCTTCTGATCTATTGTAATTACTTCTCAATCTTATTATTTTTCAAAAACACTGAATAAAACTGCCTATTCAAGTCGACAAAAACAAATATAAGTTTAACCAAATCAAACAATAGAGGCCACAAATACCTTCACAAAGCAATAAAACATCATTAATTACGTAACACACAAACGCAAACAACATAAAGGTAACCAATCGATTCCGAAAACGCTCAAACGCACCCTTATTTGAACAGCTAACATTAAACTTTGGCGTCGTTTTCACTAACATTTGCGTACAATTACATTCTAACTAAAAACTTTTAGTACCTTTTAGTGTCAATCCAATACATATGATCAAAATCACAAGACGTGATCAAATTCTATTACGTACTACAAATTGTTTTAGCTCACGAAGGCTGGTTGGTCTACATGCACTTTACTTCTGTATGTGTACTACAAATAAACATGTATGCCTACAGTTTATTATTTAGTGGCTTATGGTCCTGACGACCATTTTTGCAATTGAACAATATTAATTAATGTTAATATTATATCTCACCTGGTTGATATACCACTAATTAGAACTAAGCGCTTCTAAATTTAATTTATTATGCGCACTGCAAACATTTGAAATCAGCTTCCAGCGTCTGTATTTCCGCTGAGCTACGACACTGTTGTTTTTAAGAAGAGAGTTAATAGGCAACTTCTGGGTAAGCTCGCTCCATCGTAGACCTCATTCTTACCTGTGTAAGTTTCGAGGTCAAGAGCCAACCCATTCATCATATAAAAAAACAAAACAAAAGAAAGTATTTTTCTTCCCTTTAGCCATGCATGCACAGACCCGATAATATGTTTCCTAGGACTTTCTCAAGGTACGCGTCTGATCTCAAAATCTCCTTTCCTCGAACAATACGGTATTGCAAGTCATGCATAGTGCCCCTACAAGCTCCATCTACCAATCACAGGCAATAACTCAGGTGTGTCGCACGCGCCGCTGTCGCGCGACTATTTGTCGCGAGATACACACGGTATTATTTATTTGCTTCGTGCTGGATGGAGTTTGCGATGAGATAGTAAGTTGCCGTATTGTTTCCAGATTGTGATATGCTGGTACAGTCAGCAACATCCGTCGATTTGGGAATGTTTCAATGTAGCTGACTTCAAAAAGGTTTTCGATTCGACTGTACTTATAATTTGAGAACAAAAAATGTTTAACTGCAGGACAAAACATATACAATATACGCGTTGTCGTTTCAGGAAGATCTCAGTTTTGGCGGTTGTCAATTTGGGTAGTTGACGATTTAAGATGTTGTCGTTTTCTAAAGTTGTCGTTTTTGTAAGTTGTCGTTTTCGAAAGTTGACATTAGGTTGTCGTTTTTGGAAGTTGACATTCTAAAAAGTTGTCGTTCTCGGAAATTGTCGTTTTCGGAAGTTGTCATTTTAGGACGTTGTCGTTCTCACCCTGAGGGACGTAGGTACTAGTCTTGGAAATAAACCTACTTAAAGGTGCATTTAGACGATACGGTATGACGCACGTTTTGCTAAGCTAAGTCCATTCAGCGTACGGTCTCCAGTTAGAGTTAGCGCATTTACACGACACGGTATACCGTATGACTAGGTTACTTAGTCGCACGGTGAGCGCGCCGGGTGGCTAACACTGCGGCGAGTAGGGTTACCATACGGAAAATTTTAAACGCGGACAAAGACCAGAGAAAAAAATCTATTTCAATGGAAAAGTCGCGAGTGCGTGGGCGTTTTCGTGGGCGTGGGCGTGGGCGTGGGCGTGGGCGTGGGCGTGGGCGTACGCGTGGGCTCAGAATTTCTCCTATGACAAGGTCTATGTTGGTAACACGTAAGTGAAGCCACGTGCGTTCCGCAAGCTCACATACCTAAATGTACGTATAGGTACACGTTGATATTTTTATCTTAATAATAATAATCGTCCTGTTGTAGGTGAATTTGATTATTTTTCTACTTAAAAAAAGCATCTTAAACATATTTTGTATCTTATTATCTTAGAAAAATCCTGATAATTCTAAAATAAAACGACATGTCTGGAGAAATTTTAACGTATGGTCACTGTAAAGTAGGCGGAACCTGGCCACAGATTACAGAGAGTACCAGTCATAGTTACCTAGTCATGCGTTTTAGCGTACGGTATAACGAGACTATACGATATAATGTTGTATGAACCTTTTTAAAATTTCAGAGTGCAAATCAAGTACACTTTGGTGTAGTGGTCTTGTCCGCCGGTTCTCAATATGAGATGTGCCGGTTCGATACCATTAGAAAATTATTTTAATTTTGCTTTTTTTTTTTTTGCTTTACTATTTTGTATTTTTTTTATGTTGATTGCGAAAAAAGAAAATAAAATTTAAATTCAAGGTACAAAAAAAGGTACTTACACTACATGCCTAGAATCATTTTCCTTTTTTTTTTTGCTTTACTAGTTTGTAATTTTTTTATGATAATGGCGAAAAAAGAAAATAAAATCAAATTTCAAGGTCCAAAAAGAGGTATTTAACTACTTACACTACTTTCTTGCTTAGATGGTAATTTTATCAATTTCCTGACTATCATAGGACAACGTACCTACATACCTACGTATGTACATACCTACATGGTATGGATCCTATGACACCTACCTATCTAATGGTAGGTTTACCTAATGTAACTAATACGTAACAGAAAAAAGTGAAGCAAAAACTAAAAGAAAGTGGTTCACGACTTCCAGTCCAGGGCACGGTAGACATTTTTTTCAGATCGTTTGATATAATAGGTTTTGCTGTGGATCTACCTACTTTACAGCACCCTACAGTTAAAACTGAGGAGTTGGCTACACTGGCTGTGGCTTTGTATCTAGCTCTAGAAGTCTAGAGAAACGACAGAGAGTTGCTTCATCAATGTGTTTCTAAATAGGTAGGTACTTACCTACTGGGACATTTTGTGAAATTGTTAATAAGTAGGTACCTACCTACTATAATAGTATAAACTATTATAGGTAAGTACCTCATTATCTCACTGGATAGGTAGGTAGGTACTTATGTACCTACCTACCTATCCGCTTCTCCGCACTGTCTTGCTCGCTCGCTCGGTGGATCTGAACACGCGCAGACGTGCACTCGGCGACCACTCGCCGCTCGATGCACATTACACTGGATAGGTAGGTAGGTACTTATGTACCTACCTACCTATCCAGTAATATATATATATATATATATATATATGGATAGGTAGGTAGGTACTTATGTACCTACCTACCTATCCAGTAAGATAATGGCTGTACGTACCTACATTACCTACTACCTACGTATGTATGTCGCAGGCAACTTATTTGTATAGGTAGTTGCGTGGTTGTATGTATAGGTAGGTACCTATCTAATACGTTACCTGTACTGCTTGCACACGAGGTCAGCACAGTGAGGCAGAGCAGTAGGCAGCACCAATAGGACAGCGGCAAACAGTTATTGGTTCGATTGTCGGGATATTTCCCCATATTTATTTTCTGACATTGTCTGTAGTAGCAACGTCAGTGCCGAGCGAAAGTCTTTTTTCCGTACCTAAGGGACTAGCAGCTTTGGGCACACGAGAAGGTTGTCTGACATAGTGCTCTAGTACAGTTCGCCCAACGGATCTAGGCATTCGTGAAGTTAGCCGTTTGTCTGCGTAGAACACAATTTTGTATGAAAAAGCGGTTGCTGCGCAGACAAACGGCTAACTTCACGAATGCTTAGACTCGTTGGGCGAACAGTAGGTACCTAATGTAGTAGGTACCTACCTACGTATCAAAATATTATGTACCTATCTATCTACCTACAATTTTTTATAGAATAAAATCTTCACACAGATAGGTAAGTTTGTACCTACTTAGGTATAAATTTACATATCTGCGCGTCTGGGATTCGAACTCGCAGCCTTCGGATGTAGGTTGATGAGGGTACGTAGGTACATCTCACTAGGGTAACACGGTTCTCAACACTACTTAGAAGTATGTACATAGGTACCTACCTACCCGGGTAGGTAGCATACCTAGGTACATATTCTCATCTATCTACCTACTTAGGTACGTGTAAGTATTTATTTAGGTACCTACCTACATTGGTAGTATGGTACCAAAATAGGTACCTACGTAGAGTATTTTAATAGGTTTAGTCCTGTTGGTAGGTACTCAGGTAGGTCGGTCCTACCTAGGTACTATCATAAAGCTGTATCACATAACTACCTACCTACTAGGTAGGTACCTACCATCCCAACAATGTGGTAGGTAGGTAGGTAGTACTTAGATAATTACTTTTTTGTTCGGACACGTTTTGGTAATAAGTTACTCGCTACTCGACTAAAATACAAGACTAGTCCGAACTACGCATTAGTGTGTGTCACAGAACTATAGTTCTGTGGTGTGTGTCATTCACAGTGTCATTATTACTGTCATTTTTATCTATTCTCCGGTAGGTACCTAGACAATTCGCTACTATGATGCTAAGGAAGCTGAGACAGGTACAGTTCTTCCAACGGATCTTGACATTCGTGAAGTTACCTACAAATTTTTATAGAATAAAATCTTCACAGTTAGGAAAGTTTGTACCTACCTAGGTATAAATTTACATATCTGCGCGTCTGGGATTCGAACTCGCAGCCTTCGGAGGTAGGTTGATGAGGGTACGTAGGTACATCTCACTAGGCTAACACGGTTCTCAACTCTACTTAGAAGTATGCAGGTACCTACCTACCCGGGTAGCATACCTAAGTACATATTCTCGTCTATCTACCTACTTAGGTACGTGTAAGTATTTATTTAGGTACCTACCAACATTGGTAGTATGGTACCAAAATAGGTACCTACGTAGAGTATTCCTGTTGGTAGGTACCTAGGTACTCAGGTATAAACGCATATAAATTTTTCGAAACGAATAATCCAGTGATGCACGGCCGGGATTCGAACCCACGACCTTCGGATTGAAAGTCGAGGCACAACCCCATTCGACCAACACGGCTTTTAGGTAGGTAGGTTATACATTTATAGGTAAGGTAAGTATACTAGTAGCTAGTAGGTAGGTACCTACTTATTCACAATTTCGCAAAATTTCCCAGTAGATAAGTACCTGCCTATTTAGAAACACATTAATGAAGCAACTCTCTGTCGTTTCTCTAGACTTCTATAGTTAGATACACAGCCACAGGCAGTGTGGCCAACTCCTCAGTTTTAACTGTAGGGTGCTGTAGGTAGATCCACAGCAAAACCTATTCCCTATAACAGCATAATATGATCTGTGCCTATACGTGTGTAAGTACAATATTATGTGTAATATATATGTTATGTGTATGCCTGCGACGCAGAAGGTTGCGGGTTCGATCCCCGCCGCGGGACAAATGTTTGTATGACCTACAGATATTTGTCTCGGGTCTGGGTGTTTCTATGTATAATATGTATGTATTTACAAACAAAAAGTATATAAGTAGTATATCAGTTATCTGGTTCCCATAGTACGCAAGCTTTGCTTAGTTTGGGGCTAGATGATGCTGTGTGAAAATGTCTTAAAAAAAAAAAAAAAAAAAAATGTAACCAAATAGGTAGATGCTACCTACTTATTTAGTTACATACTTAGCCACGGAGGTACGAGTAGGTACCTACCTACCTATGTAGTACTCATACGAACTTACTTACCCAAGTACCTACCTACTTTTTATTAATTTTGGAAGCCTATCTGATTTACCTACCCCTTTGACAACTTTAAAGTGTTGAAAGGATCTTGAGTGACGATCTGAAAAAAATGTCTACCGTGCCTTGGAAGTCGTGAACCAGTTTATTTTAGTTTTTGCTTCACTTTTTTCTGTTAGGTATGAGCATCATTAGGTAAACCTACCATTAGATAGGTAGGTGTCATAGGAACCATACCATGTAGGTATGTACGTAGGTATCATGGAATGGTAGGTATGTAGGTACGTTGTCCTATGATAGTCAGGTTAAAATTGATAAAATTACCATCTAGGCAAGTAGTGTAAGTACCTCTTTTTAGACCTTGAAATTTGATTTTATTTGCTTTTTTCGTCATTAACATAAAAAATTACAAACTAGTGAAGAAAAAAAAAAGAAAATTATTCTAGGCAAGTAGTGTAAGTACCTCTTTTTGGACCTTGAAATTTGATTTTATTTTCTTTTTTCGTCATTAACATAAAATAATTACAAACTAGTGAAGAAAAAATAAAACAAAATTATTCTAGGCAAGTAGTGTAGGTACCTCTTTTTGGACCTTGAATTTAAATTTTATTTTCTTTTTTCGCAATCAACATAAAAAAAATACAAAATAGTAAAGCAAAAAAAAAAAAGCAAAATTAAAATAATTTTCTAATGGTATCGAACCGGCACATCTCATATTGAGAACCGGCGGACAAGACCAAAGTGTACTTGATTTGCACGCCGAAATTTTAAAAAGGTTCATACAACATTATATCGTATAGTCTCGTTATACCGTACGCTAAAACGCATGACTAGGTAACTATGACTGGTACTCTCTGTAATCTGTGGCCAGGTTCCGCCTACTTTACAGTGACCATACGTTAAAATTTCTCCAGACATGTCGTTTTATTTTAGAATTATCAGGATTTTTCTAAGATAATAAGATACAAAATATGTTTAAGATGCTTTTTTTAAGTAGAAAAATAATCAAATTCACCCACAACAGGACGATTATTATTATTAAGATAAAAATATCAACGTGTACCTATACGTACATTTAGGTATGTGAGCTTGCGGAACGCACGTGGCTTCACTTACGTGGTACCAACAACACACGCGACTTTTCCATTGAAATTGATTTTTTTTCTCTGGTCTTTGTCCGCATTTTAAATTTTCCGTATGGTAACCCTACTCGCCGCAGACTTAGCCGCCGGCGCGCTCACCGTGCGACTAGGTAACTAAGTAACTTAGACCCGATGACCGTCGCACTTTTTAAGACATTTAGCGTGCGGTGAGCATTTACACGGGAAAATTGGCATGCGATGCTAAATCGTACGTGCTTATACCGTGTCGTGTAAATGCACCTAGGTGCATTTAGACGATACGGTATGACGCACGTTTTGCTAAGCTAAGTCCATTCAGCGTACGGTCTCCAGTTAGAGTTAGCGCATTTACACGACACGGTATACCGTATGACTAGGTTACTTAGTCGCACGGTGAGCGCGCCGGGTGGCTAACACTGCGGCGAGTAGGGTTACCATACGGAAAATTTTAAACGCGGACAAAGACCAGAGAAAAAAATCTATTTCAATGGAAAAGTCGCGAGTGCGTGGGCGTTTTCGTGGGCGTGGGCGTGGGCGTGGGCGTGGGCGTGGGCGTGGGCGTACGCGTGGGCTCAGAATTTCTCCTATGACAAGGTCTATGTTGGTAACACGTAAGTGAAGCCACGTGCGTTCCGCAAGCTCACATACCTAAATGTACGTATAGGTACACGTTGATATTTTTATCTTAATAATAATAATCGTCCTGTTGTAGGTGAATTTGATTATTTTTCTACTTAAAAAAAGCATCTTAAACATATTTTGTATCTTATTATCTTAGAAAAATCCTGATAATTCTAAAATAAAACGACATGTCTGGAGAAATTTTAACGTATGGTCACTGTAAAGTAGGCGGAACCTGGCCACAGATTACAGAGAGTACCAGTCATAGTTACCTAGTCATGCGTTTTAGCGTACGGTATAACGAGACTATACGATATAATGTTGTATGAACCTTTTTAAAATTTCAGAGTGCAAATCAAGTACACTTTGGTGTAGTGGTCTTGTCCGCCGGTTCTCAATATGAGATGTGCCGGTTCGATACCATTAGAAAATTATTTTAATTTTGCTTTTTTTTTTTTTGCTTTACTATTTTGTATTTTTTTTATGTTGATTGCGAAAAAAGAAAATAAAATTTAAATTCAAGGTACAAAAAAAGGTACTTACACTACATGCCTAGAATCATTTTCCTTTTTTTTTTTGCTTTACTAGTTTGTAATTTTTTTATGATAATGGCGAAAAAAGAAAATAAAATCAAATTTCAAGGTCCAAAAAGAGGTATTTAACTACTTACACTACTTTCTTGCTTAGATGGTAATTTTATCAATTTCCTGACTATCATAGGACAACGTACCTACATACCTACGTATGTACATACCTACATGGTATGGATCCTATGACACCTACCTATCTAATGGTAGGTTTACCTAATGTAACTAATACGTAACAGAAAAAAGTGAAGCAAAAACTAAAAGAAAGTGGTTCACGACTTCCAGTCCAGGGCACGGTAGACATTTTTTTCAGATCGTTTGATATAATAGGTTTTGCTGTGGATCTACCTACTTTACAGCACCCTACAGTTAAAACTGAGGAGTTGGCTACACTGGCTGTGGCTTTGTATCTAGCTCTAGAAGTCTAGAGAAACGACAGAGAGTTGCTTCATCAATGTGTTTCTAAATAGGTAGGTACTTACCTACTGGGACATTTTGTGAAATTGTTAATAAGTAGGTACCTACCTACTATAATAGTATAAACTATTATAGGTAAGTACCTCATTATCTCACTGGATAGGTAGGTAGGTACTTATGTACCTACCTACCTATCCGCTTCTCCGCACTGTCTTGCTCGCTCGCTCGGTGGATCTGAACACGCGCAGACGTGCACTCGGCGACCACTCGCCGCTCGATGCACATTACACTGGATAGGTAGGTAGGTACTTATGTACCTACCTACCTATCCAGTAATATATATATATATATATATATATATGGATAGGTAGGTAGGTACTTATGTACCTACCTACCTATCCAGTAAGATAATGGCTGTACGTACCTACATTACCTACTACCTACGTATGTATGTCGCAGGCAACTTATTTGTATAGGTAGTTGCGTGGTTGTATGTATAGGTAGGTACCTATCTAATACGTTACCTGTACTGCTTGCACACGAGGTCAGCACAGTGAGGCAGAGCAGTAGGCAGCACCAATAGGACAGCGGCAAACAGTTATTGGTTCGATTGTCGGGATATTTCCCCATATTTATTTTCTGACATTGTCTGTAGTAGCAACGTCAGTGCCGAGCGAAAGTCTTTTTTCCGTACCTAAGGGACTAGCAGCTTTGGGCACACGAGAAGGTTGTCTGACATAGTGCTCTAGTACAGTTCGCCCAACGGATCTAGGCATTCGTGAAGTTAGCCGTTTGTCTGCGTAGAACACAATTTTGTATGAAAAAGCGGTTGCTGCGCAGACAAACGGCTAACTTCACGAATGCTTAGACTCGTTGGGCGAACAGTAGGTACCTAATGTAGTAGGTACCTACCTACGTATCAAAATATTATGTACCTATCTATCTACCTACAATTTTTTATAGAATAAAATCTTCACACAGATAGGTAAGTTTGTACCTACTTAGGTATAAATTTACATATCTGCGCGTCTGGGATTCGAACTCGCAGCCTTCGGATGTAGGTTGATGAGGGTACGTAGGTACATCTCACTAGGGTAACACGGTTCTCAACACTACTTAGAAGTATGTACATAGGTACCTACCTACCCGGGTAGGTAGCATACCTAGGTACATATTCTCATCTATCTACCTACTTAGGTACGTGTAAGTATTTATTTAGGTACCTACCTACATTGGTAGTATGGTACCAAAATAGGTACCTACGTAGAGTATTTTAATAGGTTTAGTCCTGTTGGTAGGTACTCAGGTAGGTCGGTCCTACCTAGGTACTATCATAAAGCTGTATCACATAACTACCTACCTACTAGGTAGGTACCTACCATCCCAACAATGTGGTAGGTAGGTAGGTAGTACTTAGATAATTACTTTTTTGTTCGGACACGTTTTGGTAATAAGTTACTCGCTACTCGACTAAAATACAAGACTAGTCCGAACTACGCATTAGTGTGTGTCACAGAACTATAGTTCTGTGGTGTGTGTCATTCACAGTGTCATTATTACTGTCATTTTTATCTATTCTCCGGTAGGTACCTAGACAATTCGCTACTATGATGCTAAGGAAGCTGAGACAGGTACAGTTCTTCCAACGGATCTTGACATTCGTGAAGTTACCTACAAATTTTTATAGAATAAAATCTTCACAGTTAGGAAAGTTTGTACCTACCTAGGTATAAATTTACATATCTGCGCGTCTGGGATTCGAACTCGCAGCCTTCGGAGGTAGGTTGATGAGGGTACGTAGGTACATCTCACTAGGCTAACACGGTTCTCAACTCTACTTAGAAGTATGCAGGTACCTACCTACCCGGGTAGCATACCTAAGTACATATTCTCGTCTATCTACCTACTTAGGTACGTGTAAGTATTTATTTAGGTACCTACCAACATTGGTAGTATGGTACCAAAATAGGTACCTACGTAGAGTATTCCTGTTGGTAGGTACCTAGGTACTCAGGTATAAACGCATATAAATTTTTCGAAACGAATAATCCAGTGATGCACGGCCGGGATTCGAACCCACGACCTTCGGATTGAAAGTCGAGGCACAACCCCATTCGACCAACACGGCTTTTAGGTAGGTAGGTTATACATTTATAGGTAAGGTAAGTATACTAGTAGCTAGTAGGTAGGTACCTACTTATTCACAATTTCGCAAAATTTCCCAGTAGATAAGTACCTGCCTATTTAGAAACACATTAATGAAGCAACTCTCTGTCGTTTCTCTAGACTTCTATAGTTAGATACACAGCCACAGGCAGTGTGGCCAACTCCTCAGTTTTAACTGTAGGGTGCTGTAGGTAGATCCACAGCAAAACCTATTCCCTATAACAGCATAATATGATCTGTGCCTATACGTGTGTAAGTACAATATTATGTGTAATATATATGTTATGTGTATGCCTGCGACGCAGAAGGTTGCGGGTTCGATCCCCGCCGCGGGACAAATGTTTGTATGACCTACAGATATTTGTCTCGGGTCTGGGTGTTTCTATGTATAATATGTATGTATTTACAAACAAAAAGTATATAAGTAGTATATCAGTTATCTGGTTCCCATAGTACGCAAGCTTTGCTTAGTTTGGGGCTAGATGATGCTGTGTGAAAATGTCTTAAAAAAAAAAAAAAAAAAAAATGTAACCAAATAGGTAGATGCTACCTACTTATTTAGTTACATACTTAGCCACGGAGGTACGAGTAGGTACCTACCTACCTATGTAGTACTCATACGAACTTACTTACCCAAGTACCTACCTACTTTTTATTAATTTTGGAAGCCTATCTGATTTACCTACCCCTTTGACAACTTTAAAGTGTTGAAAGGATCTTGAGTGACGATCTGAAAAAAATGTCTACCGTGCCTTGGAAGTCGTGAACCAGTTTATTTTAGTTTTTGCTTCACTTTTTTCTGTTAGGTATGAGCATCATTAGGTAAACCTACCATTAGATAGGTAGGTGTCATAGGAACCATACCATGTAGGTATGTACGTAGGTATCATGGAATGGTAGGTATGTAGGTACGTTGTCCTATGATAGTCAGGTTAAAATTGATAAAATTACCATCTAGGCAAGTAGTGTAAGTACCTCTTTTTAGACCTTGAAATTTGATTTTATTTGCTTTTTTCGTCATTAACATAAAAAATTACAAACTAGTGAAGAAAAAAAAAAGAAAATTATTCTAGGCAAGTAGTGTAAGTACCTCTTTTTGGACCTTGAAATTTGATTTTATTTTCTTTTTTCGTCATTAACATAAAATAATTACAAACTAGTGAAGAAAAAATAAAACAAAATTATTCTAGGCAAGTAGTGTAGGTACCTCTTTTTGGACCTTGAATTTAAATTTTATTTTCTTTTTTCGCAATCAACATAAAAAAAATACAAAATAGTAAAGCAAAAAAAAAAAAGCAAAATTAAAATAATTTTCTAATGGTATCGAACCGGCACATCTCATATTGAGAACCGGCGGACAAGACCACTACACCAAAGTGTACTTGATTTGCACGCCGAAATTTTAAAAAGGTTCATACAACATTATATCGTATAGTCTCGTTATACCGTACGCTAAAACGCATGACTAGGTAACTATGACTGGTACTCTCTGTAATCTGTGGCCAGGTTCCGCCTACTTTACAGTGACCATACGTTAAAATTTCTCCAGACATGTCGTTTTATTTTAGAATTATCAGGATTTTTCTAAGATAATAAGATACAAAATATGTTTAAGATGCTTTTTTTAAGTAGAAAAATAATCAAATTCACCCACAACAGGACGATTATTATTATTAAGATAAAAATATCAACGTGTACCTATACGTACATTTAGGTATGTGAGCTTGCGGAACGCACGTGGCTTCACTTACGTGGTACCAACAACACACGCGACTTTTCCATTGAAATTGATTTTTTTTCTCTGGTCTTTGTCCGCATTTTAAATTTTCCGTATGGTAACCCTACTCGCCGCAGACTTAGCCGCCGGCGCGCTCACCGTGCGACTAGGTAACTAAGTAACTTAGACCCGATGACCGTCGCACTTTTTAAGACATTTAGCGTGCGGTGAGCATTTACACGGGAAAATTGGCATGCGATGCTAAATCGTACGTGCTTATACCGTGTCGTGTAAATGCACCTTTAGTACCATAATTCGTCAAACTCAGGAAGTACCTATCTACTAAAATATCTTGGATGACTTTGATTTATAATAATATAATTAAACCACGATGATTTGAATATACTTAATTCAAAACAAATGTAGGTATTAGTCTTAAAAATCATATAACAACCATGAGCGGAATATAATAAATCACAACAGCCAAATTAAGTACGTAATGCTAGGAGATGACCTACCTGATTATGTAGAAACACACCTACCAATTACATCTCACACCTGTGAACTGATGTAAAAGCGTATTTAGATATCAGTGTTACAAATATATGTGGTGTAAAGTGTAAATGGTGAAAAAAAACATCACGAGGTGTTCATCAGTTATCATCATCAGTTAGTATTCTTATAGGCGGACATGGGATTGCAACCTCTCACGTATGAAAACGGACTTCTGCAAAATGTGAGCATTTATTAAATATGTAATTGGACTACCTCTAACTAGCCTTTTAGACATTTTCAAAAGATCTAGAATAACAACATAAAAGAACGGAGAGAATGTCTACAGCGCCTTGTGGGTACAGGTCGTGAACTCGTAATCCTGTTTACATTTTGTTTTACGATATAAAAATCTTCTGCTAAGTTTGCATGAGCTAAAAATGTGTTTAGCCTTCCTTTTCCATTCCTTTAACTTCTACTCTAGTATTTTTGTATCTACTCCCAGATGTACGCTTTGGGGGTGATACAATGGGTGATACTAGATACGCGTCGGGGTGTGTAATAGTTTTCATTGCAAAATATAAACCACAGTTTAACAGTATCAAAATGCAATACCCAAAGTGTTAGCAAACTCATAATTTGGTGCAGCGATTTTATCTCGTCAATAGTTCAAACTTCGTCGGTTACCTATGATTAATCGCGTTAGATTTAACGCCTTCAAATAGGTTTTGTTTTGATTTATAGTTTAAATCTAGACTTTTGCTGAGCTTTAGCTACTTTTAAATTATCTAGAAATACTAGGAACGCTGCAAACTTATTTAGGGTTCCATAACACAAAAACCACATGGTTTTTGAGTATGGTTTTTATGTATTTACAGCTAGTTTTTATTTAAAAACCTATACATAAGTCTACGTTTTACTTACAAAGTACGTTTGAATCAATACAGTCATCCTAAGATCGTTTAAATTGATCTACAGTTAGCTCAACAGATGCAGTGCCCAAAACTTAGACAATGATACGAGTTAGTAAGTGCACGAAAAGAGCCACTTAGAGGTGAACTTAAAATCCTTTCAACACACTGGTTTTAAAGAACCAGTGAACCGACAAGAAGATGAAGAAGAGCATTGCATCCAGCAGTTGATAAAGTCAGGATGATGATAATGTTGTCCCGAGGTGAAGTATTTCCGAGGATACGGGTAATACGGACCCAACCAGTATTTAATAAACAAAGTATGTGGTACAAAATGAAGGAAAAAAACTAAAGAGTTGCTCATTAGATGAAGCCCATTAATTTTGTTTGTCCTGTGTCTGAGACAATGGGGCGAATAGCATCCTAGCCAATAAGTAGTATCTAACGGTTCACTATACAGGATGTTTCAAAACAATATTCTTATGTAGTTTGGATGTGGTCTTTTTTTGTTTTACAAGCGTGACACGCGAGCTCAAGGTACCTAAAACGGTAAATTTTCCTTGCGAAAAATTTATGCGCGCCCGAAATTCGAACCCACTTATCGAAAGTCGAGGCAACTACTACTTCTATGGTGCAATGGGCAAAGGCTTGTCTATGACGCAAGAGGAGTGAGTTCGATTCTCGCAATGTTTGTATGGTCTGCAAATATTAGTATCGAATCTGGGTGTTTTTTTTTTATAATATGTAGTAGTATCTAGGTATGTATTTACCAAAAAATTATATAATCAATCAGTCATGCGATTGCCTGTTTACTTTGGGACCATTTGATGCCTTGTGAAATGTCCAGCAATTTTTATCTTTTTATTTATTTATCTATTGGTGTGGTAATTTTAGGTCCATGGGGTCCAGAGGCGTGTCTCCTTTTCGGAGAATTATCCAAGAGGTTGATTAACGAGACCAATGACCAAAGGGCTAGTGCTTACCTCGGACAGAGGATAAGTATAGCCATCCAGCGAGGTAATGCTGCCAGCCTTTTGGGCACATTACCAGCGGTCGGTGATTTGAACACTGTTTTTTATCTTTAGTTTAGTTAAATTATGTACCTACTTATGTATTTCTATGATTCTTGTTAATATTTTTAAATACAATAAATATTTATAATACACTGCAGCGTCCCGTTAAGTGTATGCATAGATTGCCTCCTGACGCTGTATAAATCATCTATTAAAGATGTAAAGGCTTAAGTTTTTTTTAATAAACGAGGAGTAATATTTTTATTAAATTTGTCCAAAATGAACACCCTGTATTAGTCTCATCCCACGATATGATCTAAAGCCTTCTTGTCACTCGTCAGGCTGTCGCGTAGCTACTCCACTGGCTATAATTGATGCTGATCGGATGACAGTGAACGGGGGCCATTATAATGCGTCTGTACATACCAGCTGGTTTTATTAGTAGATATTTTTATGTTGCAGTTGGCCTAGTGAGATGTACTCTTGACTTTCAATCAGGGGTAGCGGGTTCAATCCCCGTGCAATGGATTTTGAGTTTGGCAGAGGATAAAAGCATTGGAAGAGCTTGGGGAAAACCTTATGGCACTTATTAATAAACGTGGTGTAAACGCCAGGTTTAAACTCCAAAAATTGTATGGTTACTCCTAAGTTACACCCGGCGTAACTTTACACCACGTTTATTAATATAGGGCTATGAGTTCTAGCTTAGTCAGCTCAAACTGCGGTAGGTAAAAATACATGTATAAATGTATGAATCCACCACACACCTAGAACAAAAGGTTGTTTAAAAATATTAAAAAGTGATTCATATAAACAGTTCATAGATAGAACCTCTTAAGTTGTAGATAAGCACGCGATGATCGATTGTGGGAACTACTGAGATGGTGACAGTAAGTTACATTAAGTTGGCTCAAGTTGCTCTTTGAACGTATGGGCCTGATATGATACCATCTGTTGTAAGGCTAGATGGTTTTGATACTTGTGTTACTTTTAATTTGTTGTTTTGGGCACGCTTCCGACTGACAGTGACCTGGATCAGTTGAGATCCTTAGATAGCTGGACTAATCCTGTTGTATTTTGTAAATATATGTAAATATTTAGTTACACTGTTGGTCTAATCATACACCCCTATTTTTTAATTACAAAAAAAATTTAAACGCGGTCTCGGTGTCTGATACAGATCACATTTATGTAGTAAAAACTAAAAAAAATAAAAAAAATAACCTAAAAAGGAGACGAAACGAGTCAGATATGGATTTATGATAGCTACTGCGGTTTTACTGACTGGGGATGGTGCAAGAACATAGTTTGAATGAGTCCGTACGCGATTGTTGTCTGTTGTACTTATTTGTACATTTTTCGTATCGGTTTTGGTTGAATACAATCCTCGATAACTTTTTGATAGATAAATAAAAAAAAAAATTATCATTTTCTGCATCTGCTGCAACTGTCCTTAAAACTACCCAAAAAGTACTTTTTTTGGTAGGTCCAAAATAGCGGTGTATTATTGCACGTCATAATTTCTATTTGAACTTGCCTTTATTCAATGGTTATGTGAATAATCTTTTTTTCAAATTGTTGTGTGGTGCCAAAGAAAATAAACTCATGTTTTGATTTACACAACTTTCATAAATGTTTAGCGATCCCTTACACAATTCCATTTCCCGATATTTCTAATGATTTATGTTTGTTTAATTTCGTGCTATGATGATTATTCATAAAGCATTTCTTTAAAGCTATCTTCATCTTCCCGTCGGCCTTTTTTGTTAGAACAAACTTTTACCTCCCAAAATCAAGTCAAAGTATCAAACTATCACATCACTACTTTAGAACCAAAATACGTTCCATACATTACGCGACTGACATACATTATTATAATCCACATAATCACATTTCATAACGTTATTAGAATTAGTGCACGGGCTTCGTGTGCGGTCGCCAAGGTACCTACATGTCAGCGACTGTTGGTGTAAGTAACAAGATCTATTGTTATTTAGAAAGTTGGCAATACTGTTTTTATTTGTATAAAGCCTGCGCAATGCGCATGGCCTCTTTGGTGGAATGGAAATTACATTTGAGTTTGAAACCATTTTGAGTATGATTACGGTTACAGAAAAAGATGGTGTAGGTATCTTCAGGGTATATTGTTCAACGAGCTACGCTTATAAATAAATAAATAACACCTTCCTTAACCTTCGAGTACTTACATAATTTTTTTGAGATTAAAACTAGCCTTGGTAGTATCAAGAGTTATAGTGATGAGAATGGAAGAATGAATGAATGAATAATGTGACCAAGAACTTGGTATGAATGTGGATGTTTATACGAGTAGAGGTAGGCCGATGAAGAGGATGCATCCATCTTTTTGATGACATGAGTAAGAAGGGAAATGGAAAAGGGAGGAATACAACGTTTTGCGACCCCACTTAAAGTGGGACAAGGGCAGGAAGATCATGATGATGAAACTACATACAGAATTTCTACGGCCGACTCACCTTCACAATGGTATGACGGTCGGGCATTCCCTACCGTCATACCATTGTGAAGGTGAGTGTAAATGATAATAATTAATAATACGTCCATCATCATTCGCTGCCTTCTTCATCTCTTTGCTGGGCATAGGCCTCTCTTGTGCCAATTTTTCCTATCCTGCACCAGGTCATACATGTTTCAGACTGGTAAGGATAGGGAAGGTATTGTCGTAGTAAAATTTCACTTGAAGCTTGTAACCCACACCAATCGTACGAATCTACACTGTCACGAGAGTAAAACGTGTGTGGGGACCGAAATGCGCTTATAAGTAGGGTCAGGTCACAGTTTTTTGGAGGTTGTGTGGTGTGAGGCGAATACTTTAGTGGATCTAATGGGAAGGCGATATGGAAGTTATATGAATCCTTATTTGGTATTACGGACCGAAATCAGAATAAGTCATATAATTATAGGTGGTATATAATTATAGTGTAATAAGCTTTGTGTATTTGTAGCCTCTCGGATGAACCAAATTTGGTTTTGTCTACTTAGTTAAATAAAACATCGTACAAACATAAATTAAAGCGACGCTTACCCCATCAAATACATCAACATTAACCCGCAACACATCCAACAAACTTTCTCACATAACACAAGCCATCCGAAAATAAACCCTTCAACGTAAAATAAATTGAATTTTCCGACAAAATCTTTCCGTCCTATGTCCCGGGCCGGGCCTATATGCACGTATACATACACATGTGTATAGAAACCGATGTCGTGTGGGCAACAGGTGGTCGCCCGTGGGGTTAAACGGTGGTGTGTTGGATGTGTGGCTTCACTTGGTGTATTTTTTTTACAGCTATGATTTTAGGAATTATAATGGTTAAACTTAAACCTATTTTTGGGTAGTTTGTGTTCTTCGTTTAAGAAAGTTTTAAGTTTAACATACATAATTAAAAAAATATATTAAAGCTTTGACTACTTAGGTACTTATATTAACAAAGGGAGACGCATGACGACGTCATTACGTGTGGAGCCGACTAAGCTGCGCGTTTCCTCACGATGTTTTCCTTCACCGTTAAGAGCTCGTATTATAGCGCATATAAATACGCATCAATGGATTTTAACTTCGTAAAACATAAAAAACTTATGATAATTTTAAAACATTTTCGCAAGTAGAGCATACTCTTCAACCAAAGAGCGATGCAGAGCAAAATGTTTTCTCATACATGACGGAAAATCCTGGATGCGTGCCGCGGCCCGCGAGCTACGATTTATGTTTCACTTTTGTTTTACTAGCTGAGAGGAAAAATGTACAACCTACCTAAGCTTTTGAAATTCCTACACATAATAGAAGAGAAGTTGGCCGAGTGCTATTTGTACTCCATTAATCAGAAGATTGCGATTTTTTGCAGAAGGTTGCGGGTTCGATCCCCGCTGTGGGACAAATGTTTGTATGACCTACAGATATTTGTCTCGGGTCTGGGTGTTTCTATCAATAATATGTATGTATTTACAATTAAAAAGTACCCATAACACAAGCTCTGCTTACTTTGGGGCTAGATGATGCTGTGTGAAAAAGTCCAGCGTTATTATTATTATTACGGCGATGAATTTGCAACTGTTGCAAATTGTAGGCATAATTATGTTTAAGTATGTAAATATAACTCACTCAAGCTCCTTTGAAGTTTAATGGTGGTAGCAGACTTATCCGCGCCGAACTGTCAATTCAATAGAAGAAATGTTGAGACGTCAGATCCCAGCCGCATTTTCTGACGTCATCAGCATTTTTTGTACAGAAAAATGACTGCGGCGCGTACGGTGCGGCCAAATGTGCGATCAGCTTAAAGTAGGTACCTAGTCAAAAGTTATTCAAATACAAAATAAGTACTTGTTTATTGCCGAAGTTAGCATTTCATACGGCACAATTATTTGTTGTCTTGGTTAGATTGCTTTTTGTCAAACTACTGGGGCGAAAAGGGGTTAAAACATTGGTACCACATGAGCAAAGCCGCAGTCGTGTCGCTAGTGATATTATAATGGCGCTATTTAGTATTATATCTCTCACAGGCTCGGAACAAACGCCATAACACTCTATTGTGCCCGCCTTGTTTTACGACCATGATGCATTATTATATCAGATTTATGTGCCATGTGAAAGTGTTTTTAGTTGTTTTATTCTTGGTAAAATTTATTTAAAAATCAGGGTTTCTAAGGATCACGACAGTGATCCCCGTGGTCCCCGTGGTGATAGATATTTATCTCAGATCTTTTACCTACGTATTCTATCTTTCTAATCGAATTGTGCATGAAAGGAGCCTCTTGTTGGAGCACTTACAATCCTTTCACCACAATGGTTTGAAAGAAATAGTCACACAAGAAGAGAGTCTTTGAAATGTTTTCAAGGTTGGAACAGGATTTTTCAAATACATTTTGACCCTGATGTTTTTAAGAAGAGAGTTAATAGGCACCTTCTGGGTAAGCTCGCTCCATCGTAGACCTCATTCTTGCCTGTGTAAGTTTCGAGGTCAAGAGCCAACCTATTCATCATAAAAAAAAAAGTTTTGCTACAGCGTGCAAACCCTAGGCTCAATAAATACGATTTCATTTAAGAATTTGAATTCTGGCTTGACTATACTAAGTTCCACTTTGAAATTTCCAGGAAGCACTTACTACATGCCTACAAATTCAAAACTCAAATTCCAAAAGATCATACAACCATTCAAAGCTATTTTAAGATCGATTAAACAACTCACCGTAGCGATTAACTTAATTAACCACGTATCAAATTAACGTAGAGTTCACATAAACCGTGAACATTTAACGTAATGTGTGATAACCGAGGGGAGCTCCCGGGATGAAGTTACATTAAAGTAATGTGTGAGAACCTTGTTATGTCATCATTGCTTAAGGTATTTAAGGTGTGGAGAACCTGTTGAAGGTTAAACAGAACTCAAATTTATCTGATATTTTTAAAAGGAAAATTGAGCCGTGTTGGCAAAATGGTCTATTGAACTTGGGCTTTCTCAAAAATCATTAAAACATGAGACATGAGATATCAAAGTGGATTATAGCTATGTATGTCGTTATTTAAAAAAAAGACATGGGTAAAAGTATGTAAGTAATACGAACGGCTTTATCATTTTCCATATTATTCAATTCGGTTTTGTTGGTATAGAAGTGCCATGATTTTATAAAAATAATAACATATGATATTACAGACGAACATACATATAATTTCGTGTGAGGTGGGTAAGAGGAAATTATGTTCGTACTGACATAATACGAACATAATTTTCTCTTCCTTGAGGTCGGCTAGAACATAACTGGCCTCCTTGACTTCGCCCGGGTATACCTATGTCTACCGTATACATCCTATATCCACCGTGTAGACTCATAATTTATTTATTTCAATTCTTTAGTATTACATTTATCTATTCTATACTAGAAAGCAAGCGTACGCAGCTAAGATAATGAGAATATCCAGTGAAATACTCCAAGAAATACTCAGTAAACCTATTTAAATTCTACACCTGAGCACTTTCATTGAACACTTCGAATACTTTACACACCTATCAAGGCAATACAAACAAACATACCACTTAAACGGTATACAAATGGGACTAAACTTACATGAATTGTTCATTAAACTACTTTCCTATGGAAGCTTAATAGGTACGGTATGCATAACAGATTGTGGTTTTAATTTGAATTTGATTAGTGATTGCTAATGCTGATATGAGATTAAATCGAAGCTTACGGCATAAATTAGGTATGAATAATTTGTTAAATATTGCTCTATGCACTCGCATATTAGTGCTGAATGGGATCATATCTCCATTTTATTTCAACTGGTATGAACTGGCTCTGCTAAGCTTGGAAGAAATCACTTTTTAGCAAGAAGGCGGTTCAAAATAATAAGTTTCAATATATTTATTTGTTTTTTTTGTTGTACAGTCAGCATCAAAAGTTAATTAACCTTTGAAGTTTCCCAAATAGGAATATTTCCGAAATCCGTAACATCCAGACCAAAATTTTAACAAATTGTTGATGACTAACTTTCAGTCCATAATAGTTTCGCAAGCAAAGTTTAATTTTCTTAGCAATCGATAATAAATGGCGCTTTAAAAAACAAACTGTTAATTAACTTTTGATGCTGACTGTACATTTGAGTCAACATTTAAGTGTTGAGATTTTTTACAAACACGTTAAATAAAATGCTAACTAGCTATAGTCTATCGTAGAAAAGGTGATCACGACGACTTTTATGTAGCGCAGGGGGCGAAGTCTCGCCTGCGACGCAAAATGTTGCGGGTTCAATCCCCGCAGCGGGACCAATGTAAGTATGATCTAAAAATATTTGTCCCGGGTCTGGGTGCTTTCTATGTATTATGTACCTATGTACAAACAAAAAGTATAATTAAGTAGTATATCAATAATCTAGTACCCGTAACACAAACCTCTGCTTACTTTGGGGCTGGATTATGCTGTGTAAAGTCCAGAATTGTTTATTTAAGATAAGTAGGTTGGATAAGGACAGAAACATGGTTCTAAAAGGGATTTTCAACATTTCTTTCGAATGCTTAGAATGAGAGAAAATCTATACTTCCATATCCATAAAGATTCTTAAATATTCCATATCCATATCCATACTAATATTATAAATGTCAAAGTAACTCAGTCTGTCTGTCTGTTTGTTACGCTTTCACGCCCAAACCGCTGAACAGATTAAGCTGAAATTTGGCATAGTTAAAGGTTGTATCCCAGGGAAGGACATATGCTACTTTTTATCCCGAATGAATGAAAAAATCCCGAGAGACCGCGGGTAACACCGCGGGAGCGCAGCTAGTAGCTAATAATTTTCTGCAGTTTTCAATATCTTGATGGAATTTGTATGTCAGTTGTGGGTTTATTTGTTGTCGCTACCAGCACCGCTACTCCGTAATCTGTAGCGGGAGTTATTCGCGTGTCGCTATCTCACGCACGCGCCCTGTTGCTAACGCTACTACCATACGCGTCTATGCTATCTGACTATAGAGTTAAAATATCACTGGATACGCTAAACTAATTAGTAATTATATTCTAACTTGTTATTTACATCGTTAGATAGACTTTAATAAATAATAATGTTAAGCTTTAAATAATATAACTATTAATGTTAGTCTTGAAATTAATACCATCGCTTCGTGCAGGGTATACTGTCCTGCACTTGCATGATGCTGAGTGGGGTCCTTTTTTGCTAATTTTTTAAGTAACGTAAATGTACATACCTAAATAACCTAGATCATAGTTGGCAAAATAAATATTTACTTTTTTTTTATTAACCTATTTCGTCCCACTGCTGGGCAAAGGTCTCCCCAAATCCCTCCAATCATCTCTCTCCTTCGAGATCTCTCACCATTCTCATTCGAAGGCGTCGAGATCGTCCCGCGTTAATATAATATTATATGTAATATTTACTTTACTTTACTTAAATTATAATAATTTTAATAAACATTTGTCCCGCGGCGGGGATTGAAGCCGCAACCTTTTGCGTCACAGGCGGGCTTTCGCCCACTGCGCTACAGAGGTCGTAAATAGGAATTTATAAAGCGTCACAAGTAGGGCTCTTGCTTCTAGAACTCATTGTTCACAGAAGTGATTTTACCGCTAATAAACATAATAGCTAAAAACCTACGTAAATATTCAATGTTAAAGTTTCATTACATAGCTTAAATATAACATACAATAATTTATAACAATAATTTATCAAAAGGAGCTTAATAGTTTTCACAAACAGGTAAGGTTTCATAATACAAAGCAGAGGTCAGCCTCTGTACAGCGAAATAAAATAAAAGGTTCACGACACCTGGTCACAGGGGCACTGAAATGGCTAGACGCTTAGCCCCATATTCTTATTTAGAGTGATTCTAAATTAAATGTCATCATCATCCACAGCCTGATTTCACCTACTGCCCAGGTATGGGCATCTCTAAGCGTGAAAAAAACTATTATTTTCAATGATAAACACAATCTAAAAAAATTATTTTAAAAAACTAGTGACCCAAGGCACGATACTCTCAAAGTTAGTTAAAAAAAACAAAAAAAAATATCTGTGATATTCGATCACGAAAGACAGCACACAAGCACTACACACAGCGTTGTTAATTTAAAACAATGTATCAACCAAAAATAACATTGAAACTCAATAGATTATAAAAAACTAAACCAGCGATCGTCTTTCAGCTGTAAGTAATCACTGTCTACGCTATCTTGACACTTATTACTGAAGGCTAGAGTTCATTTTCGAAAGATAAATTTGATGAATAGCCTTATGGCACCTATTTATTCTAGTAATGAATTGTATGAGTTGTGTAAAGTGAACTAAGGTATGATCAGATGGACTGGACAATGAGAAAACTCAAAAATCATGGAGTAGTTGTTGATTTTCCAAAATTTTTGCGGAACGTTTTTTATTAACTCATCTAGGAAGCATGCTTAGAAAACTCGTACTTAGTTTATAATTGGAAAACTCAGGTTTGGACGCTTAAGAGGGGTCACAAACTAGTGTTAATGTTATACTCGTAGCTTAACCTGTAAAATAATACAAAAAAATATTTATAAGAAACTAGCTGACCCGCGGCAAACGTTGTTTTGCCATATAAATAATTTATAAGGGTTGATCGTAGAGCGGTGAAAATTGAGGATTGTATGTATTTTTGTATGTTGTATCATACAAAAATAGAAATTAAAAATTTTGTCTAAAAAATAAAAAAAAAATTTAGGGGTGGACTACCCCTAACATTTAGGGGGATGAAAAATAGATGTTGGCCGATTCTCATAGATACCGGATAAGCACAAAAAATTTCATCAAAATCGGTCAAGCCGTTTCGGAGGAGTATGGCAACGAAAACTATGACACGAGAATTTTATATATTAGACAAATACTTAAATATCCTTTCATTTTTTTTCTTGCCGACTGGACATTATTAGCACGGGAGAGAGATGAATGGAGGGAGTGGGACATTGATGGCTGATAAAATAATAATAATAATCCTTTCATTATTATTGTTTTTTTATGGTATAGTAATTAACAGAAAACCAGCAGACACTGCAAATAATTTGGCGACAAAATTATGCGAAAATCTTCTTACTAAAAAATATTTAAACATACCTAAGGATTCTGTCAAACCTACGCGACCCAAGCGACTGCGAAGCGGGAGCGCCTGCCGCGCGGCGGACGCTACCATACTTTATCTATGGCGCTTTGCACACCTACGCGACCACAACTTGAGAACATTTTCATACAATATTCGTTTCGCGTTGCAGACGCTCCCGCTTCGCAATCGCTTCCCGCGCTACGTTTTTTTTTTGATGATTTTTTAATGATGAATGGGTCGGCTCTTGACCTCGAAACTTACACAGGCAAGAGTGAGTTCTACGATGGAACGAGCTTACCCAGAAGATGCCTATTAACTCTCTTCTTAAAAACAACGGAAATACAGACGCTGGAAGCTGATTCCAAATTTTTCCAGTGCGCATTATAAAATAACTTTCGAAGCGCTTAGTTCTAATAAGTGGAATATCAACCAGGTGAGGATGATAATCAGCTGTGCGTCTGAAGTCCCTGGAAAAGAACGGTGAAGGCGGAATAAGGTCGTGTAGCTCCTGGGCATACTCACCGTAGTACAATCTGTAGAAGACCGACAAACACGATACGTCACGACGATGACTCGGACTATCGTCTATCGTATCGGTTTGGCCGAAGCTTAACACTTAGCAAATACTCCATGTCATTTTTAATCCAATACGACCCACAGATAAATTGGCGCAACTCCGCGCATATTACAATTGGACCAAATCAGGGGACACATAAATAACTTGGACGTATCACAACGATTAAAGGATATTTTATACAGGTTTGACGTTATAAGTGATGTCAGGGCTTATAAAATGATGTGTTGCATTCTCCATTGTTCGTGATCTCAGAACTATACAGTCTTGAACAGACACTAAACCAAGATAGGCGCGGTCCCCCCAAAATCTAAAAATCTTCTTAAAATTTACAAAGAAAAAAAATGACATTTTAATAAAGTAAAGTAAATAGATTAGTGACCCCCCCCCCCAAAATTTCAGGCTGCGACCGTACCTGGGGCCATATTCCGGTTCTTATTTTCGTTCGTTTATTGAATATTCGGATGTTTCTTACTACGATTTCTGACTTCAAGGGTTTTTTTGGTTTGTAATATTTGGCCCTAGGTTAGGACCGTGTTTTAACGTTAATTGTATCAACTGAATAAAATGTAGCTCGTAGTAAGAAGCATCCGAATATTTATCAAAAGAACGAAAAAACGAACGCGAGTAAAAATTAACCATGGTTTTACTTTCCAATGAAATAAGGGAATTGGGACTGCCAGAAAAAGATAGCCTTGGGACCAGAAAAAGATAGTCTCAAGATTTTTTGAAGAGTGTTTAAGGGGGTAAGTCAGAAGCATGTCCAAATACATATTTGGCACAGCCCCATATTTGTCATATTGTACCTACTTCCTAAAATTTTGCTATATACGTAGGTAACTTGAACCATATATATAGGAAAGGTACCATGCTAAATCTATGCCTTGAACCATGTGTTGGATCTTAGATTTATAAACTATCAAATAAGTAATAGATAACTGTCAATGTCAACGTGAATGACGGATCTCATCTCTTTCTCTCTGAAAATACGTAATGCCGAAGAGTTTGTATCTCAGGTTCTATTTCTCAAATATAAGTTTATTAGAGCAATCTTGTTTCAATTCTCTGTATAACCCATCACCAAATTAAGAATTTTTTAGCCTTGAAATTTAGAAAAAACCGTTTGTTTTTTTTATCGTGGAATAAAATACTCAATGACACTTCCACGATATTTCTTATATCTTCGACTTAGTGTAAAGATTTCTACTTGGAGAACAGGCTAAAGATTGACTGTGGTGATTACCGCATGATCGGTTTCTAGGTCATTCGTTAGGTCCTATCTTAATGCAATAATTAAACTTATAGGCTCATTAAAGCTATACAGGGTGTAAAAAGACGTCTACCGAAGCCGAAAGGGGTAGGTACAGCATCCCAACACACAACTAAATCCAAAAGGATTTTTCGAAAAAATCATTATATCCGGAGAAAACAGCGCTTGAAGATTACTGTTTGCGTATGTACTGGGCGCGTTTTTATACGTAGATTGCTGAATTTTGAGTTTTAATAGTTTTTTTCTTTTATAAATCCAATTATTAGGTAAGTACAGTCTTATTATGTTGTACTAGTAGTAAATAACTAGAAAATAAAATAAAATGACGTAGCTAAGTCAAAATTTTTTTTGCGTTTTTTTTTTCGCTAAATATGTTAAGAATCATGGTCTGATTGCAACCACTCAGTTTTCGGTAGCAGTCTTTTTACACCCTGTATAGAAAGTAGCTATAAAATCATATGAAGACGTGATGATGAATATAATGTTAAAAATGTCTATGAAAACATGTTTGTGATAATTATGAAAATATTAAATTATTTACTTAACTTACAAAAAATTTTGAAACGTGTTGCTATCGTATTTTAAATCAAAGACATAATCAATTAAAAATCCGAAGGTCGTGGGTTCGAATCCCGGCCGCGCATCAATAGATTTTTCGTTTCATAAAATTTATATGCGCTATAACACGAGCTCTTAACGGTGAAGGAAAAACATCGTGAGGAAACCCGCAATTTAGTCAGCTCCACACGTATTGACGTCGTCTTTCCTGTGGGCCAGGCTGATTAAGCTGAGAGGATGATTTAGGTGCTGGGCAAACCTATTCCATCTCAAACAATGTCCCAGGCACTACAGCGTCCCGTTAAGTGTAGGCATGGATTGCCTCTTTTTGATTGACGCTGTATAAATCATCTAATATAGATATAAAGGCCTAAGTTTTTTTTAATCAATGAATCATACACATAATGCGCAATCTTATTTCTCTTTTCGACGCCATCTAGTGTTCGTGTTAAAAATGTTATCAGTCTACATTTCCACGCCTCCAGTATTAAAAACACAGCATAATAAATTATGAGCGATTGTAGAATAAGTGCTCAGCGCGTGTCGGTCGACGCATCAGCTGAATGGGAGCCACATTAACGCTCCGCATTCATCAGCGTCTAATGACACGTCCGCACGTCACACTTCCAGGGCGAAGTGATGAGAGACAAGCGAAAATGTAAGGTCTGTAAGATGGCGACACAAAAAACATAGGTATTAACCTGATCGCACATTTGGCCGCACAGTACCCGCCGCAGTCATTTTTCTATACAAAAAATGCTAAAGACGTCAGAAAATTCGGCTGGCTTCTGACGTTTCAGCATTTCTTCTATTGAATTGACAGTTTGGCGCGGATTGGTCTGCGACCACCCTCTAATCACACACTAGCAGAAATTTGCTTGTGCATTTTTGGCTCAAAGGATCACCATTCACCATTGCGATTCAACAAAACACTGGCGGCATTACCACCAGTGTTTTGGACACGCTTCTGACAGGCCTCGGACAGGTATCACTCGAGCTATCTATAGATCGTATTTCACGAAAGGTTGGTTATTTGGTTAGGAATAGCTGTATTTTTAATTCTACAAAATATATTGAGCTCTACATAAAAAGTTTGAAAACAATCTGTAGTTAGCTTAAATGATCCACAACTCTACTAGTCGAAAGATAGAAAAAAGATCATTTAGCACGCTTCTTCTTCCAAATTGTGTCATATCGCGACGGATGGAAATATTAAAACATTACATATTTTCCTTCTACCCACATTTAACGTTTTCAGACTTAATTCTATACCTGAATGGTTACAGCGGTAAACACTGATGTTATAAAAATAAATTCATGTGTTAATTCAGGCAAATATTACTAAAGTTTGCTGAAAATGTTTTTGAGGTTTGATAAAAGTCTTAGGCCCATTGAAGTAGAAATACTTCCTACTATGATTGCCTTTTTTTGTGAGTTTTTGTAAGAGGATTAGTTCAATAGCTTTTCATATAATTTAGATTTCCATCTTAAAAATAATACTTCATGCTGCAGAACCTATCTACTAAGATTCAAGTTTATTGTCCCACAAATCATGAAGAAAATGTAGTATTAAAATCTCCAATTGTTCATGAAATTATGTAGCCGATAGTTTATTAATTTTGTAACCAAGAAAGACAACTATTAGTGTTAGTAATATATTCTTAGTTTAAGCTTGTTTCACGGACATCAAAATCATTAGACTCTATGCTTACAACACAAGGCTACATTAGCACGGCTAACGGGCCTCAATGTTCTTGACGTCGTGAAATCCTACGATTATGAGGCTGTAGAAGAGATTCAAGACTAGCTATTGTGGCTGATACTGCTGGCATTATACGATTCCTCGATCTTATAAAACAAAATATTTTTTTAGTCAAATATATTTTTCATATTTTCAGACACAGTGGGGACAACGGGAATACTACACCTATCCTCAGAAGTTACGAGTAGCTATTAATGTACAGATTTCAAATTATTTATTCAAACTCTTTATTGCATAGCTAATTTATCATTACGGGCCAAGTATCTAAATCGATACACCAGTGAAAATAAGATTAAGTATACAAAATATTAATAAATTACAAAAGACAAATAAAAAATTAAATAACAGCAATAAATTATATTCTTTGCTTAAAAAAAATGTTTAAATAAAAAATAAAATTTAAAAAACCTTGACCCAGAAAAAACAGCAGAACATGCAAACATTTGTCTCACCACGAGAATCAAACTCGCACCTTGCATCTCAACCCAGCATCGCAAACAGGATCGTTATCAATTGCTATTCGTTACTTCTTCTACTTTCATAATATCTGTCACCTTTTCAAAAATCTGTTCTCCCAAGACATAAAAACCATACTCAAAGATGTATACCTGAAAAACTAGGAACTGAAAAGGTTTCACTGCTCGTTTAGCGCGTAAAGTGAAAACACGAGGCACACTGGTGCAGCTCAAGTGGGTATTCATACATAGCACCTGAAGAGCACGAAGGGGCTATTACGACTATTACGTTGTATGGAGTACTGTAACTCCGTGCGTAATAATCTGAATAATGTGTGGAAAATGGAAACTGTTTCTTAATGTTTCGTTTTTGCATACGGTTTTTTGTTGGTATTGCTTTAAAGTTTATAGGATAATGGAATGAATATTTAATAAAATGATATGATACATAATAATAACTTGTTTTTAATATGTTACTAGCTACTGCGCGCGGCTTCGCCCATTACCAAAATTTTGAATAGCCTAATGCTAGACCAGGTCACTATCTACGCCTATTCCAAGTTTCATTCAAATTTGTTCACTTGTTTAGGCGTAATTGAAACACAAACATACAAACATCTAAACAATTTAGAATTTAGATTACCTTTCAGTTTTTCTTTTGATTGTATTAGTTGAATTAAAGTGCATCCTTTTAAATGACTCTAAAAATATTTGAACGCATATCGCATATGGTGAAACTGTACACAAAACACATTGAACAGTATGAGACTCTTGACGAGACCGTAAAAAATGGCATAAGCAATGGCATATACCTCTTAGTGAAAACTTGTCACAGATATTAAATCAATTTTCAATAAATGATTTAAACTTTACAAGGTACTCAGCTGTGCTTCATAATCCATTTCTAACGATAGCTTTTGCCTCATACAAATCATTACAAAACGCCTGATAGTCGGCTGCGACCAAATCATGATTATCACGTGCTATAAATATGAACCAGATCAGAAATCAGTTAGTTCAGCATTTGTCAAAACTATTCTTATGTTGCACTGGTTTGGGCATGTGGCTTCACTTCATCATCATCATCAACATCATCAATAGCCCGACTTACCCACTGCTGGGTATAAACCTCCCTAAGCCACCACTAATCTGACCCATTGACGGCCCGCGACGTGTAAATTTGTACAATATCGTCTACCCATATGTCCGCCGGACGTCCTACGTTCTTGTATCCACCTCTCTACTATTCTTCTTGTATTCAGTCACCTCTCTACTCCACCTGTCATCACCGCGCCTCGCTGTGTCCCGCCCAGCTCCATTTGCCTCCAACGTCATCGCATTTGCGGTCTCCCCTGTGGTCATTTTTCGCCCCATGGTCTCCATTCGGCAAGTCTTTTGCACCACGAGCCTTTTTTACCCGCAACTACGAGTTCTTGATGATTTTCCGGGCGAATCACAAAATAGTAGCTAATTCATTCAATCAGCGGTATTTTTTTTAAATAGTCTTATTACTGAAATGATTCTGGAAATAATAGTATTAGTAGATTCGCGTCTCTTAAAATTATAATGGAGTATAATAGTGTTTTCTCTAAATTAGAAATTAACATGACTTTCTTTGCATCAAGTGATTTGATATGTAAATAAACAGACAGAAAACAGGTAATATTCAGCAGTATTGCGCTAGAAGTTTCCAGCGAGGGTGAGGCGTTAAGATATCGTATCTCAGACGCTAATGCACCACTAACTCATGAGTGTTGCAATGCTCAGAATTACTGTACACTGCTGATTTCCTGGTGCTTGTTTTTTATCTTTACTTGCTTGTTGAAGCGAAATTGAAAGTTATGCACAAAAGTGGTTGGGAAAACTAAAAAATTTTCATGCTGTCAACGAATTTCCATTCTCCTAGAGACACCCCTTACTTGAATTGATAAAATATGTTTATGTCAGCTACAAAAGTCATAAGCAATTAAATAAATTTAAATGTGATATTCCCTCCGGTGTCTGTCATTAATTAGCAAGAATAATGACATTGTACGCATATACTTTATGTCAAATATCACGCTAATATGCTTCGTAAAACGCAGATTAGTCCCTGGCGGACACATTGCTTTTATGAATCTTTATAAATCAAAACATAGTTCTGCAATCGTTGAGAAGTGAAGCCATTGCTTTTTGCAAACCAATAAAACGACCCATGTCGATGCTCTATCAAAACATTAGTCCTCCAGTTCCAACAACTCTGTTTTGCAAAATATAAACCCATTTTAGATACCCCAATGCTTTCGTATCACGTACAAGACCACTAGAAAGCTGGGCCACTACGGTCTAGCACCATTATTCTGTGGCTGTAGATCGAAAGTGGGCAATAAAACCATATGTTGTCTGATACGATAAGATTATCTAACGCATAAATTTGTCAGGCATCTGTCAGTTAGCGTGCCTTTCGCGATATGTGGGCTTGAAGGCTTTATTTGTTGCAATGCTTTCAGCGAATGGCCATTATATTTGTGCGACAATTGCTTGGTAAAATGAATACGGAAATTGAGCAAAAATAAAGAGAGTAATAATAATATTATTAAGAATTGTTTTTCTTCAATGACTTGGTTAAAGATATCTGAAAGTACTCGTAATAGGCCTTAGGTCCTGTTTTTTTATTTTTCAAATTATTTTTAAAATTATTGCTTATTGCTGTATTGCAACAACCGTGGTCGCGGTCACGGTTGTTGCAATACAGCCGAAACGTCGGGAAATAATAAAGGTAATACGCGATAAAATCCTGTAATAAAATATATGAATGTGTATGTAATAAATGAATTGTGATCGCGTAAGTTTAAGAAAGAATCAAATTATTAATTGCAAATTTTCAGGAAGCCGGGTGTACCGTTTCTATCAAACTTCCATACAAAATAAACATACTGGGTACTGGTATTTTTGCGTATGTGACACGCTACGAGTGCCAGGAAAATAAAGTACTTATCAGGACTCAGGACTACCACATACCTACAGCGTTTAGGCGTGTTTCCTACAAGACTGTTGTTGTAAGACAACGAGCATCGTTAAGGGGATAGCGATTTTATTACATAAGGTCACTAGCTGCACTCTTCGATTAAAAAAAATATGTTTGTATGAGCTATGAGTTATGGTTGACTTATGGTTTTACCTTTAACATTGAATAAACATTCTTATTATATTGTACAGCAGACAGAAGCTATAAAACTACTATAATATAAGTACCTACCTACTTTGGGAAACAATATATATTTTGAACTATTGACTTACCACGATAAGCTCGATAAGCGTTAGCTAAAACCGCTCTATTTCCAAGCCTCTTATAAAACGTGTGGCAAACCGTTAAAAACAATCTCGCAGACACAATGTGACGACATCTACTTCTAAATCAGTAACCTGATACGGTAGTGTCTGTGTGTCGCAGGTCCGTGTCGACCCGCTGTCCTTTGCTGGACGTACTAAGGGCTGAGGATATTGGGGTACTTTAAAACAAACGATTATGACTTTACTCCTTATTGGATTGTCTGCACTGGTTCTTGTTTTTTTAGACTAGTGCAGCTGCGGCAGTGGTGTGGTTAAATAATTTTAAGTGCACCTCAAAGAGGCTCCTATCTTGCGCTTGTCAAAAGTTTTCTTATTTTTTTTATTTTAATTCCGGTTAAGAGTATTGTGCAGGACGACACATAGAATAGTATAATTGTAGCATAGTTTGTGTTTTTGTAAGTTTTATATTCATTGTTTTACGTTTTCATACTTTAAGTTTGTACCTACTTATAGTTTACATAGATATTATTTCATAGAATAGGTAGGTAATAGAAATAACTAGAACATTCCTCTAGAAAATAGCTTTAGAAAGAGATAGATAGTTAAATAGAAAGAGATAGTGAATAGTTTTTAGACAGAGATAGCTATAGCTCTAGAAAGATGTGGATATTTCCAGAAAGGGATAGATAGAGATGCATTGTGCATGTTAGATAGAGATAGCTATAGTTCTAGAAAGATGTGGATAGTTCGAGAAAGGGATAGATAGAGATGCATTGAATGTTAGATAGAGATAGATAGACTCAATCATAGTATAAATACAGTACAAATTGTATTGACTGGCATTCAGTCCGCAAGTAACCTAGCAGTAAGAACAAGGAAGAATAAATAGTAAGAAGAAAAATAGCAAGTGGTTTCAAGCTCTCTAATCCCAGCGCAACGAATGTACACCCCGTACATTTAATGGTCCTTCGAGCCGGATAGAAGATTGAAGCCTCAAGAATAATAGAATAGAAGACTCCCTCATCAAGCCACTATGCCGGTCACACGCTCCGTTGGAAAGGGACGCACACACTGCGCACAGTCGTCGGCTGCGAACCCGTCTTCGTCCGAAGGAACTATAGCCACATCTGGATCCTCCGCGACCGAGACTATGGTAGAAACCTCCGCACCTGGATCATCGGCGGAAACCTCTACAACAGAAGCCACAGCGACGATGATGACAACGACCACCACGGAAATAGAAACCTCTGCAGCGACGGGTACATCTGCCGAATCCGCCGCCACAGAGAAGAGTGGCACCACGCCGAGGAGAGCAGATAGTCACACCGCTAGGAGCACTGCCACGCCGTCTTCAGCACTTCCCCTCGAGCCTGCGGCATCGCGAATAGAACCTATGAAGAAGGGAACGAAGCTCAAGACACGGCTGGATCCATGCAAGGAACGCATGCCGCCGCCGGACCCGCAGCGCCGGAGCGCCGCTGGGTCCACCCGTTCCAGAACGAAGGCGCAGAAGATAGCAAGAGCGAGAGAAGACCTTCTGCGCATTCAAGTTAAGCTAGCTGCTGCCACGCTAGCCCGTATAGAAGCCATGGACACCGACGATGAAGATGAAGATGATGACGCCTCCATCTTCTCCAAGTCTGATGTCAACACCCGAGTGGACACCTGGCTGAACACTCAAGCACAGCCTGCGATGTTAGCAATCTCCAACGAACCTCACCATCGGGAACCCGTTCCTGCCCCCGCAATAGACCCGGTCGCCGCCATTTTAGAGGATCATCGAATAGAAGAGAATAGCGCCCCGCCGAAGTATATAGACAAAGCACTGCTACAGCCTGCAGTGCCTACACCGGCGGGAGTCAACCTGGAGAGAAATAGCGCCCCGTCGAAACCTATAGAAGAAGCACTGCTGCAGCCTGCGGTGCCAACACCGGCGGGAGTCACCTTGGAACAAACCCTCTCCAGCTTATCAGCAGCGATCACCAGCGCCATCAAGGCGGGCCAGAAGCCGAAGTTCGTCGAGTTGCCCGAATTCAGCGGATCACACAAAGAATGGCTGCCGTTCCGAGCGGCCTATAGAGAAACGGAAGACGTGTATACTAAAGTCGAGAATGTCAACCGACTACGGAAGAACTTGAAGGGGAAAGCCAAAGAAGCCGTGCAGAGTCTGCTCATCAACGACACGCACCCAACGAAGATCATGGAGACTCTGGAAACAAGATTTGGAAGACCGGAATCAATAGCCAAGCTGGAGATGGATACACTTCGGGCCCTGCCGCGCCTGAATGACTCACCGAGGGAGACCTGCGTTTTTTCTACTCACGTGACGAACGCCGTATCCACTCTGGAATCTCTAGACTGCGTCCATTATCTTCACAATCCAGAGGTATTCGCGGTCCTGTTGGAGAAGCTCACCCCATCGATGCGCCTCAAGTTCTACGACTTTGCAGACACACAGCCGAAGAAGGATCCAGCCTTATCGAAGCTCGAAAAATTCATGAGGAGGCAAGCTGAAATATGCGCACCTTATGCGCTACCTGAGGACATCGCACCGAAGGAAAACAAGCGTCCACAGAAAGTCAACAACGTCATCGATAGTCAGCCAAGTACGAAGAAATGTCCTAACTGCGATATAGAAGGGCATTTAATAGAAGACTGCGAGAAATTCAAGAAAGCGGATGTTAATAGCCGATGGGATATAGCCAAGAATAGAAGACTATGCTTCCGTTGCCTACACTACAGGAGTCGAGTCCACAGTTGCCGGCAGAAGACATGCGGCGTCAACGAGTGCAAGTACTCGCACCACAAGATGCTGCACGCTGATAGAGCCCAGAAGCCGGCAGATCCCAAGCCAATAGATTCAATTAACTCCGCCTGGACGTCGAACAAGCAGTCATATTTGAAGATAGTTCCAGTCAAAGCGTCTGGACCTAAGGGCACCATCGACACCTTCGCGCTGCTGGACGACGGGTCAACAGTCACTCTCATCGACGAGAGCATAGCCAACGCCATTGGAGCCCAAGGACCCGTCGATCCCCTGCACATAGAAGCGATCCACTCCATGAAGACGGCTGAATCAGAATCAAGAAGAGTCAACTTTACAATAGAAGGTCCGAACAATCGCCAACAGAAGATTCAAGCCAGAACGATGAAGAATCTTAAGGTATCGCCACAAAGGGTCTCCAAGGATCAAGTCAGCAAATGCCGACATCTACGAGGCATCGGAGAAGTACTGAGCTACGAGAACGCCCGACCTCTAATACTCATCGGTCAAGACAACTGGCACCTTCTCATCTCATCAAAGACCAGAAAAGGGAACGCGAAGCAACCAGTGGCATCTCTCACACCACTGGGCTGGGTGTTGCACGGGACTCATACCCGCACACTCGGACGCCACATAGACTACGTATCCCACATAGCCAAGGTGCCAGCTAAGGAGAACCTAGAGGACATGATGAAGCAGTACTTCGCCATGGATGGACTCTGCCTCAATCCTAGAAGACCGAAGACGGATCCAGAAGAGCAAGCCTTACGTATCTTAGAAGAGAATACAGTCCACAACGAAGAAGGAAGATACGAGACAGCTCTACTGTGGCGCAATGAAGACATCGTCCTGCCGAACAACTACGAATCTTCGCTTAACCGACTCTTCGGCATAGAAAAGAAGTTAGATCGCAACGCAGCACTGAAGAAGAAATACAACGAACAGATGGAAGCCTTGATAGAAAAGGGGTACGCCGAGCCTGCCCCCATAGAGAAGACTCCAAATAGAACCTGGTACCTCCCACACTTCGCCGTAATCAATCCGATGAAACCGGATAAACTGCGGGTGGTACATGACGCAGCAGCCAAGACGAAAGGAGTCTCCCTCAACGACATGCTACTCAAGGGCCCAGACCTTCTGCAGTCTCTTCCTGGAGTAGTGATGAGATTTCGACAACATCAAATAGCAGTGACAGCGGACATCAAAGAAATGTTCATGCAAGTTAAGCTTCGAGTACAAGATCGAGATGCCCTGAGATACTTATGGCGAAAAGATCGACGAGATGACCAACCTCCTGAAGAATATAGAATGACATCTCTCATCTTCGGGGCATCCAGCTCGCCATCGACAGCGATCTTCGTCAAGAACTTGAACGCCAAGAAGCACGAGAAATCTCATCCTGAGGCGGCAGCTGCAATAGTAGAGAAGCACTACGTAGACGACTACCTAGACAGCTTCAAGAACATAGAAGACGCAGTACGCATAGCTACAGGCGTACGCGACATACATAGAAAAGCCTGCTACGAGTTGAAGCAATGGAAGTCGAACTCGCCGCAATTACTAGAAGCCGTAGGCGAAGAGAACACAGACCAAGATAGAGAAATTTACAAGTCCGAGGAACAGTCAGAACGGGTCTTGGGCTTAATATGGAAGCCCTACACAGATGAGCTCACCTTCAACCTGAACCTAGCAAGACTCCCACCGTCGCTTATTGAAGGAAAGACACCTACGAAGAGAGAAGCCCTGCGAATAGTCATGTCACTATTCGACCCACTTGGCTTCGCATCGCCGGTCACCATCAGAGCAAAACAGATGCTCCAAGAAGTTTGGCGCCGAGGGACGGCATGGGATGAAGAGATAGCTGAAGACCTAGCTGAGCAGTGGAAGAACTGGATGATGCATCTGAGAAGCCTGAGCAACGTAGCCATACCTAGGAGGTATCTACAGTATAGCGACGCTACAACGCTCCAGCTTCATGTGTTAACCGATGCAAGCGAGTCAGCCTACTCAGCGGTCCTTTACTGGAGAGCTACATCACCGAGCAATGAAGTTCGTGTTTCACTCATCATCGCCAAAGCTAAGGTGGCGCCACTGAAGCTCACTTCAATCCCACGCCTAGAGCTTCAAGCCGCCGTGATGGGCACGCGTCTAGCCGAAGCTGTTATAGAAGAGCACGAGAGAAAGCCAGACTCCAAGACGTTCTGGACTGATAGCAAGACTGTTCTCACCTGGATCAAGACTGGATCACGATCTTACAAGCCCTACGTTGCCCATCGACTCGCAGCAATAGAAGATGTCACGACGGTCAACGAATGGCGATGGGTGCCCACGAAGATGAACGTGGCAGACGACGCAACGAGAGATGTACCTATAGAATTCAACAGAGAACATAGATGGTACAAAGGCCCGGAATTCCTGCACATGAACGAGGAATCCTGGCCAACTGAGACAGCCGCGTCACCGACCACAATAGAGCCTACAGGGGAAGAACGAACCCATCACATCGCCGTCAATAGTCAACAAAAGCTTTCTGAAGCCCTGCCAGACGCTACGAGATTCTCCAACTGGAACAGACTCCGCTACGCGACAGCCAGAGTTCTACAGTTCATACAACTCTGTAGAGCTAACAAGCAGAGAGTTAACTACAAACGGACCAAGAAGAACACGATAGCAGACCCAGATTGGAGAAGACTAGTGAAGAAAGCTACACCGAAGAAGCCCTCCCGATATAGCAATAATAGTAAAGAACAGAAGAAAGCCCTTCCAATCTCCGCGGAACTCCTCAAGAAAGCTGAAGAACTACTCATGAGATCGGCTCAAGAAGACTCATTTCCGAATGAGATAGAAGACCTGAAGAAAGAGAAGCCGATCAATAGAGAGAGTCGTCTGAAGCAGCTGAGCGTCGAGTACATCAATGGAACCCTACGACTTCGAAGCCGCATCCAAGCAATAGAGCAAGTATGTGAAGACTTCAAGAGTCCGATGATACTTGATGGGAGCCACCCTATAGTCAAGCTCTGGATCGTGACAATACATCAACAGCGACATCACGCCGGAGTCGAGGCAACCGTCAACGAGTGCCGACAACAGTATTGGATCCTGCGCCTGCGCCCCACAACCCGCTCCCTTCTGCGCCAATGTCTACACTGCAGAATGAAGACCCAAGTACCGCCATACCCAAGAACAGGTGACTTGCCACCATGTCGCTTAGCACATCATAAGCGACCCTTCACCTACACGGGGGTTGACTACTTCGGTCCGCTCACAGTCACAGTGGGACGCAGCCATCAGAAGCGCTACGTCGCGATATTCACTTGCCTGACGACGAGAGCGATCCACCTGGAGATAGCAGCATCACTCAGCACCGATTCGGCGATAATGGCCCTTCGCCGAATGATAGCGCGACGAGGACGGCCAGCACAGATATGGTCCGACAACGGGACCAACCTACGAGGAGCAGACAAGGAGCTACGACGAGCAATCGACGAAGCAACAGTGGAGGAAGCGGCAAAGAAAACGATAGCCTGGCGGTTCATCCCACCTGGAGCGCCGTTCATGGGAGGAGCATGGGAAAGAATGGTACGCTCAGTGAAGACAGCACTCGAAGCCACTCTTCACGAGCGCCACCCAACAGAAGAAGTTCTCTCCACGCTGCTAGCGGAAGTCGAGTACACAGTAAATAGTCGACCACTGACGCATGTTTCAGTCAGTGAAGAAGATCCCGAAGCCCTAACACCCAACCACTTCTTGCTCGGAGGGCCGGGACAAGTACCGACGCCGGGAGACTTCAATGAACGTGACACTATCACAAGGACAAGCTGGCGTGCCACCCAGAGACTCGCTGATATCTTTTGGGCCAGATGGCTTAAGGAATACCTCCCAGAGCTACAGAAGCGACGAGAACCACACGGCAAAGGTCCAAACGTCAAAGTCGGCGACCTAGTACAACTCATAGACGCCAACCTGCCGCGGAACGTTTGGATCCGAGGAAGAATAGTGGCCGTGTACCCTGGACCGGATAACGTCGTGCGGACAGTCGACGTGTCTACGAAGGGAGGAGTTTTGCGGAGGCCGGTACGGAAGCTGGTGGTCCTGCCGATCGACGACGACGTCCTACACCGAGATGTTGCAACACGGTTGCACGGCGGGAGAGATGTGCAGGACGACACATAGAATAGTATAATTGTAGCATAGTTTGTGTTTTTGTAAGTTTTATATTCATTGTTTTACGTTTTCATACTTTAAGTTTGTACCTACTTATAGTTTACATAGATATTATTTCATAGAATAGGTAGGTAATAGAAATAACTAGAACATTCCTCTAGAAAATAGCTTTAGAAAGAGATAGATAGTTAAATAGAAAGAGATAGTGAATAGTTTTTAGACAGAGATAGCTATAGCTCTAGAAAGATGTGGATATTTCCAGAAAGGGATAGATAGAGATGCATTGTGCATGTTAGATAGAGATAGCTATAGTTCTAGAAAGATGTGGATAGTTCGAGAAAGGGATAGATAGAGATGCATAGTATAAATACAGTACAAATTGTATTGACTGGCATTCAGTCCGCAAGTAACCTAGCAGTAAGAACAAGGAAGAATAAATAGTAAGAAGAAAAATAGCAAGTGGTTTCAAGCTCTCTAATCCCAGCGCAACGAATGTACACCCCGTACAAGTATGGTGCAGTCCGCAATTAAAACTTAAAGTAAGAAAACAGTTGGTATTCTTATAGAATGTGATGGGCTCGCAGCCCGCATGGACTGCTAGCTGTTGCAAAATGTGAGCATGTGTCATCTCATCAGTCAAGGATCGTGAACCTCATCTAACTTTACCCGACTGCCAAGAAGGGTTTTGTTTTTCGCGCGTATCTTGCTTCTATTTGGTTTTTCGTTTGTCATTTGCTTTGTGCCTATGACTCAGCCGTGCGGTAAACGGTAAATTAACCTTAAGTTAAATCCGAAAAACATTTGCCCCAAGTCCCTTCCCCCTGAGTACATCCACTGATACCAAAGCCGTGTCCAGCGAGACCAAGCTGACGTATTTACTTACACGTTGATTATGTAGCCAAAGTTACAGGTATTGAGGTCTTGGGTAACACGATCGCGATACTAAATGTTGCTGAAGTCAAATGTCGGTAAAGGTTTCATGGATATGTGTTTTTGTGAAATATATGTTATGTGAGAGTTGCTTTTGTTGTTATGTAACGAAATGAAATAAGATTGAGGCCTTTACATCTTTAATAGATGATTTATACAGCGTCAGGAGGCAACCTATACCTACAATTAACGGGACGCTGCAGTGCCTGGTACATAATTCGGTTTACATTCTACAATTGTGACAGGTTGTAAGCCCATCGCCTCATTTCACAATTATACTAGCTTGTTTAGAGCTTGAGTGTTAATGAGACAAAAGATTCATTGATACACAATGATTTAAATTCAATTCGGGATAAGAACTCAATGGGTCACAATGACCGAGATCAGAACCCACGAAGAAAAACGAGGCATTATTACACGGTTCCTTTTAAATATGAATAATATCCTCAGTAATCATAACAAGTGGGCGGTCGCCATATCGGTACGGTACAGAAATAATACGGTGTAATGTACCGCTATTTAGTACCGCAGTATCTCACACGTAATGTGTACGGTGACAATGTTAACAACGGTTAGACTTTATGCATCTATGTACTGACTGTAGAGACTATGTTGCATCATATTCTGGCCATGGATTTTGCTTTCAATTTGATTTGTATGACAGTATTTTTCGTCTAAATTAAAAAAAAACTCAAAAAAATCGAAAAATAGGAAATGGTTGTTTGAATGAGATGCTTTTAACAAAATCTAGTTTTTAGATATTGATAATGGTAAGGTAATCTTGTAGTAATCCGCTAATATGGACTTCCGCAAAGTCACGCCTGAATACATTTAATAAAATCTAGCTTTAACAAACTATAGTGTTCTTAATAAACATTTACTCAATGTTTTTCTGAATATTAGAAAACTAGACAAGATAAACAACAAAACCATTAGAACAAAAACAAAAGTAACAGACATACTAACAAAAATTGAGATGGGCGGGACACACGATGCGCAACAGAAATGAAAAGTGGAGCAAAATGATAACAAACTGGTACCCGAGAGATGGGAAGAGAAAGAAGGGAAGAACAGCTAAAAGGTGGGAAGACGAAATAAGGCTGACAGCCGGACCTTACTGGAGAAGAGCTGCACTTGATAGAGGACACTGTAAAGAGCTAGAGGAGGCCTTTGCCAATAGGCACACCGAAATACGAGATCTTATTTAGTAATAATTATGAAAACTTAGTTTATATACTCTAGAAAAAACATTGCTATGGATAAAAGGCTAATATAAATAAATCATGTTTTCGTAAACTTAAATGCTAAACAAATTCAGTATACCTATATCTAGACACTTTTAAAGGCATAGTACCTACTCGTAAGCAAAAACTAGTTAATATTTTGCAATGATTATTATTTTAGAAATTATTTAACTCTTCATTAAAGTAGCACTAAAATATTTTATCTGTATCTAGCCCCGCCTATACAATATTAGCAACAACCAACACATATCACCACATCGTGATCAACACTAATTGCAGCCAGCGACCGCACTCGCGGTCACGAGCACATCATCCACATTAATCATAGACGTATTGATAAACAATTGCCCTACCTTAAATAAGGGGTCAAAGAGACCCTGACTGTACTATCCAACCTTCATACAAAAATCCACCCTAAACAATAAACATAAGTCATAAATTCGCGGATTTCCGAATCTCTCGATACAGCGTTTAAATTTAGAATGGTATAGTACATTTTTCCGGTTAGGCTTTCGCCGGAAATTATATCTTTTCTAATAACAATAGAGTTGAAAATGGAATAGAGGATGTTGTAAGGTAAAGATGGCATGTTGTCGGCGTCTCTTTGTCGCAAGCCGACAAACGCACGTGGGAACGTGAGCGTTCCAAACGGAGTAGTAATGTATGAGTCGAAGATCGATTGCGCTTGATAGATTGATTTTTTTGGGCGTGTGTTGGGTCAAACGGTAGATTTGGCTATTATTACGATTGACCTCTGATACGAACTTAGGAGCAGGCGTGGTTTGATCTATTGTACTAATTAGCGGTAAGGTTTTTGACTTCTGATCAGGGAATGCAATAAATATGAAAATATTTCAAATTTATTTTGTTTAGAAAAAAACTTACTTTTATTTAGTACTTATCAAAATGATTCTCTCTTACTATTAAAAAAAATACCTATGTCATCTAGTTTTACGAAAAATGTTACTGCTTATAAAATTGGTTTGTTGCGACTTATTCTTATTTTGTTTTAAGCCCGTCCCACTTAGGATTAATCTGCATTGGATCATTTTTTAAGATGCGAATAAAATGTCATACTTACTAAGATTAATTAAATGATATCACACAATCACAAAAAAAACCTATAAGAGAAAGCTTATCATGCAAAAAATTGTAACAGGAAGAGTATTTAATACCATTATTATATATAAAATAGAGATATAATTAAATATTATAGATTAAAAATTAACAATAAGGACGCACTAAATTATAGGTACACCTAAAATTTATCAGCTATAGATATCAGACAACAAAACAAATCTATAAGGAAAACATCAAAAATATCTAACTGACCAGTCGGTTTAAAAGTTCTAGTTCCAAGACTTCGATGCCAATTGCTCGTATCATAATAGAATCGGCTCATTTGAGAATGACTCGCCGATATCATGTGAGGAATCTCGTCTGGGACACTTAAAATAATTCAAAAAACTCCTCATTTAAATGGCACACAGTGTAACTATTGTACGTGCGTATTTTTGTGAAAGGAGCTTTTTAGGCACTTTACCAGGTCGGTGATTTGAACTCCGTGTAAATCTTTGAATGTAAGGATTTCATTGTTACGTAAAAAAAAACTTAGGCCTTTACATCTATATTAGATGATTTATAAAGCGTCAGGAGGCAATCCATGCCTACACTTAACGGGACGCTGTAGTGTCTGGGACGTTGTTTGAAATGGAATAGGCTTGCCCAGCACCTAAATCATCCTCTCAGCTTAATCAGCCTGGCCCACAGGAAAGATGACGTCAATACGTGTGGAGCTGACTAAGCTGCGGGTTTCCTCACGATGTTTTCCTTCACCGTTAAGAGCTCGTGTTACAGCGTATATTAATTTTACGAAACGTAAAATCCATTGATGCACAGCCGGGATTCGAACCCACGACCTTCAGATTGAAAGTCGAGGCACAACCCCATTCTACTACTAAATGGCATCAGCTTAGCGAAACGTTCCATTACATCGTGTGTTCCTTTACTCCTTCGTTGTAAGAACGAAATTTAGATCTCAAGGGGTAGGGAGATTCAACTGGTGCGGAGTGAGGAGTGTTCATTCTTTAAGTAGTGCTATTTGATATTCTCTGGTAAGACGTAACCTTTCACGTTTCGGATAACTAATTCGAATGTTGCAATAATATTTATCTATATACGGTATGTATTCACGAATATACAATTGTATGTTCATAGATTGTTATTGATAGTTTTTCTAATAGACTTCGTGATCTATTAAATATATAATTCTTCTAGACAAACGAATGAAAGCTAACTTTCCTGAGGCGCACTTAAAATCCTTTCACCACACCGGTTCGAAAGAACTGGTGACACGACAAGGAGAAGAATAGTTTCTTTGGTGAGGTTTAAGCAGAGACCAAAAAAGTCATGTCGTGTAGATACAGGCGTGATCCTGTTTCATTTTTGTAAGTCAAACAAACATTATTATGTATATACATACAAATCACGCCTCAAAATCACCGGTTGGTTGAGTTCCTACATTTTACCTGGCCTTTCTCCAAAATGTTTCTCACAACCATTCAATCCAGATCACTTACATGACCCTTCTCTATACTGTCACCAATTTTGTCCGAGTATCACCTAGACCTTCCCCCATTTCCGTACAAATGTCTCTAGTGTAACAAAATTGGACCAGTTCATTATCGTCTTCGCAATCTGCGCACTACGCCACTAATTGATTCAGTAACAATATCACCGCTTAGCGCCGTCTCCGAGACTCCAGTAATGAGCAAACGTACTTATGATGCTTCCTGCGCTATAACTGGCTGGAACGTTCTAGATTGGTTATTTTTTTTAAATGTTGGAACTTAAATTTTATATGAGGGCAAAAACAACATTAATTCTAACAGTTGCAGTGCGTTACCGTTTTTAAAATTGTAATTTCTTGAATGATTTAATGTTGTTGAAAAGTTAAATAATTGTAACGATTGTTAATCTTGCGCATCCCTATGCGCATTGCCTATATCTTTGGTCTTTTGTCTACAAGGTAACGCTAAAACAGCCTCATAGGCCATTAGTATTAGGCCCTCCGATTTGGGTAATAAAATATGGTTTCCTCATGATGTTTTCATATTAAAATATGTTTACTGAATCAAAAACTTTAAAAACACTTGGCTAGGATCTTGAATGAAATGTCTCCCGAGTCTTGAGTATCGTAGTCATTCATGTTCTGGAGTCGGTATCGTATTAAAACAACCTATCAAATTCTACGAAGCTAAAATACCTATTTCTGATATAAAATTGCGACTTGCATTCTTGTGTTGTCTTGCAAAGTTCGATCCACTTCCACTCCTTGAATACCATAGTGTTGCCTCAGTACGGACCACATTAACACTAACATTATCCGGACAATGTATCGTATTATTGTTTCGATGTAATATCGATATTAATGTATTATACGTTTCGTCTCGCGTGCCGCTCTATTGCATTAGATGAAATAAGGATGTGAAAAATATCGAGGGCCACTGCTCTAGGCGAAAACTCGAGGCACGTTTAAAATCAGCAGCAGGACAAAATATTTACGTGTTCTGCAGATATTTATTGTGGTATGGTTCTCATTGGTTCTGATAGTGATCGACTGGAACCCTTATTGTGGAGTCAGGACCAAGTTGAGCCTGTTGAGGAAAGATAATAGAAAAATATATAACACCGCCGGCAAAACAGCTTTGTTTCGAAGTTTTTAGATAAATAAAAACTTGCTAGAAACCTAGCCTTTCTTTTTTTAGATTAATTTAGTATAGAAATTTCAAATGATTTACAATATTTTACAAGTGGACAAACAAATGAATGAAATAAGCGCAAGACATTTTATCTCGCGTTTCATCGATAAAATTCCATCCCTAGGCAAGATAACACCCGGTATCGACGGACACCACGTGTTTGATGCGTATAATTAAGTTAGGAGTCACTTATCAAGTGTAATTTAGGAATAGTGCGCACGAGTCGATCAAATGAACAATACGTTGGCTACGTTTTATAAAAGGTATTATTTTCTATTCGATTATTGGATTAGAAAATCGAACAGGCAATATTCAGCATGTGATTGTCAATTATTTTAATTTGGACGGAAACTACACTTAGGGGCTTATGTTTAGGGTCAACAAAAAATGTGATTACCATTAAGCTTATTGGTATGTTTCAAAATTTATTTTATTTTATTTTTATTTTACTTTATTGGGGACAACAAACAGTTGATACATTAAATGTTACTTATGAATAATGTTAAGTTTTAATGGATGAGTAAATGTACAACCCACTACGTTATCCACGGTTTACTAAAAAAAAATGTTGAGGTTGTTGTGTGATAAGTCAGTGAAAATATATTAATAGTAGGTGATATGGCAATAAAAGTAAGTGAGAAGTTGTATTTAGGTTAGAGATTGTACGTTTATTCATTTGACAGTGTTTTTTAAAGTTATTTTAAACCTAAGTTCAGACAACGCAAAAATATCGATATCGTTGAATTTACTATCATATGTGTCGAAAAATACCTTAGAGGCTTCCTTTTGTTTCTTATTATAAAAAAAAACAAAATTTTAGATTTATTCAGATTCTTTTTAAATATTCCAATCAGTCACCGATAATTTTTTAACCCGTACGCGCACTTAAAATATCCAAGTGTCCATTATAATTTGTACACTCGAGAAATTTTCATGACGCAGTGAAGTTGGTTCCGATCGAAAGTTTCGTTCGGAATTTAAATTCGAAAATCGAACAATGAGCTTTTTGTCGAACGGTCGCGAATTTAGTCGCGGGCAATTAAAAAGTTTTCGAATGCGACGAGTTTCGATGTGTTTTTGTTTTTTTTTATATTTTTTATTTCTGTTTTGTACCCTATGTAATGAGTTTTAATTTCGATGCACCTTTGTTCACTCGTTTGGTTTTGTCAATCTTATCATGGTTTGTTTAACTGATATGCATTTGGCAATTCGTATTTGAGTGTATTTTTATTTTACTTTTGGGTTGTCACAGTAAAGCCACTCTCTCTTGCGACTAAAAATAACAAAACATTCTAACAAAACGTAGTTTCCGTCCGCCTCGGATAACATGCAATTGCATACAAAAAAGTTAGACCACGCCCATATTTTGTTCGATGTTTGATGTAAGGTGTTAGAAAACACAAAAACAGTGTCGCAGGAGACCCGGCTTAACATAAACAAAATGTTCTGAACATTTGATGATGACTCCGACACACACCCAATTAGTAAGATAAACAGACAGAGAGAACAAATAAAATGTGTTCGAAATTCAACTGTATATTGTAAACAATGTATGCTTACGTTTGGTGGGTAATTGATTAGGGATGGACAAATCCATCCGGTAAAATAAGTCGGACAACTTGCGGTAAAATTGCAAAATGCAGTTCTATCAATTAATTTTAAAGTATTTATTTATCAATAACTATAGGATTACAGAATTAGTAAACCCTTAAAAAATATTAGAATAAATTTTCCAAAAAAACGTGTCCTTGTCAAGCCTCCATACGATTAAAAAAAACTTCGTTGTCTGTAAAGTCGGTTTACTGACAATAGTTGAACGTGACAACGCAAAGGCCGATTGTGCTTCTTTGTCGCTCGTTCCGCGCTCTCGCTTGCACTTGCGCAAGCCTTACATGGAACGCCCCAGAGCGAGGTAACACCTCATGACGTCATGTTTTTTCGTGCGTGCAGCCGGCTCTATCGAATTATAAGACGTAGTCACGTCAAAAAATACCTAAATAATCTGCCTACATCCTTCCACTGCTGAGTAGGAATAAGCCTCCTCATTTTCAGCCGACTTCAAAAAAGGAGGTTCATAATTGGTCTGTATCTTTTCACGCCACTTTTTAATGTAGGTACACTTTCCAAGAAAATATAAAAATTTTGAAATTCAAAAAATATCTTAACACAGCATCATCTAGCCTTACTTACTTTTAAATGAGTAAAAGTCCGTAACATTTACGGAACATTTGCACGTCACACATCCCTAGCTCAAATAAAAATCGCTGACGTTTGAGCTCGCCATTTTTGATCCAACATGGCTACCATATTGACTGCAATTCACTTTATGCAGTCAGCGTTTTTGCTTACGTATTTGTTTAAGTAAAATGGGATTTGGTATGACCGTTTTTAAAATACAAATATTTTGTTGATGCTAACCATAGCTTTTTTTAAAGCGCTCGTGATCATGCTTGCTTAGTCGTTCTTGATAGATCGTCAAAGTTAAGCAACGTTCGAACGGTCTGTAAGTGGGTGACCGCCAGTGGCATTTTCATCTGAGCGCTTCTGTGCTTCGGAGGGCACGTTAAATTGTCGGTCCCGGCTATTTTAGTCGTTAAGCCATGACAGAGGTCTTAAGGCAGCCTGAAAAATTCCATTAGCAGAGTTGGCCACTGACTCTTACGAGCTTATTTACTTACTTTACCATAGCTTTTGTTATTATTTCCATGGAATTACTACATTTACACGATATAATAAATTATAGTTACTACATTTATACGATAGGCCACACCTACCAGAGGCCGTATTCGCGTTCTTATTTTCGTTCGTTTGATGAATATTCGGATGTTTCTTACTACGATTTCCGACTTCAAGGGCCATTTTTTCGGTTTGGAATATTTGGTCCTAGGTTAGGACCGTGTTTTATCGTTGATCTTATCGACTGAATATAATGTAGCTCGTAGTAAAAAGCATCCGAATATTCATCGAGCGAATGAAAAAACGAACGCGAATTACGCCCGTGAAAGCCAATATAGCCGTAAAGCCAATTAACCTACAACAGAGAAGAAACTTTGGTTCAAAAATGACGTGGTATATACCACGTCTTGCGGATAGAAGGTTGTAATCTTTAGTTTTTCGTAATTCTATTGAAATAGTTTCTCAACAAATACCTCAAATTATTAAACAATATTCGTCTTGTCCAACGTCCAAAGTGGTATTCAAATTCCTCCCAGAAGGGGTAACCCCACAAACTTTGCGGCACATGTGCCCCTAATACCCATCCATTTGTCAGTCTGTAATTGCCAAGTGATTCTACTTTCACTGTCCCTCTAAAATCTTAATGCCAGTTCGCCATAGTTGAAATTAAGTGGTCCGGGACCAAGTTGCGCTGATGTATGGAGGTATTATAGGTACTTGGCTCTACTTCTGAGACATACATATTTGGCATCAGACTTGTACTTTTTATTCAGAACTAAAATACGTTTTTATATTAAAGGTAGCTTTATGCTTGGTTTATTCAACAATAAACCATCCTTCATCAACATGAAAGTTTGAATTTTTTCGGGATCATTATTTTTTTGTTTACAAAAAAAAAAAACAAAGCTACTACATATTTACTTATATTTACAAAATACAACAGGATTAGTCAAGCCATCTAAGGATCGTTAGAAACGATCTAAGTATAGATAGCTCAACTGATTCAGGTCACTGTCAGTCGGAAGCGTGCCCAAAACACTGGCGGCATTACCACGCTGGATGGCAATGCTGATCCTTTGAGCCAAAAATGTGCCAGCTCTCGGATCACGCGTCGCTTACATTTGTTTGTATAGATTTTTTTAGTCATTTATGTTTATTTATCTTGTTCACTATGAAACAAAAGGCATAAACCGAATTTATAAGTACAGTTTTGTTCCGTTCTGTACATAGATACAAACATTCGTTGCCACAAAATAACATTGCTGAACCTATGACGTCACAGCTGAGCCACGATTATTTTGAATTACGACGGAGACACACATCCCTATATCATCATTAATACAGAAACCGTAACTGATTATCAAATGCACAACCAGAGACCAAGACCCTTAGAATCTCAACTGTTAGTTGTCGCTTGAAATTAAAATGGAACCCTAAATGTATCGTTTTATAGATACAGTTTTCAAGGCACCATTAGTAGTTGTATAGACAAAAAAAAAATGGAGAGTACCTACCACCTCATCTTGTAAAAGTATAAGCATTTTATGTATAGAAAAATGACTGCTGCGCGTACGGCGCGGAAGTATAGTCATTTCTATATACAAAAAATGCTGATGACGTCAGAAAATGCAGCTCGCTTCTGACGTCAGCAGCATTTTCTCTATTGAATTTACCGTTCGGCGCGTTCGGCTCGGCTAGACTGTGCGACTACCCTAAAATGGCATAAATTCAGTTGTTCCCTGACGAAACTAAATTTTGTAAAAATCACTTATCTCTATATATAAAAATGAATCCCTATATCCCTTGGTCTCGCCATCACGCGTGAACGGCTGGACTATTTCACTAATTTTTTTTGTTGTGTTTGTCATTGTCAGGAGAAGTTTCTTATGACAGAAAAAATCTCTATATTAATCATGGAGGGCGTGAAATAAGAGTTGAAAGTTTGAATGGGGAGTTGAAAGTTCCAGTTAAAGGCAACAGATGGCGCTATTATTGCATTTTTAAAAGATGCTTGCAGATTTCCTATTTAGATGTTTTCAAGTATTTTATTTTGCTGACGAAGTCGCGGGTACCAGCTAGTCGCTTTATATTTATCGTCAGTATCTACACCCGCAGCCTTAGACCCCGTGTCCATATTTACGGCACAAAGGGCGCAGAATGATGCCCACAATGTGTGAACATTGAACTTCCGCGTGTGCACTTTATTTGGAGTTTCCTTCATAAGTGGGCCCTTGTATGGAATACTGAATGCATATACTAGGTTAATATTGAAGAACAGAAATAAGTCATTTTTAGCTATGCTGTATAGCACATGGCAAGAAATACTTTGAAAGCATAGCTGCGCCCCAGAATGTTCTTTATAAATATTTCACTATTTCGGGATGAAGAAAGAGCTAATGTTTATCCAGGGTAGTTGCTTTGATAACATACAAATGCGTTTAGCCGTTCTAGACTGAAGCTTTCAAACATTCGCTTTTAGTACTCCTACTATTGCTATATAACCTACGATCTTTTTGATTCTTTTGCCTCATGACCTACTTACCCTCTTCAAAAATTTCACAAATATTTACATTAAGACTACGACACACATCAATGTGCAGAGGTTACAGAATAATATTATAATATATCCTAGTCCCGCAATAACTCTTGCCATTAAGTTTTCAATAAGGCACGGCGTGGACGGGCCACACATTGCCGAATATTCCAGCCATTATCATTTTGATACGGGTAAGGGATCGCCAGCAGGAATTAACTTATCACAGCGGTACCGCATCTGCATACCTTAAACATTTATGTAGGGTATGGATTTGGGCAAATAGATTTCAAAAGAAATATTGAATGTTGCGAAAAAGTTTTTTTCAAGGAAGCAGCCCTAGAAAGAGATACATGGAGAGGGATTCATCAGTTGTGCCGACAAGGAGTTAATCCTTAAATAAGAAGAAGAAGAAGAAGAAGCGGAAAAGTTCAAGCTCTCCTTGAGGATATTTAATTTGATTACATGACGAAATTCATCGTTCAATTAGTTTACAATATATTTTTATTGTTTTTGTTATTGTTTTTTTTTCTTTAGTTTTAAGTTTAGTGTTTTAAGATGTGTGAAAATGTCCAGCATTATTTAAAAAAAAAAAAAAAAAAAAGATTATATATTTGAGATTTATTTATTTATTTGTTTTTGTAAATTATTATGGATTTTAAGTATCTGAAATAAAATGAATTTGAATTTGAATTTGAAAAGTATCCGGCCCCAATAAAATACCCCAGCAGAGCACTAGGTTTCTTGGGTTCCCAACGAGTCACACCAAACTGTCAATCAACGTTCAAATGCATTCGATTTGAATTTTGAATGAAGGTCTTCATCCTGTTGTTCTTGACAGGTCAAAATCAAAACTGATTTGCAGTCAGTTGCCAATTGCCATATATCAAGGTTACCACAATAAAAAAATAAGTCAAAGTGAGTACCTAGAGCGATTCTTCCTTCTCTTCAGTCTAATTTAGATACAGTTCTAAGATATCTAGCTGGCACCAGCATCTCATTATAGACCTTATAGACCTCGCCTCATAAACTCATAATAATTAAATAACCATTCCCTGAGTCCACCCCTGTGCCACCCCATTCGGACTCGGGTTAAGACACATATCTCAGACAGGGATGCAAGAAATGCCCACACCCCAATATGTAGATTCCTACTTCGGCTGGCTGTGGTCATTATTGTGCAGGGGTTGAAACAATTTGATACTTGAAATTAAAGTTTATGAACTAGCGGCTACCGTTTCCTCTGGTCCATTATCGTCCATCTGGATCCAGTCCATAAGCCCATCTGGAATTATATAATTGTTTTTCTTTTTTTACCCTACTTTGTAACATTGCTGGGCAATAACCTCCCGCATTTTCGAGCATTCTGGCATTTCCAAGCAAAAATGTGGTCGTGGCTGAATTCATCCCAGAAAAAAATTAAAGCGATCACAATTTAAAACCTCTGCTCGAGCGTTGTGGATTTGTGAATGGTCAATTCAAGTGCGCGTGATCACGCGATGACAATGTCCCGCGTATCAACCTAACTTCAACTACAATTTGTTTAGTCTAGTAGAAGGTCAATGATTTCCTTCATAAAAGTATCAAGATGAGTATCATAGATGTAACATACCTCTACCCAATCAGCACGTAGTGAATGTTTTGTCTGAAGCGGTGCCAGTATGGCTCGGATGCCCTTCATTGCGGACGACATGGTTCGATTAAGACAACCCTTTTAGAACAAGAGCTAGGGGCTTTAATAAAAATCTATAATAGGCAGAATGGTGATTGGTTGAATCCTGGTGGATGGTTGGCAACTCCGAGGCAGGCCTAGAAAGTACTGGCACGATGGCTCATTGAAGAATTGAGGAAAGACCGCAGAAGATTGCGAAGAGTAGAAGTTGCGTTTGCCCCCTGTCTCACAGAGCAGTGGAAAAGTGTAGGCTTATTTAAATTTTATGTATATGTAACTTTTAGTGACTAAATCACACTATTCGCTCCAAAACACAAGTCGCTGACGTTAGCTCAAAAGGTTATGAAACATTAATGAGGAGCCAAAATAAAACTTTTATGATATTTTTGGGATATTTATTAAAATTTTAACTACCCAGCTCCTTGACTATTCAAACGTCTCAAGACAGGGTTGTCCAACACAGACGCCAGTAATATAATAACATTATAACCTGCGATTGTCGTATGTGTGTCTGAGGGAATTATTTATGCTATTCTGCACCCGACGGCCAATGTGGGCTTATTTCAATAGTTTACCATAAAATAGTTACTTTACATTGTAGAATAGAAATAGAAAACAAACAGTTATCACAGTTCAGATATACAAAAAAACTTTTAGTGTAAGTTGTAGAGCGCTGTTCTATTTTCGGGAATTGTTTTCCAATTAGTTCCAATGGATCACAACCAGTGCTTAATTAGATGTTTAATAGTTGATGAGAAATATTTAGCATAGGTTTAAAAAAAGCTTTCTCAACCCTTTTTTTATCGAAATACTGACCGTATAAATGTTATATGTAATATTTAATTTTGTTTAAACAGCTTTGAATAGTATTGGTGTCTGTAAATCTGGGTGTATCAATAAGTAGTAGAATCTTGATCTGATTGTAACCCCCCGTCTTACGTGGGCGGTTTGACGCGAACGCGTTTGCGAAGCGAAGCGACGCGATTCGATGCGGCTGTCCTACGTGCGCGCGAATCTTCCTACAGACTTCAGATTGAGTATACCGGTTCGCGCGTAAAAGTCAAACAAACTGATCGCGTTCGCTTCGCTTCGCACCGCGCCGCTGCGCACCGGTGACGTAGGACACTTCAATAGTAAATGAACTGTTTAATTTTTTCCGCGCCGCACCGCGCCGCTTCGCGTTCGTGTCAAACCACCCACGTAAGACGAGCCGTAATCCTCAACCAATATTATTATCCAACGGAGATTCGCATCTATCAGATAAATATGATTTTTAGTTAATAGTTTCTGCAGCGGATTTGCCCTGTCCTATGGGTATTGATTAAGCTGAGGCGTCGGACTTGAAAATTGACTTTGGATGTCTAGTCTTGTGTTTTATACATGAATAGGTGATTACTAAACTTGTTTTGTAGTTTTAACCATATATCCATGGATATACGAATAGGTGGCATGCATTTTGGAGCGAAAACATAAAAACTCTTTAAGAATCCATCTGTTACTTATAGCGCGAAGTTTCAAATAAGTTTTTTCTTTTTCGTTCTCCCCTTTTCTTGGTCATGTGAGCCGTGTTGGCCGGATGGGGTTGAACCTCGACTTTCAATACGAAGGTCGTGGGTTCGAATCCCAGCCTTGCATCAATGGATTTTTCATTTCGTAAAATTTATATGCGCTTTAACACGAGCTCTTAACGGTGAAGGAAAACATCGCGAAGAAACCCACAGCTTAGTCAGCTCCACACGTATTGACGTTGACTTTCCTGTGGGCCAGGCTGATTAAGCTGTGAGGATGGTTTAGGTTAGGCAAGCCTATTCCATCTCAAAACAATGTCCCAGGCACTGCAGCGCCCCGTTAAGTGTAGGCATAGGTTGCCTCCTGACGCTGTATAAATCATCTATTAAAGATGTAAAGGCCTAAGTTTTTTTTTCTTTGTCAACCAAGCCTTCTAGATATTTGGTGCCTATTTGTGCAGACATTTGGCAACCCTTGCCACTATCGTGGTTCTGGACAATGAAATATTCGCTCATTAGACCGTCTACTGATTAATTGGGCTTCTTAGTGGGGGTGTGGTGGGAGTACAAGCGATTTATTAGATCAAAGCTGATTGACTTTGTTTGAAATGTCTAAATAGGTTGTCGCAGAGAAAAATACATGCCCACATTTTGCAGAAGTGAATTTTTTTTAATGATGAATGGGTCGGCTCTTGACCTCGCAACTTCCACAGGCAAGAGTGAGGTCTACGATGGAGCGAGCCTACCCAGAAGGTGCTTATTAACTCTCTTCTTAAAAACAACAGGGTCGTAGCTCAGCGGAAATACAGACGCTGGAAGCTGATTCCTTATTTTTGCAGTGCACATAATAAAAAAACTTTCAAAGCGCTTAGTTCTAATAAGTGGAATATCAACCAGGTGAGGATGATAATCAGATGTGCGTCTGAAGTCCCTGTAAAAGAACGGTGAAGGCCGAATAAGGTCGTGTAGCTCCTGGTCACACTCACCGTAGTACAATCTGTAGAAGACCGACAAACACGATACCTCATGACGATGGCTCAGACTATCGAGTTTTGCTTCGGCAAGAGTCTCTTCAACAACATTTCATGCGTGATGGTATGCAAACTTAAAGCCCCTTAGTCGACCACTGTAGGAGTAACCCTTTTACTACTAAAAAAGGGTATTATAGTGTTCATAAATTGCCGTTGGTGTAGCCATCTACTTGTCGATGAGTTTCTAAAGATATTAACACTACACTAGGATGTGCTACCCCTCAAGATACTGTAGCACACAGGTAACGCGTTGAACGATTCTGTATCTGGGGTATACGCTTTTACGCTACCCGCTCTCACTAGCACCATTCCAGGTTGTCAGCTAAGTTGGCCATTCCATTGTTTGTGTAATGTGTTTTGTCGGTAGCCGCTATGATACGAGCTGTTTTATGAGACAGATAAATGGCTGATACGGGAATGTGTATGTTGTGTATCGCTAAGATATTTAGATAGATTGCTTTGAAGATTGGTGCGCTGCCTAGTATGGCTTTGGAACTAATTTCAAGCGCTTAAAGCTGAATAGGTGGGTTATTGTGGCTTACAATGTAACCGACTTTTACTAAAATTACCAGGGCTATAGTACAATAGCGAGGGGAGCGAGGTTAGGGCGGCGGGGGCGCTTGAAATTGACCTATTTAATACAGAGTTGAAATGTGTTAGATAGGAGGACAACGAAATCTTGAAGGTTTGTTTTTGGTAAATGTGTTTATGTTTTGTAAAAATTCATAGAACAAAAGATGTTAGTAATATAGTCCTGGTTACGAGTGTTTTACAAACAATCTTTTAATATATACCTACTATATAATAGTCAGTGATTTTTCTGATTAATATATACCTACTATATAATAGTAAGTGATTCATAAAAAATCACTACTCCAGAATCATTAATAACAGACAATTTGAATAAATGTAATCTTTGAACAGTACATGATTCTGTGTTATTTGTATTTAATTCTAAAAATAACAGTCACATCACCGAATATTTACGAAACCAAACACACAATTCGTACCAAAACGTGCTCCTAAACAAATCACAATAAGCCTTCCACACAACAAAATAATATATCCATCTCTATCGATTCCATACGAGTAGAAAGGGACTATCACATGAACATAATTGTCGAACAGATGTCGCCGAGATTAATTCTAACAAGGGACGCTCTGTAATTATACGGGTCCTGTGGGATAAGTTACAGGTAATATTATAGTGGATAGGTTTAGGTGATTATGTGGAAAATAACAAGATTATTTTATTCATGGACTTTTAAACTACAGCAGTAACTATACCCATAATAGACAACTCTGTTTGAGTAGTAAATGACAGAAAAATAAAAATTGTGGCACTCCGGGAGTGCCGACAGAAGTGAAAACTTGAACAATTACGTACATTACGCACAATGAATTTTATCCCTCCAAAGTTACTGCGCAGAACCCATTTATGATGACCCACAAAGATGAAGACAGCGGTTGTCAGACAGACAACAAGAAATGACAGAGGCTTTACACCGCGGCCTAGAAATTAACACCTGAGTTGCGTACAGACTCATATGAACTTACTTTTTTTGGTACTTGAAAAGCTGAGGCTTGTGCCTTCACAGTATACATTTGCCTGAAATAACAAGTACAAACTTACAAAAATAGATATTTGGTTTGTATCAAAACTAAAAAGTGATTGTACTAACATACATTTAATTTTAACTATGCACTTAGTAGCAACAATAGTATTCTGAAGTTATTGCATATAAATAGTGTGATACTTTCATTGAGTGAGTGTGATTCAAAAATTGTAGAATGTCTGTACGTATACATCTCATTGCAGGCGACTGTACCTAACAGGTAGCGCTACTACAGTATCTATTCTTGTACTACTAAAGTAGGTACAGCAGCTAAATTAATACTACAGCAGCTAGGTAAATAAATACAATGTCCCAGGCACTACAGCATCGTCTTGAGTGTAGGCATAGGTTCGCTCCTGAATCTCCTGATTCTGTATAAATCATCTAGTATAGATGTACCTACAGAGGCAGAGGTTTTAGATAAAATAAAGTGTTATTGTTGAACAATTGTAATAATTTAAAAGTTAAATTTATAGTAAACGCAACATATACAATTTGACAAATCAATGATTTGAAAAGTGTCTGCGCAACCCCTATGAACACCATCACTGATAGTTATTAGTAGCTCTAACTCAAGAGTACAGTTCGCCCAACGGATCTAGGCATTTGTAAAGTTAGCCATTTGTCTGCGCAGAACACAATTTTGTATGAAAAAGTGGTCACTGCGCAGACAATCTGCTAACTTCACGAATGCCTAGATCCGTTAGGCGAACTGAAAGTAAGACAAAAGCTAGATCAAACGGATTTTTGGATTAGGAAGGTTTTGTACCTACATATCTAGTTGGATAGAAATAGCTTTGGGAATGTTCCGGCTCCTCTCTGGTTTTCTTCAAGTCACCAGTAAAAATACTTACTTCTGAAAAAATGCTGCTAGGAAAAATTATCATACATATTTGTCATAGGATAAGTTTTAATCAAAAAGTGAGAAATCAGCTGTGTGTGAGTCATGTACCAATGCACTGTACTAAAAAATCCGAAATAATCACACATCACTCGGTAAGTTTGTATGTAATGTAACACAATTAGATAGTAGGTACTTTTCTCTATGCACAGCACTGACAATATTCTAGAATACATAAAAATGCTCGATCTGGGACCTTTTTATAGTTTCTCCAATTAATTTAGCTTATTCTAATGTAATTATTTATTAAATTATTATATCTAATCTAAATGTAAACAAAAGCTCTATTCCTAAACTTTATGCAGTGTAGAACAGTTACTGAAAGTAGTTCTGAAATTTATAACTAGATGGCGCGACTAAAATTGGTCGTTTTCTAGATCGCGCTGACGAAAACACGCTAAATCTATGGTCTTGACCATAGATTTAGCATGGTACCTTTTCCTATATATATGGTCTTGACAGTAAAGCGTCTTACCGTTTTGACAGTAAAGCGTCTTACCGTTTTGACATTAAAGCGTCTTAGCGTTTTGACATTAAAGCATCTTAGGTCAAGTGACAGCGTCTTAGTTGAATCCATAATTTTTTTCCCATCTCAAAACTATTTCCTCTATGTCGCTAACGCGCCTAAAGAAGTTTTCACTTCAAAAACGTCGACAATGTCGACTTTACCCCATCGTATGATATATCAAAGATGATCCGAATCCGGGAGAAAAAAACGTTGTACTCAACTCATCCAAACTAAAAATCAAAACCTACGAGTATACCATTATCTGCAATTTTTTCGAGAATTGAATTCGCCTTTCAAATTATCCTTCTTCTTCTTCGTCGTGTCGATGGTTTCAATTATCAAATTTTCGGGCCCAGAAGCTGGCCACATTCACTGCAACTCCGTGGCATCATAGATACAGGTCGCGCAAAGTGCAGGTGTTGGGGCACTGCGGACAGCACATCAAATGTTGCATGGTCTGTGGGACTCCGCAGTCGCACTGTACTACGTCAGAAAAACCCCATTTGACTAAGTTATACCTGCAGCCATGGCTTCGAAGGCGGTTTAGACTTCCAGGTGGGCCATTGTAGTTGGTATCTTTAAAATAATGCCATTCATGATCTCTACACCTTGTTTCCAGCAGTTCGCTTATAACACAGGCCAGCACCAAACCATATTAGCACACGCTTCGGATCAAGTGATCTTGTAATCCACCTATAGACACACGTTGAAATCTGGAGTTTGCTAGCTTAGTTCTGCTGGTGAACTGTCTGCGAGGATTTGAGTACAATTTTTTTATGGCCTCGTGAAATGCAGTCCACTATCGTACTTGCATTTGTCGTAAACCAAAGTTGATTCGTCTTGCGTTCTTGAAATCAGTTGGGGAATAGCGTTGCATCCATCTTCATATTTTATGGGCTCTGCTTATTAAAAAGGACCTCGAATTTTTCCCTTTCATTCTCATTTTATTAACCGACTTCAAAAAAAGGAGGAGGTTATATGTTCGGCTGTATGTATGTTTTTTTTTTATGTATGTTCACCGATATTTCCGTCAGTTGTGGACCGATTTCCAAATTTTTTTTTTGTTTGAAAGGGTATACTCTTATAGTGGTCCCATATAAATTTTATTCCTGAGGGATTAATAGTTTTCCCGTAAAACTAAAACAATCACTGAACTTTAAGAAAATTGTGGCCCGATTTCCAAATTTTTTTTTTTGTTAGAAAGAGGTAAGTATACTCTCAAGGTGGCGCCATATATTTTTTTTTCCTGAGGGATTGACAGTTTTCCCGTAACATTCAAAAAACCTCATTCTCACTACACAACACACCCTGACTCACAATCTGAGTCAAACATTAAATAGTTTGAAAGTGTATTACACCCGAAGTAGTCCAAAATATTTTCTTTTCCTTATGGATTGATAGTTTTCCCCCTTGCTGAACTCCGGTGTGTCCTTTTAGTAGGTCTGCCCATGACTTCTCTTATCCTTTCCTACTGAAGCTACGATAAGCAAAGTCTTTATGTACTCGTAGCTTACTATATTATTTACACATACACTTTTATTTACACAGTATTTATTTACTTACACTAAAAAGGGAAAAATAAAACATTTTTGAAAAAAAAAATTGAACCGACTTCACATAACACAAACAGAAGAACCTTCTACACACTAAAATGAGAAAAATAAGAATATAATTTGAAGTCGGTGCCAAGTGAATACGATTAGGTACCTATAAAAAAAAGAAATCGAGCGATAGCGTACCAGGATACAATTTTGCACCCAAGTTCTTTTGAACTTCTTAGATGTAAATGAATAGTTGGCACCGACTTCAAATTATATTCTTATTTTTCTCATTTTAGTGTGTAGAAGGTTCTTCTGTTTGTGTTCTGTGAAGTCGGTTCAATTTTTTTTTTCAAAAATGTTTTATAGACTTTTCTGTTCCTAGCTGTAGAAGAATTGTAAAAGAATAATTCCAATCCCTTTAGTTTTAAGTCAAAACTTTACTTAGGTCAAAGGTCATACCCAAAACCAAACCACGTCCTAAAACTACTAATGCATCGAAACCCGTGTGCTATGTAAATGTATGTTAATATATCCGTCCCATGACTTTTGGGCCCAACTACTAAGTTTGCCAAATGCAGATGTGGGCTTAAAATTAATATGTTTGGACTCAATTATCGGAATTTGAATGTACACGTGTAGGTCTACCTGAAAGTTTGTTTACATAATTTTATTGATTTATGGAGTATCCTGGATGATTATTATAATCTAAGTCGTTGCTAAATAGATAAAGGACTAGCTCAGGGTTGTTGAGTGGCACAAACTATAAATAAATAAATAATAAATAAATAATGCTGGACATTTCACACAGCATCATCTACCCCCAAACTAAGCAAAGCTTGTACTATGGGAACCAGATAACTGATATACTACTTATATACTTTTAGTTTATTATGGAATATCTTTACCAAGATGTGGGCTAAATCATGAATGAATGAATGAAAAACTCTTTACTGTAGGTACACAATAATTACACAACAACTTAAGAACCAATAAAACCTAAGGAGATAATGTACAATATTCTAATAAGATAATCTGGAATAATGATGATGATCATTATCCTAGATTTTAGACATGATAAATAAAAATAATCAGTTCTGACTGGCTCAGGAAATCAAATTGCATGATGGATCAGATGGTATCTTTTTGCCATCAATTTCTGATAGATAAGGAAAATCTCAAATCGATAAGTACTTATTGATCGGTAACCTACGTTTCAATTTCAGCTTGCTACCGTTCTTCAATTTATTTCATTTTTCCAAACGCAAACTACGAATACGTTATCAATATCATTTTTATTCCGAGAACAAATAAAGAAAAATGAAATATAAACCTACACGCAATCGCGTAAAAGCCTCCTAACATTCAATTCTTACAAAAAACTATTTCAGTAAAACATCCCGTGCGATTCAATCATAAAAACCTCTAGGCGCGAATTCGATATGTGCCTAGTGATGTGAAACTCGATATAATATCGATAAGGCTTTCCCGTCGGCTATCTGTATCCATATCCGAATTAATAATATCGATTCGGTGTGGGAATAACTCGTTACGTGTGCTTCGGTGGTGCTTGCTAAATTTTGATGTGACAGTTTGTTTAATAAATAAGTAAGTACTAGAACTTAAAGAAGTGAATGGAAGATAATAATCAGATATTCATTATCTTTAAAAATAACATCGATAAAATCTTTACCTGGAAGTACAGTAGGCACAACCAATCTTTGCCTCTCTGAAGGTGCACTAAACCAGGTTTGCGCATGTAGTACATTGCGTATGTAGAGTAAGCGAGATACCACGATGCAACAAACTAAGCGAGTGAGCGAGGCAGCTATAAAACGCTGTCTTCGTCTTTTAGGCGTCGTAAAAATGGGTTCTGCGCAGCTACTTCAGAGAGCAAAAGATTGGTTGTGCGTATTGTACCTAACAAAGATTTTAAAATGCCTAAATATCTGAAAAATTTCTTCCGAGCTATGAAGTTACTTTGGATGGATGGTTGAATGATTTGGTGGATCAGCAAACAATTCAAATTGAATTTTTGGATTTTAATTTTCCAATACTTTCGAGTGCCACCTCCATTCATTTCTATTTCGCAGCTGCTCGTTCAATAATATTAGATGGATTCAATTTCCGCGACAATCGTGTATTGATGTGTGATATCGTCGGCTAATGTGTTTTAAATGTGTCTTGTTTAGTAAGAAACATTTAAAACCTGTCAAATCGTTTAAAAGTTTAGTTCCAAAGTCATGTAAAAGTTTGAAATTACGCTTCAAAAACTAAACATACAAACGATTTCAATGTTTGACTTGGACTTAGTCGATTTTTTTTTTTTTTTATGATGAATGGGTCGGCTCTAGACCTCAGACTTACACAGGTGAGAAGAAGAGTGAGGTCTACGATGGAGCGAGCTTACCCAGAAGGTGCCTATTAACTCTCTTCTTAAAAACAATAGGGTCGTAGCTCAGCTGAAATACAGACGCTGGAAGCTGATTCCAAATTTTTGCAGTGCGCATAATAAAAGAACTTTCGAAGCGCTTAGTTCTAATAAGTGGAATATCAACCAGATGTTCAGAGAGTTCAGAGGTTTTTTTTGGTTTTACGGTATCCATTCTGCAAGATAACAATTTATAGACCAACTGAAAATTGTCACTCTTTAAAAAAATTTACGAATAGAGAACCTCCTTTCTTTGAAGTCGGTTAAAAAGAGAAAACAAGCCAAGTAGTTAGTATGGCCCCATTAGGTAGTAAGTTCGTATGAGTCTGTCGCTCAGTGGCCAACTCTGATGACGGAGTTTTCAGGCCACCTTAAGACCCCTTTTCTATTTCTAATTTACTAATACAAAATGATATTCCTAAGAGCAGTTTCACATTATCCGATCCGATTCAGATTCAGATTTTTTATTGATAACGTTAATGGTTACATGTCATAAATCCGATATTGGTATTGAACGCCGATACGATGGCGGGGCAAGTAAACTGGATGAAATTGATAGCTCCGATATCCGATATCGAATCGGATAATGTGAAAGACAGGTACATTCTATACATTTTACTTGCCACCGATATCGTATCGGAGCCCGATATCGATATCGGATCCGATAATGTGAAAGCGCTCTAACGTATATACCTTGGATCTAATAAAGCTAAACAGAACACAAGTTGTACAGACAAACTTTGTACGGACACTGGCAGATGGAGTTAGCCAACTTCTAATCTGTACATGTACCCCTATTCTGAGTATTTGTATCTGTTAATAATTTGCCTGTAGAGTATGGAAGAGGGCTGGTGGTCTAGTAAAAGTGACTTGATCGTAAGATTGGCTAGTAAATTTTAGTGCAATAACTAATAAAAATGTATTGTACAATTTTATTGTAGGCTAAAATTGTACCTACAATAAGATTGAAAGGCGCTTTGATCAACTGTTTGCACAAAATAATACACATTGCACAATGTTTTCATGTTCAGCCGTTCATATAAAAACTGAAAAATATTGCGCAATACTGTCCCTATACAAGGCAATAAAAATATGGTGCAATAAAAATTAAACTCGCACAATCTTTCGTTCAATCAATTGCACAATCTTCAAGATTAACCCTAAACAATCAATAGGGCCCGCCTAATGAGTTTAGGGACTGGTGGTCTAGTGGAAGCCGATCGTAAGGTTGGTACGAATCTAATCGTGCTTGCAGTTGTGAGTATAAAAAACATGATTATGGAAGGAGAGGAAAGAATACCGGCTCTTTCTCCATACAAACGTAGTCCACTGTTTCCTTCCTAGATAATGACACTAGAAAATATAAAACCTTGAACTAAGATGACTATTGACAATGCCTGTATGTCTTGGTTTTTTTTTAATTCTTGTTTTTTGAGACTCCTATTTCTATGATAATTAGACAGTTGACTACGTTTGTATAAGTTTGCGTGGAGAAAGAGCCTGGGTATCCTCTCCTCAGTCCAAGCAACATACATGAGAGTTTTCACCGAACATAATTATGTGAAACAAAGATCCTGATGCGATGAATTGAGAACCTCCTTTTTTGAAGTCAGCTAACAATACTATGCAAGCTACAAAACAAGAAGTTCAGAGTCCAGAATATGTTTATGGAGAGAACACCACAAACCTCACGTATTTGATCCTCGTTATTCGATGTACAAGTATTAATACACACTCGAACATTATACTCCAAGGAGTTCTATAGAGTTGTTAGAACGTAAGTGTTACATGCAGTTTTTTTGATAAGTTTATTGTTTATATTAGAACTGCCAAGATAACAGCATTACGCGCCAGTCAGTCGTGTTGGCCGTGACAATGTTTTTTTAACCTAATTGTGTTATGTTTTTTTAATAATGAGTCTGATAAAATAATAAGTAAATACTTAGCCATGATTCTTTATTTTTTAATTCATTTACTTAGTTCTTTGTTGAGCTGCTGTTCCAGACTGAAGTTGTAAAAACACTTAAGACAAAATTATTTATTTGAAGCTAAGAAACAGTTTGAATACTTATTAAGTATATTTTTATAAGTAAGTACAGAAACCTTAAAAATACCATCATAATATTACAAATGTTAGTAACTCTAACTTTTGGTTAAGCAAGAAGTGGTATTATCATCTCATTGAATTCGCAAACAGGCAGTATGATGCGCAAATCAAATAGACAGTGTCTCAATCAATGGTCTGAAGACGTTTGCTTGCGAGCGAGATTGCGTATGTCTGAGAAATGAATATCGACTTGTTTGCATACCAATGTCCAAGATGTCTATAAATTACTAGCTGACCCGCAGCAAACGTTGTTTTTCCATTATATCGCTATTAAAAAATAAGGGTGAAATTGAGGATTGTATGTATTTTTGTATGTTGTATCATAAAAAAATTGAAATTAAAATTTTTGTCTAAAAAATAAAAAAATAAATTTAAGGGTGGACTACCCCTAAAATTTTAGGGGGATGAAAAATAGATGTTGGCCGATTCGGAGGAGTATGGCAACGAAAACTGTGACACGAGAATTTTATATATAAGAAGAAGATTGTCATACTAGCTGCGCTCCCGCGGTGTGACCCGCGGTCCCTCGGGATTTTTTCATTTTTTCGGGATAAAAAGTAGCCTATGTCCTTCCCTGGGATATAACCTTTAACTATGCCAAATTTCAGCTTAATCTGTTCAGCGGTTTGGGCGTGAAAGCGTAACAAACAGACAGACAGACAGACAGATAGACAGACAGATAGAGTTACTTTCACATTTATAATATTAGTATGGATTCATTCTTCTTACACGATACACGATAAGTCGTGTCACCAGTTCTTACGAACCAGTGTGGTGAAAGGATTGTGCGCCTCAGAGAAGCTTTTTTCGTGCACTGGACACATGTTTTTGAACTTTTTAGGTTCTACGACATGCTGCTGGTTTTACGATGTTTTCCTTCACCGTTTGAGAGTACTGGCATAGTGCACATACATTTTTCGGCAGAAAAACTCATTGATGCACGGCCGGGATTGAATCCACGACCTTACGATCGAAAGGCGGGGCCACTACAACTAGAACACCATTGCTCTAAATGCTATAATTCATCGTTCATAATTTATAATCATCATCATTCAGATTGCCCGATTTTGGCCACTGCTGGGCTTATGCCTCCCTTTGTTTGTGCCGTCCAACATGATCCTGTAGTACTCATAGTCCGTCTACGGCATTCATAGTTATCCTAACGAGCTGGCTTTTAAGGAAATCTAGCGGCTCACTTAGACTCCGTTCAATTGGTTGCTAACGCGTTCACTGCCACCCTCTGAGGGGGCCACAGTCATCACTTCCTCCATCATTGAGCACTATGGACAGATGTCCATAGTGCTCAATGATGGAGGAATGGAGGATGCCACAGATGTGGCACTTACACTGACCCACAATATTCCTATCCACGATCAAGCCAAAAACGCCATTTACAGGATACTATACTGCTCTACCATTCTTGCCTCTTGCTTTCTCAAACTCAACGAAGCTAGAGCTTAATATTCTATCGCAAGAGGCAAGAATGGTATGCCAGAATGGTATCCTGTAAATGGGGTTTAATGCCATCCCATAATACTAAACAGTGAACAAGCTCTAAGGAACGATATTAGCTTTACAAAGTCTACGTTATATGTAGACACACTGACACTACCCACGCCTATTAAAAATGTTTATTGCTAACAAAATATCTCACAAAAAGATATTAGCTGACTTTAGACAGGCGCACTTTTGACGCCTTGCGAATCACATTCATAAGAGAAAAACTCCACTCGAACTTACACAATAATTTTGGGCACTCATACAATTAGTCAAAAAAATTGGTTGTCTGTAAAGTCGGTTTACTGACGATAGTTGAACGTGACAACGTCTACGCATCGCTCACTCAAGTAGGAGAGAGACGGATGTCAAACGCTGCTGAACGCAAAGGCCGATTGTGCTTCTTTGTCGCTCGTTCCGCGCTCTCGCTTGCACTTCAAGCCTTACATGGAACGCCTCAGAGCGAGGTAACGCCGCATAGCGAGGTAACGCCGCATTTTTTCGTGCGTGCAAAAAGATAGCTTGTGAATGAAGTGAGTGAAGTATAATAAGCAAGGTTAAATCGCTTTTGTTAGTGGCATGAAGCTGAAAAGGCGCCTGGCATAATAGCAAATTGTACCATTTATAAAAGCGTGCATATGGAAATTTTAATGGCACCTATGATACTAAAGCCAATCAAGCGCTTTTTTACAGAGTTTGTGTTTCTTCCAAAGCGTGTGTGTCTAAATGGCAGCCATTGCCGTAGATATGTGGGCATACAGCGTTAATGCAATTTAATCTGCGCGCACGCATCGTGGTCCGTCGCCCACGCGTCGTTTCTTACATTGTAAGGTTTGTGTTCCAATGAAGAAAAATATTGTTTTAATATTAAAATAGATGCGCTTGTCCAACACAAATATTTCAGGAGAAATGCTTTTCTAAAAATTAATTAAATTAGTATGAACTATAATAGTAAAAAGCTAAACTTGAACCTAAAAACATATTTTGGACTTTAAAGTTTTTTTTTTAAGTAATAAACTCAGTAATTAACTTGACTCAGCAGTCATGACTCGATGTATACAAGTAGGTACATCGTAGAAGTTATTAGCGCATTTCATAGTATCGCTCACTCATGTACTACCGTCCTTACAAAACTATGTACATGCAAATGTAATTTAAACAAATGCGCATACGACAGTGTGTGAGAACCTCCGAGATAATCGCGCTGACGGGCAGTTTATTGGCCAAGTGTCATGCGATCGGGATTCGATGAATGTTGTCACTCTCTGATAGACAGAGACAAAATGTGAACCTTCATTTTACAAAAAGTTTAGTCAATTTGACTTAGTCTTTAGTCAAATGAGATTTTAGTCAATTGAATTGTACTAGTTTCCGACCTTTGTTTAGCCAGATCAGCCGTTTCAGCTTCATCCTTGATTGAGTTACAAACATCCATTGTATAGCATTCATTCATTCATCATAATTTATTTTTATTTTTAAAAAGAATAAAATTTGGAATGAACTACTACAGACTTTCATTCATCCGCACGCACATGCCCAACCCATCTGTTGATAAAATTGAATAAATTTTTAATAAGTTGTCAAATATTATTATTTGACAACTTATTAAAAATTTATATAGTTAAAGTACTTCCTTTATAAGCAGCGTCATCCAATCAGCAAATAATTATCAGTTATCGAGTACATGCTAAAGGTAGTTGCACACAGGAGGCGATTCGGCACGCTCTGAGCTAGATTAGGGTGCGTGCACACTGTAATTAAGAGTACCTGAGAGCGAACATGTTTGTGTCATGTTTGTACAGGCGCGTCGATAAGTTTAAAGGCTTATGTTACATTGTATACACGTGTTGTAAAACTTTAATAATATTGCCAAGTTATAGAGCGAGAGAGAGAATAGAGAGATTTTTTTTATACGTAGGTGTACTTCAATTATTACAATAGAATTTTTGAAAACAAAGTACCTACTTATTGAATAATGTAAGTAATTATTTATCTTCATAAAATTATTCATGTGCAAAAATGGGTAATTATCAAACTTGTATTTCAATCAATAGGTACGCATAATACAATATTATATCAACTCTGTATATTCCATGTGAGTAAATAATTATTACTCGGCGTTTGTAGAGTTTTAGATAATGAATAGGCTGTGGTTTTTTAACAATTCTTATTAAACTTTTGTCTGTACCTGTACTAATAAAACCACTCAGCAAAAATCCATCATTCGATTGAAAAATAATTCTGAATTTAACAATTTTATGTCACTTCTGTCCCCATCTGTACGTAATCCCGATTGGCGTACACGCAGTGGTGCGTAGAAGATCGCCTTATTAATGCTTTGTACTGTCACGCCCACCAAGCCATCGGCGTAATTGACTTTAGGTTAATTAGGTCGACGATTAGATGAAAAGCTTTTAGATAGCGCTTTATACAGCTATGTAGCGCTTTTTTACAACTAAATAACTATTTATGTGACTTCATTGTGAATTGCTTGGAAAACAAACTGCAGATGAAAGACACATAAATTTTATGTTCTGTGATAAGTAACTACTGATGACAAATACCTACACAGCGCCAGTATTAGAAGTTTATTTATAACCTTGCTACTCGTAGTAAGAATTTATTTGTATGTAAATACCAGATAATAATTCTACTCTCAGCATAAACACCGGCTTTGATCATGGCACATTACATTATTATTATTATTATTATTATGAGCCCGTGACGTCCCACTGCAGGGCAAAGGCCTCCCTTCCTTTCTTCCACTCAACTCTATTGTAAGCTAATGTTCTCCAATGGGGAGAGTAAGAGTCAAGTTCGTCTCTGCACCGTCGCCGCGGTCTGCCGCGTGCTCGTTTCCTGTTCCATTATACAAAAATATTACATTACATTATACAAAACAAAAAAACAATACACAATACCTAAGTAATAGGAAGTCAAAGAATAAATGCTTTTTGACTTTGACTTTTTGACTTCGAAATTCAAAAGTCAAAAAGCATTTATTCAGTGGGACCGCTGGGATCACTTTGAAAGGAAAAAAACATGCCTCATTCTGAGGATACTATAGTGTAAAACTCACCGGAACCGATAAAATTAAGCAAAAATAATTGTGCAATCTAAGTAGGATTAAGGAAATCTAAATACGGCGTCGATGGGCATGCAACCTATCAAGTATGGAGTGCTAAACTTCTGCATAGAGATTTTTAAATGTATCCCAAAAATTAGCACCCATGCGGGATTTGAACCCACGACCTTGCCGATCCGTGGCATCGCTCTAACCAACTGAGCTAACGGGCAACCAACGCATGAGTTGAAATTTATTTGCATAGAGCATGCGCCAAATACGTACGAGTATTTGGACTTGAGAGCCGTGTTGGTCGAATGGGGTTGTGCCTCAACTTTCAATCCGAAGGTCGTGGGTTCAAATCCCGGCCGTGCATCACTGGATTTTTCGTTTCGAAAAAATTATATGCGCTTTAGCACGAGCTCAAAACCGTGAAGGAAAACATCGTGAGGAAACCCGCAGCTTAGTCAGCTCCACACGTATTGACGTCGTCTTTCCTGTGGGCCAGGCTGATTAAGCTGAGAGGATGGTTAAGTGCTGGGCAAGCCTATTCCATCTCAAACAATGTCCCAGGCACTACAGCGTCCCGTTAAGTGTAGACATAGGTTACCTGCTGACGCTGTATAAATCATATAATATAGATGTAAAAGGCCTAAGTTTTTATTTGGACTTGACTCGAGTTTTTTTTGCATTCATGATACGATGTGTTGATTTTTTTGAGGCATAAGTATAATGTGCGATTGCAAAAGCCGGTAGCTGAGTGTAGATATGGACGGGATTCCTAAGATGGAGGGGTCAGATGGCTTATTGCCTCATTATTGTATTAACACGCATAGTTCCTAGTTTCATAACGGTTTTAGAATGTGGGCTATTTGACGCTCTAGAACCTAGCTTATGTCTCAAACGTGAACGCCATTATTGACTAAATATTTGAACAAGTTGAAGGTTTCGTGACATGGATTGGAGAGGAAGGCCGAAGAAATGGTTGGATTGTGTGAGAGATGATATGAATGTAAAAGGAGTGAATGCACAGTTGACAAGTGATAGGAGTGAGTGGAAGAAGAAGACATGTTGTGCCGACCCCACTTAGGGTGGGATAAGGTCAAGGAGATGATGATGTAAGTATTTTACCTTGTTTTTATGATGAAATGTCAAGGTCGTGCAAGTTAAAAAAGTTTTAAAAAGTCTTCTTTTTGTTGTCTCACTAGTTTGGTCAAACCAGCGTCAAATAATTTTAAGTGATTTTTAATTTTAGTGTTTTTTACAAGATTCGTCTTTTTATGTACGAGAGTTCTAGAGTTTTAAAAGAGTACAGGGCTAGATTCAAACCCATCTGCAAATCAGAAGTCGATGCCCCACTAAACCAACAGAACCAGACGGAATTATACCTGGATTATACAACACTAAATCCTAATTCAACAAAGCCGAGTGTCCACTACACATGGCGCGGGCTAATTTATAAACGGTCGGTAATCTCCTACGGACGAGCGTGGGTCACGCGCCTACGCGGTAAGCGTGCTTATCTCTGTGTGTGAAATAGGCTTTATATGAGCTTAAAATTATGTTATTTTGTGTTTAAACCGTGGAGATACAATACTATACTCGTGTGTATAAATAAATCTGCGTTGACACTCAGCAGAACATAGTATTGACCACACTGTGATGACTGTGCTTTAAAAAGGAAGTGGTTACAATAATGTCTTTATTTTAGTATTAGATCAAGACTTATTGACGTCGTCTTTCCTGTGGGCCAGGCTGATTAAGTTGAGAGGATGGTTCAGGTGCTGGGCAAGCCACCTCAAACAATGTCTCAGGCACTTAGGCACACGGTAAGTGTAGGCATGGATTGCCTCCTGACGCTGTATAAGTCATCTAATATAGATGAAAAAAGGCCTAAGTTTTTTTTAAGATCAAGACTATCTCAAATCTAACTTATTATGAAACACACAATGTCATTTATTGCGTATAGAGCCAAAGATAAAAATTATAAAAAATAACGCACACAATAATTAAAGTTCAGATAGATTTCCTTTCTGAAAACATAAAAAAACTACATTGTTTGTATTTTCAAGTACTATCAAATGGTAACCAAAATAGGCGCACTTCATGCGATTCCATACCCACTAGACAACTTCATCCGGCGGGAAGCGACCGAAACTAAAATAATAACAGAAAAGAAAAAAAAATAAAAGGAACATTTTGGCGGCACACAACCCGAAACCGAAACGTTGGATTGCTCTCGAGATGGTTCGTTCTGGTTTTGTGGACACGAAACCAGCGTACATTGTCAAAGTCAAAGTCAAAGTCAAAGTCAAATAGCATTTATTCAGTAGGACCGCTGGGATCACTTTGAAACGTCTTAAAACTAGGTGATTCTACTCCTGTTCCTTCGCCATTTCGCCATTGAACCAGTTCATCATCTTCCTGCCCTTTTCCCACATTATGTGGGGTCGGCACAACATGTGTTCTTCTTCCATTCTCCTCTATCGGCCGTCATCTCAACACTCACTCCTTACTTACTCATGTCATCCTTCACACAATCCATCCATCTTTTCTTTGGCCTACCTCTACTCGTAAATCCATCAACATTCATACCAAGCACTCTCCTAGTTACATGACGTACATTGAACCAGTTGCCTGTTCTAATTGCTTTCTTATAAAGTTGTGTGGACGCGGCGGAAAAAAAAATGACACTTTCTCATAAACGTGTGTGGTGTGTGTGGACGCGGTGGAATTTTTTATCACTTTTTCCAATCTGTGTTAAAAGTTTAAAAGCAACTGAGTAAAGTAGGTTCATACTCGTATAAGCTAGTAGACAACTCTGTGAAGAGTTTTTAGGTAACCTTAGGGCAACTTTAAAGCTTAGTGCTTTTTTTTAGTTGTTTTTTACTTGTTTTTTAGTTATAATGAGCAAATATCGAACACTAGGCATTTACGCCTAGTGTTCGATATTTGCTCATTATTTAGGAGGTAGATGAATTTTGTTTGCCCTCTGCTTTTTCTGCAACTACCGTCGTTTGAAAATCGGTGGTTGGCTGCACGCCCCCCGCCCCGCGCCCTGCCTCGCGCGCTCTTCTGTATGCTTGCGCGACTGCCCTGATTCTGTCGTGTTCTCGCTTATTGCGATAATATCCTTGGTATTCAAGTATTACTCTATTCTTCGTATATGTACTGCCGTGCAGATAATAATATCCCGTGAGACGTTCTCGCAAAACTACTGTGCTACTGGATTGCTCTCTGTGTTTTGGACTTTACAAACTGCATCTAGAAGACCGAACATCTCTGCGTTGGCCACCCTTACAGAGGACGGCGTGTGGAAGCGAAAAGGTTGATGGAAGACCTAGTTCATCTACTTTCATGAGCAAAGATCTGTTTTCCAAACACGGGGTTTTCTTTTAGGTATCAGCTTAAAATTTACATACAGGTCCTTCGAAATCTTCCCAGCCCTAATAGATTTCACACCTAGTAAATAGAAAATAATCAGCTATCAAAAAAGGAATGAAAAGTCTTTTTTCGTAACTAAAGTCCTTTTCACATAGGAACGGTTCCGTGACAAGGCTGTTTTAGGTTAATTTCTCAAATGACTAAAAAGGAAATAGGCAAAATCCTTTTTAACTGAAGTTGTATCTTTTAGTATTATCACTAGATTTAATTTATTTCACTATGTTTCATTGTTGTACAGCGTAAAACGTAAAAGTTCTATGTGTTCTATGTGTGAAAAATACTATAGTTATGAAAATTAGTTGCGAATGGAACCAAACGAATATTATGTACCTAAAACTGTATTAATAAAATGTATTAAAGCCCGTTTGATGAAATATTTCTAACAGATATTTGAAGTAATAAAACAGATAAGACGACCTCTGTGGCGCAGTGGGCGAAGGTCCGCCTGCGACGCAGAAGGTTGCGGGTTCGATCCCCGCCGCGGGACAAATGTTTCTATGACCTACAGATATTTGTCTCGGGTCTGGGTGTTTCTATGTATTTACAAACAAACAGTATATATGTAGTATATCAGTTATCTGGTTCCCATAGTACAAGCTTTGCTTAGTTTGGGGCCAGATGATGCTGTGTGAAAATGTCCAGCATTATTATTATTATAAATAAAACATTTTGTTATATTTAATAAACTAAATAGCTAAGCTATTCGGCTACCATATGTACTATACATAAGTAATTATTATAGGTAACATACATGATTATCTAGTACGCGTAATAAAGCCGCTTTCCTGGCCCCAATCTAACAAACGATATGACTGAAGCAATCCTTTTTTGCGCCCTCTCCTTTACCGGGAAATGACTTTCCGACTCATAATCTCTCGCTATCTCATTAAAAATTCATAACTTGTAACTGAGATTAATAAAATAAAAGCTTCAAAGATTAGTTACCATCCATTTAGACTGAAATCATATTAAATCTCATAAATAATTAAATAAAAAATAATGCTGGACATTTTTCACACAGCATCATCTAGCCCCAAACTAAGCAAAGCTTGTACTATGGGAACCAGATAACTGATATACTACTTATTTACTTTTTGTTTGTAAATACATACATATTATACATAGAAACACCCAGACCCAAGACAAATATCTGTAGTTTATACAAACATTTGTCCCGCGGCGGGGATCGAACCCGCAACCTTCTGCGTCGCAGGCAGAACTTCGCCCACTGCGCCACAGAGGTCGTCAAGGAGCTGACTAGTTGTGGGTTTCCTCACGATGTTTTCCATCACCGTTAAGAGCTCGTGTTATAGCGCATATAAATTTTACGAAACGAAAAATCCATTGATGCACGGCCGGGATTTGAACCCACGACCTTCAGATTGAAAGTCGAGGGACAACCCCATTCGACCAACATGGCTCAATATAATATTATATTAATATTACCTAAATTTTCATTCCTGCCAAGAATTTCACTTTTTGACTTGACTTTTGAGATTTTGCAATGCTTAAAACCATTTGCATGCATTCATTGCCAATTTTTTCAAAACTAAGTTTAAATATATGACTTGTATATATTTTTGTAATTTCCTTTTAACTTTCTTCATTTTGTTTTTTATTTCAAAAAAACTATGACACTTGGGTTTTATGACGAATCTAACGATACCCTAATTGTCGGAATCCATCCAGTCGTTTGGAAGTTACGTGGGTACAAAGAAATTTAACGCATACATACAAGATACGCGCGAAAACATAACCCTTCATTTGACAGTCGGGTAAAAATAACCAACGGCCAAAAATTAAAGGTACGTTTTAAAAAGTAGTCTTTGTAGCAATAATTCAATTTGCCGATACCTTTGCTATAAGTGTTCGTAATCACATGATCCCACAATCCCCTAATGAGGTGTCATACGGGTCTGAATGACAACCTACTTGCGGTTGCCAGTGTTACTCTCATTGCGATGATTGTTTTAGCTATTTTAATTGTCATGAGTATCATCATTATTATCCATACTAATATTATAAATGTGAAAGTAACTCTGTCTGTCTGTCTGTCTGTTTGTTACGCTTTCACGCCCAAACCGCTGAACAGATTAAGCTGAAATTTGGCATAGTTAAAGGTTGTATACCAGGGAAGGACATAGGCTACTTTTTATCCCGAAAAAATGAAAAAATCCCGAGGGACCGCGGGTCACACCGCGGGAGCGCAGCTAGTTAATCATAAATCCAACTATTTTCTCGATCCTTTCAAGGGTGGTCGCACAGTCCAGCGGAGCCAAACGCGCCGAACTGTCAATTCAATAGAGAAAATGCTGCTGACGTCAGAAGCGAGCCGCATTTTCTGATGTCATCAGCATTTTTGTATAGAAAAATGACTGCGGCGCGTACGTCGCGGATGAGTGTGCGATCAGGTTAAGTTGTCTCAAGTCGAGTATATTAAAGACAGGTATATTTAAGAAAGGTTGCATTCAAATAAAATCTGTTAATTTTTAGAGAAGATCATTTTAAGAAAAAATATCAAATTCCCATACCTTAACCGGAGTTCACAAATGTGTTAATTGGAGCACCGCGATTAATGAAGGTGTTGGCATGATGATGTGTGAAGAGCCGTTTGAATTTCGAACGCCTTCCAATTTTGAAATTCAACTTCTTTTTTTAATAGTGGCCAGCAACATCTTTCATAAGAACTAATAAGAGTTAAAGGATTATGTGAATTCTGTCTATCATCATACAAACACAGAAAATTGTATCTTAAATTCTTTATTATATCAAAGTGAAAGGTCCAATGGTATTGTTCCATACATCTGAACTACAAACGTCATTACACAGCCCACACATATAATTTAATTTGGAATCTAGGCCGATAGATGGTATTAAGATGCGTAGTGGCCTGCTGTTTCAATTTTCTAACACGTTTTGAATTACGAACGCAATCTCGATCTCTTAATCGAACGAATGTTTGCCACGCCCGCGTCCTATTGGCCAGTGAGGTCAGTATTGAAATGAATTTGCAGATTAAAAATATTACTTCGTCAGATTAAGATTACAAAGTGGTTCTTTGAATTTGAAAAATATCTATACTAACTACTTACATATTTACGCATTCAGATGACCTTTTTTTAGATCTATTAGCTGGTAAACCTAGATAAGATAAGATAAGATAAAAAAAACAGGTATAGTGGTACAATTCGCTTAAACTAGATTACATTGATTCATGTCAAAGTCAAAGTCAAAAAGCATTTATTCAGTAGGACCGCTGGGATCACTTTGAAACGTCTTAAAACTAGGTGATTCTACTCCTGTTCCTTCGCGACCAATACCGTGAAGAATAAGGGCAACAAACACGGTTTGGGGCCTAGCTTTTTTTTAGGTGATCCATCTTAGATCTAACTTAGGCTAATTTCTTAACTAACTTAGTTGTAAAATTAAAAGTAAAGTTAGTAAAATTCAAAAATCTAAGCAAGATAGAAAAGGCATTGTGCACACATCAGCTGTCGAGGTGCAGAGCGACATCAGGCCACGCGAATTTATCATTAATATAATCACCAATAGAATAGTACGCTTTCTTTATAAGATAATTTTTAATGTAACTTTTAAATCTTCGAATAGGCAATTTAGTGGCATTATCTGGAACTTTATTATAAAAGAGTACGGTATTTCCCATGAAAGAACCTTTCACATGATAGGTCTGTACCCAGGTAAAACCTCTGTTCGCCACACTAGGACTGAAAAACCTGTAAGTAGGGTCACAGCGATTCGCCGTATACTCCCTCACATAAATTATAAAGTTGTGCTCCCGCTAACATTGTTTTACAAGAAAGAAAGTAATAGAAGAAAACTAATGCAAGTTTTGATGATGAATGATTTGAAGTCTAATGGTAACTGTTTTTATGATCAATGGACAACAGCTAATTTCGAACGAAGGTTCTGCGTTTATTTGAAAATTTACAGAAAACAGGTTCAAGACTGTATCCCCAAGGTGCGGTAGACATTCTCTCAGATCTTTTTTTTATTGTTACTTATTCCAGATCCATTGAAGATGTCTAAGGGGGTTAGTCATAGACATGCCCAAACACGTATTCGATACATGTCCACATCTTGCAGAAGTTAGTATTCCATACGTGACAGGTTGCAAGCTCATCGCCGCCTATAAGAACACTAATTGGTTTCCTCACGATGTTTTCCTTCACCGTTAAAGAGCACGTGTTAAAGCGCATATAAATTTTACGAAACGCAAAATCCATTGATGCACGGCCGGGATTCAAACCCATAACCTTCGGATTGAAAGTCAAGGTAAACCCCATTCGGCCAACACGGCTATTAAAATTTACAGAAGCAGTAAAATTTTCCAATTTCAAATTTCGAACATCACATTTGACTAGCACGCAGTCACGTGATCAGACAGGGGTCGTTACCGCAGACGGATTCGAAATCCGAACGTCTCGATTTGAAATGCAAGGGGCGACCGCGAGAGAATACAATCTTGAGCTGGCAATACATTGAAAGGGCTGGCTGAATGCGCAATGTTTTGTTAAAATACAGTAGCTACTGATGTAGGATTTATTTATAAGAGTTGTTACTTCAGTACTGAAAATTATTTTCCCGGAATAAAACGACCCGTGGTAATAATTTTAACTTTTATGAACGTTTTTTTTTTATGATGAACTAGCTGCGCTCCCGCGGTGTGACCCGCGGTCCCTCGGGATTTTTTTATTTTTTCGGGATAAAAAGTAGCCTATGTCCTTCCCTGGGATACAGCCTTTAACTATGCTAAATTTCAGCTTAATCTGTTCAGCGCTTTGGGCGTGAAAGCGTAACAAACAGACAGACAGACAGACAGACAGAGTTACTTTCACATTTATAATATTAGTATGGATGGATCGGCTCTTGACCTCGAAACTTGAATCCGTTATGGTTTTCAGTACTAAGTAAGTTCGTATGAGTCAGTGGCCAACTCTGGTGATGGAATTTTTAGGCCGCCTTAAGGCCTCCATCATGGCTTAACGAATTAAATAGCCGGGACCGGTGCCGTGCCCTCAGAAGCACAGAAGCGCTCAGATGAAAATGCCACTGGCGGTCACCCATCCACTTACAGACCGTTTCAAACGTTGCTTAACTTCGACGATCTATCAAGAACGACTAAGCAAGCACGACCACGAGCGCTTCGCTTTCAGTACTGAAGTAACAAATCTGTTACTAACCGTGCGTAAAACGCTACTGCAGCGGTAACAAGCAAGACATCAATATAATTCAATATGATAATAGTACATTATGGTACTAGTGTGTAATATTGGTGATTACCGCCGAGGCAAATAATTGAGACCCGAGCCATCGGCGAGGGTCTTAATATAGCCGAGGAAGGTAATCATCAATACACACGTGTATCATACGACGTTTTTCAACACACTTGTGAATAAAATAACAATAAAAACTAATTTCAAACAGTGAAAACGAGTTGTGAAAAATGTTTCGCTATTGCGGGAAAAATGAATCAGTTTTCCTATGCGCGCGCATTGCGATCGGCCACAGACTATATTTCCGCGCCGCGCACAGGGTTTGCGCCTATTCTGCCACGTACAAAATGGGGAATTAAAAGTTTTCTTTTATTACAGAGAAAACAAAAGTTATATTTGAGTGAAAGTTTTATTTATTAAACACGTACGACTTAAAATTATCTATTTAAATAAGAAGTTGCATAAAATGAGCAAGCAATAGGAACATTAATTTATTTGTTCTGTTGAACACGATCTTTTTTCTGAATAAAAACTTTTTTAAGAACAAAGCAACTCAATCAATAAAATTAAAAAAAAAAAACTATTACTCACTAGTGAGTTATAGTAATGAAAAAGTCACAGTTTGATTATGGGTGTCATTATGTGCCTAATTACGGTGACCATAAAGCCACTTTATGAGCAAGTGTGTTGAAAATAAATAAATCCATATCCATACTAATATTATAAATGTGAAAGTAACTCTGTCTGTCTGTCTGTCTGTCCGTCTGTCTGTCTGTTTGTTACGCTTTCACGCCTAAAGCGCTGAACAGATTAAGCTGAAATTTGGCATAGTTAAAGGTTGTATCCCAGGGAAGGACATAGGCTACCTTTTATCCCGAAAAAATGAAAAAATCCCGAGGGACCGCATATACTTTTTTTGTTCGTGAATACATACATATTATACATAGAAACACCCAGACCCGAGACAAATATCTGTAGGTCATACAAAAATTTATCCCGCTGCGGGGATCGAACCCGCACCCTTCTGCGTCGCAGCCGGGCTTTCGCCCACTACGCTACAGAGGTCGGCATGATAGTTAGTAGGTATAGGCATCTAATATGAATGAATACCGTTAACATTTCCACTATAATCGCATGACTACCATAACACGTGAAGTTTCACACGGGAAAATGGATTAGGTATAAATATTTATTGCAAAATTGAAGTTTGTTTATTGATAATATATCAAATTGATAATTTATCACTGATCTTGGAAAGGAGTATTATGTATCATAGGTTACATCAGAGAGTAATCATGGAAAAATAAGATCATTACCATGAAAGTAAGGCCAAGCAAGAAATCAAAAAGTTTGCATTCTTCAATGTCCGATTAGAAACTTTTGGAACGAAGTTCCTTTTCGGACAGTATTGAAGAGAGGCAGGGGCTGGAAGACAAAAAACATTGTTAGTACGCGTTTGATTTGAACTTGAATTTGAAATTCCCAGTATAGAAAAGTAATCTTTGCTGCGTTCCAACAGAGTGTTCCACGACACTCACGTAGTTTTTTTGATGTAAGTAGGTATACAGTCTAGAACGAACAAAGCTATGGGTACCTAGCTACTATCTAATAATACACCAGTGCATTTCTGCATGAAAATTATTGCTTTTAATATTTGATTTGATAAGTGAGCTTCGTGTAATATTTGCTGAACAAAAAATACCGTTGAAAGCGTAATTGATGGTTTGCATCAACAATACGCTTGTTGTATTGATAGCATGGGGAATGATTTTTTTATAAAAAACTTACGTCTACCCTCATTTTAAAAATTAATCATTGGTTTTATTGGTTACTTGCAATACATTGAATATTTTTTATTGCATTGATTGAGGATTTTCAAAGAATCAAATCGATCTACGTACATTCATACATAAAATAAGACTGTTTACTGTAAGACTGATATTTACATTGGCGCCCAACGTGGTACAGATTCTGATGTAGTGTTTTATTATATTTTTATTGAGTATCTAAATGTGTCTCATTGATGATTTGCATCAAACTGATACATTTAAAAAAATTACATTTTGCATAAAACCTCAATTAAGGCCTAAGATGACTTCTTTCGCCATTTTTGAAGGAGCTAGTGGCTCTGCTTTTTTATTTAGTTTTCTCGTGTTTTACTAGGTTTTATTATGTAATTTCGGTGGCATTTTACTAATGAAGCCTTGGATACGTAACAGGAGATTTGCAAATGGCAAATGGAATGATAGTATTCAAGAAGATTTCTCATTTGACGAAATATTTCCGTTGGAGTTTTGAAATGACAAGCCGCCATGTTTTTTCAAAATCAAATTGACATGATATGAATACATATTTGAAGAGAAGTGAAACAGTTGCCAGTATTAAAAAGAAAAAGGAATAAAAAGAAGAAGAAGAAGAAACCAAGAAGAAGAAGATGATCCGTTTAATAAGCTAAGATGTTACGGATGTTACTGATTGGGCGGCGTAGTCGCTCAGCGACAAAGCCCTTTTCTTTTTGTTCATGTAAATAAAAAACAAAAAGCTTAAGATCCTTTAAAAGTATCTAAGGAGGTCAGATGCACGGTAATACATATTTGGCACTTATGTGTATACATTTTACAGAACTTTCAAACATAATACAAATAATTTATCAAGTAATTCAAATCAACTATGCAATTCATGAATTGTAGCGATCTACCGGGATTATCGCTAATTGTATGCAATTTGAGGGTAATTCATTATTTCAGGGTAATTCATTAGTCTACACATGAGGGCCTTTCAGCGATGCATTATGAAAAGCTCGCGTGCAGCGCGCGGGAATCTCAATGTGTTCCAGTAAAATAATATGGATAAGAATTTAATCATCATCATCATCATCAATAAACTATTAATACCCACTGCTGGGCGTAGACCTTCTCTCTACCCTGCTACTCTCGGTTCCGTGCTATCTTCATCCATTGTAATAGCGTTTATCATTGTAGAAAAAAAAAGAATTTTATACTAATAGAGTTTTTTGTTCTTGTTGTCGTGCTTCTGGTTTTTTAGATCATTTAGATCCAGTGTGGTGATAGTACACCTTTTTTCGCATTAATAATGGAAGGAATCTATATGCGCTTTAACACGTGCTCTAAACGGTGAAGGAAAACATCGTGAGGAAACCAGTTAGTGTTCTTATAGGCGGCGATGGGCTTGCAAACTGTCACGTATGGAATACTAACTTCTGCAAGATGTGGGCATGTATTAAATATGTATTTGGACATGCCTCTGACTACCCCCCTTAGACATCTTCAAAGAATCTGTAATCCATATCCGTACTTCCATACTAATATTATAAATGTGAAAGTAACTCTGTCTGTCTGTCTGTCTGTTTGTTTGTTACGCTTTCACGCCCAAACTGCTGAACAGATTAAGCAGAAGTTTGGCATAGTTAAAAGTTGTATCCCAGGGAAGGACATTAAGCTACCTTTTATCCCGAAAAAATGAAAAAATCCCGAGGGATCGCGGGTCACACCGCGCAGCTAGTAAGTAACATAAAAAGATCTGAAATAATGTCTACCGCACCTTGGGGATACAGTCGTGAACCTGTTTACGTTTAAAGGAAAGGAAACTTTTATGTTAACGTTAATTCTTATCCACAGTATTCTATCGTCTTATGACGGATGGCCTAGCCGTGGCCATTCGTTTCAGTTTCATTAAATGACACTATAATCTATTCAAGCTTTTCAGTACTTACAATTGTCATAATATCGTGAAAAGTTTGTAGGCTTTAACCATTCTTTGTTACGGTATTTATAATGACTCATTCTACTGGTCAAAGTCGACTTATACCATACAATTGGTGAATCTGTGTATTTGTAGCATCATTTTTTTTATTCGCACAGCCTATACTAAAACATTCCTAATACAAGAAAAAATAATAAGTCTCCTTAATGACTTATTATAATTCTAATTATAATTATACAGGGTGTAAAAAGACTGCTACCAAAAACTGAGGGGTTTCAATCTAACCATGATTCTGAACATATTTAGCGGAAAAATTGCAAAAAAAAATTTTGACTTAGCTACGTCATTTTATATTATTTTCTAGTTATTTAGAACTAGTACAACATAATAAGACCATACCTACCTCATGTTCCATATATAAAAGAAAAAAAAACAGTTAAAACTCAAAATCCAGCAATCTACGTATAAAAACGGGCCCAGTACATACGCTCGACCAGCTGTGCGAGGTCGGTTTTCACCGGATATAATTCGGAGAATCCTTTTGGATTTGGTTGTGTCTTTTTACATCCTGTATAAAGTATAATACACACAACCAATCTCTGTCTCTAACAATTTTGTTCATTTATTGTTTTTTCTTTTTTCTAGTTTGTTTTTTACCTATGCACCTACCTTCTTGTTACTAACTTGTCTTTGTTTTTGTGTCTGTGTTGAAATGTTATGTGTGTCAAATAAATCTTTTATCTATCTACCACAAAAAAGCGTTCTATGTACGAGTATATCGTTTTTCTAGGGACAGTTTTGACGTGACTACGTCTTATAATTCGATAGAGCCGGCTGCACGGACGAAAAAACATGACGTCATGAGGCGTTACCTCGCTCTGGGGCGTTCCATGTAAGGCTTGCGCAAGTGCAAGCGAGAGCGCGGAACGAGCGACAAAGAAGCACAATCGGCCTTTGCGTTGTCACGTCACGTCAACTATTGTCAGTAAACCGACTTTACAGACAACCATTTTTTTAGTTAGACTTGGTCTAAGCTCGGCTCATTTTATTGCAATAAGCCCCATTATATTTTTGCAAAGACGAGCAAGACTTCGATTTTTAAATAAACGTGTCGTGTGAAAATGACCGCGCTTTATCCTTTTAGATTCTTTTAAAACAAAATGAAAACAAAAGACAATCGCCGTGAAGAAATCGGAAATGGCGGGAATTCGGGTGTGAGCCATCAATATTTGCCTCCGTCGATAATGTAGGGCGAGGCTTTACATCAATGTCAAATGGGGTGTTTTACTAACCTACTCAGCTCACCCCACTTGCCAAAGCGAGTTAGGAATTGAGTTATGTTATTTAGCTTGAGTTTTACTCATTTTTTTTTGACGTGACTACGTCTTATAATTCGATAGAGCCGGGTGCACGCACGAAAAAACATGACGTCATGAGGCGTTACCTCGCTCTGAGGCGTTCCATGTAAGGCTTGAAGTGCAAGCGAGAGCGCGGAACGAGCGACAAAGAAGCACAATCGGCCTTTGCGTTCGGCAGCGTTCGACATCCGTCTCTCTCCTACTTGAGTGAGCGATGCGTAGACGTTGTCACGTCCAACTATCGTCAGTAAACCGACTTTACAGACAACCAATTTTTTTTTTTTAACTTAACTTTTTCACTCAGCATCATCTAGCCCCAAAGTAAGCAAAGCTTGTTTTATGGGTACTAGATGACTGATAAACTACTTATATAATTTTTGTTTGTAGGTCGTACAAACATTTGTCGAGCGGCGGGGATCGAACCCACAACCTTCTGCGTCGCTGGCGGACCTTCACCTACTGCGCCACAGAGGTCGTCATAAAATTAAGTGATTTTTCAGTAAGTATCAAAAAGCTGAAGTAAAAAATTGCTATTAAAAATAAATAACTAAGTAAAAATAAATAATGCTGGACTAAACTTGGAAAAAACTTTTTGGAGCGAAGTTCCTTTTCGGACGGTATCAAGGATGGGGGCTAGAAGAAAAATAGCAACACAGGTCAAAACGTTACAGTGCGAAGGGCGCAGTCGCAAAACAGTCCATAGACACATTGTTAGCACGGAAGAGTGTTTCCTAAATAATTTATTTGAATAATTCTATGGAATTATTCATATAGTGTCAAGTTCAATAGTGTCATAGTTGAAACTTCGTTCCAAACAAGTGTTCCACGAAGGTTCCACGACACACGTACTTTTTATTATGTATTACTCTAGAATTACGTAGTAAGAAGTGAAGTTAGAGACATCATAACGTGTGAAAATGCATAAAACAAAATGTTAAAACTAATTGTTATTAATTGTTAGGTATGCGGATCGCGAGCCTTAAGCGGAGATGGGCAGGACACTTGGCTACAAGAGATGACGGCCGGTGGACAAAGGCAGTGACAGAATGGTGGCCAAGAGACGCACATCGAGCACGGGGCAGACCACCAGCCCGTTGGTCAGACGACATAGTCAGCGTGGTTGGACGACAATGGATGAAGATAGCACGGAACCGAGAGGAGTGGCGGGTTAGAGAGGAGGCCTTCGCCCAGCAGTGGGTATTAATAGGTTATTGATGATGATAATGAATTGTTGGTTGTAAGGGCTATGCTTGGTGTCTCTCTACGAGATCGAATCAGAAATGAAGAGATCCGTAGACGCACTAAAGTCACCGACATAGCCCACAAAATTAGCAAGTTGAAGTGGCAGTGGGCGGGGCACATAGCTCGTAGAACTGACGGCCGTTGGGGCAGAAAAGTTCTCGAGTGGAGGCCACGCACCGGAAACCGCAGTAGAGGACGGCTCCTACTAGATGGAAAGACGATCTGGTAAAGGTTGCTGGGAGCCGTTGGGTGCAGGCTGCACAAGATCGGTCGCTGTGGAAATCGATGGGGGAGGCCTATGTTCAGCAGTGGACACTAGATAGGTGACATGATGATGATGAATGAATTGTTATTAAAGGTATCTACTTATGACACAGCTTACAATGCGCGCGATTCCACACACCATTATGATTATGGCAAAAGTTGAAATGTTATTAGTTTCATTATAATTTCCATAAGATAGGGGCAAAGTTTGATTGCCCACATATAGTCGTCACAGGGGTCGTAACATAAAATGTTATGAAATTGTTATTTCAAAGTTTTCGTTACATATAAAATCGATTTATTATAGGCATAGTGACTTTATTTAAATCCGTTTTGGTGGATTTTCTTTTGGCATAAGTAGTTTTAAGCAAAGCGATATTCCATCCATCTTTACATGTAACCTTCTTCAAATTCAGATATTTGTCTCGGGTCTGGGTGTTTCTATGTATAACATGTTGTATTTACAAACAAAAAGTATATAAAGTAGTATATCAGTCATCTAGTACCCATAACAAAAACTCTGCTTACTTTGGGACTAGATGATGCTGTGTGAAAAAGTTCGGCATTATTTATTTATTTTATTTATTTAATTTCATAACAAAAATTATACACAACAATCTCCTTTTTAATAACTTGCCACTTACTTTCACATATTTTTTTTCAAAATGTACAAAATAAACATAAATATTTTGTATACTTACTAAGTGATTTAATTATTTTATCACATAAGTAGTCACATAGTTGAATAATTTTGGCGACATAAAGTGTGTAGTGCACGAAAGGAGCCTCTTTGAGGCGCACTTAAAATCCTTTCACCACTCTGGTTCGAAAGAACTAGTGACACGATAAGACGATATGTAATTTCTTTGTGCAATAAAAAATAAAGATAAAGATAAAGACGAAGAAGAAGGCGACATAAAAACTAAATCCTGCATAATCTAAACTTAAAACTTAAATTTTATAAGGATGTAACAAAGAATTTCATAAATTAAATTTACGATAACGCATGTAATAAAAAAAATAGGTATAAAATATGTAAACAAAATCTTACTATCCATTTTAGACTTCAGTCAGTATTGTATACAAGAGCATAAACGGTTAACTCAGAAGGTTCATTCAACATGCGATTGAAAAGAATGTCTCAAGATACTGAAATTATGCTTTGCATAAAATGTGTGGTGGTAGGGTTGCCAGCTAGAATATTCCAGAATGATCTAGAAATTGCTACAAAATGAACACACTAAATAAATCGATATTTCTTAATAAGACTTTTAAATCTATTACTATTTTAAAATCTTTAAATATCCCTAAGTGTGCGGTTAACACTATAAAAATATAATCCTTAAGACTTTTGAATGACTTAAATTTTTTGCGGAAATCTGAAATAGGGTTGTAAGTAAAGAAACTGAAATTCTTGGACACAGCATCAAAAGTTGATTAACATTTTTAAGTTTCCAAAATCAGAATATTTCCGAAATCCGTAACACCATGACCAAAATTTTGACAAATAGTTGATAATTACCTCTCAGTCCATAATAATTTTACAAGCAAAGTTTATGTTTTCTTAGCAATCGAAAAGAAATGGTGCTTTAAAAAACCAAACTGTTAATAAACTTTTGATGCTGACTGTACCTACAGTTATTTTAAAGATATCTAAGGGGTTGTCAGAAAAAAGTCCGGTTATACACGTGTCAATGCCTGAATAATGTTTATATTATATTTTCAACACATCCCTGTTTCAGAATAACGAAAAGAACTTAGCCCCTAGCACATTATTTTTAAATAGGAATTTTAAAAGTTCACACCGAAAATACACACTCAATTGCATAGGTATACCAAATATCAACTCAATAGATTACACATTTAGAAATAGAAATAGTCCTTGAAAGGCTCCTCTTTCACGCGAACATAACTTTTTTTTACCATTTTAGTTTAAAAGAAATAGCGAAACGGAAAGAAATATTAAACTTATCAAGATTTCGTGATTTGACGAGATAATTCTCCCGTGACCACGAGCGCTGCAACGCGTTCGAAACGTCGGGACCAAATAAAACAAGTACGTGATAAAAACCTGTTTATTCAAAAATTAATTATGGGAAGAAATATCTACAAATTCTATTTATATCAATAGAATTTAGAAAAATAACTTAGAAATTCTATTTACATTTATTTAAAAAAAAACGTAAACAGGATCACGACTGTATCCCCAAGGTGCGGTAGACATTCTCTCAGATCTTTTTATGTTACATATGCCAGATCCTTTGAAGATGTCTAAGGGGGTAGTCAGAGGCATGTCCAAACACATATTTGATACATGCCCACATCTTGCAGAAGTTAGTATTCCATACGTGACAGGTTGCAAGCCCATCGCCGCCTATAAGAACACTAACTCGTTTCCTCACGATAGCACATGTTAAAGCACATACTCGTATAAATACGAAACGCAAAGTCGATTGATGCACGGCCGGGATTCGAACCCACAACCTTCGGATTGAAAGTCGAGGTACAACCCCATTCGGCCAACACGGCTTTGTTATTTTATTATTAAAAAAAAATTGTGCTACGGGTACTGACGTGGTACAGAAACAATTCAGTAAGTGCACCCATACGGCATTGTGACACACGTCTGGGGTCACGGAATAGTGTGCTACTGTGAAAGTCTCTTGTTTATCGTATCGCTTAGTTTACTTCAGTCTACCAAGAGCATAAAAAAATTCAATTCAATTTCAATTTATTCTTAAAACCGAATACCTACATAATTTTTTTTTTTAATGATGAATGAGTCGGCTCTCACAGGTAAGAGTGAGGTCTACGATAAAGCGAGCTTACCCAGAAGGTGCCTATTAACTCTCTTCTTAAAAACAACAGGGTCGTAGCTCAGCGGAAATACAAACGCTGGAAGCTGATTCCAAATGTTTAGTTATAATAAATAATTAACCTAAAATCCCGTACTAGGCTGTATTACATTGAATTACACTCGTTAAAAAATAGTGCATTCAGATAGGTAATACCACTTATTTATTTTATAGCTTGATTCATTTCGCAGGGCCAAGACACACCTCCCCTCCTCTCCTAGAGTCAAACTATACCAGTCACCAGTAACTTATAACTACCGCAGTGGGCGAAGGTCCACCTGCGACGCAGAAGATTGCGGGTTCGATCCCCGCCGCGGGACAAATTTTTGTATGACCTACAGATATTTGTCTCGGGTCTGGGTGTTTCATGTATAATAATGTATGTATTTACAAACTAAAAGTACTTATATTAGTTATCTGGTTCTCTTAGTACAAGCTTTGCTGAAAATGTCCAGCGTTATTTATTTATTATTCATTAACTACAAATGATTTTTGTTGATTGATTTACTAACCATTTTTTAGAATTCAGGAGATAAACTTTCTTTAGGTAGTTATGTATTTCAGATTATACGTACTGAATTTTAACGAATCTTTTTTTAATTTGTCGCGTAGCACTCCGACACAGACCACAAAACATCCATTGTGCCATGAATGGGGCGTTTTGTACACATTGTGCGGGAAAACAAATTTTTTTAAGAACGCATTCTTTTTCATATTTCAAAAATCTTGCGAATTTTTCCACCAGGTATTGTTTCAGCGTTTGGTTCCGTAGACTTGTTGAATGGTTCATTTTTGTTGAATGTGGTTTTAAACGAACAATTATTTAGGTAAGTAACATAATAAGTGGGTTCTCTAGTTATACTAATAATACTTACACTCGTAGGTTCTTGACATATTTTGTAATTTTTATACTGTAAAATAAACCTTTAACTTAAAAAAAAAAAAGGATTTATCATCGTTCTTTTTTGGACTTTTGAAATAATTATTAGACCTTGTAGTAAGAGATAGAGACTAAACAATACTTATAATTTTTATATACAGGGTGTAAAAAGACGTCTACCGAAGCCGAAAGGGGTAGGTACAGCAACCCAACACATAACTAAATCCAAAAGGATTTTCCGAAAAAATTATTATATCCGGAGAAAACAACGTTTGAAGATTACTGTTATGCGTATGTACTGGGCACGTTGTTGAACGTAGATTGCTGGATTTTGAGTTTTAATAGTTTTTTTCTTTTATAAATGAAATTATTAGGTAGGTAGGTATAGTCTTTTTATGTTGTACTAGTAGTATATAACCGGAAATAACATAAAATGACGTACGTTCGTAGCTAAGTCAATTTTTTTTTTTTTTTTCTCTAAATTTGTTTAGAATCACGGTCTGATTGCAACCCCTCAGTTTTCGGTAGTAGTCTTTTTACACCCTGTATATATTTATTATTAACAATATTTATTTAGGTTACACCAATGAAAACTTATTTTTCATTTTGTTTCAAATTGTACTTAACTCTGAACTATTTATTTTCCTAGGGAACTCCAATCGTATGAATATCGCTCTAAGTGTATTGCTCGTATAGGGTTTCCTTCATTCTTTTTCATTATAAATGTAATCCATACTCCCATATCGTACTTATCAAAATAATCTTCATTCATAACTTTTTACTTTTTTATATATTTACATTATTATAATCATTACGTAAAAACAGTAAACAAAATTAGTAAAAATAAACTGAAAAAGCTGTCAATATAAAATAATAGTGCGTACCTATTAGTATGTTTCGTGTGGCGTTAGCTTCGTTCAATAGGAACTGACACGCGGCTATTCCCGGTGTATTCCCTGCTCGTCTATTGGATGCCAATATTGCCAATTTCAAATTTAGAACTACCAGTTCTAAATTTGAAATCAGAATGAGTTCGAAAGAAAAAACAAATACAACTACCATACTTACAACATATATTTTTGAATTACGAAAAATAACAACTTCAAAAAGTGTACTTTAAAAATAAGTGAAAAGCTAGTTCGAATTTTAAATTTAAAAGAAAATTTCGAATTTTCGAATGAAATAAAAAAGTTAACATGGCCAAGCACGTAGAGACATGGATGAATATCTAAGTAATTATAATTTGACATGCAGTTCAAATTATTCTCGCTTTATGTTGATTTGATCATTTACAAAAAAAGTATCATGGACATCCCACTGAACTTTTACCACAAAATCTAACCAAAAAAGTACGTGAGTGTCGTGAAACACTCGGTTGGAACGAAGCAAAGAGTACTTTTCTATACCGGAAATATAATAAATGAATTGTCAATTGGGTATCCTAGAAACGCTCTTACGTACTAACAATGTAACAAACGCGTGACTGTGTCGCGGCTGCGCGTTTTGCACTGTGATGATTTGACATATGTGAAAATGTCCAGCATTATTTATTTATTTTCAACACACTTGCTCATAAAGTGGCTCTATGGTCACCGCAATTAGGCACATAATGACACCCATAATCAAACTGTGACTTTTTCATTACTATAACTCACTAGTGAGTAATAGATTTTTTTTTAAATTTTATTGGTTGAGTTGCTTTGTTCTTTAAAAAGTTTTTATTCAGAAAAAAAGATCGTGTTCAATAGAACAAATAAATTAATGTTCCTATTGCTTGCTCATTTCATGCAACTTTTAATTTAAATAGATAATTTTACACGTACGTGTATAATAAATAAAACGTTCACTCAAATATAACTTTTGTTTTCTCTATAATAAAAGAAAACTTTAAATTCCCCATTTTGTCCGTGGCAGAATAGGCCGCAAACCCTATGCGCGGCGCGGAAATATAGTCTGTGGCCGATCGCAATGTGCGCGCATAGGAAAACTGATTAATTTTTCCCGCAATTGCGAAACATTTTTCACAACTCGTTTTCACTGTTGAAAATGAGTTTTTATTGTTATTTTATTCACAAGTGTGTTGAAAAATGTCGTATGATACACGTGTGTATTGATGATTACCGTCCTCTGTTCTGTTAAGAGCCTCGCCTAACGGCTCGGCTCTTAAAAACACCTCGGCGGTAATCACCAATGTTACACACTAGTACCATAATGTACTATTTACATGTGTCGTGACGGTAAAATGGAACAAACATTTATTTCCAGCCTCAGTCTTTTTTCTTCGATACCGTCCGAAAAGGAACTTCGTTCCAAAATTTATTGATGGAATAGAAATAGTACGAAACAGAAACGAACCTGCTGACTCTTTGGGCGTGGCAATGGTATCTATTACAGTTTAACTAATATCGACAGCTCATTGTGTTAGCTCACGACCTTCCTTATTATTACTGTTCTGTAATTCTGTAGGTAATTTTTTATTGTAGGTACACAAGATAATAGTTACAAAAACAATAAGGTGACTGTTTTATTATACGCTCACATTCTGCCTGTAAAATACTAAGCACTAGGAATAAAATAATTTGATTAAAAAAAAATATATTGTAAATATGTTGGTCTAGCAGGCTGTGTTCTCGATTTTAAATCCATAGGAGTTCAAGTCCTGGTTTCGCATCAATGAATTTTGCGTAAAACATAATTATGTTTTACGAGGAAACCTTAGAAATCTTTATTCTTACTATACAGTTGTGATCTGGTTGCATTCAAAGTCACAAAGCATTTATTTAGAAGGACCGCTGGGATAAATTAATGTCCACTATGCCAGTGGTGCAGAGTGGCGCAGAATTGTAAAGCGAGCTACACAACTCCCGACCTGACGACCACGACCACTCTGTCAAAAGTGAGACAACTGAGAAGAAGATGCCAGTACTCTCAAACAGTGAAGGAAAACATCGTGAGGAAACCGACAGGTCGTAGAACCTATTGCTGCTTATTACAAAAACGTTAAATCTTCGTTGAACCCCATGTTGACACATGTCAAAACAAAACTGTTACCACAAAAAAAGCGTTCTATACTTACACGAGTATTTAAAGATCATTTTTCTAGAGACAGTTTTTTATTTAGTCTTAGTCTAAACTCGGTTCATTTTCTTGTAAGTAATAAGACGGATTAAGTTCAAAAACAATGTGTCAAGTGCAAGAAAGGAGCCTCTTTGAGGCGCACTTAAAATCCTTTTACCACACTGGTTCGAAAGAACTGGTGACACCATAGTAAGAAGTATCGGAAAACCCTTCTTTTTCGACGATTTTAAAAGTAAACATCGAAAAGTCCACTCCGCCGTGAGACAAGACTCCGTCTCAAGAACTCCACCTACTTCAAACTTTTGTTTTCGCTGGACTTATTGTAAAAAAGAAACTTCTTAGACCTTAGGTACCTACCTACTTCTGAGATTTTAAATAGAAAAATGAACTCAAAACGTTTTTGGGTCATGCTTGTCGAAAGAATATAAAATAAGTACCTACTTACTTTTACCGTGTTTGTGAGTGGGATTCTTTGACCTTCTGAAAGTCGTGGGTTTGAATCCCGGCGGAAGCATCGATCGATTTTACGCTTCTGAAAATATAGTAATTAATATTGACATGAGCTCCGGTGATAATAACATCGTGAAAGCCAGTTCGTATTAAAATGATCTATAGCGTCATCCAGCTCTTAACTAATCAAATGGACCCAGATCACTGATATGATATGGTGTATTCTACATGAGACTTCACTATCACTATCACTACATAGTATAAAACAAAGTCGCCTTTTCTGTCCCTATATCCCTATGTGCGCTTAAATCTTTAAAACTACGCAACGGATTTTGATGCGGTTTTTTCCAATAGATAGAGTGATTCAAGAGGAAGGTTTATATGTATAATACATGCATCATATACTAAGGCAACATTGCTAATTTTAGAGGTTTCTAACGTGATGTCGTAAATTAACCTATTTTTTTGGGCTTATTTATGCCCGTGCAAAGTCGGAGCGGGCCGCTATGTTTTTATATACAACGTTCATAGTTTTTCTGTAGTGTATTTAATTTAGTATCAGCATTGCACCCGTGCGAAGCCGGGGCGGGTCGCTAGTTTTATACATAAAATGACATACTTAATTGTTTATTTACAGAAACTAAGCTACTACATATTTACAAAATACAACAGGATTAGTCAAGCCATCTAAGGATCGTTAGAAACGATCTATAGATAGCTCAACTGATCCAGGTCACTGTCAGTCGGAAGCGTGCCCAAAACACTGGCGGCTAAGCTCTCGGATCACGCGTCGCTTCGACCAGACGCCCTGAAAGAATTTTAAAAACCCGAAGGGCTCCAGAACCCCACGGACCTAGGGTCTCAACCCCAAATATATAATATATATTTGCGCCTTTTGAAATCCTCAGACAAATCTGCCGCAAAAAAATAAAACAACATAATAGCCATAAATGTGTCAAGTAATTTTAATTACAATTACATTTTACGCAAGTAGGTACAAACTCAACAAAGAAAGCTCCCAAGTAAAAAACAGGGTAAGGTAGGGTAAGCATACCCACCGCGGAAAAACAATAAAATGTCCATGTTTTGTTCTTATTCCACGGCGTGTCTTAGCCGACTCTTCTGACTTCATTTTACCTGAGACGGGATTTTTGCATGAGTAGCTGCCCGCTTTTACCCAGTAGTGTTGTGGTTTTATCGATGTCATAAATGTTTTATGGATCATAAAATGACAACTACATTACAGGTTTTAACGGAATCGAAATTAAATTACGTTATTATGACAAACTAAGTACATAGTAGGTAATAGGTATATTAGTCATGCGGTAAGTACCAATAAAAAAAACGTTTACATCTATATCAGATGATTTATACCGCGTCAGGAGTCAACCTATGACTACACTTATCGGGACGCTGTAGTGCCTGTCAACAATGTCCCAGGCAAGTACCCATAACACAAGCTGTTTTGTACTATATTGTATTGGAAAATACCCACCATTATTTATTTATCTAAGGTAGGGCAGTTTGTGATTCAATAAAGGGTTTCGTTGCAAATGTTTGGCTTGTTCCAGAGAAATAAAAAAAAGTAGTCATGTTACTCTTTTAAAATAAGCTTTGCTTTCATAATGCTACTGCTCCACCTGCCTCTTAACGCGTAAAGTGTGATATTTGACATTAGATGCATACATTTTATGTCATATATTACACAAATTTACGTGTAATGACGCAGGAGGAGCAGTATCTAAGACTAGATGTGTAAAAACAATGTCCAGAATTATTTATATTTGTAAGTTGGAATTTGTCACATCCCTATCAAGATCTACAGTAGGTACATTACCCAGCGAGATCCCGACCTACGGAACCAAACCTATTTAACTTCACTTGAGGACGTACTGCAGTAATCTCGCTCTAGATTAACTCTACTGATATTTTTCATAGGTACTGTAGTTATTAAGGCTAGACGTTCTTTATTGCATTTTAAATTGCAGTATTTATATTTCATGACTAAGTACGTACTAAATTATACTCGTATTAGTATGTATAACTGCAATTATAACTAGCAAATAAAAAAAAACTTAGGCCTTTACATCTATACTAGATGATTTATACAGCGTCAAGAGGCAACCTTTGCCTACACTTAACGGGACGCTGTTGTGCTTGGGACATTGTTTGAGATGGAATAGGCTTGCCCAGCACCTAAACCATCCTCTCAGCCTAATCAGCCTGGCCCACAGGAAAGACGACGTCAATACGTGTGGAGCTAACTAAGCTGCGGGTTTCCTCACGATGTTTTCCTTCACCGTTATTAGCTTGTGTTAAAGCGCATATAAATTTTTCGAAACGAAAAATCCAGTGATGCACGGCCGGGATTCGAACCCACGACCTTTGGATTGAAAGTCGAGGCACAACCCCATTTGACCAACACGGCTTTCAACTAGCAAATAAGTCTTGCATTTTGTTAACATGGATATGAAAAATCTGTCTACGAAAATAACCCTCAATTTCGCTAAAATAATTTTATGCAATAAAAATACTTCGAATTTTTTTGAATGCAGCATCCCAAATCTCCTTCCCGCTATTTAGCATACGGCATGCAGTTACAAATAATGACCGCAGTTCAATCAGAACAGTTGAAGCACTTTCATTATTTATATTTGCCCAAAAACACAATCTTCAAATCAAGAGTAAAAAGGTATCTTCTAGGAAAGCAATTTTTACAAAATTGTACATTCTTTCTTAATTTTTGGAAGCGAGGTCTACTGTTCTCACAGACCCACTTGTCTTAGACCTCACTAATGCGAATTACGTATTACGAGCGGGATTTATGGCATACAATTACCTTATTTTATTTTATTGCCCGACGTTTCGCCTGTGTAACATCAGGCAGAGTGTGTGCTCGAAAAGTTTCATTCCAGATCTAGACAAATGATTCATTCATTCATTAAAATAGATTGTACATAAAATGAGTCTCTTGTCTAAAGTGATGACAGGTGAAATAATAATCATCATGACTGATGTGGCCGAGGTGTGTATACTCGTATAAACGAAGGGCGTAGGATTTTGGTCCATGGTTCAACTTTGTAATAACCATAACAACCTAATACATATTGGATGAATTCAGGTTTAGGATGTTAAAGTAAGTAAGTTTGTATGAGTCAGTGGCCAACTCTGGTGACGGACTTGTCTGACTGTTGACTGTTGACGACTTAAATAGCCGGGACCGAGAAGCACGGAAGCGCTCAGATGAAAATGCCACTGGCTCATCGACTTATAGACCGTTTCGAACGTTGCTTAACTTCGACAATCTATCAAGAACGAATGAGCAAGCATGACCACGAGCGCTTCGCTTCTTCTTTGGATGTTGATGATACCAGAATAACATGCGGGTGTCATTACACGCAATTGTTATTCTTGTTTTGTTGAAGTTACCCAGCCCTTCTTAATAGTATGTGTAATGACTAAAAGGAAATTGTTAGCGTGCCGCTTTATTTGCGTATTTTCGGGTGTCTGCCCACTCCCTTTGTTTTTCGCGTGTGTGTACAGGGAGTCATTAATTTTTTAGGCTCCAAAGGAAATGAGAGGTTTACTTAAGAGTTTTTGGGGATGAGGAAATTAAGAAGTATGAACTTAACTTTTACTATAAATAGTAAAAATAAAACTAAAAAACTAAAAAATACAAATAAAACTAAAGTTTTATTTGTATATTATTAATAATGGCATCGATAATTTCAAATTTATTTCAATCTCTCTAGCTCATTGAAAATAGTACCGAAATAAATTCAAACCGAACATTCTTTAATCACCTTAGAAGTTTAGTCGTAGAAAACGTACAAAAAACTGTAGGTATAGATTCTTTGTCAAGTGGGATTAAAAACAACACAAAATTATTGTGGATCTTAATAATGGTTAATATAAATATTTTATAGTAATACCAACTCCATAAATGCCTACATTGCAACGCAGTCAGTGTCCGGGTGAGTAGGGGTAAGGGGGTCGCAATTAAAATTATAATTTTTGGCAAACTCATCCCCCTGCTGTATCTATCTTTGACTTGTCCCGCCGGCGGTTAAGTTGAGGACACATTTAACGAAAGAAATGATAAACAGGTTCACAACTGTATCTCCGAAGCAAGGTTAGGTCTAGGGAGATAGGCAAAATAAAAGGAAATGCAGACTAAATTCGGATTTTTTCATAAATAAATAACTACTATAAGCATACAATTGGAAGAAGGGTGGAATCCTTTTATTTGTTTTTTGTTACTGACAGTGACCTGGATCAGTTGAGCTATCTATAGATCGTTTCTAACGATCCTTAGATAGCTTGACTAATCCTGTTGTATTTTGTAAATATATGTAAATATGTAGTAGCTTAGTTTCCATACATACATACATAAAATCACGCCTCTTTCCCGAAGGGGTAGGCAGAGACGGATCTCCACTTCGATCGTGACACACAACTTTTGCCTCATTCACTCTCATTACATTCTTCATACATGCTCGCCGGTTTAGGGAACTTTTGAATTGGCCCTTCTCCAAAATGTCGCCAAAAAATGTGTTTTGTTAATTACCTAAAAACAAAAAATGATGATAAATGGAAAAGTATTTTCAAATATTCATTTTATTCCTTGTTATTAATGTAATGATGATAGTTTAAACATAATTGTAAAATTGGATGTATGCTTGGTGTGCTACAAGGCGGAACTTGACTTCCAAAAATACGTATCTTTCTAGATTTGAGCGCCCCAAACGTCATTGTTGAGTGAACTCGTAATATTTAAATATTCATTTCGCCTTTAATTATACTCTATGCATGTGAGTGGGACATTGTTTTTTACTTTTTTTGGGACTTGGAACAGTAATAATTTGATTTTACTTCAAAGAGGTGTGTTTTGACTTTTATTCATGAGGTGACGGTAAGACGTCATTTTAATTTACAAAAAAAGGGGCTTTGTCGCTGAGCGACTATATCGCCCAATCAGTAACATCTTAGCTTAGTCTTCTTATTCTTCATGGTTTCACTTTACTTCTTGATTTCTTCTTCTTTTTATTTTTATTTCTTCTTCTTCTTTTCACTTTGACTTCACTTCAAATCTTTCTTCAAATATATTGTATTACTTATGTCACGTCAACTCATACAAGTGTTAGAAATAAGGATTTATGTAATGTGAAAACCAAACAGTTTGTAATGTTCGTGAACTCTACTGTAGTTTATGGTTCTACTCTTTGACATAACTGTCAATTGCGCTCTGCTCTGCTAATGTCCTGGGGCCGTATTCCCGTTCTTATTTTCGTTAGTTTGATGAATATGCGGATGCCTCTTACTACGAGCTACATTGTATTAAGTCGATAAGATCAACCAAGGACCAAATATTCCAAACCGAAAAATTGGCTCTTGAAGTCAGAAATCGTAGTAAGAAGCATCCGAATATTCATCAAACGAACGAAAATAAGAACGGGAATAACCGCCCCTGGTTCAATAAAATCCGTCTTCGTACATGGAATCCACAGTGTTTTTCTTTGAATCCATCAGACCCTCTCACATCATTCCAACTAAACATAACTTACCTAATGGTAAGTTATCACCATCACACAGCTGTTCAACCAATCTGAAACCATTTTACCATCACTAAATCTACAAAACAAATCAGCCAGACAGATTCACACTCAATCTGGGAACCACTCAACCGCCAACTTAATTTCCATCTTTACCTTCAGACGTGTGCAAAATTGAATCGCTAAGAAGCGGCGCGTATAAGTAGTCAAGCACCCATCGGCTAACAGTTTTACACGTAATCACTTTACTTGACGTCGTACCCCTAACTCCCCTTTATGTCCGACTAGGGCTTGGAAAAATCTTTGTCGTTTGCGAGTATAGAGTGAATTAGTAAGTTAATCGTAGATGTGTTTACGGCGATCTTAGATACTTAAGTGTAACATTTTAGGATGTTAACTAAATAAATAAATGTAAGCAGAGCTTGTGTTATGGGTACTACATGACTGATAAACTACTTATATTCATTTTGTTTGTAAATACATACATATTATACATAGAAACACCCAGACCCGAGACAAATATCTGTAGGTCATTCACACATCATCACAAACATTTGTCCCGCGGCGGGAATCGAACCCGCAACCTTCTGCATCGCAGGCGGACCTGCGGTACAGAGGTCGTCAAACTAAATAATGATTAAATTAAAACCTTTTGGTTCATCACCTAAATATTCTGAGGACTTTCTTCTAGTCGGATTGTTGAGATGAATTTTCAATAAAAAATTATAACTCATAGAAAAAATAATACAGAATCATGCTAATAGAACTCAGATTTATCTTAACCAGCCTTACATCAACGTACTTCCAGTCAACAACTTAAAACCTAAAGTCAATACATTGTTTTCTAATCACACAACAATTCAATACAAAGATTTCCTCGGTAATTTAATTCATTTACCGTTCATTGCAATTTCTTTTTACTCGGAACATTTTATCGACAGTAGGTATCGGGAATGCCAGCCTCAAACAAAGTTACCTTCGGCGTGATTACTTTTCCTGCATAGCGTTAGAGTTGGGCAAAAATATATACATGGATGGCTTTGTTGGCTCCAAAGAGGCTGATTCAGGACTGGCCGCTTTACGTGCTACTTATTCTAAACTGTCAAACTATTGATTTGTGTCACAAAAATGTTCTGTTAGAAATGGTAAAAATAACTTTGTAATAAATATTATACTTTTTGAGAAGCAATCCTTTAACTAAAATAGGGTTATAAAACTATCTCACGCCTTATTAACTGCTAAGTAAGTAGGTTTTGTAGTTTCAGGTTTGAGCCTGTAGAGTATATTAGTTGCTATTTCTTCACAATGATAAAAAATTTGCAAATCGCTTGAGTAAATTGACAAGTGTTGGTAGGCTACACGAATCAGGTCATCAAAAATACTACCTTATAGATTGTTTAACTATGCGATTATTTATAAATCTAAGAAATGTAAGCTAGATATTATCTCAATTTTTTATTATTGTAAGGTAGGTTTCCCCCGATTTCATTTTCCCCGAACTTCCTCGCTACTTTCCGTACAACAAACTATCCGGATTTTGAATAAGAATCCGACTTTTCAGGCGCTCATTCGTAACTCTACGCACATTGCATAGCGAGTCCTCTATTTATTGCTCTTGGTTCAGTGGACGATTCCATTTGCACTATATCTGCATACAATGGTGTAAAGAAATAGAATTTCTGTTAAATTTTAGTTCTATATTATACTAAACACAAGTTTTATGTATTGGTCACACATTTATGAGGAACTAGGTCAGTATCTAGTACTAGTCGTAGGAAATGTTTTGACGCGAGAGGCGCAAGATAGATGAGACTGGCATAAAAGAAGGGAGGCCTATACCCAGCAGTGGGTGTTACCAGGCTGAGATGATGATGATGATGATGATGAGGTCAGTATCTAGATTTATTTGGTTGAAATGAAGATTATATTAAACGTAGTGTAGGACGCCCTCCGGCCAGGAGGTGTGACGATCTGCGAAAGGCTGCCAGCAGAAGCTGGATGCGTTGAGCTGAGGACAGGGCGCAATGGTGCGCACTAGGGGAGGCCTATGTCCAGCAGTGGACTGCCATAGTCTGATGATGATGATGAATATTATATTGTTGAAAAATCTGAATTTGGCTCTTACAAACATCTTATCCCTTCTATGATAGATAGATTGATAGAAAATACTTTATTGTACACCACATGGAATTTACAAAAAGACAAGCAAAGATACAGGAGAATATTTAAAGCGAAGTAGGTGCAATGAGCGGTCTTATCGCTGTGAGCGATTTCTTCCAGACAACCTTAGGATCCTTATGATCTTCAATGACGGTAGGATTTTAGACAGAATTTTAGGATAGATAGAATCTTTTGGAAACTCATTTTACTATTCAATTAAAATTATATCATTGAAATAATTGTCATTTTTTGCATTTTATTTCAAAATTACTGCGAATAAAATGTAATTAACAGACACCTCAAAGCCGCTACATAGTAAAGGTTATAGGATAAATATATTTTAATAATCTCCCGTTATATCCTCATAAAACCAACTCATAAAGCACACGTAAATAAAAATCCATTATTATTCATCTACGGACTGACGTGGCGAAGTCAATGTCTATCTTATTTCTTTTATAATTATTCACAGGGAGGCGAGCTTACCCCACCTTACCCCACGGGGGCGAGTGCGATAGAGAGAACGTCTTCGGTTTTTGCGGGGTTTGTTTCAAGTTTTTTAGGGGGTAACCCTTTCCTGAACATGACAGGAATTGGATCATTAAGCAGGCCTAGCTAAGCTTATATTGCACCCTAACGGTTTCTATCGTCTTAAATAATGTGTTACTTCGCTTGAATTTTAAAAGAAAGGGGTAAGCTTGATGAATTCTACCATAAAATATTAAAAGAATTTATCAAGCTCACAGCGTAGAGTGATAGGTACAGCACGCACAACCAATCTTTAGCTCTCTGAAGTAGCTGCGCAGAACCCATTTTTGATGACGCCTAAAAGACGAAGACAGCGTTAGTATAGCTGCCTCGCTCACTCGCCTACTCGCGCAAACCGTGCAATCGTTTAGTGCACCTAACTTCAGAAAGCTAAAGATCGGATGTGCGTACTGTACTTAATGTTTTGTCGATGTATCAAAATTATCTTTACTTTACCGTAAGTAGTAGATACAAACCTACTTAGTCATTACCTACTTACTGCCCATGTCCCACATTATTAGGGTCGGCACAACATTGTGTTATTCTTCCAGTCTCCTCTATCAGCCGTCATCTGAACACTTACTCCTTTCTTACTCATTTTTTTTTACCTACCAAAATAACTTTTTTAGTAGTACAAGAGAATACATAAATTCCCTTTCCATGCAAAAATGGCAGACTGACTAATACAAACTTTTTTTAAAATCCGAACGCAAAATTAATAATATCGTGGAAAATTCAAAGCAATACATCGCAGTGTTCGCAGTGAGTAACGGAAGACCGATTGCGCAAAAAAAACTAACTCCATTCATAACTCGATATGAGCCGACCTAATCAATTCAAATGGAACACGGGGTTAAACTTCAGAGTGGAAATTCTAGCTATAGAACGTATAGGGACCTATGCAACTTTTTTGAATAAACATTATGCTGCTTATTATAAAAACGTAAAACCTTGGTTGAACTCCATGTTGAAAAAAAAACACATGTCAAAACAAAACTGTTACCACAAAAAAGCGTTCCATGTACGAATATTTAAATATCGTTTTTCTAGGGATAGTTTTTTAGTTAGACTTGGTCTAAACTCGGTTCATTTTCTTGTAATAAGCCCCTATAAGTAAATAATTAAATGTAAAAATTGGTCCATGATGGTGTGACATAATTGGTAGGTTTGTACTTACAAAATTTTTATCATAAAAACTAAATGTTATATTATGCTTAATACCTAATTTTATGATAAGTATAAGTAAATAATTACTGGCTTCGTATAAGAATGTTATGTTATAAGTACTCGTTACATGACAGGCAAGAAAAAATGTTTGTTCTTACAAAAACTTTCAACCATCACATCAGATTACTCTTAGGAAACCGAACACGCGTACTGCTTATGAAATTATACCGCGGAAAATCCACGGTTCGAAATTCAAAATTCGAATGTCGAGGAATTATTCTTTTCTTTTTTTTGACGATGCAAGCCAGTAAATGGGTTAGAAAATTGAATGAGTTTGCTCCAACATGCTTCAACCTACGAATGTGTGTCTGGAACGTCTGCATTTTATTGAGTTTGTTTTTCTGTTTTGTTTTGTGTAAGTGGCCAGGATACACGAGTAGAGTGTGTTTTTATGAACTTGTATTATGTAGTACCTACATTTGCGTTTAATTTTTTTTGCACACTTATTTTGAGTCACGGATCCTAGACCCATCGACGTACGTATAAAAATATTTACCAGGCCTTTTGTATTTACAAAAGTAATCTTTAAAAAGAAGTTTATGTGTATTTGAACCAAAGAAGGTACTTTTTTCCCAGAAATGAAATGTAAAGCAACCTACATTAACAAGCACTAAGGAAACGCATAGAAAAATAATGAGGTCGCATACCATCGAGTAATACCACAGAGTATCAATGATCTTACGCTAACGAGACGCCTCAAAGACTTCACATGTGTGTGCCTGATGAAAGGAGTCTGATTTGTCAATGGCTTATGAAAATTAAAATGTCTAGACTATTCGATATTTTGCTCTCAAAGATAAAGAAGAATAATAGGTGAAGTATTTTTAAATTCTTAAAGAGCGATATGTTTTTTGGAGCTCTGATCGAAATATAGGTAAGTAGTAACCTAATTATTGTTTTGCATTTGTTTTGGTACTTATTCGTAGTTTTTTCAATTGTGTATTAGATTAGGTCGTACCTTAGTTTTCGTAGATGTGTGTGTTTGTGTCTGTGACGTTATTTTAAATGTGTAGAGGTTTATTTGTTAGCTATACCAATGATGCTCTATTATTTTGATAGAATAAAAGAAGACTGCTTAGAACAGTACTTTTTGCTTTGAAGATACCTAAGTATGGTCAACTAAGTAATATTTATTCAAAGCTAAAAATATTTCCGTGCAAATTGAAGAAGACGTATGAATGTTTTTAAAAGATGAAAGAGTTTCTTGAAAAAGGACTACTGGCTAATTAAATAAATTAGTGGAGAGTAGAACGCATGGTCTGAAAAGCCTTTAGCAAAAAGGCAACCGAGACTCTTCATTAGCGACAAGAAAAGTGATGTCATTCCGTTGTGACACAGGGAGGTGTGTTCCCCCCGGTGGTCGGCTGCCGACTGACTTCGGAACCACCCGCCAGGGAGGGCGGACGGCTTTCTCTTTCATTTTTCCTTCGCTCCTCGGCTCATCCAGTTACATCGTTCTTATGTTTTATTTTTAATTAAAGCGTACGCAAGTCGGCGGCGTAGATCTTCCCCCCTGTGGGGAGGGGAGGGTACATACGCCGCGGGTGTTGATGATTTTTCAATGGGGAGAAAGAGTTCCCTCATTTTCTTAAGAGAAAATTGCGTTTTGTTTTCGAGTAGTCGAAGTCTAATCGCTTTTGTTTCTTGAAAGTTCTACGTAGCATGTGAACGTAAAGTGTGCTTTAAGTTTGGGGAGTTGTGGAGATGGAGGAGTTAAGGTGTTATGTGCATTTCGAGTTTTTGTTTTCAAGTTTGCTGTTGCTATTTTTCACAAACGTAACTAACTTATCTTTTTGAATTCTGTATTTGTTATAAAATTATAGTCAATCAATGCCGCCAGTGTTTTGGGCACGCTTCCGACTGACAGTGACCTGGATCAGTTGAGCTATCTATAGATCGTTTCTAACGATCCTTAGATAGCTTGACTAATCCTGTTGTATTTTGTAAATATATGTAAATATGTAGTAGCTTAGTTTCTGTAAATAAACCTAGTTATAGTCATCAGTTGGTAACTCAAATAGATGGTTGACCGCTATAGTATTTTTCACGCAGGAACGTATCCCTGACACATAGAACTTTTATGTTTTATGTTGTACAACACTGAACAATTTTGAAATAAATGAAATCTAGTAATAATACTAAAAGATACAACTTCAATAGAAAAGGATTTTGTCTATTTACTTTTTAATCTTTTGAGAAATAGTGGAGTTATCAACTAATCGCTTCCGTGCTTCAGAAAGCAAGTTAAATTGTCAGTCTCGGCTATTCGTTATGCAATGACGCAGGCCTTAAAACTCGCTAGAGTTGGCCACTAACTCATATGAACTTATTTACTTTTTAACTATGTATATGAAAAAAATGTACGATGCTTACAAAAGCCGTTTCATTATCCCCTAAAAATGTAGCCACATACCAACAACACATTACCCAGCGTCTCAGAAGTTAATGTAATGAAAAACAAAAAGGGCCAAGAAAAGGGTGCGCTAAGTTCCGCCGAAAAACGAGAATTTGTAAGAAGTCCACCCTACCCCCTTAGGGGTGCCCCCTCGTGTGCGAAAATAAATTGCCAAGAATAATAATTATAATGAAAGCGAAAGAACGTATAAATTAGTGGGGACGACTCGAAGCTCAAAATTCTATGGTAGTGTGCGTTCAATGTTATTCAAATGTTTCCTTACGTGAGAATGTAAGTGTAAGACAACACCATACATATACATACACCATACCATACTCACACATAGAATAAACATTAAAAAAAAACTATTTTCTCGCAAAAAAATGTGTCTGGTCAAGTAGATTCTTTTTCCCACGGTTTAATTGAGGCTTAATAGTTTTGAAAAAGTTGTAAATTTACGATAATTAAATAATCTGCTTACTCCAATAGGTATTTTCAAGTAGTACGTAACAATAATATATTATATTTAATTACTCCAATTATTTTTCACGATTTAATTTGTTTTCCATCTCAATTTTCAATCAAAATTAAGTAAATGAGACATCGACACATTTTATTTTCATGATGACACTTCCACAAGCGCCATTTTAATTTGTCCGCTGGTACGTGCCGGAACGCCTATGGACGCTGTGATTTAGCCCACTCTCCCCTCATTATGGCAACGATATTTATAAAGCAATGGACATTCCTCCGCGTTTGTACTTGATTTTCCGTATTACTCTTTCAATTTGACCTGTTTTTCCTAAAATTAAAATGTTCATGTTCTATTGTTTTATCAAAAACAAATTGTTTATACCTAATCATTACAATTAGATGACTTGAAAGGTCCCAAAGGGCCTAAAGATCACATCAATCCGTAGGAACTATCTTACAGCAAAACCGTAAAACTGTTAAAGATAAAGATGTATAAACTTTTGGGTTAATCAATGAAAATTTACAACGAATTTTTACATGCTAAGTACTTTCAAATAAGCAGTATTTTGTTCTTGAGACGGGGCGTATCAATCAATACACAACATAACATCAAATATCGCGATCGCCGGGATGCGAAAAAGGGGAACGAAAAAAAACTAATTAAAAAAGCAATCAAGGTTTTCTTGACGGCGCTCACGTTCGCCCATATCGTCTTACCCCCCATCCGGGGTGTTACCCCTCCTTACTCGCCATAGCCCCCTAAAGGGGTGGGTGGGGTACTAGATTTACGTAACACGTTTAAAGTGTGTTTTGATGAAGTAATCATCCTATTTCTTCAAGGACTGCGTTTAAGAATTTTGCGGTGCGGACGACATTTTTTGCCTCAACTCTTTAATCTGGATTAGTTAACGAGCTCTCAACGTAATTTGTAGGTAATTTGCTGGATGTTGTGTGGGTGCTTATTACTTTCAGGCATAGCTGTTAATTTACTACACCTAGGCGTACTAAAATATATTCACTGTACTTCTACAAAATGTGGGCACGTGCTAAATAGTATTCGGACGTCTAACTGACCCCCTTTCAAATAGTGATCCTTCAAAGAGTGACTTGATCTGGGATATTAATGTCTATGTGCCTTGGGTATTTCAAGTCTGTCTGACTACCGACATACCTACTGGAGTATACATTGGTGCATGAATCCTTTTACTTCTCTGAATAGCTCTCGCAAGTTCTCTTTGGTTAAAATGGATATTGGGAAATTGATAAACTTGAGGACATTACACAACCAATGATAAGCACTGAATGCTTTCTTCTGTCCATTAAATTTTTGGATTGGTCTCTGATTGCCAAATCTTAACAAAATACTTGAGTAATATAAAGCAAAGATGTTTGTAACTCGAATTCCTATAATTTATTCCATACCCGTGACGTAAAATAACTACATAATAAAGAAATTGGAATTTCTCGTGTCCTGAAGAGACATCTTGTCCTAGATATAAGTGGGCAAGACATGATTTGCCTATATTCAAATAAGATTCGACTGTATTGTATTGTTCTAAGGTCGACTGTTGTTTGAAATTGTGTCAGTTTATTAAAATACTGTGGCCGTACAGGTACAGAGGTAGAAATAAAAACGAAGCAAAGCAGTTACTTTTATGAGGGCGAGAATAAGATGTTTTGGACTCGGTCTAAGGAATGAAACGATAAGAGGGACGTACACTGGACAGAGAAAACGCGGCGTTATGAGCTTTTCTGAAAACTCACTTCTATTTAAATAATACGTTTATGTATATTACCAATAACATAATGAAAAAGGGTAACATTTTCCAGAAGAGCCTCGTTATAAGTTATCAAAGGCACGTTGTCTAAAGATTGTAATGAGAGCAAACTTGCTACGAAAGATCGTAGCAAGTGGAAGTATTATAGTTTCTGCCTACTTATACAGTGAAAGAAGTGTGTTTTAATATGTGAAGATACACATTGTTTCCCGATTTTTCAATGGTAGCATGCACCACAATGGACGAACAATAAAACATCGAGAATAATTATAAAAAAACTCCAAAATATTTTTGATTAATGATCAAAAACCAGTTGAATTTCTCATAAGTAACCATGATAATTTCAAACACTTGAAGATGTCATCATATTTTGGCTCACACCCACATCAGCAACATAGTTTCAGCATCTTTTTTAGGCGTTTTTTGTACCAAATGAGCGTCTCCACCAAAAAAATAATAAAATGCCGTTCCGCAGCCGTAACAAGCGTCGTTGGAACAAAGCGGCAGCTCGCTCAAATAATTTGTATCAATTTGTAAAAATGCAGCACCCACTTGTCCCCCTAACAGTCTCTCTCACACTGCATGATACTATTTTTTTTCGGCTACGACTTTCTTAGCGGCAGATAGAGATGCCGATAGTTTAAACAGCCTCTTTTCCGACAGGATTTCCACTGAAATTTAACTGTTTAGATTTCAGATGGAATACAGTACAGAACAGTATACCAAAAAGAAAACTATCATCACACAAGGAAAATATCCTTGAAACACTGCTCATTAAACCGAGTATTTAGATTTTTGTTACTATGATAAGAACCTGATTTTAAAAATAATGTTTAGTAGTTTCAGTACAAAATTGTATCAAAATGAATGCTAATATTTATAATGGATATTTTCAGTTTTTTCCCGTGAGTTAAACATTCACCTTTTTATCCCGTGTACCTACATTTGATCCGATGTTTAGTGGATGCAACGTTCACTTTTGAACACCGTAACTCTCAAAATTTCCAAGGGACAAAATTTACACTAGCGCGAAAACTAGTGATTATCATTTTAAATTATTTCATACAGACTTACTGCTGTGCCGATTTTCAAAATATCGTATCGTGTGATATAAAGGGTGTTTAACGAGGGAGACATCTGAGCACGTAATAATTACGCCTTTGCATCTTTCGAATCTGTCTTTGTGACAAGGAGTTGGTAAATAAGAAAGGATTTATCATGACTAGGAACTGACTGCTGAATATTTGGAACAAAAAATCTAAACAGCCTCACGACTGTATCCTAGATTGTCCACCACAGCCCTAACTTAGAATCGTACTTAGTCAATGTGAAGATTGTATTTGTTTCTTTTGTCTTCATCCATTCCGGGCCATGGTAGCCACCATACCTTGGCATTTTTTAGGATATTTGTTATGGAGGTAGTTTATGCCCTAGATTAACGCATAAGCTACTTGGGATCTCAGAAATTGAAGTATTTATGAGTGACATCGTGCATCAGCGCGGAGTTATTAAGAACAGTCAGCTTCATCTACTGGTAGCCCCCCTAATAAGGCGTTTGATTCCACGTTCCTCGTGCACGGGGCTTTTCAGTTGGTGACACTCACTGTGGGTACGTAATACTCACTGATACGTTTATTTTGACTTAAAACAGTAAGGTCAGAACACTGGTCACTCACCATTGTCTGCCGCATTTAGCGGTTCAAAGCGATTTTATTACCATTAAAAGACAATCATCATCAAGTATGAGAATTGAATGCATCGCTGGTCATTCGTATCAGCTCCATTACATCGCTTTGTATGACGAAATTGTCATAGTAATGTGTGTGAGTACAAAAACGTATTTTAAGATAATTGTCATAGTAATGTGTGTGAGTACAAAAACGTATTTTAAGAAGGTCAAGAGGCTTAGGGACAGTTTTCTGTTATATTTTTTTAAGCCAACCGCTGACCGTCTGTATTCCACGATAGTTCCTTGGATTTTTATTTAAAGGTCGTGGGTTCAAATACGGGTTGGTAAACTGATAAGCTCTTAACGGAGGAAACATAGAAAGGAACTGAAGATTCCCAGTTAGTACCTACCTACTAGTCAAGTATGGAATGTTTACTTCTGAAAAACGTGGACATGCCACCAAATATGTATGTATGTATTTATTTTTATTGCGTTTCGACGGTTGGGACTCCCTTATCCTTAAGGAATCTTCAAAATATCAAATTTAAAATGTCTTTTCTCTGATGATGATAATGCTTTACTGAATTATATTTTGTAAGAAAACTGAACCAATAATAAAAGCTTTTCCACATTAGCATAACCTATGTGTTATCAAGATTTAAGCGTGATTGTAGTGTAGCGTGTGAGCTTGCGTGTAGAGAGCCTAATTTCAGCGTCGTGTAGAGCCGGCCTAATTCAGTGGCGGAAGTAATTTGGACTCCACTTCATTACCCTTATGTTGGCAGCATGTGCGCCACAGATTGTGGAAGAGTAAGGTTTGCTTGCGTAGCCAAAATGTTCTTAAGTTGAAAGTTCTTATAGGCAACCATAAGATTATAAAACAATTATACTCGTATTTTATAAATCATTGTCAAATGCACCTTGTATCCATATAATTTTACCGTATGTGTCTATGCATGACTGTTGATAGATTACCTTCATTCAACGATCGAGAGTCAGATTTCAATAATGGACAAGCTTTTTATGATCGACAATTGAATACTTAAGAGTGTGTATTGAACCATGCGAGTGGTATCACAAAACAAAAGATTTGTTCCTTACATGAAGTAACTCGCAAAACCAGCATTAATCCGATAAAAAACTATTTTCCCAGATAGTGAATGTAAAGTGGTTAATCAGTAATGATAGTGCGATTACCGCAAATTGGTCCGCGGGGCACGGCTGTGTCACGTTCGAATATCAAACAGGCTTGGGCAACACCACTTACTGGCCAATGCGTGATGTGCTGGCCTTAGACCACGAAAGAGGATAACTCAAACAAAAGATTTTTCGCGTTCCAATTTCAATCGTTTTTTTTCCATCTAGAAAAAAAATAAACTCGCAAACAAAATATGTTTCGCGTTCCAATTTAAAATTTCGTATCACATCTGGCCCTTGATTCATAATACAGCGGAATGCATTCGGTTCGGAATCGACTGACAGCAACCAATCACAGTGCAGGAATTGATCCGAAATTGACGTTTCTTGCACTGTGATTGGTTGCTGAATGCCCTGATTCCGATTTAAAAATTCTAGAGTCAGTATGTGTTTTAAAATCAATTCAGTCCCTTGATTCAGACTTCAGCAGAATGCATTCGGGTCGGAATAGGTCAGCTGTTCAACCGACCACTGAAGTCTGAATTACAGCAGCAGCTAAATTACTTTTTTAATTGGGATTTGTTTTCATCACTCTGTATCGTGTGGTATTTTTTTAGGATTCACTAGTTGTAGTAATAGTAGTAGTAGTAGTTTAACTCGCCTGGCGTAATCTTAAAACTATAAAACAGTGCAAATTATAGTTATTCGCTTGTGCCTCGCAGATCCATAGGATTGTTTCGCCCAATCTGTCGTATACTATCCAGTCCATGTTGTGCGATTAGCATAATTCTTCAATGATCCGTTGGCCTATGCATGAGGTCGGCTAGTATCGGCAATAATCGTGTTCAATCGATTGATGGTTTTGTTTATTTAAATACCAAGAAGGGAAATCAGTATCATTTTTGATTTGATTACTAGCTCATGCTAGTAGCCAAATTCTAGTAACGGAGTTTTAAGCAAGCTTGGTCTTCTTCTTCTTGTCGTGTTACCAGTTCTATCGAACCAGTGTGGTGAAAGGATTATAAGTGCGCCTCAAATAGGCTTCTTTCGTGCACTTGACACATGTTTTCGAACTTTGTAGGTTCTACGACATGCTGGTTTTCTTCACCGTTTAAGAGTACTGGCATAGTACATATACATTTTTTGGCAAAATAACTCATTGGTGCACGACCGGGGATTTAAACCACGACCTTACGATCGGAAGGTGGGGCCATTACCATTAGACCACCAGTGCTCTAACTGTGCAGTAACTGTTACTGATATCAAGAGAGTAAAGACTAGGTACTATTATTACAATATGAGTATACATTGTGAGGTCATTACCAGACCCCGGGGTAGACATCACAGCGTCACGAGCAAGGCGTCATACCGACCACTTCTGGATCACGAACGATCAAGATATGTATGCAACTAGAGCTGTATCATTGACGGTTTTTTTATCATCAACAGGTTAAAAAAAACTGTTACCAAAATTGTCAACTGGTTTTCAATGATCTGATTAACCGCACATTTGACCGCGCCGTACGCGCCGCAGTCATGTTTCTATACAAAAAAAGCTGATGACGACGTCAGAAAATGCATCTGGCTTCTGACGTCTCGGCATTTCTTCTTTTGAATTGACAGTTCGGCGCGAATAAGTCGGTGACCATCATTATGCTTTAGGTTTATACAGTTTTTATTGACGACCTCTGTGGCGCAGTGGGTGAAAGCCCGCTTGGGACGCAGAAGGTTGCGGGTACGATCCCCGCCGCGAGATAAATGTTTGTATGATCTGCAAATATTTATCTCGGGTCTGGGTGTTTCTATGTATAATATGTATGTATGTACAAACAAAAAGTATATAAGTAATCTGGCTCCCATAGCTTTGCTTAGTTTGGGGTTAGATAATGCTGTGTGTTATGTCCAGCATTATTTATTTACTTACTAGCTGCGCTCCCGAGATGTGACCCGCGGTCCCTCGGGATTATTTTAATTTTTTCGGGATAAAAGGTAGCCTATGTCCTTCCCTGGGATAAAACCTTTAACTATGCCAAATTTCAGCTTAACTGTTCAGCGGTTTGGGCGTGAAAGCGTAACAGACAGACAGACAGACAGACAGAGTTACTTTCACATTTATAATATTATATATAGTAATATATAGTAATATAGTATATATAGTATAGTTAGGATTGCTACGTTATTATGTCAATGTCTTCGGAACTAGAAAGACACAGGAAATACAAGCTTCTTGCAAGATGCAGATGGAATGTAATGGAATGCAAACGGAATACATTAAGGTTAATATTTTCGATGGGTTTTGCGTTGAAGAAAAACATTGATTCGTTGACGAATAGAAAACCGTAAAAACCGTTTGATACCACCTCTATTTTCAACTCCGGAGCAAACACGATTTGTAAGGCATAAACCCGTAATGATCTATTTACCTGACCGCGGAGCATTTTGTTAGCCAAATGCGATCGTCATATAAATAATGTTTATCAATAGAAAAACTAGTTTGTATTATGATATTTTTCAACACACTTGCTCATAAAGTGGCTCTATGGTCACCGCAATTAGGCACATAATGACACCCATAATCAAACTGTGACTTTTTCATTACTATAAGTCACTAGTGTTTTTTTTTTTAATTTTATTGGTTGAGTTGCTTTGTTCTTTAAAAAGTTTTTATTCAGAAAAAAGATCGTGTTCAATAGAACAAATAAATTAATGTTCCTATTGCTTGCTCATTTCATGCAACTTCTAATTTAAATAGATAATTTTAACTCGTACGTGTTTAATAAATAAAACTTTCACTCAAATATAACTTTTGTTTTCTCTATAATAAAAGAAAACTTTAAATTCCCCATTTTGTACGTGGCAGAGTAGGCCGCAAACCCTATGCGCGGCGCGAAAATATAGTCTGTGGCCGATCGCAATGCGCGCGCATAGGAAAACTGATTAATTTTTCCCGCAATAGCGAAACATTTTTCACAACTCGTTTTCACTGTTGAAAATGAATTTTTATTGTTATTTTATTCCAACGTCTTAAAACTAGGTGATTCTACTCCTGTTCCTTCGCGACCAATACCGTGAAGAACCAGGGCAACAAACACGGTGCTACTAGCGGTAATCAACTGATCCCCTCTCATTATCACGCGCACTTTACTGACCAATCACAATTGCCCTTAATATTATTATCTAGAAGTGAACTAAAAGGGGCTGATGATGGTGAAAACCAGAAATGAATGCTAGGGATATTAAAGACGAAGGTGCGACTCGTTAGAGAAGCCCACTTGAGACCTTCCGATCACTCTTGCCGAAACGAACTATAAGTAGAGCTGCTCTCTTTTAGAAATGCCACCAATAATACAAGAACTCTTAAACTAAATCGTTTTTCAAAAAGACAGAATATATAAAAATACGGAGAGTTACAGATAATCGGAATTGTACTGACACCTAGAGTAGAGACAGACCTAGAGAACTGAATTTCACCTAAAGTTATACAGCCTAAAACAACATTAGATTACGAAGAGTGGATGAAGAGAATGCGAAACGATGATAAATTTAAAATAATGTCATTAAATAACTATTGATAAATAACAATATACTTAATTATTGATCCGTTCTGGTCATCTCTAGTTCTATATTTCAACTTAAACGGCACAGTAAGAATCTCCAAACTGTAGTTAAGTATACAAATTACTTAATTTGAGGTTAAGTTGGCGTCGATCAGTCAAGTGCTCTAAATGCCCCGGTTAAGTTGAAACTAAGATCCGGCACGAAGGACCACCCCTTTCAAAATGCCACATGTTATTTTGTTAGGTAAAGTTGACTTTGCAAGGTTTCATGCCGGTTATTCTGCATTTTCCCTGTACTGTAATTAACAGTAATTATAGTTTTTTTTATATTTTAAAGCAACATTTGAAAGTTTTTACAAAAATCTGTCTATGGGGATAGTCAGAGGCAAATAAGTACATTTTTACTCGTGTCCACATTTTGCACAACAGTAGGTATTCCGTCATTGCACCGACAAGACCCGATCTTTTTACCCGACTGTTATGTTTTTCGCGCGTATCTTGTATGTATGTAATCTTGTATGTTAAATTTCTTTATTGATTGAGTTTTCCATACGTGATGGTTGAAAACCAGTCTCCGCCTGTTTTAATACTAGCTGATTTTCGAGATGTTTTCCTTCACTGCTTTGAGCTCGAATTAGTGCATAAGAAATTATTGATGCACGCAAGCACGCATCAACCTACGACCTTCGGGCCTAAATTCAAGGTAGGTATACTAAGCACAACAGATCTTTAGCTCTCTGAAGCTAGGTGCAATAGACGATTGCGTAGGTTTGGTAGAGTAAGCGAGATAGCACGATTTTAAGAAGCGCTCGTGGTCGTGCTTGCTTAGTCGTTCTTGATAGATCGTTGAAGTTAGGCAACGTTCGAAACGGTCAGTAAGTGGATGGGTGACCGCCAGTGGCATTTGCATCTGAGCGTTTCCGTGCTTCGGAGGGCACGTTAAATTGTCGGTCCCGGCTATTTGTGTCGTTAAGCCATGACGGAGGCCTTAAGGCGGCCTAAAAACTCCGTCACCACAGTTGGCCACTGACTCATACGAACTTACTTAGCACGATTTTAGCCGTCATCAAAAATGGGTTCGCGCAGCTACTTCAGAGAGCTAAAGAACGATTGTGCGTGTACTGTATTTATATCATAGTCGGTCTACTAGACTACACTATCATAACCTGCCTAGAAATTGCAACAAGCACATATTCCCACCATGCGATGTTTGTTTTACCTTTTTCCTATGAAGATGTTACTCCGTACTTACCCATGTCAAAGGTTGATAAATATGCAATATCTCCAGTTATCGAGAGATCGATCGAGCGTGTATTCTGAAACCAGTATAACTAGGTATTCTCTTCCCCTCACGGCTGGACAAACTTGGTTCTGGAACTCGGCGCTTGGTGTAAAGTCAGGGGTCAAGGAGTTTTGGACGCGTTGAGTGCATTGTTAGAAAATTACAGATGGCGCCTTAGGAGATGACTTGATGTTTACATTCCATACTGATGTGGTTTAGCTGGTTTCGTGGTAAACGGACCTCATTGTTTTACGTTCATGATACAAGTCATATGAAGTTTCAAAGTATTATTGCTAGCTTTGATTGTTTTTTATTAAAAAGTCCCGCTTTGATTTAGCCCCTTTGTTAAAAGTACCTACTCGGTTAGGCTCGTCCTAAGAATTGTGGCATCAATTCACCTTCTTGGATGTCCTTCAAATCTATTTCATTATTCACGATGAGTCGAACCAGAGGTTGAAATTGTCTAGAGCGGCTATTACACAAGGAGAGTTTCTCGCAAGCGAGCGGCGATTTTTTCTAGACGACCATATTATTTCTTAAAAGAAATCGCCGCTCGCGGGCGAAAAACTCTCCTTATGTTACTAGAGTAACGAAATAGAGAGGAGACATACCAGCAGTGGATCCAACTGGGTTGATTATTCTACCTATTATCGGTACATTATGGTCATAGGTATTAGGTATTATAAATTTTTATGTAATTATTGATATAGACAGGATGAAGTCCGGTATATTACAGTGGCCGTTTCTCAAGAAGACAAATCTTTAGGGTAGTTTAGGAGGTTACAGGTCGTGGGTGATTACATGGTCGTTGTTTGTTCGGATTTGATTCCGATCAGCAATCTGGATCGGAATTGCATTTGCTTTTCCAATGTTTTTAATTGGACTGCATTCTGCATGAATATTCACAAAAACGTATACACTTTAACTACTAAACTTGAAAATGCTTTCTTCAAATTGAAGTTCACCTCCAATTATGATGGCTGTTGTGTAATTTTTTTATGATTTTAAGCGGTGGGTGATACCAGGCTAAGATGATGAATTTAACCATATTTAATCTCATTATTGTCATTAATTTAGTTTTTTTGTTATTTAAAGCGATGACAATTAGATGGGTCCTGACCGTCCTCGAATAAAACAGTGTATCTCACTCAAGTATCTCGCGACTGTTTAAATGTTACGCCAACAATGGCAAGGTTACTGTCATTGTTAACTATCGGATACAAAGTCAAAGTCATAAAGTATTTATTCAGTAGTACTTAGCGCACTTTTATGTGACTCTCTCTTCTTACCTACTGTATAAATCATTATTTAAATTCAAATTCAAATTCATTTTATTTAAAATCCTTTACAATTTACAACACAAATAATCACTATAAATAAATAAAAATTACAAAATCAAATCATAAAACAATAGGTATGCACGGCGGTTTTTTGGTCTAAACTAAACCACTCTCCACACAAAACTTTTCCAGATCGGAAAGATTAGAAGGCAGTTCCAGTGAAGGGCTTATGTTGAAGCTATAAATCATTTACTTTTATGACCTCTATGCACAAAAAAACTTAGGCCTTTACATCTATATTAGATGATTTATACAGCGTCAGGAGGCAACCTATGCCTACACTTAACGGGACGCTGTAGTGACTGGGACATTGTTTGAGATGGAATAGGCTTGCCTAGCACCAAAACCATCCTCTCAGCTTAATCAGCCTGGCCCACACGAAATACGACGTCAATTCGTGTGGAGCTGACTAAGCTGCGGGTTTCCTCACGATGTTTTCCTTCACCGAGAGCTCGTGTTGTAGCGCATAAAATATAAATTTTACGAAACGAAAAATCCATTGATGCACGGCTGGGATTTGAACCCACGACCTTCATATTGAAAGTCGATGCACAACCCCATTCGACCAACATGGCTCTTTACCTCTATGCACAACATGAAACAATAAACGATATGATTTAATCCGTTCGCCTCAATACCTTCCACAATAAAATTATCCACTAAACGATTAAAATCACCATGTTTAGTTGTATCAATTGTCCGATAACTCCCAACTTGGAAATTTCAATACCTTCAGAATGTACAGATAGATTTATTAATAAAGGGGTGGGTGGTGCCCCGAGGGACAGGGGGAGAGGAGGCGAACGTAAGCTTGCGCCGGACAGCGGTCATAACTAAGATATTTTGACCATCAAGCTATTTCTTGGCCATGTTGGCGTTAGTTTGTACAGGGTGTTTCTGGTAAGCAATTTGAAGGTCAAGTTTGAAAAAAGTTTCACAACCAAGTTTCATGACCATCATATAATAGTATGGTCATTGTAAATGAACTTAATACTTACTCGAATGTATTAAGACTAAGTATAATGAAAAAATAATTACAGAATCAAAAAAAAAAGAAAGAGATTTTTTGAGTTCAGGGTTATTTTATTTTTATATTTATTATACCTTTCTATCGAGTTATGTCTTTGGTTAGTAATTCTACCCAAAAATGAAATAACCGCTCTTGAGTCTCACCACACAATCATCGAAAACACTTAAAAAACAATATTTAAAACAAGAAGCACCCTGTACACAAGGGATGAGCCACCAAAGAGCGTTGAATACGTTTGTAGCCGAGATGTCTGTATGGGGTGATATTAAATTCCGACTGACCAAGACTCGTAATATAATATGCTAATTTGAGCACCGTCTTTGGATGTGCATACAATTTCTGAGAACTTAATTAGGTGTAGAGAGCTTGGGGCAAAGGGAAAATTAGTAACAATTATATAAACTAGAAGATAATCATGATTTATGCTTATAATAATATGGTGAGACGGGTTTTTTCTTATTTTGTTTGGGCAAACGTATTTTGGAATCACTTGCAATCTAAATAAATTTCCAAGGAGGTAATGTAAGACACGCCTAAATACAAATTTGGTGTAAGCCAACATATCGCAGAAGTTAGTATTCTATACGTGATAAGTTGCATGCCTATTCTTATCATTTGGATGTTAGGTAATTTCAACTAGATGTTGACTATTAATAACTCGAGTGAAGCCAGAACAAATCATATAATCTTCTAATAGATCCTACTAGCTCCTAGTTATCTATCTGGTCAGCCTTACAATTTAAAATAAATCATTATAGAGCGTTATAGAAATCTGAATCCCTTACACATTCAGGCCAAGACGTCCGTCCAAGATTCCTACCGACGCTAGACGCCATCCTACATTCAATTTGGAATATTCAATGGAAGTATTGAAGCTATTACGGCATATTTTGACGTACATGTTCAAGCAAATCATAGCTTATTATATTATACACATTTTAGCTTAGGGTTTATGACTGAAACTTTTGATTAACGGGGTTTTATAACGTCAAAAGAAGATAAGTAAGATGGAAAAGTACGAGTAAGGATGAGCTTTTTCATTTGTAGTGGAAAAAAGTATTAATGCCTCAGGAATAAAATGTACCTTAATGGGACCACCTGGGATAATGGTCCCAAAGAAAATCATAATATATCAAATGGGTTAAAGCATCTTTAAGTAATCGAAGAACCATACATAAGAAAACATACCCAACTTTGTGAACCTACCCTTTTCCTGAAGTCGGTTCAATAAGTTAAAATTGGTCAGTTGCTTCCCAAACAAATCTATCTCGCTACAAGCTCTGAAGCTATTCAGGTAATTTAACTAAGATATTCGTTGCTAAGCAATAGACTAGCGAATTTAGAATACTCCATGGTCCGAACGCCCATGGGTCGGACTCGTAAATTCCGAGCATCTTCAAATTCAACTATGTCCAACTATTGGTCATTGTAGATAGCGGGTCAATGGAATAGTCAAATATAATAAACTAAAACATTGTTATTTACAATTTCTTTACAGATACTAAGTGGCTCTTGTAAGAGTAATGATTTTCTTTGTGTCTCTTTTTAATGCTGTCTCATATAAACATTCTTCATAGAAATAGCCCTTTGAAGTTGACTCTCCAGCGATTCTCCAATAAAATGGTTGCGGTAGATAGATCACTACAGATTAAGCAAGTAACTTAGTAATACATAAGGTGGTAAATAAGGAGCTCAAAATCTTTGAAATTCGAGCGAAACAGAGAAAGTCATCTTAAAAATGACATGACATGATATGGAAACTCGCAATCTATGGATTGAAAGTTGATATTTGTAGGTAACAGTTGTGATCGCGAAAGATTTAGGTAAAGAATCATTTCCAGAAAGATTAGATATCTTGGTGTATCAAGTCCTGCTTCACACGGACAGCGACGTTATTACTGCGCCTGTCAACGGAATATGAAATGTATTGGGATGAGCTGACTCCTTGACCAGCCCACCACCCCATTGACCTGCCGAAGTTTTGTACAAGGAGGGAAGTTTGCCTGTTTGGATTAAGTAGTGTATTTATGAGTTACATATACATTGACAGCCGTGTTGGTCGAATGGGGTTGTGCCTCGACTTTCAATCTGAAGGTCGTGGGTTCAAATCCCGGTCGTGCATCTATGGATTTTTCGTATCGTAAAATTAATATGCACTACAACACGAGCTCTCGGTGAAGGAAAACATCGTGAGGAAACCCACAGCTTAGTCAGCTCCACACGTATTGACGTCGTCCTTCCTGTGGGCCATGCTGATTAAGCTGAGAGATGGTTTAGGTAACAACTCTTGCGCTTGGGTGATAGTCTGGTTCTCAGTTGGCAAAGCAAAAACATTTTTGAAAAGCAAAGTCACATAAACACCATTTTTACAATACCATTCTTGCCTCTCAAATTGAACGGAGCAAGAGCTAATATTCTGCGGCAAGGGACCAGAATAGTACCTATTATGCCAGAATGATATCATGTAAATAGCGTTTAACTATCTGCCAAGAATAAAAGCAAGCTACCATTCTGAACAAATCCTAGATATTAGAGTACATTCCATAAATTAAATTAAATCACTCACAGTAGTTTCCAACAGGCACTCGACTTGCCTTCGAGATTGGAAAACAGCTCAACTCACCGTGTACAATTCCTGCTTGATGTTTGTGTTGCCTTGCTACTTGGAATCACTATGGCCTGAGAGATAAGTTGAGGTAGATAAATAATTACGTTTTAGAACTAAAAAGAATGTTGATTGGGCTGCGTAGATGAAAATAAGGATGAAGTTTCATCAGAAATACAATAAATACCTCGAGAGTATTCCTTTAAAGCAAAAAGTGACTTTAAAAATCGGTTAATGAGTTTTTTTAGTCGTGTTTTCGAACCACCGGTTGTGTGTGATAAGCCACCAAAAGACAACAGTAGACACTGGCATAAAGTAAGTACAAAATATGGGCGTGAAAAGTTAACAAACAAACAGACAGACAGAGTTACTTTCACAATTATAATATTATAGTATGTATCATGTAGTTACAATACTTTAATTGAAACACTAAAATAATCATAAAAATCTGGAATGTTTATTTACAGAAACTAAGCTACTACTATTTGCATCTATTTACAAAATACAACAGGATTAGTCAAGCTATCTAAGGATCGTTAGAAACGATGTATAGATCGCTCAACTGATCCAGGTCACTGTCAGTCAGAAGCGTGCCGAAAACACTGGCGGCATTACCACGCTAGACGGCAATGTTGATCCTTTGAGCCCAAAATGTGCCAGCTCTCGGATCACGCGTCGACCAGATGCCCTGAAATAATTTCGAAAACCCAAAGGGCTCCAGAACCCCACGGACCTAGAGTCATAAAAATACATAGGTATGCATTAAAAAAAAAACAGTGTTCGAAACACCGACCGCAGGTAATGTGCCCAAAAGGCTGGCTGCATTACCTTGATGTAATCTTCTGTGAACATCTTTCTTTGACAATCCAAAAAACAAGTTAAAAGTTTCTAAATCTTGTAGCTTGAACCCCTAAACTAGATTATCTAAATGTTTGAATTTATATGCGGTCGAAGCTAATTTTCGGACAATTACTGCGGTCTCCAGTTTGCTTAGGGTTGTGGGTGAGGTGCTCTGGTCAGTTGGCTTATGTATATGCTACTGTAGGTATATAACGTAGAAAGTACACATAAAATTATGTAGATTAAAGTACCTATTGTAACTGTTGTATATGATGTGGAGAAAATAAAACTTTATTATTCCTATTCTTAAAGTTCACTGAGAAAAGCAGTTCCAAAAGACTTGCCAACCAGTGATGGTAGAAATTATGATTTTTTTTTTTGTTTTTTGAAAACCAAAAAATCATCATATTTGTGATTATTATTAAAAAGCAGCAATAGCATCTTGGCATTTGTCCTTAAAAGTAGCAGTCTCAGTAGAGCCTCATAACTTTATTCCTCCGAGAAACTGTCCAAAATTAATTACCCCAAAGTTCACACTATCAAACACTTCAGTTCCAGCAAACATTAACCCGTTAGACAGTGAAAAATACACAGGACTTGTCAAGTAAAACGCAGCTAATTTAAGGAGCCTACCTTATCTTTGTGTAAGTTCGACGGGGAGCGTCATTTGTCTTCGTCAGTGTTGGTCGGTGATCATTTATGCCATAGCACACCCTACCCTTTAGCGAAAACTCACGGTTGTAAAGAATAACGAACAAAACGAACAAAACAAACAATGATTGGTGTCCCCAGATATTCTTTATATTGTACTTACTTCCAATTTTTTACCAAACTGTGAGTCATAGGTACTGCTGAGCAAAAGCCTTCTTCACAGATCTCTGTTTTTGATCTTCCACCAGTCCCTCTCAAACCCGTTGGGATTGTCCCGCCAACGCCTTCTCAGCCGGTTTGCAGTGACAAAGTTCTCCGGTAAATAGATAAGATTGACTCTTTGTTACGACTTTATCGGGAAACCAAGCCAAGCCTAACTAAGGTTGGTCAGACTAGTTTTGTGTGCGTAATTTACTCAGAACACAAAGTTCAATAAACAATTTTCCTGTGTGTAAGAAACCACAAGCATTTCAAACGTTTGACTTCTATTCTGAAGCTATTAGAGACTGTTTTTCCGTGACATGTGTGGTTGAAGAATGACTTGGAACTATCTCGAAGGAAGTTGCTGGCAGTCAAGTGGATGTGCAATGACATCGCGTTTTTACGATAGACTTCTGGATAAACAAATAGAAAAAAAATGAAAAGCAATCAATAGCATTGATTGCAAAAAGGTTAAAAAAAATTAAGTAGGTAAACCGAGAAGTTCATGACTTCCAATGCGCGGTAGGTATAGATTAAATAATCTCCACCTGATCAAAGTCAAAGTCAAAGTCAAAAGTCAAATTCAAAAAGCATTTATTCAGTAGGGCCGCTGGAATCACTTAGAATAGTCTTAGAACTAATTTGACTCCTGACCAATACCGTGATTAACAAGTCATTCAAGATCTTTTGAAGATGTCAAGTGTAGCCGGTGTTTAAAGTTAAGCCAAAAATATGTTTTCAGTAGGACTGGTCTAACAAAGTGATTCTACTCCTGGAACAGTAGTAGCTCGCGATAAATACTGTGAAGGACCCAGGGTTTTTATAGTTGGTCAATCTTTAATTTATTTATTAATAGGAAACCATACGTTTTGTAGAAATTAGCATTCCATTTGTAACAAGTCGCAAGTTCACATCGTAACATACAAGCATAAGAAAAATATAGGTAAGAACCGAGTTTTCTTCAAAAATCTCTCTTAGTTATATAGGGTCTTTCATTTTATACTAACTTAATTCAGGAATTGGGTTCAAAAAATAAATTAAAAAATATTTACGTAATGATTTTTCTTTGTTTTGTCATGAAAATCCCAAAAAAATCGATAAAGACTATCCTTTCAATTGATTGTTGCTTCTTGTATAACTTAGTCTTTTCTCCTTGAAAATCATTATGCAACAATTCTAAAAAATCATTTTTTGAAGTGAAAACTTAAATGGGCTTAGGAATGAAATTGATACAGTCAAACGTCTATTTACAACCCAAAAATGAGGCCCTGTCAGTTTGTGTAGTTTAAAATGAAAGACCTTATATAGGTAAGAACCGAGTTTTCTTCAAAAATCTCTCTTAGTTATATAGGACCCCATTAATACAAACTGCCCAGATCCACCTGAAGGATGAGAGGGTCAGACCCTTATCAAAGCAAAGTAAATTAACTTAGCATCTTGACCAAGTTATTGTTAGTCGGTCGACCGGACCAAATCCAAAAAACAAACGGGAAGGAGGTGTATGCAAATAATATCTACCCAATTATGAAGGGTGATAATTTGAACTATCTGCTTCGACTTTCAATCCGAAGGTCGTGGGTTCAAATCCCGGTCGTGCATCAATGGATTTTTCGTTTCGCAAAATGTATATGCGCTTTAACACGAACTCTTAACGGTGAAGGAAAACATCGTGAAGAAACCGTGCTTCGGAGGGCACGTTAAATTGTCGGTCCCAGCTTAAGTCGTTAAGCCATGACGGAGGTTTTAAGGCATGCTAAGGGGGCTGATAGACAGACGTAATAGTTTTGCATAAAGATTGTAAAAAAAAATTTGAAAAATGTTACTTCCCGACAAAATCTACCGTTTAAACAGCTAATAAATGTTGCTTCATGTTGAATCAATTTCAAAATGAACTTTATGACCAGTCACACATACAAACGTTTTTGGCCAACAACAAAGCTAGCCAGCATAATTATACATTCCTCGTCACCCAGCAACGGTGGAACAATGTAGTTAATCCATCAGGCCAAGTCCTAAGGCGTGGGAGATAAGACGAGGGACCCACCCTGGTCTTGGCCACCCTGTGTAGAGTTGGCGATAGAGGGGTTACTTTGAAAAAAGCAATAATGAATTTTGCCTACAATCACCTAACACCTTTGTGTTGAAACTTGAAACGCTTATGAAACATTGTAGTTTTACGAATTCTTTTGCGGACGGTATCGAGGATGGAGGTTAGAAATAAAAAGCGATCGATTTTACCGTCACGACATATCGCTGTCTCCTGGGAATAAAAGGATAACTGCAAAAACACAACTTCACAGGAGAAGCAAAAACATGTTTTCGTGGATAAATTCACAAATTGTGCATGATGCGCATGTAGAAAGCAGAAAAAAAGAAGCGCAGAGTGTAAAAAGTGGTGCGCAAGGTGCGAAAAATGTCAAATGTATAAACTTCGTTCCAAGTGTTCCACGACACTCACGTAATTTTTATTTCACACTACTAATTTTGTTGTTGTTTGTTGCCTTGGTTCTCCATGGTTGGTATTGGTGGCGAAGGAACAGGAGTATAAGAAGTCAGAATCACCTAGTTTTAAGCCGATTCAAAGTGATCCCAGCAGTCCTACTGAATAAATGCTTTTTGACTTTGACTTTGTATTGAGACCGAAGTCCGAGGGGAATAATTGTATTTTCTCTTTTATATAATATACTGGTTTTATTACTTGTAAGAGAATACATAAAGGAAACTTAAACTTGATTTGAACAAAGAAGGTAAAGCTGCAGGATTTTTCTCTATCAGCTTGTCATAAAAAAAACACACCATACGCGTTTGAGTGTGTTTAATAGAAAAGTTCTGTTTGTTTGTGGATTGTGTCTCTGTGAGGACAGTTCCTCACACAATACCACTATGCATTTTCTAATCAAAGTCTCATCTGTACTATTTAACAGCCAAGGAAATACTCAATGCGCATTGACCATTTCTAAGTCCACCCTTCTCAGATTGTGACGTCCACCTGAGCCCGTCGTATGAATATTAATTCAACCATATCTTGACCCCCGTCCATCGCTGTCATGTAAAGTTAAACCCAGTAGCGCATTGTCTTCAGTTCTTAAGTTAATATAACTTGAATTTGGCTCCCTTACCTTTTGAACTGTTAGGCAGTGAGCAAAGGTACGTGATGCAGAAGGTTGCGGGTTCGATTCTAGCTACGGGAAAAAAATTGTACGATTTGAGTGTGATATTGGTCGCGAAGGAACAGGAGTAGAATCACCTAGTTTTAAGACGTTTCAAAGTGATCCCAGCGGTCCTACTGAATAAATGCTTTTTGACTTTGACTTTGACTTTGATATTTTATTTATTTATTTATCGATGATAGACGAGCAGCTGTTGCTGATACGAGTATGTCTATATCTCAGTGTTGAAATTGTCCGATTGTTCATGATAGGCTAATCTTTTTGAGCACTGATTGATTAGTTCTTATTTAGTTTATTTATAAGACAAACGATGTGGTTTCCACGACATTTCGTTCTGCAACGTTCAATGGTGAATAAAATGTGTCATTATCATCATCATCCGCAGCCTTTTTAATCCCACTGCTGGGCATATGTCTATTAGGTGCATACAATGTGTAATAAGTATTATTTTATATTTTTATACTAATCTAGGTACTTACTAAATTACTTTGATCAACTACAATATCATGTAAGTAAGTAATAAGATGTCCTACTGCATTTCAAGGAACAAGTAAGGAGCTGGCTTGTATGAATACCTTGAAGAATAATTGATAAGTTAGTCCGCCTTTGATTCAAAACGACTGATTAACAATTCGCTGCCTCCGGGGAATAAACGGATAACTGCCATTATCTTAGTTTTAGTGTTATGCCATATTTGGGATCTCTGGGTGCTAATACATCTGCTCAATTTTTTTCGTAACATTCGTACAATTATTCACGGAGATACAAAATATTACAATACTTTTCGATGTTTCTAGACATGCCTACACTTACAAGAATAAAGTTGTAATATAATATTATCAAAATGTACCCACACCTTTTAATATGACAAAGAGTCATACAATTATATTCTCGTAAGAAATATTCGTCTATACAATGGTAAACGCAGGTTATCATTTTATTCTCGTGAAAACATGTCCATACGTTTCGTATAATACCGCTGTTAGTCTGTGCGAAAGGGAACCGTCATAAGATTTGATTGTTAAAGCGGTGTATAATAACCGTATTTGTTAGCTTGACAACATTTAAGTGCGACTAACGCAATTTTGAACATTCTAGGACGTCAACTTGCAAAAAAATCAATGGTATGGATCAATGGTTATAAGATTTTGTTAGGTACCTAGTTCTATTTTAAATTAAACCAATCATGGTAGTCAACAACTAACATACAGTTAATGGACTACCGTGGGCTGATTAATATGAGCCCAAACTCGGGTAGTTTACTGCTGCTCACTGAAGAGTTCCATTGAGCAGCTCCTGATTTAATCATCAGATCAGCTCATCGTCACCATATTTTTAAAACATTAGAGTTGAAACTCGAACGATGTCTTAAGTTCCAACTCAATAGGACTATTTTCTGAGTAGTTCTGTTGAACAACTCCTCACTCCATCAATATGGTGACAGCGAAATTATCAGAAGCTCACTGTCACCATACTTTTAAATTGTAGAATAGATTGTGAAACCCTATGTCCAGTCTACTTCGATTTTAAGTAATTTCCTTGATGTGTTCTCCAGAACGACGATAATATTGACTAAGACGTTAAAGAGGATGAATACGTGATGAATAAAGTTGCCACAGGTCTCAGGGACGATATGCAAACCAAGGAAAAGATGGATATTAGGAAATGCAGAAGATGGATGAAAGGAAAGGGCATGTTACCGCGATGCAAATGAGTTGGATGTATGTATGCTTGTGTATCCCACCCATGGTTAGATAAGAAAAACTTTTACATCTTTAATAAGTGATTTATAAAGCGCCATGAGGAAACTTACCTATGCCTACGCTCAATAGGACGCTGTAATGCCCGGGACATTGTTTGAGATGGCTTGAGGCTTGCCTAGCACGTATAGACAACTTCTTCTTATATTTACGTAGTTTAGAGCTGATTAAGCTACAGAATTCTTCACCATGTTTTCCGTCATCGTTAAGAGCTCATGTTAACGGGTAAGTAAGATAAGGAATGAGTACCTATATACGGGGAGGGAAGTTTGAAAGTGGCACCTATTTCCAAATAAATTGGCATGGTAAGGACAAGTTATGAGGTGGAATATGAGTGTGGCTGGAGGTATGCTAGTATAAAAAGGCTAGAGAAGAAGTGGTTGCAATGTGTGAGAGATGATATGAATGTAAAAGGAGTGGATGCACAGCTGTTGACGAATTATAAGAGTGAGTGGAGGAATAACATTATGGCATGGACCAGAGCGTGAACTACCCCCTGTGTCGACCCATCTTATCATGAGATAAGGGCAGGGGAATGTTGATGATGAAATATGCTAATTGCTAATATTTTTATGTGATTTTATGTCTGATTTTTATCGTTATTATAAAAAAATCAAAGAAAATCTAGAAGATTTAATGCTTGACATAGCTGAAGGCTTGAAAAGACTTATGAAATAGTTATGGTTATTTCTTACTCATCATTATTTTATTTCAAGGCAAACCTTGTTCTAATACTTTAGAACAGTTTTGAAGAGGTTTGCTAGTTAAAAAGTACTCAAAAACATCTTGAAAATAATAAAACAATAGGTGATTACTTCTACCTAACTTTATTTAAAAGCGCTTAACATAAACGAAGTGACACAATATTTACGAGATTAGAATTATAATCACCTATTATCATATACACTTCGACCCTAAAAAAGCGTTGAATAAAATGGTAGGACCGTGGTACACGTGGTACAATATTAGGTTTACGCAAGAAAATACGGTGAATAAAATGATAACCGACATTAGGCAACATGGACGATGATTAATTTTGACCAACAAGAAGATAACTTCTTGTTTTCAAAATATCTCTTCTTACGCATAAATTACGCGTGTGTCAGCATAACATTCAGATCTCATAAAAAATCAGCTATGCTTAAAGCTATCAACCATCCGTCTACGTCCAGTATTAGTGAAGTTATTAACGAAAACATGTTTTTTGCTTCTCCTGAAAAGTTGTGTTTTTGCAGTTATCCTTTTATTCCCCGGAGGCAGCGAATTATTTGAGAATTATTTATTTATTTGTTTACGGAATGTTTATATTAGTTTCTTAAGAGTACTGGTAATCTAGTGGAAGCGGCCCCGCCTTCTGATCTAAGGGTCGTGAGTTCATCCGGTCGTGTCTATTTAAAACTCTCAAATGGTGAAGGAAAACACCGTTACGGAACCGGCATGTCATAGAACCGCAAAAATTCGAAAGTGTCATCGAAATGAACCTCTTTGAGGCACACCTAAAATTATTTCACCATACTCACCACGATGTCTGAATTTAAGGGCCAATTTTTCGGTTTGGAATATTTGGTCCTAGGTTAGGACGTGCTTTAACGTTTGAAGTCAGGAATAGTGGTGGGAAGCGAATATTCATCAAACGAAATAAAAAAGGAACGCGAATACTGCCTGGTTTGAAAAAGGAGAAGATTTTTTACGAGTATTGTAAAGCTGAAAGTTTAATTTATGGTTTAATACATAGATTACGTGTTTATTTCTAAAATAAACATAGATTACGAGTAGAAGCATAACCGTAGTTTGTTGTTTTTACCCTCCCCACCTTCGTTACGGCGCCGGTCAAGACGCAAATATTGTGATAATTGATTGGCTGAGCAAGGCACGTGCACATTGCGAAATCAAATACAACATGGTTTAGCTGTAGAGATCTCGATGTTTTAATAATCTCATCGAACATACTAACATGTAGTGACTTTTAATGTAAAGCAGCTAACCGGGCTTTGTATTTCCGAAAAGTAAAATAAAGAGTAAATAGGGTTTTTCTAGGTAAGCATGCTTCATCTTAAGCCTCACAAATTGCTTAATATAACAGAGTGAAGTCAAATGCTAAAGTATTTAATAAAAAAAGCCTTCAAAGTTCATAAGATTTTCCAAAGTTACAAACTGTAGGTATATTTCCACTAGATTTCGCCCGTGGCCTAGCTTGCCCATCATTTTGAATATATATAGATCGGCCACAATTCTCTAGTTATGATCTACACGCAATTCAAGTTTTAGATACATCCAACAAGTTAAGGAGTGATTGAAACACAAACACTGTTGCAAGCAATCAAATTTATAATACTAGTAGGAAATTATTATAAAAAAAAACTTAGGCCTTTACTAGCTAGTAGAAAAATATAAACGAAAAGTGTAATAAAAACGTTTTAACATTTCCAGGTCAGACAAGGCTCTATGAGGTGTCCAATTAGAGGGTTGCTAATTAGTGGCGTGCACTTGACCAATAGCTGGATCTATTTGGAATGCATATTTTACCACAATACTCCTTTTTAGTTTGAAGCCTAATATTAATTAATGCGCTGGTAACAAGTATTAGTTTTTACTTAGTGTGTTTATTACATCAGATTAGCGCAGGATTGTGGTGAATGGCAAAAGCGTAGGGAGGCCTATACCAAACCTATACCCAGCAGTGGGTAAAGTCGGGCTGTAGTTCATGATGATGAGTTTTACATACACCCTATTTAAATGAAAATTTGAATAAATGTACACCTGTAATAGCATTTTAAATAATCTAGAAGATCATAATAATCATGATGCACACTCACTATTCTGATTTCGGGTCTTTACACCCTCTGGACCTCGTATCTAAAGGGGTATTTACAATCTCAATACGTAATCTGAAATCCTCAAAGGAACAATACCAATTCCAAATTCAAAATGTATGTCGCCACTCCACTCACTTCCGGTCAAGTTTGAATATCCGCCCGAGTTGGACTTCCGCCGGAAGCGGCCGAGGCAACATGGCCGTCTTTATCTGAAGAATTGGCGATAGTTATTCAAATGTGGAAAGGATAAGACGACCTAATTACTAATGATAATGCCTATTGATTTTATGATAATAACGTACGACATACGAGGGGCGGCTGAGAAGTTCGCGACTTAAGATACATATTGAAAGAAAAGCTTAGTTCTTTATTTTATATTTTTCAATACAGTCTCTCTCAAGTAAAATACACTTTTCGCATCTAAACATATGGTCAGAGAAGTTACCTACAATGATTGTTCTAAATAATGTTAGACATTTTATACAGAAAGCTGCTGCCTTTGGGGCTGGATGATCTGCTTTAGTAGGTAAAACCGAGAAAAAATTTACAGATCATGCAAACATATATTTTGTCCCGCGGCGGGAACTGAAAAATAGGGATTTATAACTGCATAATTCACAAAAAAAAATGGATTTAATTTAGGGAAAATTAGGCATAGTTCACACAAGTAATGTCCATCCAGTAGGCTGAAACAATACCTTCGGAAATGAAACAGGGCCATGGGTCCAAGACGATAAATCTAAGGATCGCCACCGCCTTCAAGTCCAGATAATGTATTTCTGTTCGACCGTTACACTTACTTTGGCAATTTGCGGGAACCTTTGTGCCCCAAGATATCTCGTCAGACAATTGTGGGGGTGCGACTGATTGATATAGAGCTGGGTGCTGTGATTGTAGCGTTTTAGTGTGCCAGTTTTGTTCGTAGCAGCTTGTTTCTTCGTTGATATTGTTGATGTTGAACGACGCTCTGGTCACAATAGATAGATTATTGTATCCAGCAAGACAAAATTTTACGTAGACTATACATTTCAGAAGGCATTTATTCTATATCTATTATATATCTGCGATTCGTCTCCTGTTTAGGAGTCATTCTCTCTTCTTCCAACAATAAGTAAGTACGTTACTCCAATCTGCACCTTATGGCAAGACTCAAACTCATACTCAAGACTGCATATTATTATTCAGTAAAAAAAGGGCCAAAAACTTTGTTACTGCGTTTTAGTGGTTGCGCGGCAGAGTTAGTAGTAAAGTTTCTGATAATTATAGAAACAGTTGTATCATCTCTCTATACTTCCTTAAACAAAGTTATCGCACCGCTACGTGATATATCCCCATCTTCAGGAAGGGCTAAGGTCTGAGCCCATTTACAAATCACAAACACTGACCACCCCCACCCCCTCGCAATTATACAAACCCTTTCTAACTCACCTTGCGATTTGAAATATGGACGGATTTGGACATTCTTAATTGTGTTTCTAGGTTTGGTTGTGTGCTGTCTTTAAAGGTAGATTAGATACCTATTGAAACTACATTGTACTTATGTAAAATTATGACGGCAATTACCTAAACCAACTTGGAAGTCATTGATACTCGGATGATCAAAAAATTTTCTCGAATCTGAATTTAAACTACTTAAGTATAAGCTACAGCTCGTGGCTTTTCTCTAGCCAATTATTATTATGCTATTCCACAATCCACATTCAAAGTTTTATCAAAATAAAATGAGATTGAGGCGTGATAGAATCACAAACATTCAATACATCATTGTATAAACAAACATATGCCTGAAAATCACCTAGAATTTTTAATAAACTCGATCATCAACATTGAATACCTCTTTCTCATAGAGAATATTCATCGACACAGCAATCCTGATACAAAACATGACAAAAAGCGACCTAAGTTACCTTCACACAGCTAAGTTCACAGCATACGTCTCGTGTCGGACATTTAGCATTAAATATATGTTTTACCACCTTATAAAGATCGAGCGAGATGCTCCGGGCCGCACGAAGCACTTGCGTCTACGACAGTACCAGCTTTGTAGTTGCGGAGCTGGGGGCTAAAACTACCGCTATGACACGAGGAAGTTTTTTGTATGAATTGAAGATTCATTGAATAAAATGAAACGTTTAAGCATTATGATCACTAAATAATGACCTAATTATTTTCGTAGGAAAACTTTGTCTGATCCGTAAAGCCTATTTAGGACCAAGCTAGCATTTTAGTCGAGCAGTGAGTAGTTTAGTAGTCAAAAAATACTTATTAACCATCATCAAATTTAAGAGCTCAGCTCTTGTCGGTGCAATGATGCAACTTCCTCCACCTCTCCCTTTCCAATGCGGTCTCCTTTACTTCTTTATACGACATGACAGCGATCTTCTCCTTTATCTGACTCATGAAATTTATTCTAGGCCTTCCTCTTCCTCGTCTTCCTTCCACTTTTCCTTCTATGATGTTCTTGATAAACCTGTCATGTCGTATAAGTGAAGACTTATTAACCAACTTGACTAAATTAGTTTGGTGTTCAGACACGTTTAGGTACCAAATTACTGGCCATTCGACTAAAATACTAGCTTAGTCCGAACTAGGCTTTAAACACTAAGGAATCCCAAGTTTTACATAAAATTGTTACAATTGTTTTACAAGCTCATTGTTTTACCAGTTTTAATAATGTGGCAATTTTTAATAACGCAGTAAGGGTTTTTTTTAAATAATTCTTGAACGCTATATCAAATCAGTGTAATAACAAACTTTATTTACACTTATTTCTTCACAGAAAGGAACGAAATGACGTCAGGTGGAGTAAGACTGTAACCGAATCCGAAATGTAGAAACCGTGGCCGTCCAATCGCGCGATGGGTCGACGACATTAAAAGAGTCCATACATTTTGGATGCGTGAGGCACGGGACCGGAATAAATGGCGTGAACAGAGGGAGGCCTATACCCAGCAGTGGGATAATATAGCTGCGGATGATGATGATGATGATTTCTTCACAACAAAATAAAATACTTACTTACATATTTATTCTGTGACATATTATTGTGTACCTACCAGCTCCTGGACTTATAAGGCAAGTATACACGTATGTACATGTGATGGCCAGCCCATGACTCGCTGGAATGCTTATTGACCAGGGTTGCAAACAACCCAATATGATATTATGCTGTTTAGTTTAATGCTCAACACTATTTAAATACGAGTTACTTTTTTGTAACTTTTATAAAAGTGATTTGCAGAGAATGGCTTTCAGCAGGACACTTGACCAGTGGGCCTATGATGAGCACCGTGACTGAAGTCTCTCGTCTTGTTTTCTCTTTAAAAATAGTCATAACTGTGTCTGTCGTCATGCGCAGCCCGTTATTACATATCGTTATGTCAAATTGTGAGATAGTGTGACGCTAATATGAGCGCCATGACAGAGACTATCTCTGTCATGGCGCTCATATTAGCGCAAAATGATAAAAATACCGGCATGACAAATGTTCTCATCTGTCGTGACAATTTCACGTTGCTCATCATAGCCCCACAGGTGAGTACTATGAGTAGAGTAAAGCGATGATGAGTAGATAGGTAGATAATGTTTGTTTAGTTTATAAGTACTAACATACTATTAATGTTAATATTGTACTTCCGAAAAGGGAAAACTGTTTGTATATTTCAATTGTTAACAAACCTACCATCTTTGTTAAATTCAACAGTTTACAATGAAAACTTATTCTATTCTATTCGATATTTCTTGTGTTTGAAATGCATATTTACTAAGATTACTGCCTAGGATAGAAGAAAATACTGAAACGTCAAAGAAAAAAGGTGATGACCTACATATGACATGACACTAACATTTAAGAATACAGCAAAAATTTAATTTTTTTTTTTACTATATGTACTTAAAACATAATTCGAAAGTAACATCCCTACTTCAACACTACTAATGCCGTACAATCAGATATTTGTTTTAAATTATGGTAATAAAATGTCTGGCGCAGTCACGAGCGCGTGAGGGAGTGCGCGCGCGCACGGGATGTATCTGGATCGCTTTGCCGCAGATTGCGATGGCTTTAACGAAGGTGTTTGTACCGCCTTTTGTATTATATTTTTACTGTTCATAGTCGTGATCTCGGGCATGACTGAGGGCCGTGTCTTACAGCTATACCTTTACGGCCTTATTAATTAGATTACCCTAATTCTAGCTTTCTAGCTAATTTATAGACACAGTACAGGTGCTATTCAACTTGCATCTACTGGTCCTCCTTTTAGTATACAAAAAGGGGTAAAGCAAGGAGACCCGCTTTCCCCAAAGCTTTTCACTGCAACTTTAGAAGAAGTTTTTAGGAAGTTGGCACCGAGCTGGGCCGGCAAGGGGGTTGTCTTAGGCGAACGGCGGCTAACTAATCTCCGTTTCGCCGACGACATAGTTCTATTTTCCTCCTCAGCCACAGAACTTGGCTGCATGCTAGACGATCTAAACCAAGCCAGCCTCGAGGTCGGACTTGCGATGAACATGTCGAAGACCAAGTTAATGACTAACAGCACAAAACGTAGACTACACGTAGAGGGGGTTGAGATCGAATATGTCCATGAGTGTGTGTATCTCGGCCAAATAGTCTCCTTTCAGGCGCGACAAGACAAAGAGGTTGCTCGACGCACCGAAAACGCCTGGAGGAGATATTGGTCGATGAAACAACTAATGAAAGGCGAACTTCCACTCTGCCTCAAACGCAAACTCATGGACATGTGCGTTCTCCCCATCCTCACATACGGTGCACAAACTTGGTCTTTGACTGCTCAGCAAAAGTTCAGACTCGAAGTATGTCAACGGGCTATGGAACGCAGCATACTAGGTGTTCGCTTGACGGACCGAATACGGAACTCGGTGCTGCGTTCCCAGACAAAAGTTTACGACGTCAGCAAAAAATCCGCCCAGCTCAAGTGGGATTGGGCCGGCCATGTCTGTCGCATGTCTGACGACTTGTGGGCAAAGACCACGACTGAATGGGTGCCCAACGCAAGACGTCCACGCGGCAGACCACCACGGAGATGGCGGGACGAGTTAGATGTGCATCTTCCAGACTGGCCCACTGCAGCCATGGATAGGAAAAACTGGAAAAAAGGGAGGGAGGCCTTTGCCCTGCAGTGGGACAATACAGGCTAAAATAAATAATAAATAAATAAATAATTCTAGCTTAATACGAGACTACTCTCAGACTTGTTACTTCTTTAGTAACGAAGGAGCAACTTGAATATTTTGATGTTATTAATAAACTGGTAGTAACCTCGAATGAGTAATACATTCCTTACATCGGGATTAGTAGAAAAAGAGTGAATGAACGAATGATATTATCATTCAAAATATTGTCTATCTCTGTCACTTATTATATGAATGACAGAGATAGACAATAATTTGTATTTGACAATCTGTTTTATTCCAAGAGGTTTTATTCTTCTAAAACTTTTTGGCCCTTATTAATAAACGTGGTGTAAAGTTACGCCGGGTGTAACTTAGGAGTAACCATACAATTTTTGGAGTTTAAACCTGGCGTAACTTTACACCACGTTTATTAATAAGGGCCTTAGGTGTTACGTCTGCCTACTCCATCTCTATACTAGGTGGCGCCTAGGAGTAACTCTTACTCCGAGAGTAGAGTCGAATTAGCTTAGTTCCTCCTTGGTCTTTGTTTATTAATACTGAATTGACCTTTTTTTTTTTTCTCGCTGGGAAAAATGCATTACGCATCCCCTCCGCCGGGGGGCGAGAGGGGTATGTGGGACTCCCCGGGGACTCCCGGTATACCCACTAAACGACCCAGCGTCATTCCGGCGTCGCCTGGAATGGAGAGGGTCTGGGAAACCGGCACAGCCTTTACGTCCAGTCCCCCTCTGGCGATCCCCGCCCTTAAGGCGGCCCCGCATAGTGGTGAGTAGTGCAAGGCGGACGAAGGTGCCCCCACACCTTGCGTCCGCTACTCACCACCAGAGCTCTCCGCTCCCTTCGTCCACTGCGCACTCTAATTAAAGAGGTGCGCGTGGAGAAGCCTCCAAAAACGGCCGCAGAGGACAGGGAGAGCGGCAACGTAACACCGACACTCCTCTTCCACTGCGGCCCCGCCGCCGACGCATCTTACGGTGCGCCACCGTTGGGTCGCGGGAGATAGGGCGAGCGGCAACGAAACACCGACACGCCTCTTCACCCGCGACCCTATCCGCCAGACGCCACCAGGGCGTCCCCGCCTGGGATTCCTTTTGGCTTCACCGTGGGCCTCCAAACCACGGTTACTAAGCCCCCCCATCGCGTCAAGATTGGAATCCATCGGGGGGGATACTGAATTGACCTACTACAGCCTTATGCTTTGGATTAGCGCTAATACCACCCTAGTTCGTGTTTATTAATGACAGCCATAGAGTTCTGTCATTCTTCCCTACTTCAAATCATCATTGATATATTATGTAGCAGGTCTTGACATAGGTCATGAGATCACCATTGATAGTACCTAATATTACCTATGTAGGCAGGCGTTGAAGTTTTCATAAGACTTTGAGACCTACCACATACTAATATCCATCAACATGACCTATCATGTAAAGAGTAAATAGATCAGTTTCTCTTCTCTTTTCAAACTTCGTGGGGCTTATTAGAAAATGAGCCGAGTTTAGACCAAGTCTAACAAAAAAACTGTCCTTAGAAAAACGATCTTTAAATACTCGTACATAGAACGCTTTTTTGTGGTAACAGTTTTGTTTTGACATGGGGTTCAACCAAGGTTCTACGTTTTTATAATAAGCAGCCGTGAGTTAAACCAGTCTTGTACAACCTGGAATTATTTAAATTTTTGGCTGGTGACACGAGATGTCGAAGAATGACTTCTTTCATTGCCAAAATTTTTTGAGTTCATTTGTGAAAACTTTGATAAAGTTTGTATAAGTTGCAAAACGTTCCAGCAGCAATTTCAGAACTATAATAGGAATGCAATTCCGAGCTATCGAAGCTGTTTAGGAAATTATCCGCCTAAATTCTAACTTCATTGATAGAATCAGTCATATCTGGAACAGACCGACAAGACGAGATACATGAAGGCTGACGCATACTTGGCGCAGAATGCTGAGATAAGCCGATCCAAGCGGACTTTGTGATGTCTACTGTCCGCGTGTCTCCGCTACTGATGCCATAGTGTGGACATGACTATGTCCCAGGCACTACAAAGTCCCGTTAAGTGTAGGCATGGAACATAATTTGACATGGAATAGGCTTGCCAAGCACCTAAACCATCCTCTCAGCTTAATCAGCCTGACCCACAGGAAAAATTACATGGAACATGCTTAGTTCAATATTAATTATAAGATGGTAATAATGAGGGTATTTTATTCTCACCTTTGTCTACTATTAGGCGAAGACCTTTCTCCTTATTTTCCTGGATTTTCTGTTCAGGCTCTGCTAAGGTCTCAACCAGTGCCAGTGGGCTGGTCTGGTAGAAACCACATCAACAATCAATTTTCATTCATATAAAGCCATCACCAGAGTTGGCCTTTAAACGTTAACAAACTTAATATTTTTTTTCCAAATAACCCTAAAAGTGGTGTAAAGTTACACCGGGTGTAACTTAGGAGTAACCATACAATTTTTGGAGTTTAAACCTGGCGTAACTTTACACCACGTTTATAAGGGCCTTAGGGTCGAAAGTCGCGGGACTAGTACTCTGCCAAACAGATACTTTTCTAGATAAATGAAATAGATAATGTAAAGTCTTATCCACTCAAACCCAACGTCCACCTACAATCGCAGCAGCCCAGGCTGGCATTGTTGCTCCGGTTAGAACGCAGACATCGCCAAACTCCGACTGTTCCCACGTATTAATATATTCTATTCGATTCTATAATTCGCAGACGATGTATCGATTCGTCAGCCGATTAGAGATTAGAGGAAAGTTTTGAATTGTTGGCCGTTAGTGGATTGCATTGCAAATTGTATGGTAGCTTTGACTGTTCTAACTAGTATTAAATTATTAATACCTACCCTGTTTATCGGATAGGAAACCGAGAATAAAATATGAATTATGAATGCATCATGTATAGGTAGATGATTATTATGTAGCACCAGGACATAACTTACTAAGTAATTAGCTTCTTATACCAACGCCGTACTCAATGTACTCATATGCGAAAATTAAAAATACAATAAACTTATAGGTAGGTACATCTACATACCTACTATAAGGTACCTACCTACACAGCTAATGTCAACTCGCGAAATAAACCTAACGATCCTGCTTTAAATCGAAGTAGTTTACATCTTTTTAGGGTTCCGTACCTCAAAAGGAAAAAACGAAACCCTTATAGGATCACTTTGTTGTCCGTCTGTCTGTCTGTCTGTCTGTCTGTCAAGACCCTTTATCTCGGAAACGCGTAGAGATATCGATTTGAAATTTAAACTGTATACTCAGGTCTACGGTCCCTTTAAGATGTGAAAAAAATCTAACTTCTAAGTTAACGCAAAAAAATAGATACAGCCGTTTATGCCGCAAAAAACTTATATTTCGACAGTCATGGAAATCAAAATTCATAGGGTACTTCCCGTTGACCTACAACTGTGAAATTTGACAAGTAGTATCGTCTTAGACTACAAGACTACAAGTACAGGGAAAAATCTGAAAACCGTATATTTTTAGTTAGATCACAAAAAAAACAGGACCTAATGCAAGGAATGGGAGTCGAAATTTTAAAGTGACTAACCGTGTCTAGCACAAGCTAAAACAGATTTTTAATATTTTTTATAATTTATAGTTTTCGATTTATGGCGAAAATAAAGGAAAGTTTGTATTTTGACCAACATTGAGCAATGCTTGGCGCGACCCTATTTTAGATGGGTGACCGCCTGACGACTTTTTGCACTCTAGATTTTTTATTTATTTATTATTATTATTATAAAATAATGGTACGGAACCCTTCGTGTGCAAGTTCGACTCGCACTTGGCCGGTTTTTTTTAATTAGGTTCTCAAAACTGGCTGTTACACTTTGGGAAGTTTTCGTTACAATTTTAGAGATAACTTAGGCTAGGTACGACCTTCTCGATGAGAACACAGCATGCATTTACTAGTTGACGAAATAGAGATAAGCTTATTTGAAAAAATAACATAAAAAGAAAAAATACAATATTAATTTAAACCTAAACAAATGTTGTCAAGGCTTGACTACATTTTGAACTACCCTATACCAATTTTTTTTTCAGAAACAATGACATATTTTATGTTCATTGTGCTATCTGTTTCCAATCACCTCGTTGGCACGAGTGATTTCAAAACGTTCGAATTTTAAACGAAGCAGATGGAAACTCATCAAAGAGGTCACAGTTCACGGCGTGATGGTCGAATGCAAATCCGCTACTGAGATACGCAAGACAGACAGGGGTAGACAACCTTTATTGATGAACACATTTTTCATAGTAGGGTAGTATGTGTTTTATTATGTACTACACAAACAATTCTTCGTATTCGTGATTCACATACTCAAAATCAAAATGCCGTGGGATCGAATCCCGGCCGTGGATCTATGGATTTTTAGTTTTAGATTGTATAGTGTAAAAAATAAAAATAAAAATAAATAAATAAATAATGCTGGACTTTTCACACAGCATCATCTAGCCCCAAAGTAAGCAGAGCTTGTGTTATGGGTACTACATGACTGATATAATACTGTAATAAGCGCATCACGATCGAAAGAGCGAAGGAAAACATTTTGGGGAAACCAGTAAGTATTCTATTATGCGACAACGGTCTTGCAACGACATGAAAGTAATTTAGCAAAAGGTAGGCAAAAATTTGTTTTAGCTTTCCATACCACTTAAGTTTGCAATAAAGGTCTACCGTGCCTTGGGCATACAGTCGTGATCCTGTTTAGTTTCGTAAAAGGATAGTAAAAAGTCTCAAAGTAGGTATCTTCCACTACAAAATCAAGTTTCGCTTTGTTTCAAACTTTTTTCATTAGTAACATAGTTGCGGAGCGCTGAATACCCCTGAAAGATAAACGAAACCGCATAAAAACGTAATTATACACACCGATGCGCATGATTCACGAAATATTTGAATACTGTATTGCATACAACCTTCACAGCCAAAACAACTAACAAACCAAACAATTAACACTCAAAAACCAACCTTATCTTGTTTACACAAGACAAATTTTAACATGAAATGAAAATGCAAAATGAATTTTAAAATTCGAATTCATGTTTTGTGAAGCGCATCTCTATTCCTACGTGTTCTAATCTCGTTCTTGTGTAATAGGAATAAGGTTGGTTTTAGTTTAGCGAGTTATTTGAAGAAGAGTGATGTGGGGATGCCGTGGGAACGTTTGATTTGGATAGTTCTTGAACGAGAGCGCGAAATAAAGATGCCGTTTAAGATATTGAATGAAGTAAACAGTGCTGTGAAACGTAGAGCTTGATAAAGTTGAACATTAACGTAAAAAACTTAGGCCTTTATATCTATATTAGATGATTTATACAGCGTCAGGAGGCAATCCATGCCTACACTTATCGGGATGCTGTAGTGCCTGGGACATTGTTTGAGATGGAATAGGCTTGCCCAGCACCTAAACCATCCTGTCAGCTTAATCAGCCTGGCCCACAGAAAAGAGAACGTCAATACGTGTGGAGCTGACTAAGCTGCACAAGGAGACTGGTCTCGTGCAGAGAAATGAATCTACCTAGAAATGATAAACTACTATATAGAATTCTGTAGTCTCGTGTTATTAGTTTTTCAAACAATTGTTGATAGAATTTTAGTTGCTTAGTTATATAATTGCTTAAGCTAAGTTATAGAGAAGCTAGTTTAAAAAACGATTGTCACTCCTCATTGTTTTTAAACAAAAGTAATCACAGAGCATTATCCTCCCATCTTAGTAACAAGACGTCAACATGTCAAAATATCATTATCGATACAGTGTCTAAACTAAACTGCTGTAAGCACTGGTTTCTGAAGGCTTATGCAGTGAGGCTGTTTTATAAAATACTAGAATCAACGAACAGGAGTAGAATCATTCGTCTTTTAGGCTTTAAGCAAACAGATTTTTTTTTTGGTGTTCGTGGTTGCAGGTTGGGAGTAATGTGGCTCGCTTCACGATTCTGCGCCATTTGTCTCTGATGGTGCTCATTCTGGTGCAATCGTTTAAGGGTCTGTTCAGCAGGTGATTGAGCTTAGTCATTCTGTCAGCCATCTAGTGTCCACTGCTGAACATAGGCCTCCCCCATCGATTTTCACAGCGATCGATCTTGTGCAGCCTGCACCCAACGGCTCCCAGCAACCTTTACCAGATCGTCTTTCCATCTAGTGGGGGCCGTCCTCTACTGCGGTTTCCAGTGCGTGGCCTCCACTCGAGAACTTTTCTGCCCCAACGGCCGTCAGTTCTACGAGCTATGTGCCCCGCCCACTACCACTTCAACTTGCTAATCTTGTGGGCTATGTCGGTGAAATTAGTGCGTCTACGGATCTCTTCATTTCTGATTCGATCTCGTAGAGAGACACCAAGCATAGCCCTTTCCACAGCTCGTTGAGCGACCTTGAGCCTTCTTATGAGGCCCATAGTGAGCTTAGTGGTTCTAAATAATAAAGGATTGCAAGTCACATTAGGTAGGTAATCTTTTTAAATCTATTGAAGCATATTATTTAACGACGACCTTTTTAGTGACGATCTGCGAAAGGCTGCCGGTAGAAGCTGGATGCGTCGGGCTGTGGACAGGGCGCAATGGCGCGCACTAGGGGAGGCCTATGTCCAGCAGTGGACTGCCATAGGCTGATGATGATGATGACTATTTAAATCTTTTGAAGACATTGAGCGCGCTAGACTTTCCTGATTCCGTGTTTGCCAGCTATAAAATATTGTAGCTTAGAGTAAAATGACAACACAACAAAAGATACCCTGAGATTTGAGCCTTGAAAGTTAGCATATATTTTTTCAAATCTGCCATGTTTAACAGTTTTGCTTTGATAAAAGTGTCGGTAAACCCTTTTCTTATATCTTTGTCAAGCCATATTGTTTTAATGGTATTTGACCAGTTAGTGGAATCGCTAGTGGTTTGATAACCATCAAGATTGGTGCTAACAGTACTGTTTCTAAGTAGATCCTATTGTTATTGCGGATCTGATATTACTGGTTAATTGGGAAGGCTGATCATGTTTTGACGTTTGTTTCTTACTTATTTCTTCTTTATCGCTTCCGACTGACAGTGACCTGAATCAGTTGAGCTATCTATAGATAGTTTCTAACGATCCTTAGATAGCTTGACTAATCCTGTTGTATTTTGTAAATACATGTAAATACGTAGTAGCTTAGTTTCTGTAAATAAAAATCTATGTTAATATGTATACATTAACATTCAAAAAACTTATTTCTAGATATCTTTAAAAATATTGATAACATGGTAGTTGATGGCATTGTACCTACCTACTGCGAGTGTATCGACTACCAAAGAAAAACTTGTCTAGGACAACTAGATTAATTTCCTGTACCTACTTACTTATTAACTGTAGTACCTTGGTACTTAATTAAGTATTACGTGGTGTGGTATTACTTAGTAAAATATCAAACACATTTTTATAGATTGCAATAATTTTACATCTGTAGATATCTACATCACACAAACATAACACCATTGTTGCTCGTGTATTGTATTTGTTACAATTTTTTATGTGGTGACTTCAAAAAATGTTTTGAGTCTGAAACTGCATGTATTGCCATCTAGCGTCAAGTAGAGGAATTATAACTCAGTGAAAACATGAACCTTTGGAAAGAACCGAAAGAAGGTACCAATGTTAAAAGCTTTAATATGCTTTTCAAAAATATGTTGAGTTAAAAAAGTAAACGTAGAAAATATATGACTAAGTACTTTAGTTAATTTAGTCCCTGACTAAATTAAATCTGATACTTTTTTGATACAATTTTTGTTATTTTACTGCTGTGCGTTCCGTAGGAAATCCCGGAGCCCTTTGACATGCATGGAGGCCGTTCACGCATCAGTTTTTAGTCAGTCTTCTTATTGTCGTGTCACCAGTTATTTCGAACCAATGTGGTGAAAGGATGATAAGTGCGCCTCTAAGAGTCGGTGAGAGTCCGACATAACCCTTCCGCTGACCCCACGGCGGTAAATAATCCATAATTTAGGATTTTCTGACATTATATAAATACAAATACAAATACAAATACAAAAATGTTTATTACAGCAAAACATACAATCAATTCTTAACTAAAACTTAAAGATAGATAACATAAAAAAGAGAAGACTTATAACTAAGTATGTTGTAGTTTGCTGAGAGCTGATACAGAAGTGGGGGTATCTGATAGTTTCCTCACTAGGCGACGCCTGTATCGAGGAAGCTACAGTACGAATCAATCAGGTAGGTAATTACAAATCTTGCGACAGGTTGAATTAACAAAAATAAATAAATCTAGCAAAATTAATTATAAAAATATATAAAGATTAGGAATATAGGGAATCAGTTAATATGTAATATATATAATATGATGTAGGTACTTATACTGTATAAAAATAAAGTTATAAAAATAGATAAACAGAAGATTGTTATGCTTTGACTTGTAGTATGTCCTCTGTTAGTTCGTAAGATAACGTAGCAAGCCACTTACGTATACTGTGCTTAGCCTCCACTAGGCTTTTGTATTTGAGTTCACACTGTTTCACGGCCTGATTATAAACATGAACTTTTATAAAGGTTCCTACACGATGTGCAAATTCTGTGTTAACATGGGGTGTATCTAGTCTGAAAACTCTGCGACTGCACATGTGTTCGTACTCAGGGGAAAGGATAACTGATTTATGCATCGAAAGTGAGGCTTTTAATATAAAAAGTTGGCGGATAGTAAGAACACCAGCTTCTTCATAGAGACGAGTTGTGGGATATCTATACGGCAGGCGCAGCATCACTTTAAGGACCGAGCGCTGTGCTCGTTCAGCCTGAATAATGAAGGATTTAGCAGCACCACCCCAACAAGTGACGCAGTACGTTACGAGGGATTGACACAGAGCATAGTAAACCGATTTCAATGTATCAATGCAAGCAACATACCGCAAATTCCTCATGACATTCACGACCTTTCTGATTCGGGCTGAAAGAATTTCAATATGATTTCTAAATGACAGATTTTGGTCTATTTGCACTCCAAGATATTTGAGAGCAAGTGATCGCGTAAGTGACTCACACGTGCAAGTGTTTGGGCATGAACTAGTATTTTTGTGAACCTTGATAGTCGCATTAGTATCTGGGGCTGAAGCCGCGGTCTTATGAAAGCTCAAGTACATGGTTTTCTTGGTGTTGAGTGTAAGTAGATTCTGCTGGAGCCATGTACTAATGAGTGTCATCCCACGCTCAGCAAGCGAATACACTGCAGGCCACGAAGGTCCATGAAAAATCACTGCAGTGTCATCTGCGTAACATACTACGTCTGCATTAGGAATGGAAATGTCGTGAATGTCATTTATATACAAAAGAAACAATGTGGGGCCCAGAATACTGCCCTGCGGAACGCCACAACAAATCGATTGCAGGTTACTGGTCATGTGGCCAATCCTAACACACTGTCTCCGATCCGATAAGTAGCTTCGGAACCAGTCTAAGGCGACACCCCTTACTCCTAGGAACTCCAGTTTCCGAAGCAGGATAGGAACGGAGACAGTGTCAAAGGCCTTTGCCAGATCCAGGAAGACACCAACACAGCTCCTTCCGGAATCCAGATGTGACGACACCACATTAGTCAAGAAAGACACCGCATCTTCAGTTTTTTTACCTTTACGAAAACCATACTGTTTGGGCGAAAGCAAATTATTGGATTCTAGGAAATTAACCAAACGCTTATTGACCAAGCTTTCGAGGAGTTTTGAAAAGGTTCCTAAAAGAGAAATTGGTCTGTAATTATCGACTGCATTCTTTGATCCACTTTTATAAATAGGTATAACCAATGCAATTTTCCAATCATGGGGAAAAATACCATTAGAAAGACTTAGATTTAGTATATGTGTAAGCGGCAAAATGATTTCATTTCTTATATGTTTAATAAGAGTGTTGCCTAGGTCATCCATTCCTGGGGCTTTATTATTTTTTAAATCTGCAATGAGTTTTCCGACTTCCTGAAAATCTGTTGGGCTCAAAAAAACAGAATTAGCTGGGGACTTCTGGACGCGAACAGCAAGTCCTTTTCACACGCGTTTGTTCTGGATAAAATTTGACCTGCAAGCTGTTGACCAATCGTAGCGAAGTGGTTATTGGCCAAGTCTATTGACTGTTGGGGGTTAATACAACTTTGCGATGTTAATAACTCAGTTGGTTCTTTTTTATAGTGGGTTAAGTTGCAGATGTTTTTTATGGATTGCCATAGTTTTTTTGGGTTGTTTTTATTTTCGTGTAGTTCTTTATTTTCATACTCAGCTTTAATTTTTCTTAAAAGCTCTATAAAGTAATTTTGATAGCGTGTGTAGGTTTTCCTCAATATAATGTTATCAGGATCGCTCCTTGAACGTAGGTGTAACCTATCACGATTTCTCATGCATCTCATAAGTCCTGGGGTAATCCAGGGCTTAAGGTGATATCTGGATCTACTTACCTTAACCTCTGTTGAGTGTTTTTTAACTGTACTAGCCAAGATCTCAGTAAACACTTCATTAGCTTTATTTAAATCATTAATATTAGTGACTATTGACCAATCAACTTCTCTTAGTTCATTTTGTATGGCGCTGAAATCTCTTTTAATGATAAAGCGATTAGGACGTATGGTCTTTTTTTTGGAAACATTAATTCCAAGTAATGTCGGGTAATGATCAGTTATAGCCGTTTGATAAACCGCGCCTACAGAGGTTAATGCATTGGTAGAATGTCTCACATATATGTGGTCCAAACATGCAGTTCCTCTGGTTGGCTCTGTGATTGCTGGAAGAAAACCGTGCTCTGCCATAAAACATTGGTACTCGAGGCTAGATGAACTGCTCAAACGGTATAAGTTCCTAAATAATATTATATCAATCGTAAAGTACCTTTATTATTTTAAAACTTGGTACATACCTAAATGGAATGACAATCAACGCTTATTTTTTCTGCCTCTACCATATTCACATTATTCACCGACTAGAAAAACTCCATAAAAGATAGCGAGTAGGTATTTAAATCGAGACTGCATACAGCCAAAAACATGAAAATCGAATAATACTTAAGTAGGTACTAATTCAAATAAGCGAACAAACCCGTGCGTGCTACATTGTGTTAATTGCGAGCTACGATGAATGCGCCCGGATCTGTGGTTTTCACCACCATTATCATCTACAGAGTGATCTTTACTTATGTCTGATGAAATGTCATAATATATTATAATAAATAATAATATAATCATTTTATAGAGCATCACACTTTTTTTATTTTATTTTATCTAAAGACACAAACGAGACTTATTTTTTTGCTTTTAGCTTTGTTGATTAGATCGGAATCACGGATCAACAGAGGCACCTCCCCTGCTGATAAAAAGGTTCAAAAAGGATTCAAATCAAAAGGGTTTAAATAAAAAAATCTGATACGAGTATGATCTAAATACGTATAATAATTTATCGGGGGAACCCCTTGCATTTTCCTAGACAAGAACTTATCATAAGTAAACTTACCCATATTCTTATTAGTTACTCCAATTCATCTTTCACTCAAACTTGACGTACCTATTAGTGTTAAAATATTTCTACACGTATAAACCTTACAAAACATAAAACATCCACATCTAAACCATAAGTAAAGAGCAGAAGCAAAAAAGATTTGGAGCGCATAATTTTACTTATTTCCGTTGAAGAATGAATTTAGAGCACCCTGTGGACGGGTGTTTTCTTAGCGTTAACGCGAGGTAGGCGTTCGGTTTAAATCTCGAGGCTCTACATGTTAGGGTTGGTAAATGTCTCAAAATAAGGTATATTTTAAGAAATGAATTTGATACAATGCCTGTAGGACAATAAAAAACAAAAAATATGCTGTATCTCCGACTTTTTTTTGCTTCATGCATTTAAAAACTGTCCAAGCATGCCCAAATACATATTTGGCACATGCCAACATTTTGCATTCTATAAGTGACACATTGCAAGCCCATCACATTATAATAATATCAGAGCCTATTGACAATAGCAGCCTTCACACGCACAATCTGTCTGCGAGTGATATCGCGCGCGAAAGAATGCTTCAAAAAAATTATCACTCGCGATCGATTGGCGAAAGCGATAGTAGAAAAGTACAAAAATATGTACAAACTTGTGCCTTATTTATGTCACTTGATCTGTTGTCATCGATTAGATTATTGATACGTGTACTTACAGTTCTTATTCATCAACATATCGACAACATCGAATAATTACTTCCATACAATTGGACTTTTCTACCTTCGCTTTCGACAATCGATTGTTACATTGTCTCTCGTTTCCTTAAGATGGTTACCGTTCGTTTTTGAAGGACATTAATCCAAGTCAAAGACAAAAAGTATAGGGTATTTTTGTTAAGTAGGACCTATGAGATCAATACGGGGGCTTTCAAATGAGACGATTGTAGCCGGAGTGCTGACTCCGGGTAACGGACGATAAGGCGTCGAATCTTTTGTAAGAAGAATCATGCCAATGTCAAGTGACATGTGGCAACCCTGTGTCATTATTTCGGCACTTATTCCGCGTCGCCTCGCACACAATGCCACTGTATGTTATAATTTTTGCCCCCAAAATATATTTGCAGAACAAAAGGTCTTAATGAATGTATTGCAAAATTCGCAAAACCATTATTAAGCATTGTTTAAGCTTTGGTTTCTTTTCGTTGAAAAGATATCAGTATTTTTCGGCTACGAGTATTGTTCTAGTTTGTCACTACAAAAGTTTAAATAAAAAGTATTTAGTCAGTTTTACACATGAACTGACCGTAGCGAATATTTTTTTAGGTCTGTTGTACCTCTGTTACCCCAATTCGGCCCAAGTTTGTATGTGTAAAACATAAAACAAACAAACTTTTGGGGTATTTATAGACGAAAGACATGTGAAAACTGCCTCAAATCGCACTTTTGCGTAATATGACCAGCAAAGCGAAAGATTATGTCGTTACTTAGAACCATGGGTTGTTAAAAAAAATGTTTTACCATCCTACTAATATAATAAAGCTGAAAGTCTGAAAGTTTGTAAGTTTGTTTAGTTGTTTGTATGTTTGTGTTTCAATCACGCCTAAACCAGTGAACCAATATGGATGAAACTTGAAATAGGCGTAGATAGTTACCTGGAATAGCACATAGGCTATTCAAAATGTACCACGTTCGAATAACCTGTCAATAAAATGACTATTATACCACCTGAAATATGATGCATAAATTAAGAAAATCCATGTTGTAGCCAAATAAAACAAAGATTTAACAAAATTACGATCCAGACGTTGCAAGCTGGAAACAAAAGAAAGTTGTGTGTGTTATCATTAGCACCCCTACCCCCCCTCTCCCCCCACTGAAAGAACACCCTTATCCACGAATTCTATACAAAAGTTTTGAATAAGAGTAATACACGTCTTGTCTTGAGGGTCTCCGTGATTGTGGTTTTTATAAGACAAGTACGTAAAGAGAGCCGTGTTGCTCGAATGGGATTGTGCCTCGACTTTCAATTCGAATTTCGTGGGTTCAAATCCCGGCCGTGCATCAATTGATTTTTCGTTTCGTAAAATGTATATGCGCTATAATACGAGCTCTTAACGGCGGAGGAAAACATCGTGAGGAAACCCGCAGCTTAGTCAGCTCCACACGTATAGACGTCGTCTTTCGTGTGGGCCCGGCTGATTAAGCTGAGAGGATGGTTTAGGTGCTGGGTAAGCCTATTCCATCAAAAACTGCGATCACTACAGCTCTTTAAGCGTAGGCATGGATTGCTTCCTGACGCTGCTGTAATCATCTAATATAGATGTAAAGGCCTAAGTTTTAGTGCGTAAATTATTTGAGTGAAAAGTGCAGATGATCACACCATCTCATTTTATTAACATAGATCCTTTGCCACGTATGAATGCTAACTTCTGAAAAATGTATTAGGACAAGCCTCTACACCTGAGATATTTTCTTATAATTTTGTACTTTGTCCCACGTAAAGATCTATCACGTCCTAGTGTTATTCGTAGATGTTCAAACATGAGTAAAATACCTCTACTTTTTAATTCATAGCCACATATCACTGCTGTGAAAAGATGTATTTCCCAAACATTTGTATACTTACCTCCTTTCTCGAGAAGTAGGTGAACGCTGAAGGTGAATGCTTGGTCACCCTACATCAAGTATGAAGCCAATTGTTCCACAGATTGGTTTAAGCCGCCGCATGTGATCTTAATTAATGAATAGGAACGAATGACGAAGCTTTTCCTTTAACTTATTTATAAGAGCTCTCTGTATCACCACGTTTCGAACGTGCCGAGTACTGTAATGCTTTTGTTACGCTTTTCTGAGATTCACAAAAGCATGCTTTCCTAAGATTTGTTTTGCCAAAAAAAGTACGTGAGTGTCGTGGAACACTAGGTTGGAACGAAGCAAAGACAACTTTTCTATACTGGGAATAAATGGGCAAATGTAAAATAATAAATTAATTGTCAATTAGGTTTCCGAGAAACGCTCTTCCAACAATGTGACAATCTATGGACTGTCGCGACGGTAAAATGGAACAATAATTTTTTTTCCAGCCTCAGTCTTTTGTTTCTTCGGTACCGTCCGAAAAGGAACTTCGTTCCAATAACTGTTTTTGAAAATAAGAACTAGATTGAAAATCGTGTTTCTCTATTAACTATTTTCATGTGTATAGAAAATCTAGAGCATAGACTATTATCGCTATTTCCTTGAAACTTGAAATGTCATTATATTTCCCTAAAAATTGTAAGAGGTTTCCAATAAAAATGTCAAGAAGAAAGCAAACATTTTTGATCTGAACAACCGTCTCGCCGAAGAAAAGACTTCATCAAATAAGAAATAATTGAAATAAAACCAGGAAAGCGCCCGACTGCATTAGTTGCCCCGCAGATCTGAAGACGGCATAATGTGTGCACTTCTTATCGTGGAGACACGCAGTCTGCTGCAAGGAGAGATAGCAAGGACAGTTCTCTTTTATTGAAAAAAAAAATCATTTTTTAACAGAAGAACAGCATATTTTTGTTGCTACGACGTAGCACCTGCTACGAAAAATAAAATTAAGACACAAAATACTTCATCATGATCATTATCATCATCATCATCTCAGCCTGGTATCACCCACTGCTAGGTATTAAATTCATCGTGATCCTAAAACCAAAGGAAAGTATATTTATTTATGTTGGCCTTAAAATAATTATTCGTTAGGAAACAATTGTAGAGCTTATGTCGCGAATACGCTCTTTTTGTGCACCTTACACAATGTTCCTTAGTCCAACGTTTTTCTAGGTTGACCCTACTTCCATATGGGATGCACAATCGAAAAAAAGAGTCTGTAGAAGTGTTTCAGCTTCCAGCGTCTGTATTGCCGCTGAGCTACGACTCTGTTATTTTTAAAAAAACGTAAAAAACGTAAACAGCTTCACGACTGTATCCCAAAGGTGCGGTTCTTGCCTGTTTAAGTTTCGAGGTCAAGAGCCAACCCATTCATCTTAAAAAAAGTAGCCTTGATTTTTCATCTTCCTTTTTGTGCGAACAGTCCCGAAAGCAAATATTCGCCCACATTATCGGTACATCGAGCTCATTTGAAATATTCATACGGTAACAAGAAGGCATTATGTTCAATGGAGCCTGCTTTATCATGCGGCACGGTGCACGGTTCTAGTGCACTGATAAAATTTTGTCGAGCGTTCTATTTTGCTTGACTTTTATTGTTTTTTTCGATGTGGTTTTTATATTTCTAGTTCTCGAAATGTTTTGGTTTCGTTTTATTTACTTTTGAGTCTATCACAGGCGTTGATTATTCAATTGTTGACAATAAGTTGTGGGTCTCTTTGTATAAAATAACTAGATGTCTGATTTTTCTATAACGACCTAAAGTCACCTAATTCATATTAGAAAACAATGTTACTTATTTGTTCTGTTAAATGGCTTATAAGGTGTGCTTTGAAAGACGGTATCCCCAAGGCAAACAATGTCCCAGACACTACAGCGTCCCGTAAAGTGTAGGCATGGATTGCCTCCTGATTCTATATAAATCATCTAATATAGAAAGGCCTAAGTTTTTATCCCCAAGGCATGGTAGATATTCTCTCAGATTTTATTTTTTTGTGGATCCTTTGAAGATGTCTAAGGGGTTAGGCAAGTCTAAATACATATTTGATACATGCCCACATTTTGTGACTATTAGCCACACTTTCACCACACTGGTTTAACTACTACTGTAACTGTTTAACTGACTACAGTAAGCTGCATTTAACCTTACATTAAAACTGTAAGGCACAATAAAAGAATAAAAACAAATCCGACGATCAGAGTCCCACAGACTGAACTGAATCTAATAAAGTCTGTCTGATGAAAATTCACTGAGACATACGCGATTCAGGAATTAACGAATGAGGTATTGAAGGGGATAGGTAGTGAATTGATTCTTGAGGTATAAGTTGATTTGATTTGATAAAATTTATATGGATGAACGAATATTATTTATTTACAGACACTAAGCTACTACTTTGCATTTTACAAAATAGATAGATAGATTATAACTTTATTGTACACCAAAAAAAAAGTAACAAACAGAAAATAAAAACCTTGATAACAAAAAGTGTAACAAAGGGTGACCTTATCGCTAAAAGCGATCTCTTCCTGGTAACCTATGTATGGATAGGGCAGAAATTACATGAAAATACCTACTATTGAACCGTTTATGTGATCAAAAAGATAGATATGTAGCCTTTTTTAATTTTTATTAGCTTCAACCCTGCCTCTTAGATTAAAATATATCAATCAGTCACAAGTTTTTGTGTAGAATGGGCATCTATGATGAATGCTCTGAGTAACGTGAGAAAACAAATATAATAATTATTTAATAAGCTAATATACACATATTCAATCCTTTCCCCACACTAGGATGCCCTTGTGTTGTAAGTATAGAAACAGGCATCATAACATAGGGAAAAAAAATCATAGTTCTATTCAAAACGAGAACTGTGCTTTAGGTTTTTGTGTCTATACCAAAACTACTTATACAATTCTATGAGCTTAATCCCAGCTTTAAAAGTAAATTAAAGTAAAGTAAATATTTATTTTGCCATTTATGGTACATATAAATGATTAAATAATTACGTTTTTATACTAAAAAGAAAACCGATTTCAATGTTTGACTCGAAACGCGGTGTGACTCAGGGCGTCAAGCTGTCGATTCGATTTATATTTGTGACATGGCTAGGAGGGAAGGTGTTTAGAGTTTTACGGGGAAACTATCAATCCCTCAGGAATAAAATTTATATGGGACCACCTCTGGAGTATACCCTTTCAAACATAAAAATAATTTTGCAAATCGGTCAACAAATGGCGGAACAATCGCGTAACAAGATACAAAAAAAAAAACCATACAGATGACTTGAGAACCTCCTCCTTTTTCAAAAATTTTTTTTGTCCATTTTTGCTAATTTTCAACCGACTTCAAAGTCAGTTGAAAATTAGCAAAAATGGACACCACTCAGCATTATGCAAGTGCAAGGCAGTATGCCTACCCTGCACGAGCGCTTTACAATATTATACTCGTATGTAGGTACCAAGTTATCTAATTACTTCCAACAAAATTGCAAAACAAAATAGTTATAATTTCCTTTGTGTCGCAAAGACATCAGTCTAGACACACTACATGTCACGTTTTCCATTAAAACTCTCATTATTTCACACCATTCTTATCACAACTGTGTAAGCTTCAAATTGCATTGGCAAGTGCATAATTTGAGGGTTAAAACGTGTAGTATTACTGCATTCGGAATTACAGTGAAACGTTGTGGTTTTGAGTTCTGCAACTTGATAATGGTAAAAAGTTTACGCGACTTTAATGCAGGCAAAACCACGGGACTTGGTAGACGGGAAGAAATCACACACGACTTCTTTTAAAGCGATAAATAGCCCACTTTATTAGAGAGGTTTGTAACCTACCGGTATTTGTGGAAATCTAACTATTGATTATTACTTGAATAGGTAGGTACTAAACTACTTGCACCAATGATATTTAACTACTCAATCATTGACCTCCGCTCGTGGTCGTTGATAGATCGTCAAAGTTAAGCAACGTTCGAAACGATCTGTGAGTGGATGGGTGACCGCCAGTGACATTTTCATCTGAGCGCTTCCGTGCTTCGGAGGGCACGTTAAATTGTCGGTCCCGGCTATTTAAGTCGTTAAGCCATGACGGAGGCCTTAAGGCGGCCTAAAAAATTCCGTCACCAGAGTTGACCACTGACTCATACAAACTTACTTTACCTACGCTGGCTACCTACCTACTTAATTTTTTCGGAAAAAAAAAAGATAATTCAGAGTGCTATATTTACCTACCTACAACACAAAATGCGCAGTAGTTATTCGCTTAGATAATCTTTATGATATCTTTTGAATTTGTCTATACCGTCTTAGGTACAAAAGTACTAGTTTCGTACACTTATTTCAATTTACTCAATCATTAATTCAATTTATTTCAATTTAATACCGACAAGGGTCAACTATTGTTGACCCTGATGCATCTCTATAAGGTAGCCTCCTTGACCTCTTTGTACGACAACACCGCAACCTTTTTTTACTGCAACCTTCTCCTTCACTTGATTTATATAATTAGGTATTTCTCGTTCCTTCTCTCCTAAGATACAAAAGTATCAAGTCTAAAAAGCCCTAAATCTGCTCATACCCCGCTAAGTGTGTGTCGTAGTTAAAGTGTTCATCTTACGAGTTGTGGTGAACAAATAATTATGTTTGTAGTCATGTGAGATTACATGTCTGGCGAAAATTGATGCAACTGCTAAAACACAGTAAATCACTTCGTGATGTTTTCTTTCGAGGTGAATAAATAAATAACAAATTACGTATTTTTGGACGTGTATCACACTACATTTCTAGACAAATTAATACTATTTAGAGAATAGGTAAGAGAAACAATTAATACTACCTAACGAGTACCTACTAGGACTGCGTTTTTTTTTATTAATGTCTACCAGTCTTAGATGATACAGCTCGAAGCTTGGTTTTAGTAAACTTACTTTTTATTTACTTAGCAAAATCAGCGAGAAAATATTTTCAAAACTATTATTGCAATGAAACCACGCCATCTCTACGACAAACCTAGAACTTTTGGAAAGCTCGCTTTACGAACAGAAAAGTAAAAGCTTTGGCGCGATTTCAGAGACGTCCCGTTTAGTTCGAAAAGCTTCCGAGAGATGGCGCGTTACATTTGTACATTTGATAAAACCACAGACAAATATACTATGATAAAACAAAGTTTAGATAAAAATACAAATTCATGGTCAAAGTCACCAAAACCTATTTTGGTGACCTTGACCATGAATAACTTTTTTAGCTGAGGGATAATCGGGGACTTTTGACATTTCATTCATACTTACCACAAACTATTAGATTGATACTTTTCAATGGTGCTCCCAACGTTCGTACCAATTTTCAGCTTTAAGCGAATGATTGCAAGCTTACCCCTGTTTTTTGAGCTAATTTGACCGAGCTATATAGGTACTTACAGGCTTTTGTGAAATTTCTAAAGTCATTGACCTTCAGACATGTCCGTATACATGACTATCAATCTGATTGATAAAAAACCTTTCAGGATAATCTAGGATAATGGACTACTGCAACTGGAGCTTATCTCAAGTGGTATAAAACCGCAACTAGTTTTCGGCCCTTGCTTACCACATCTATAGATACATCTACTGATCTAGATCAGTTTTAAGCCCGGTTTTGTTATTGTTTCGGAATAGGGTATAGGTGATCGTGAGTTAATAAGTCAGTATTCTGAGAAATAGCGCTATGATTGCAAACCCTCACGTAGGTATACTTAGTATAGAATTATAAGTTTTACAAAATGTAGAAAAAAAAAACTTAGGCCTTTACATCTATATTAGATGATTTATACAGCGTCAGGAGGCAATCCATACCTACACTTAACGGGACGCTGTAGTGCCTGGGACATTGTTTGAGATGGAATAGGCTTGCCCAGCACCTAAACCATCCTCTCAACTGAGAGGATCAGCCTGGCCCACAAGAAAGACTGTTTGTAAGTTCAACGTGTATCCCCAAAGGTAGACATTTAGTAATCATCTTTCAGTGAATTCAAAGTCCTTTTGGAAGTCTAAGAAAAAAGTCAGACGAATGTCCAAGTAGTACCCACATATTATTTAGCACTGTCTACATTTTTCATAAAAAAGCCGTGTTGGTCGAATGGGGTTGTACCTCGACTTACAATCCGAAGGTTGTGGGTTCGAATCCCGGCCGTGCATCAATGGATTTTGCGTTTCGTAAAATTTATATGCGCTTTAACACGTGCTCTAAACGGTGAAGGAAAACATCGTGAGGAAACCAGTTAGTGTTCTTATAGGCGGCGATGGGCTTGCAACCTGTCACGTATGGAATACTAACTTCTGCAAGATGTGGGTATGTATCAAATATGTGTTTGGACATGCCTCTGACTACCCCCCTTAGACATCTTCAAAGGATCTGGAATAAGTAAGATCTGAGAGAATGTCTACCGCACCTTGGGGATAAAGTCGTGAACCTGTTTACGTTTTTTTTTACTATCTTATCGGCTAAAGAGTTTAAAGAAATCAAGGAACTTTATTTGCCCATTTTCGCAAAAATCGGTTAAAAAATGCAACCTGTGTGCGAGAACATTGAGACTGACCGACAGACAAAGTACAAACACATTATTTGGCCAATCTCAAAAAATACGGTCAAAAGGTTGTCAGTGGCTATGCCCACCTTGCCCATAACGGTGGATCCGCGTCTACACCCAGCAACACAGCAACACCAAAATATCCATGTCCATGTGGATGTTCTGGATGGGTATCGAACTCACGACCTACAGCATTGAAAGCAGAGTGCGAGAACAGTCATTATTCCGCTAAAATACTTTATTTTCAGTATGACACATCACAAACCCCTTTCCCCAACACGCTATGGAACGTCAAGCCGGTCAGGGAGATCGTCATCAAGTCCACCATCATGTTTATCACAGCAGTCATCGGTCTCTTCCTCAACTTCGTCATCCTGCTCATCATTATCAGGAACAAATGGCTCTGCAGTGCGAGTAACTTCCTAATCTTCAACATGGCGTTTATTGACTTCGTGACTCTTCTGCTGTGTCCCTGGTTTATGCTGATCAGAGATTTTTACCAGAATTATGTGTTGAAGAACTTCGGGTGTAGATTTGAAGGGTTTTTGCAAGGTGATGTAAAACTTTATTTATAAAGATTACCCATTTGCTTTGATACATCCTAGTAAGTAGGTACTTACTTATTAGACAAACAGTATTTTTGAAAGTACAATTAGCACAACGTAACGGTAGAGCGATTTAATTTATTTGCCATCTCGGTCTGCAATATCTAATTATCTACCTAAGTAGGGATTATTACCGTCTGCCCCCACTAACTGCCCCCGTGCTTTGGCAGACGGTAACACTTATGGCGACAAGATTATGCTTTTAAAATAGGTACAAGAACTTGCCGTACCGTATCCGATATTTACCAAATCAATAACATGAGTACCTAACCTACCTACTCGTACCTAGTCTGCTCGTAGGGCGCGTGATACTACTTATTATTTCAATGCATTTTATCTTATCATCGACGCAACAATATTGAGTTAAATTCATTGTATGTTTGAGCTTTTTGAAAAAGCCGACAGGCAGATGGCGTAGGTAGTAAATAGGGTCGTGTTGGCAAATTTCAAATACGAATTCAGGATTACGATATCACTAAATCTAAAAGTTTGTGTGTAGCTCTATGAAACTTGGAATACTTAGATGTGTGGACTGGCTTTATATAATCAGCGTCACTTACTTGCACTCCCTGCTTGAAATAGGTACATCGTTCATAATGCTTTTTATATGGAAAGTTACCAATGGGTGACCAATGGTGCCATGAGGAGGGATGACTACGAGTGATGAGTATGAATGTACATGGATGGATATACCGGTAGGGATAGGCCTAGGAAAAGATGGATGGACTGCTGTGTGAATGCGCATATGTTTGTGAAAGGAGTGAGTTCTGATATGACGGGTAATAGAGGGAAACGGAAGAGAGAAACATGTTGTGCCGACCCCCTTAAGTGGGATAAGGGCAGGAAGAAGAAGAGACCAATAGGTGACGTAGGTACCTCCTAAACTAGTCTTGCGCAAGCCGCGAGTAGAAACTATCACATTAAAATATTTGTGTAGGTAAGTTGACAAAATATTAACAGCATTATTTTATCTCCAGCCACATTACTGCTAGCTAGTGTCGGAGCACTTTGCCTCGTCTGTTACGACCGCCTAGCCGCTGCAGCATTGTCAGTAGAAGCCAGGGTTACGAAGAAGGTAGCTCCAAGACTGGCCATCGGTTCATGGGTGCTATCTGCTTTGCTGTCTCTGCCTTGGATTATTAATAGAACTTATGAGGTGATCTTTGTTATGTCATGTCTCTCTAGTTAGCTTTGCGATTGTCTTTCTTCAGCTGATAGGTCAATTCAATTTGTCAAATCAAATCAAATCAAATCATTTATTTGCCAGAAAGTATGTACAATATTGGTCTTAAAGATAATGAGAAAAGTTCCAACACTTTCTTACCTTATCGTCGGCATGCAAATTAATATTATCATCTAACTAAGTATTTATTATCTATTACTACTACTATTTTAATAACACATTCTCGTAATTATCAATTCATATCATTTAATGCTTAGGTCGTGAGTCAAAAACTCAGATAAACTGTAGAAACATTTTTGTCATCTCATGCCTTCCATACACTAAAGTAAGTATGTTCGAATGAGTCAGTGGCCAACATTGTACACTTGAGTGGGTATTATAATCTTCAAAATGTGAACTATTCTCAAACGGGTAGTAATTATTTGTGTGTGTGTTTGGACTACCAAATCCGTTTGAATTCTTCAATGTGAGTAGGTATGATTCTATTCGCGTCATTTTATTAAATGTTTCTTACAGGAACGTGTATGGCTAGATCACATTGAAATGTACTGCGTGGGAGATATCAAAATCCTAGGCATATACTGGCACTTCACGTTAACACTCCTCGTCTGGATCCCATTAGGTCTCATGGCTGTTACTGTAAGTATTATGATGATGAAGAGGACCTATAGAAAAACAGAGTCACCATTAATTTGGATGGATGGGTTTATGTGTGTACCTAAAACCTTAACGCTGAATCGGTTGTCTATGGAATGAATGTGTTAATTCAGGCTTAGGCAGTTTAAGACAGAAGTAAAAACCGGAAACGTGAACAGACCGTGATCCAAAATAACGCGAGTGAAGCCGGGGGTGTAGATAATATTCATATTGCTTTTATCTTAGCTGAATTTTTACTAAGTCAGTGTTCATTCTATTTTGTAGTATGGAGCAATAATATGGCGTTTAGAATGCACCACTAGAGAGCTGACGTCTCGAGGTGGTGGTAGAACTATAACCAGGGTCCGCAGTCGGGCTCTGAGGATCACGACCTGCGTGCTGATAGCTGGTTGCGTATGCCGGGTTCCGTATACCGTGCTCATGTATTGGAGAAACAATTTGGAAATGCAAATCAATGCGGTAAGTAGGTACTTATATCAAAACTTAAAAATAAATCAGCATTTATCATCATCATCATCCACAACCTGACTTTGCCCACAGCTGGGTATAGGCCTCTCTTTCTTTATGCCACTTCTTACGGTCTCGTGCTAACCTCATCCAGGTGCGGCCCGCGACGTATACCAAATCGTCTGCCCATCTCGCTGCCGGACGACCAACGTTTCTGGAACCGGTTCTTGGACGCCATTCAGTTATAGCTTGACTCCACTATCGTCACCTCACCTGGCCAGGTGTCCTGCCCAACTCCATTTTAGTTCCGCGATACATTTCCCTACGTCTTTGACCTCAAACAAAGGAATCAACATTACTACCATAATATTTAATTTTTTGAATTTTCCATTTTATAGAATTATAATGTAGGAATACCTAAACATGTAAGTATGTATAATTAACACAATATAAATAGAACAAACATGTAGGTACTTGGAGGTGCTTTGATATCTAACAATTGTGTAACCATTTCAGTACAGAAAAAACCTTGAAAGGTATCCGTGATCCTGTTTTAAATAGGGAATACATTTCAGGTGGATGGTAGCTTCAACACAATGTGGTTTGTGGCCAACTTCATGATGTATGCTAACTCAGCTGTCAACCCTCTGATCTACGGCTTCACGAACCTTCGATTCAGGAAAGCAATGGATAGGACGATGCCGGTGGCCATCTGCAAGTTTGGGTCTTGGTGCTGTGTTTGTCCTAAGGTAGGATTTGCATTTTTTAAATCCTTGAATATCCTTAAAGATGTACTGCACACCGCAAAGGTCAGCGGCTGAGAGCTCACAGCCTGATTTCCTCGTTTGAAAAGTGGGACATGGGAGTGATTCGTTTTATTTTTGGGCTGCGCAAAACAATGTCTTAGACGCCGAGATATATTTTACAAGGGACAGCCCTTGTAAAATATAACCAAAGCAATTATATTTCAGCGAATGCCTTTAGAAATGTGTTACATTAATAGATTAAGAAAAAAAATGTATCTACTTTTCAGCTGAAGAAAAAACAGATAGAAGAAGACAAGAACACAGAAAAGATCTTTGTAATTGAGAACACGCCAAAGCCAAACAAGAAATTTAAGGCTGTGATCAAGCAAATACTTCATATCAATAGAGAAACAGTGGAACTCAGCGGCAAAAACGATGAAGTTACTACAAAACCGACCAAAGTCACGCCTGTTAGAGCTGAAGATATATAAAACAATAATGATAATGTAGTATAAAATAATATTAAGAACTATTGGATATCAGAAATCCGTTTAATCATTTTTAAGTGTCACTAATTCCAATCAGCAAAGAGCACCCCAAATTACTCCTTCTTTTGCACTTCTACCCATTGTCGTTTATGAGCTTTTAAAGTTCTAAGAGACACCTACCTGTTTCACCAAAATGTTATCCTTCAGTGCTTGAAACGACCCTAAAACCAGAAATAGAAGTCACTTCCACTAGATTATCGATGCATTTATAACTTTTTCTAGTGGTTAAAACCACCTTTGGTGATAAACATGCGTAAGTTATTCCAAAGTTTCTATAGGGGTAGGTTCTTTTCAACAAATAAATACAAGTACATTAAACAAAGACATTTCAACAAGTTTTTATGTTTAATTGGTTCTCTTAAGTCTCATTCCATATACAAACATATCTAATAACAATTTTAGTACAGACTGCCTGTGTTTTTAGAACTTATTCTATACAGTTCATTCCAAAACCACAACATCATTGCCGTTCGCCGCCATCTCCAGCTGGTTGGATAACTCCTGGATCTTCCTCTCAAGCGTTTCCCTCATATGTGGCTCTACCCGCAGTATGTTAGTAGCTTCTTGAAGTAACACCATACTCTCCATTAACTCATCCTGAAAATTAATTAGGTAATGAATTGTTTCTGATAAAATCGTGTGTAAATGTACCGTCTGAATACTTACTTTATTTGTATTGGTCTGTAAGATAAAAGCTACATCATGAGCACTTTATGATTTACTTAGCTATAAAATTAATCTAAATCTAATCGAGAGTGTATTCAAATCTTACATGAGAATATTCTACAGCTATTTTGCCTTTGCCCTGCAGTGGGACACTACAGGCTCCTAATAATAATAAATTTTGACGCAATGTCTAAAGAAACACAACGATGTATGCTGCAATCTGATAATAATGTTTGCATGACCTTTAGGTATTTTGACACGTAGTACGTACTTAATGTAATGTGTGTTACTCATGGCATGGAGTACTAAGATGAGATGAGTATGATAACTCTTGGTTGTATATCAATTACAATCATCGTCTACCTGTGCCCCGGCCCTCGTGATCTTCCCAGACTCGTACTCCCGCTTAGTCATGATGGACATAGCTGCTTGGAGGTCCAGTAACAAGGTGCCTCGGAACCTTGAATATCCAGGTTCCAGCTTATCAGCTATCTCTAAGAGCTCGTTGCAAAGGTTGATCTTACGTTTTAGATCATAGTCGGATAGTTCTGTAAATTTTTTTGAGTCATAAGATACTTTAACAAGTAATGTAAAGAAAAATGTGAAAATGTCAAGCATATTTTTTTTAAATTTTTCATCTGTAAGTATTGAGAGATTGAATCTTACAAAGTATGAGCGAATTCATAAATTTAGACTTTTACTTTACCTGATAATGAATATCCTTTATAATTTCCATAAATCTGCACCAAAGCTAGCTTTGCTTGTATTATTAAGTGGTTGTTCGGATGCAGAGTTTGACTGTATTTTTGAATAAAATCTTCGAACCCTCTTGTCGATGTCTTACTAAGTTTTTTTAGATCTTGTTTCAAAGCGTTATTACCCCAGACCATCTGCCTAGCGAGAATTACATGATCACACTTCTCGCATTTCCACGGAGCGGTCTCATCCAGAGGATTTGTGGAAACTAGCATTGCTCCCATAGTTGAGGGTGTACATCCAGGTCCATTGCAAACTGAGCAGTAAATATTTCCAAGATAAGTTCCAAATTCCGTTGGATCTCTGCATCTATCACAATCACAGTCGAAACACTTGTTTATTTTTATGTGTCTTCGTCGATCGAGCGTGCCGTTCAAAGTTTGCGTGTACGTTGCAGTTATCAGGTCACCTTTGGCAATTGGCACCGTCGCTATAAAGGCCAGATGGTAATCATCTCCTAGAAATATGTGACGAGTGTTCGGCTTGCAACTGTGATTGAGCATCGAAGCGGTAACATAAATAGCCCGCAGTTTCTTAGAACCGTCTGCAGAGCGAACATCGAATGAGTTTGTATCTAATATTGAAGCTATCTTCAGTATGGTTTCTTCATCAAATGGTAGACCTAGCACTTGCGTTATAAATGTAGCCAAGTTTGCCCTCAAAACTGTGTAGAGGGGCGTGTTGATTCTTTCTTCTAAATGTGACTCTAGATTTACGATATTCTCAAACTGCATAGGATTGGTTTCCTCCATCAGGAGAACTCGTAAAGGTGATATGACACAGTACGCGGCTTCCATTCGGTCAGGTCCTTGATACTTGATAGTGCACTTATACTTCCTATCACTCATTATTTTGCATTCAGCTTTATGAATGTCAGCCTTTTCACACTTAGAGTCGCACATAGGCCAGTTACACAAAGAGCACTTGTAGAAATCAGAGTGGTCTCCAATCTTTTGTGGTTCCAGCCTCTTCCCGCAGCCTAGACATTCAGCTGCGCAGGTCATTTTAGGGCCTAAAAGGGCTGGTTTTTCCTTCAGTATCATTTCACCTTGCTGGATATCTCTGGTTGCCACCATGTGCCTCCCCATGGTGTCTGTGAACTGGATTTTGAAAGCGCAGCATTTGAACTTATGGCCTTCTCGCCACCCGAGTTTTTGGTGAGCCTTCGAGCAGTAGTAGACTAGTTTGCAGCCACCGCATGTCTGGTTTGCTGGTTGTTGACAAACTTCGCATGTTGGTATTTCGCGCTTATTATATTCCATTGTAAGATGAGCAAGCAGCCTCCTCGGCTGAAACTCAACACAATACTCGTTCTAAATAGACGTAATAATTAGGTGATGGTACTCAAGCGGGAACGTTGCCAAATTGATGGATAACTACGTGTTGTTCTTTTTGTTGGATACACTTGCATAATGCACTTCATTCTCTGCATCGGCATCGGTACGTGTAAAGAAATGAAGATAATTCTTAGCATCTCCCTATGACATCGAATTTTTGGATTCTATTTATAAACTGTGCGATGCCTACACCTAACGGGAAGCTGCATTTTAGTAGGTGGAATAGACAGTCGCCTATGATCATCTAAACTATATTATAAGTAATAATGTAGGTACCTAATAGGTACTCATAAAACCTTAATTTTGCAACGGTTGTATTACGAGTATTTATACTATAAGTACCAATCAGGATAGGGTGGACTTTTTTTGGTACTTTTGTGCTATTTTTGTATTTTGGAAACAGCTCTGAAGAATTTTATAAGGGTAAGTATTGGGTAAGTAGGTACTAGTGTTTTATTTCTTAGAAGCGTATTTATTTATGTATTATACATAAATACGGTAATGAAGATACCATGCCACATTTGAAAAAAAAAATACAAAACACCTACGTACAAAAAAGTTACCAAGCTAGGTTAACTACGATAGATAGGACTGACCAATCCGACCATAGCCGGGATAGGAACCCACAATTTTCAAACCCAAAGGAGAAATCCTAGTGTGAACTTTTTTTGTAACTGTTCGGTATTTTTTATTTATTTAGTTATTACAAGGATTAGAATGATGATCATTGATCATTTCGGAATATCGTTTTAAATAAATTAACTAAAAGTTGGCAAACAAACGCACCAGTTGGTGCGTTTGTAATAAACTTTCATTAAAATAACATGCAATCAGTTTGAGAGTGTAATGGTGTGATTAGTCTCTCTGAAATCGTAGTTTCGTTGATTTTAATGATGTCACGATGAAAATTAACTATTATTATCGGTGCTATTTAAATTCTTTTAATATATTTACTAAATTTATTAGGTAGTTTAAAAATAAATAAATCAGTTACAAAGTTAACTATTGCTAAAACAATCACGGGCTAATTATAAATAAAAGTTATGACAGGTATAAATTCATTTTTGAGTTAAGTCTACTAAAAATAGTTCGAATAAGTAATCCTCACCTGCAATATCTTCGGCTGGACATCATAACTATATATTACTTACTATTTTGCATACTTATGTAAAGCCGATCAAAAAAGCTTTGAACATTATTTTTTCAAAGCTTTTTGACGGTGCCTGAATGTCTACTTTCACATCACAAAAGAACTACTTCCGCGAGCAACTAACACCCATATCTTCACACATTACCTACTTCGATAGTCCTTCACTCTAACTCTACAGAGGGTGCCTTGAGCATTTCTCCCAAACATGCTCGACTTTGGTACTTATACTCCTATCAAATAAAACATAAAAGCTTTCACTAAAAAGAGGTGCCTGAATGTCTGCTAAACAATCGCATACAACACTTCCGCTTGAAACTAAAACAGTCTTTGCAGTTTCAGTTCATTCACATAGACGGTTGCGCAACTGAAAGTTATCTTCAATCCTTGGTAGTGTGCTCGGGACGTTGCGAGTGGTCCATCGTGTTGCTAAATTGCTCTTTCTGTGTTCAGTTCTGTGTTGTGTTTGTCCTGTCGGTAAGTTGATGTTATTTGAGGATCTTAGGAGAAAGTGTTCGCAATAGTTCCATAAGTTCGAAAAGATTTGTAAAGGGCACGCAGATTTGATTGTGCTTTCCATTGAAAGATTGTGTCATTACACAAGATATTTACAATCCAAACTCTTAAAATGTGTTTTAACATACAAGATCATGGCTTGGTTTTTGTGTAGGAATATGGAAGAATTAACACTCTCGCCCTTGTATAGAAATACTAAAAAATTATGCGAAGAAATTAAGTTAACTGTCTGAGCTGCAAATAGTAGGTTTATACCTACACCATAGCTT